>OX453090.1:39046710-40246710 GCA_949708635.1 Hirtodrosophila cameraria
GGGGGGTGAATTTTCCAAACTCATTTGCAAAGATCAATATGAATATTCATTTCCGGAAAATTCACATTTCCGGGTGGAAAGTGGTTGGTAAATGGGGCAAAAGTTGAGTTCTTATGCGATTTGCTTCAAACTCATTTTCAAAAACCTATATGAAAATTCATTTAGAACTGCATACCGATTTTCTGGAAAATTCAACCCCCTGGGTGGAAAGTGGGTCGTAAATAAGGCGAAAGCTGAATTCTTATGCGATTTGCTTCAAAGTCATTTTCAAAGATCTTTATAAAAATTCATTTAAAACTGCATACCAATTTTCCGGAAAATTCACATTTCCGGGTGGAAAGTGGTTGGTAAATATGGCAAAAATTGAGTTCTTATGCGATTTGCTTCAAACTTATTTGCAAAGATCTATATGAAAATTCACTTTAAACTGCATACAAATTTTCCGGAAAGTTCACCCCCGTGGGTGGAAAGTGGTTGGTAAATAGGGCGAAAGTTGAGTTCTTATGCGATTTGCTTCAAACTCATTTTCAAAAACCTATATGAAAATTCATTTAGAACTGCATACCGATTTTCTGGGAAATTCAACCCCTGGGTGGAAAGTGGGTCGTAAATAGAGCGAAAGCTGAATTCTTATGCGATTTGCTTCAAAGTCATTTTTAAAGATCTGCATGAAAATTCATTTAAAACTGCATACCAATTTTCCGGAAATTTCACATTTCCGGCTGGAAAGTGGTTGGTAAATATGGCAAAAGTTGAGTTCTTATGCGATTTGCTTCAAACTTATTTAAAAAGATCTATATGAAAATTCACTTTAAACTGCATACAAATTTTCCGGAAAGTTCACCCCCGTGGGTGGAAAGTGGTTGGTAAATAGGGCGAAAGTTGAGTTCTTATGCGATTTGCTTCAAACTCATTTTCAAAAACCTATATGAAAATTCATTTAAAGCTGCATAACAATTTTCCGGAAAATTCAACCCCTGGGTGGAAAGTAGGTGGTGAATAGGGCGAAAGCTGAATTCTTATGCGATTTGCTTCAAAGTCATTTTTAAAGATCTGCATGAAAATTCATTTAAAACTGCATACCAATTTTCCGGAAAATTCACATTCCCGGGTGGAAAGTGGTTGGTAAATAGGGCGAAAGTTGAGTTCTTATGCGATTTGCGTCAAACTCATTTTCAAAGATCTTTATGAAAATTCATTTAAAACTGCATACCAATTTTCCGGAAAATTCACCCCCGTGGGTGGAAAGTGGTTGGTAAATAGGGCGAAAGCTGAATTCTTATGCGATTTGCTTCAAACTCTTTTTCAAAATCGTATATGAAATTTCATTTAGAACTGCATACCGATTTTCTGGAAAGTTCAACCCCCTGGGTGGAAAGTGGGTGGTAAATAGGGCAAAAGTTGAGTTTTTGTTCGATTTGCTTGAAACTCATTTTCAAAGGTCTATATGAAAATTCATTTAAAACATAGCATAGCAATTTTCCAGAAAATGCAACCCCCTGGGTGGAAAGTGGGTGGTAAATAGGGCGAAAGTTTAGTTCTTATGCGATTTGCTTCAAACTCATTTTCAAAGATCTTTATGAAAATTCATTTAAAACTGCATACCAATTTTCCGGAAGATTCACATTTCCGGGTGGAAAGTGGTTGGCAAATAGGGCAAAAGTTGAGTTTTTATGCGATTTGCTTAAAAGTCATTTTCAAAGATCTGTATGAAAGTTCATCTAAAACTGCATACCAATTTTCCGGAAAATTCACATTTCCGGGTGGAAAGTGGTTGGTATATATGGCAAAAGTTGAGTTCTTATGCGATTTGCTTCAAACTTATTTGCAAAGATCTATATGAAAATTCATTTAAAACTGCATACATATTTTCCGGAAAATTCACACCCGTGGGTGGAAAGTGGTTGGTAAATAGGGCGAAAGTTGAGTTCTTATGCGATTTGCTTCAAACTAATTTTCAAAAATCTATATGAAAATTAATTTAAAATTGCATACCAATTTTCCGGAAAATTCACCCCCCTGCGTGGTAAATAGGGCGAAAGTTGAGTTCATATGCGATTTGCTTCAAACACATTTTCAAAGATCTTTATGAAAATTCATTTGAAACTGCATACCAATTTTCCGGAAAATTCACATTCCCGGGTGGAAAGTGGGTGGCGAAAATGACAAAGTTAAGTTTTTGTGCTATTTATTCCAAACTCATTTGCAAAGATCAATATGAAAATTCATTTCCGGAAAATTCACATAACCGGGTGGAAAGTGGTTGGTAAATGGGGCGAAAGTTGAGTTATAATGCGATTTGCTTCAAACTCATTTGCAAAGATCAATATGAAAATTCATTTAATACTGCATACAAATTTTCCGGAAAATTCACCCCCGTGGGTGTAAAGTTGTTGGTAAATAGGGCGAAAGTTGAGTTCTTATGCGATTTGCCTCCAACTTATTTTCAAAAATCTATAGGAATATTCATTTAAAACTGCATACCGATTTTCTGGAAAATTCAACTCCCTGGGTGGAAAGTGGGTGGTAAATAGGGCGAAAGCTGAATTCTTATGCGCTTTGCTTCAAAGTCATTTTCAAAGATCTGTAGGAAAATTCATTTAAAACTGCATAGCAATTTTCCAGAAAATGCAAGCCCCTGGGTGGAAAGTGGTTGGTAAATAGGGCAAAAGTTGAGTTCTTATGCGATTTGCTTCAAACTCATTTTCAAAAACCTATATGAAATTTCATTTACAACTGCATACCGATTTTCTGGAAAATTCAACCCCCTGGGTGGAAAGTGGGTCGTAAATAGGGCGAAAGCTGAATTCTTATGCGATTTGCTTAAAAGTCATTTTCAAACATCTTTATGAAAATTCAATTAAAGCTGCATACCAATTTTCCGGAAAATTCACATTTCCGGGTGGAAAGTGGTTGGGAAATAGGGCAAAAGTTGAGTTCTTAAGCGATTTGCTTCAAACTTATTTAAAAAGATCTATATGAAAATTCATTTAAAGCTGCACAACAATTTTCCGGAAAATTCAACCCCCTGGGTGGAAAGTGGGTGGTAAATAGGGCGAAAGCTGAATTCTTATGCGATTTGCTTCAAAGTCATTTTCAAAGATCTGTATGAAAATTCATTTAAAACTGCATACCAATTTTCCGGAAAATTCACATTTCCGGGTGGAAAGTGGTTGGTAAATAGGGCAAAAGTTGAGTTCTTATGCGATTAGCTTCAAACTCATTTTCAAAGATCTATATGAAAATTCATTTTAAACTGCTTTCAAATTTTCCGGAAAGTTCACACCCGTGGGTGGAAAGTGGTTTGTAAATAGGGCGAAAGTTGAGTTCTTATGCGATTTGCTTCAAACTCATTTTCAAAAACCTATATGAAATTTCATTTACAACTGCATACCGATTTTCTGGAAAATTCAACCCCCTGGGTGGAAAGTGGGTCGTAAATAGGGCGAAAGCTGAATTCTTATGCGATTTGCTTCAAAATCATTTTTAAAGATATTAATGAAAATTCATTTAAAACTGCATACCAATTTTCCGGAAAATTCACATTTCCGGGTGGAAAGTGGTTGGTATATATGGCAAAAAATGAGTTCTTATGCGATTTGCTTCAAACTTATTTGCAAAGATCTATATGAAAATTCATTTAAAGCTGCATACCAATTTTCCAGAAAATGCAAACCCCTGGGTGGAAAGTGGTTGGTAAATAGGGCGAAAGTTGAGTTCTTATGCGATTTGCTTCAAGCTAATTTTCAAAAATCTATATGAAAATTCATTTAAAACTGCATACAAATTTTCCGGAAAATTCACCCCCCTGCGTGGTTAATAGGGCGAAAGTTGAGTTCATATGCGATTTGCTTCAAACACATTTTCAAAGATCTTTATGAAAATTCATTTAGAACTGCATACCAATTTTCCGGAAAATTCACATTCCCGGGTGGAAAGTGGTTGGTAAATAGGGCAAAAGTTGAGTTCTTATGCGATTTGCTTCAAACTTATTTGCAAAGATCTATATGAAAATTCATTTAAAACTGCATAACAATTTTCCGGAAAATTCAACCCCCTGGGTGGAAATTATGTGGTAAATAGGGCGAAAGCTGAATTCATATGCGATTTGCTTCAAAGTCATTTTCAAAGATCTTGATGAAAATTCATTTAAAACTGCATACCAATTTTCCGGAAAATTCACATTTCCGGGTGGAAAGTGGTTCGTAAATAGGGCAAAAGTTGACTTTTTATGCGATTTGCTTCAAACTCATTTGCAAAGATCTATATGAAAATTCATTTGTAACTGCATACAAATTTTCCGGAAAATTCACTCCCGTGGGTGGAAAGTGGTTGGTAAATAGGGCGAAAGTTGAGTTCTTATGCGATTTGCATCAACCTAATTTTCAAAACTCTATATGAATATTCATTTAAAACTGCATACCAATTTTCTGGAAAATTCAAACCCCTGGGTGGAAAGTGGGTGGTAAATAGGGCGAAAAATGAATTCTTATGCGATTTGCTTCAAAGACATTTTCAAAGATCTTTATGAAAATTCATTTAAAACTGCATACCAATTTTCCGGAAAATTCACATTTCCGGGTGGAAAGTGGTTGGTAAATAGGGCAAAAGTTGAGTTCTTATGCGATTTGCTTCAAACTTATTTAAAAAGATCTATATGAAAATTCACTTAAAACTGCATCCAAATTTTCCGGAAAATTCACCCCCGTGGGTGGAAAGTGGTTGGTAATTAGGGCGAAAGTTGAGTTCTTATGCGACTTGCTTCAAACTCATTTTCAAAAACCTATATGAAAATTCATTTAAAACTGCATAACAATTTTCCGGAAAATTCAACCCCCTGGGTGGAAAGTGGGTGGTAAATAGGGCGAAAGCTGAATTCTTATGCGATTTGCTTCAAAGTCATTTTCAAAGATCTTTATGAAAATTCATTTAAAACTGCAAGCCAATTTTCCAGAAAATGCAAACACCTGGGTGGAAAATGGTTGGTAAATAGGGCAAAAATTGAGTTCTTATGCGATTTGCTTCAAACTTATTTCAAAAGATCTATATGAAAATTCATTTAAAACTGCATACAAATTTTCCGCAAAATTCACCCCTGTTTGTGGAAAGTGGGTGCTAAATAGGGCGGAAGCTGAATTCTTATGCGATTTGCTTCAAACTAATTTTGAAAAATCTATATGAAAATTCATTTAAAATTGCATACCAATTTTCCGGGAAATTCACCCCCCTGCGTGGTAAATAGGGCGAATGTTGAGTTCATATGCGATTTGCTTAAACACATTTTCAAAGATCTTTATGAAAATTCATTTAGAACTGCATACCAATTTTATGGAAAATTCACATTCCCGGGTGGAAAGTGGTTGGTAAATAGGGCAAAAGTTGAGTTCTTATGCGATTTGCTTCAAACTTATATAAAAAGATCTATATGAAAATTCATTTAAAACTGCATAACAATTTTCCGGAAAATTCAACCCCCTGGGTGAAAAGTGGGTGGTAAATAGGGCGAAAGCTGAATTCTTATGCGATTTGCTTCAAAGTCATTTTCAAAGATCTTTATGAAAATTCATTTATAACTGCATACCAATTTTCCGGAAAATTCACTCCCGTGGGTGGAAAGTGGTTGGTAAATAGGGCGAAAGTTGAGTTCTTATGCGATTTGCTTCAATCTAATTTTCAAAACTCTATATGAATATTCATTTAAAACTGCATACCAATTTTCTGGAAAATTCAAACCCCTGGGTGGAAAGTGGGTGGTAAATAGGGCGAAAAATGAATTCTTATGCGATTTGCTTCAAAGACATTTTCAAAGATCTTTATGAAAATTCATTTAAAACTGCATACCAATTTTCCGGAAAATTCACATTTCCGGGTGGAAAGTGGTTGGTAAATAGGGCAAAAGTTGAGTTCTTATGCGATTTGCTTCAAACTTATTTGAAAAGATCTATATGAAAATTCATTTAAAACTGCATACAAATTTTCCGCAAAATTCACCCCTGTTTGTGGAAAGTGGGTGCTAAATAGGGCGGAAGCTGAATTCTTATGCGATTTGCTTCAAACTAATTTTGAAAAATCTATATGAAAATTCATTTAAAATTGCATACCAATTTTCCGGGAAATTCACCCCCCTGCGTGGTAAATAGGGCGAATGTTGAGTTCATATGCGATTTGCTTAAACACATTTTCAAAGATCTTTATGAAAATTCATTTAGAACTGCATACCAATTTTATGGAAAATTCACATTCCCGGGTGGAAAGTGGTTGGTAAATAGGGCAAAAGTTGAGTTCTTATGCGATTTGCTTCAAACTTATATAAAAAGATCTATATGAAAATTCATTTAAAACTGCATAACAATTCTCCGGAAAATTCAACCCCCTGGGTGAAAAGTGGGTGGTAAATAGGGCGAAAGCTGAATTCTTATGCGATTTGCTTCAAAGTCATTTTCAAAGATCTTTATGAAAATTCATTTAAAACTGCATACCAATTTTCCAGAAAATTCACACCCGTGGGTGGAAAGTGGTTGGTAATTAGGGCGAAAGTTGAGTTCTTATGCGATTTGCTTCAAACACATTTTCAAAGATCTTTATGAAAATTCATTTAGAACTGCATACCAATTTTCCGGAAAATTCACATTCCCGGGTGGAAAGTGGTTGGTAAATAGGGCAAAAGTTGAGTTCCTATGCGATTTGCTTCAAACTTATTTGAAAAGATCTATATGAAAATTCATTTAAAACTGCATACAAATTTTCCGGAAAATTCACACCCGTGGGTGGAAAGTGGGTGCTAAATAGGGCGGAAGCTGAATTCTTATGCGATTTGCTTCAAACTTATTTTGAAAAATCTATATGAAAATTCATTTAAAATTGCATACCAATTTTCCGGAATATTCACCCCCCTGCGTGGTAAATAGGGCGAAAGTTGAGTTCATATGCGATTTTCTTAAACACATTTTCAAAGATCTTTATGAAAATTCATTTAGAACTGCATACCAATTTTCCGGAAAATTCACATTCCCGGGTGGAAAGTGGTTGGTAAATAGGGCAAAAGTTTAGTTCTTATGCGATTTGCTTCAAACTTATTTAAAAAGATCTATATGAAAATTCATTTAAAACTGCATATCAATTTTCCGGAAAATTCACATTCCCGGGTGGAAAGTGGTTGGTAAAAAGGGCAAAAGTTGAGTTCTTATGCGATTTGCTTCAAACTTATTTGAAAAGATCTATATGAAAATTCATTTGAAACTGCATACAAATTTTCCGCAAAATTCACCCCCGTGGGTGCAAAGTGGGTGCTAAATAGGGCGGAAGCTGAATTCGTATGCGATTTGCTTCAATTTTATTTTGAAAAATCTATATGAAAATTCATTTAAAATTGCATACCAATTTTCCGGAATATTCACCCCCCTGCGTGGTAAATAGGGCGAAAGTTGATTTCATATGCGATTTTCTTAAACACATTTTCAAAGATCTTTATGAAAATTCATTTAGAACTGCATACCAATTTTCCGGAAAATTCACATTTCCGGGTGGAAAGTGGTTGGTAAATATGGCAAAAGTTGAGTTCTTATGCGATTTGCTTCAAACTTATTTGCAAAGATCTATATGAAAATTCATTTAAAACTGCATACAAATTTTCCGGAAAATTCACACCCGTGGGTGGAAAGTGGTTGGTAAATAGGGCGAAAGTTGAGTTCTTATGCGATTTGCTTCAAACTTATTTTGAAAAATCTATATGAAAATTAATTTAAAATTGCTTACCAATTTTCCGGAAAATTCACCCATCTGCGTGGTTAATAGGGCGAAAGTTGAGTTCATATGCGATTTGCTTCAAACTTATTTAGAAAGATCTATATGAAAATTCATTTAAAACTGCATATCAATTTTCCGGAAAATTCAACCCCCTGGGTGGAAAGTGGGTGGTAAATAGGGCGAAAGCTGAATTCTTATGCGATTTGCTTCAAAGTCATTTTCAAAGATCTTTATGAAAATTCATTTAAAACTGCATACCAATTTTCCAGAAAATGCAAACCCCTGGGTGGAAAGTGGGTGCTAAATAGGGCGGAAGCTGAATTCTTATGCGATTTGCTTCAAACTAATTTTGAAAAATCTATATGAAAATTCATTTAAAATTGCATAAAAATTTTCCGCAAAATTCACCCCCCTGCGTGGTAAATAGGGCGTAAGTTGAGTTCATATGCGATTTGCTTCAAACATATTTTCAAAGATCTTTATGAAAATTCATTTAGAACTGCATACCAATTTTATGGAAAATTCACATTCCCGGGTGGAAAGTGGTTGGTAAATAGGGCAAAAGTTGAGTTCTTATGCGATTTGCTTCAAACTTATTTAAAAAGATCTATATGAAAATTCATTTAAAACTGCATACAAATTTTCCGGAAAATTCACACCCGTGGGTGGAAAGTGGTTGGTAAATAGGGCGAAAGTTGAGTTCTTATGCGATTTGCTTCAAACTAATTTAGAAAAATCTATATGAAAATTAATTTAAAATTGCATACCAATTTTCCGGAAAATTCACCCCCCTGCGTGGTTAATGGGGCGAAAGTTGAGTTCATATGCGATTTGCTTCAATCACATTTTCAAAGATCTTTATGAAAATTCATTTAGAACTGCATACCAATTTTCCGGAAAATTCACATTCCCGGGTGGAAAGTGCTTGGTAAATAGGGCAAAAGTGGAGTTCTTATGCGATTTGCTTCAAACTTATTTAAAAAGATCTATATGAAAATTCATTTAAAACTGCATAACAATTTTCCGGAAAATTCAACCCCCTGGGTGGAAAGTGGGTGGTAAATAGGGCGAAAGCTGAATTCTTATGCGATTTGCTTCAAAGTCATTTTCAAAGATCTATATGAAAATTCATTTTAAACTGCATACAAATTTTCCGCAAAATTCACCCCCGTGGGTGGAAAGTGGTTTGTAAATAGGGCGAAAGTTGAGTTCTTATGCGATTTGCTTCAAACTCATTTTCAAAAACCTATATGAAATTTCATTTAGAACTGCATACCGATTTTCTGGAAAATTCAACCCCCTGGTTGGAAAGTGGTTGGTATATATGGCAAAAGTTGAGTTCTTATGCAATTTTCTTCAAACTTATTTGCAAAGATCTATATGAAAATTAATTTAAAACTGCATATCAATTTTCCGGAAAATTCACATTCCCGGGTGGAAAGTGGTTGGTAAATAGGGCAAAAGTTGAGTTCTTATGCGATTTGCTTCAAACTTATTTGAAAAGATCTATATGAAAATTCATTTAAAACTGCATACAAATTTTCCGCAAAATTCACCCCCGTGGGTGGAAAGTGGGTGCTAAATAGGGCGGAAGCTGAATTCTTATGCGATTTGCTTCAAACTTATTTTGAAAAATCTATATGAAAATTCATTTAAAATTGCATACCAATTTTCCGGAATATTCACCCCCCTGCGTGGTAAAAAGGGCGAAAGTTGAGTTCATATGCGATTTGCTTCAAACACATTTTCAAAGATCTTTATGAAAATTCATTTAGAACTGCATACCAATTTTCCGGAAAATTCACATTCCCGGGTGGAAAGTGGTTGGTAAATAGGGCAAAAGTTGAGTTCCTATGCGATTTGCTTCAAACTTATTTGAAAAGATCTATATGAAAATTCATTTAAAACTGCATAACAATTTTCCGCAAAATTCACCCCCGTGGGTGGAAAGTGGGTGCTAAATAGGGCGGAAGCTGAATTCTTATGCGATTTGCTTCAAACTTATTTTGAAAAATCTATATGAAAATTCATTTAAAATTGCATACCAATTTTCCGGAATATTCACCCCCCTGCGTGGTAAATAGGGCGAAAGTTGAGTTCATATGCGATTTTCTTAAACACATTTTCAAAGATCTTTATGAAAATTCATTTAGAACTGCATACCAATTTTCCGGAAAATTCACATTTCCGGGTGGAAAGTGGTTGGTAAATATGGCAAAAGTTGAGTTCTTATGCGATTTGCTTCAAACTTATTTGCAAAGATCTATATGAAAATTCATTTAAAACTGCATACAAATTTTCCGGAAAATTCACACCCGTGGGTGGAAAGTGGTTGGTAAATAGGGCGAAAGTTGAGTTCTTATGCGATTTGCTTCAAACTTATTTTGAAAAATCTATATGAAAATTAATTTAAAATTGCTTACCAATTTTCCGGAAAATTCACCCCCCTGCGTGGTTAATAGGGCGAAAGTTGAGTTCATATGCGATTTGCTTCAAACTTATTTAGAAAGATCTATATGAAAATTCATTTAAAACTGCATATCAATTTTCCGGAAAATTCAACCCCCTGGGTGGAAAGTGGGTGGTAAATAGGGCGAAAGCTGAATTCTTATGCGATTTGCTTCAAAGTCATTTTCAAAGATCTTTATGAAAATTCATTTAAAACTGCATAGCAATTTTCCAGAAAATGCAAGCCCCTGGGTGGAAAAGGTTGGTAAATAGGGCAAAAATTGAGTTCTTATGCGATTTGCTTCAAACTTATTTGCAAAGATCTATATGAAAATTCATTTAAAACTGCATACAAATTTTCCGGAAAATTCACACCCGTGTGTGGAAAGTGGGTGCTAAATAGGGCGGAAGCTGAATTCTTATGCGATTTGCTTCAAACTAATTTTGAAAAATCTATATGAAAATTCATTTAAAATTGCATACCAATTTTCAGGAAAATTCACCCCCCTGCGTGGTAAATAGGGCGAAAGTTGAGTTCATATGCGATTTGCTTCAAACATATTTTCAAAGATCTTTATGAAAATTCATTTAGAACTGCAAACCAATTTTCCGGAAAATTCACATTCCCGGGTGGAAAGTGGTTGGTAAATAGGGCAAAAGTTGAGTTCTTATGCGATTTGCTTCAAACTTATTTAAAAAGATCTATATGAAAATTCATTTAAAACTGCATAACAATTTTCCAGAAAATGCACCCCCCTGGGTGGAAAGTGGGTTGTAAATAGGGCGAAAGCTGAATTCTTATGCGATTTGCTTCAAAGTCATTTTCAAAGATCTGCATGAAAATTCATTTAAAACTGCATATCAATTTTCCGGAAAATTCACCCCTTGGGTGGAAAGTGGGTGGTAAATAGGGCGAAAGTTGAGTTCTTATGCGATTTGCTTCAAAGTCATTTTCAAAGATCTGCATGAAAATTCATTTAAAACTGCATAACAATTTTCCAGAAAATTCACCCCCTGGGTGGAAAGTGGGTGGTAAATAGGGCAAAAGTTGAATTTTAATGCGATTTGCTTCAAAGTCATTTTCAAAGATCTGTATGAAAATTCATTTAAAACTGCATACAAATTTTCCAAAAAATGCAAACCCCTGGGTGGAAAGTGGGTGCTAAATAGGGCGAAAGCTGAATTCTTATGCGATTTGCTTCAAAGTCATTTTCAAAGATCTTTATGAAAATTCAATTAAAACTGCATACCAATTTTCCGGAAAATTCACATTTCCGGGTGGAAAGTGGTTGGTAAATAGGGCAAAAGTTGAGTTCTTATGCGATTTGCTTCAAACTTATTTGCAAAGATCTATATGAAAATTCATTTAAAACTGCATAACAATTTTCCGGAAAATTCAACCCCCTGGGTGGAAAGTGGGTGGTAAATAGGGCGAAAGCTGAATTCTTATGCGATTTGCTTCAAAGTCATTTTCAAAGATCTGTATGAAAATTCATTTAAAACTGCATACCAATTTTCCGGAAAATTCACATTTCCGGGTGGAAAGTGGTTGGTAAATAGGGCAAAAGTTGAGTTTTTATGCGATTTGCTTCAAACTCATTTTCAAAGATCTATATGAAAATTCATTTAAAACTGCATACCAATTTTCCGGAAAATTCACCCCCGTGGGTGGTAAGTGGTTGGTAAATAGGGCGAAAGTTGAGTTCTTATGCGATTTGCTTCAAACTCATTTTCAAAATCGTTAATGAAATTTCATTTAGAACTGCATACCGATTTTCTGGAAAATTCAACCCCCTGTGTGGAAAGTGGGTGGTAAATAGGGCAAAAGTTGAGTTTTTATGCGATTTGCTTAAAAGTCATTTTCAAAGATCTGTATGAAAGTTCATCTAAAACTGCATACCAATTTTCCGGAAAATTCACATTTCCGGGTGGAAAGTGGTTGGTAAATAGGGCAAAAGTTGAGTTCTAATGCGATTTGCTTCAAACTTATTTGAAAAGATCTATATGAAAATTAATTTAAAGCTGCATAGCAATTTTCCGGAAAATTCAACCCCCTGGGTGGAAAGTGGGTGGTTAATAGGGCGAAAGCTGAATTCTAATGCGATTGGCTTCAAAGTCATTTTCAAAGATCTGTATGAAAATTCATTTTAAACTGCATACCAATTTTCCGGAAAATTCACATATCCGGGTGGAAAGTGGTTGGCAAAAGTTGAGTTTTTATGCGATTTGCTTAAAAGTTATTTTCAAAGATCTGTATGAAAGTTCATCTAAAACTGCATACCAATTTTCCGGAAAATTCACATTTCCGGGTGGAAAGTGGTTGCTAAATAGGGCAAAAGTTGAGTTCTTATGCGATTTGCTTCAAACTTATTTAAAAAGATCTATATGAAAATTAATTTAAAGCTGCATAACAATTTTCCGGAAAATTCAACCCCCTGGGTGGAAATTGGGTGGTAAATAGGGCGAAAGCTTAATTCTTATGCGATTTGCTTCAAAGTCATTTTCAAAGATCTGTATGAAAATTAATTTAATTCTGCAAACAAATTTTCCGAAAAATTTACATTTCCGGGTGGAAAGTGGTTGGTAAATAGGGCAAAAGTTGAGTTCTTATGCGATTTGCTTCAAACTTATTTGAAAAGATCTATATGAAAATTCATTTAAAACTGCATACCAATTTTCCGGAAAATTTACCCCCCTGGGTGGTAAATAAGGCGAAAGTTGAGTTCTTATGCGATTTGCTTCAAACTCATTTTCAAAGATCTGTATGAAAATTCATTTTAAACTGCATACTAATTTTCCGGAAAATTCAACCCCCTGGTTGGAAAGTGGGTGGTAACCAGGGCGAAAGCTGAATTCTTATGCGATTTGCTTCAAACTCTTTTTCAAAATCGTATATGAAATTTCATTTAGAACTGCATACCGATTTTCTGGAAAATTCAACCCCCTGGGTGGAAAGTGGGTGGTAAATAGGGCAAAAGTTGAGTTTTTGTTCGATTTGCTTGAAACTCATTTTCAAAGGTCTATATGAAAATTCATTTACAACATAGCATAGCAATTTTCCAGAAAATGCAACCCCCTGGGTGGAAAGTGGGTGATAAATAGGGCGAAAGTTGAGTTTTTATGCGATTTGCTTCAAACCCATTTTCAAAGATCTTTATGAAAATTCATTTAAAACTGCATACCAATTTTCCGGAAAATTCACATTTCCGGGTGGAAAGTGGTTGGCAAATAGGGCAAAAGTTGAGTTTTTATGCGATTTGCTTAAAAGTCATTTTCAAAGATCTGTATGAAAGTTAATCTAAAACTGCATACCAATTTTCCGGAAAATTCACATTTCCGGGTAAAAAGTGGTTGGTAAATATGGCAAAAGTTGAGTTCTTATGCGATTTGCTTCAAACTTATTTGCAAAGATCTATATGAAAATTCATTTAAAACTGCATACATATTTTCCGGAAAATTCACACCCGTGGGTGGAAAGTGGTTGGTAAATAGGGCGAAAGTTGAGTTCTTATGCGATTTGCTTCAAACTAATTTTCAAAAATCTATATGAAAATTAATTTAAAATTGCATACCAATTTTCCGGAAAATTCACCCCCCTGCGTGGTTAATAGGGCGAAAGTTGAGTTCATATGCGATTTGCTTCAAACACATTTTCAAAGATCTATATGAAAATTCATTTGAAACTGCATACCAATTTTCCGGAAAATTCACATTCCCGGGTGGAAAGTGGGTGGCGAAAATGACAAAGTTAAGTTTTTGTGCTATTTATTCCAAACTCATTTGCAAAGATCAATATGAAAATTCATTTCCGGAAAATTCACATTTCCGGGTGGAAAGTGGTTGGTAAATGGGGCGAAAGTTGAGTTATAATGCGATTTGCTTCAAACTCATTTGCAAAGATCAATATGAAAATTCATTTAATACTGCATACAAATTTTCCGGAAAATTCACCCCCGTGGGTGTAAAGTTGTTGGTAAATAGGGCGAAAGTTGAGTTCTTATGCGATTTGCCTCCAACTTATTTTCAAAAATCTATAGAAATATTCTTTTAAAACTGCATACAAATTTTCTGGAAAATTCAACCCACTGGGTGGAAAGTGGGTGGTAAATAGGGCGAAAGCTAAATTCATATGCGATTTGCTTCAAAGTCATTTTCAAAGATCTGTAGGAAAATTCATTTAAAACTGCATAGCAATTTTCCAGAAAATGCAAGTCCCTGGGTGGAAAGTGGTTGGTAAATAGGGCAAAAGTTGAGTTCTTATGCGATTTGCTTCAAACTTATTTGAAAAGATCTATATGAAAATTCATTTAAAACTGCATACAAATTTTCCGCAAAATTCACCCCCGTGGGTGGAAAGTGGGTGCTAAATAGGGCGAAAGCTGAATTCTTATGCGATTTGCTTAAAAGTCATTTTCAAAGATCTTTATGAAAATTCAATTAAAACTGCATACCAATTTTCCGGAAAATTCACATTTCCGGGTGGAAAGTGGTTGGGAAATAGGGCAAAAGTTGAGTTCTTAAGCGATTTGCTTCAAACTTATTTAAAAAGATCTATATGAAAATTCATTTAAAGCTGCACAACAATTTTCCGGAAAATTCAACCCCCTGGGTGGAAAGTGGGTAGTAAATAGGGCGAAAGCTGAATTCTTATGCGATTTGCTTCAAAGTCATTTTCAAAGATCTTTATGAAAATTCATTTAAAACTGCATAAAAATTTTCCGGAAAATTCACATTTCCGGGTCGAAAGTGGTTGGTATATATGGCAAAAAATGAGTTCTTATGCGATTTGCTTCAAACTTATTTGCAAAGATCTATATGAAAATTCATTTAAAACTGCATACAAATTTTCCGGAAAATTCACACCCGTGGGTGGAAAGTGGTTGGTAAATAGGGCGAAAGTTGAGTTCTTATGCGATTTGCTTCAAGCTAATTTTCAAAAATCTATATGAAAATTCATTTAAACCGCATACAAATTTTCCTGAAAATTCACCCCCCTGCGTGGTTAATAGGGCGAAAGTTGAGTTCATATGCGATTTGCTTCAAACACATTTTCAAAGATCTTTATGAAAATTCATTTAGAACTGCTTACCAATTTTCCGGAAAATTCACATTCCCGGGTGGAAAGTGGTTGGTAAATAGGGTAAAAGTTGAGTTCTTATGCGATTTGCTTCAAACACATTTTCAAAGATCTTTATGAAAATTCATTTAGAACTGCATAACAATTTTCCGGAAAATTCAACCCCCTGGGTGGAAAGTATGTGGTAAATAGGGCGAAAGCTGAATTCTTATGCGATTTGCTTCAAAGTCATTTTCAAAGATCTATATGAAAATTCATTTAAAACTGCATACCAATTTTCCGGAAAATTCACATTTCCGGGTGGAAAGTGGTTGGTAAAAAGGGCAAAAGTTGAGTTTTTATGCGATTTGCTTCAAACTCATTTGCAAAGATCTATATGAAAATTCATTTAATACTGCATAGCAATTTTCCGGAAAATTCACCCCCGTGGGTGGAAAGTGGTTGGTAAATAGGGCAAAAATTGAGTTCTTATGCGATTTGCTTCAAACTTATTTGCAAAGATCTATATGAAAATTCATTTAAAACTGCATACAAATTTTCCGCAAAATTCACCCCTGTTTGTGGAAAGTGGGTGCTAAATAGGGCGGAAGCTGAATTCTTATGCGATTTGCTTCAAACTAATTTTGAAAAATCTATATGAAAATTCATTTAAAATTGCATACCAATTTTCCGGGAAATTCACCCCCCTGCGTGGTAAATAGGGCGAATGTTGAGTTCATATGCGATTTGCTTAAACACATTTTCAAAGATCTTTATGAAAATTCATTTAGAACTGCATACCAATTTTATGGAAAATTCACATTCCCGGGTGGAAAGTGGTTGGTAAATAGGGCAAAAGTTGAGTTCTTATGCGATTTGCTTCAAACTTATTTAAAAAGATCTATATGAAAATTCATTTAAAACTGCATAACAATTTTCCGGAAAATTCAACCCCCTGGGTGAAAAGTGGGTGGTAAATAGGGCGAAAGCTGAATTCTTATGCGATTTGCTTCAAAGTCATTTTCAAAGATCTTTATGAAAATTCATTTAAAACTGCATACCAATTTTCCAGAAAATTCACACCCGTGGGTGGAAAGTGGTTGGTAAATAGGGCGAAAGTTGAGTTCTTATGCGATTTGCTTCAAACTAATTCTGAAAAATCTATATGGCAATTAATTTTAAATTGCTTACCAATTTTCCGGAAAATTCACCCCCCTGCGTGGTTAATAGGGCGAAAGTTGAGTTCATATGCGATTTGCTTCAAACACATTTTCAAAGATCTTTATGAAAATTCATTTAGAACTGCATACCAATTTTCCGGAAAATTCACATTCCCGGGTGGAAAGTGGTTGGTAAATAGGGCAAAAGTTGAGTTCCTATGCGATTTGCTTCAAACTTATTTGAAAAGATCTATATGAAAATTCATTTAAAACTGAGAAAGTGGGTGCTAAATAGGGCGGAAGCTGAATTCTTATGCGATTTGCTTCAAACTTATTTTGAAAAATCTATATGAAAATTCATTTAAAATTGCATACCAATTTTCCGGAATATTCACCCCCCTGCGTGGTAAATAGGGCGAAAGTTGAGTTCATATGCGATTTTCTTAAACACATTTTTAAAGATCTTTATGAAAATTCATTTAGAACTGCATACCAATTTTCCGGAAAATTCACATTTCCGGGTGGAAAGTGGTTGGTAAATAGGGCAAAAGTTGAGTTCTTATGCGATTTGCTTCAAACTTATTTAAAAAGATCTATATGAAAATTCATTTAAAACTGCATATCAATTTTCCGGAAAATTCACATTCCCGGGTGGAAAGCGGTTGGTAAATAGGGCAAAAGTTGAGTTCTTATGCGATTTGCTTCAAACTTATTTGAAAAGATCTATATGAAAATTCATTTGAAACTGCATACAAATTTTCCGCAAAATTCACCCCCGTGGGTGGAAAGTGGGTGCTAAATAGGGCGGAAGCTGAATTCTTATGCGATTTGCTTCAAACTTATTTTGAAAGATCTATATGAAAATTCATTTAAAATTGCATACCAATTTTCCGGAATATTCACCCCCCTGCGTGGTAAAAAGGGCGAAAGTTGAGTTCATATGGGATTTGCTTCAAACACATTTTCAAAGATCTTTATGAAAATTCATTTAGAACTGCATACCAATTTTCCGGAAAATTCACATTCCCGGGTGGAAAGTGGTTGGTAAATAGGGCAAAAGTTGAGTTCCTATGCGATTTGCTTCAAACTTATTTGAAAAGATCTATATGAAAATTCATTTAAAACTGCATACAAATTTTCCGCAAAATTCACCCCCGTGGGTGGAAAGTGGGTGCTAAATAGGGCGGAAGCTGAATTCTTATGCGATTTGCTTCAAACTTATTTTGAAAAATCTATATGAAAATTCATTTAAAATTGCATACCAATTTTCCGGAATATTCACCCCCCTGCGTGGTAAATAGGGCGAAAGTTGAGTTCATATGCGATTTTCTTAAACACATTTTCAAAGATCTTTATGAAAATTCATTTAGAACTGCATACCAATTTTCCGGAAAATTCACATTTCCGGGTGGAAAGTGGTTGGTAAATATGGCAAAAGTTGAGTTCTTATGCGATTTGCTTCAAACTTATTTGCAAAGATCTATATGAAAATTCATTTAAAACTGCATACAAATTTTCCGGAAAATTCACACCCGTGGGTGGAAAGTGGTTGGTAAATAGGGCGAAAGTTGAGTTCTTATGCGATTTGCTTCAAACTTATTTTGAAAAATCTATATGAAAATTAATTTAAAATTGCTTACCAATTTTCCGGAAAATTCACCCCCCTGCGTGGTTAATAGGGCGAAAGTTGAGTTCTTATGCGATTTGCTTCAAACTTATTTAGAAAGATCTATATGAAAATTCATTTAAAACTGCATATCAATTTTCCGGAAAATTCAACCCCCTGGGTGGAAAGTGGGTGGTAAATAGGGCGAAAGCTGAATTCTTATGCGATTTGCTTCAAAGTCATTTTCAAATATCTTTATGAAAATTCATTTAAAACTGCATACCAATTTTCCAGAAAATGCAAACCCCTGGGTGGAAAAGGTTGGTAAATAGGGCAAAAATTGAGTTCTTATGCGATTTGCTTCAAACTTATTTGAAAAGATCTATATGAAAATTCATTTAAAACTGCATACAAATTTTCCGCAAAATTCACCCCCGTGTGTGGAAAGTGGGTGCTAAATAGGGCGGAAGCTGAATTCTTATGCGATTTGCTTCAAACTAATTTTGAAAAATCTATATGAAAATTCATTTAAAATTGCATACCAATTTTCCGGAAAATTCACCCCGCTGCGTGGTAAATAGGGCGAAAGTTGAGTTCATATGCGATTTGCTTCAAACATATTTTCAAAGATCTTTATGAAAATTCATTTAGAACTGCATACCAATTTTATGGAAAATTCACATTCCCGGGTGGAAAGTGGTTGGTAAATAGGGCAAAAGTTGAGTTCTTATGCGATTTGCTTCAAACTTATTTAAAAAGATCTATATGAAAATTCATTTAAAACTGCATAACAATTTTCCGGAAAATTCAACCCCCTGGGTGAAAAGTGGGTGGTAAATAGGGCGAAAGCTGAATTCTTATGCGATTTGCTTCAAAGTCATTTTCAAAGATCTTTATGAAAATTCATTTAAAACTGCATACCAATTTTCCAGAAAATGCAAACCCCTGGGTGGAAAAGGTTGGTAAATAGGGCAAAAATTGAGTTCTTATGCGATTTGCTTCAAACTTATTTGAAAAGATCTATATGAAAATTCATTTAAAACTGCATACAAATTTTCCGCAAAATTCACCCCCGTGTGTGGAAAGTGGGTGCTAAATAGGGCGGAAGCTGAATTCTTATGCGATTTGCTTCAAACTAATTTTGAAAAATCTATATGAAAATTCATTTAAAACTGCATACAAATTTTCCGCAAAATTCACCCCCGTGTGTGGAAAGTGGGTGCTAAATAGGGCGGAAGCTGAATACTTATGCGATTTGCTTCAAACTAATTTTGAAAAATCTATATGAAAATTCATTTAAAATTGCATACCAATTTTCCGGAAAATTCACCCCCCTGCGTGGTAAATAGGGTGAAAGTTGAGTTCATATGCGATTTGCTTCAAACATATTTTCAAAGATCTTTATGAAAATTCATTTAGAACTGCATACCAATTTTATGGAAAATTCACATTCCCGGGTGGAAAGTGGTTGGTAAATAGGGCAAATGTTGAGTTCTTATGCGATTTGCTTCAAACTTATTTAAAAAGATCTATATGAAAATTCATTTAAAACTGCATAACAATTTTCCGGAAAATTCAACCCCCTGGGTGAAAAGTGGGTGGTAAATAGGGCGAAAGCTGAATTCTTATGCGATTTGCTTCAAAGTCATTTTCAAAGATCTTTATGAAAATTCATTTAAAACTGCATACCAATTTTCCAGAAAATTCACATTTCCGAGTGGAAAGTGGTTGGTAAATATGGCAAAAGTTGAGTTCTTATGCGATTTGCTTCAAACTTATTTGCAAAGATCTATATGAAAATTCATTTAAAACTGCATACAAATTTTCCGGAAAATTCACACCCGTGGGTGGAAAGTGGTTGGTAAATAGGGCGAAAGTTGAGTTCTTATGCGATTTGCTTCAAACTTATTTTGAAAAATCTATATGAAAATTAATTTAAAATTGCATACCAATTTTCCGGAAAATTCACCCCCCTGCGTGGTTAATGGGGCGAAAGTTGAGTTCATATGCGATTTGCTTCAAACTTATTTAAAAAGATCTATATGAAAATTCATTTAAAACTGCATAACAATTTTCCGGAAAATTCAACCCCCTGCGATTTGCTTCAAACACATTTTCAAAGATCTTTATGAAAATTCATTTAGAACTGCATACCAATTTTCCGGAAAATTCACATTCCCGGGTGGAAAGTGGTTGGTAAATAGGGCAAAAGTTGAGTTCTTATGCGATTTGCTTCAAACTTATTTAAAAAGATCTATATGAAAATTCATTTAAAACTGCATAACAATTTTCCGGAAAATTCAACCCCCTGCGATTTGCTTCAAACACATTTTCAAAGATCTTTATGAAAATTCATTTAGAATTGCATACCAATTTTCCGGAAAATTCACATTCCCGGGTGGAAAGTGGTTGGTAAATAGGGCAAAAGTTGAGTTCCTATGCGATTTGCTTCAAACTTATTTGAAAAGATCTATATGAAAATTCATTTAAAACTGCATACAAATTTTCCGCAAAATTCACCCCCGTGGGTGGAAAGTGGGTGCTAAATAGGGCGGAAGCTGAATTCTTATGCGATTTGCTTCAAACTTATTTTGAAAAATCTATATGAAAATTCATTTAAAATTGCATACCAATTTTCCGGAATATTCACCCCCCTGCGTGGTAAATAGGGCGAAAGTTGAGTTCATATGCGATTTTCTTAAACACATTTTCAAAGATCTTTATGAAAATTCATTTAGAACTGCATACCAATTTTCCGGAAAATTCACATTTCCGGGTGGAAAGTGGTTGGTAAATAGGGCAAAAGTTGAGTTCTTATGCGATTTGCTTCAAACTTATTTAAAAAGATCAATATGAAAATTCATTTAAAACTGCATATCAATTTTCCGGAAAATTCACATTCCCGGGTGGAAAGTGGTTGGTAAATAGGGCAAAAGTTGAGTTCTTATGCGATTTGCTTCAAACTTATTTGAAAAGATCTATATGAAAATTCATTTAAAACTGCATACAAATTTTCCGCAAAATTCACCCCCGTGGGTGGACAGTGGGTGCTAAATAGGGCGGAAGCTGAATTCTTATGCGATTTGCTTCAAACTTATTTTGAAAAATCTATATGAAAATTCGTTTAAAATTGCATACCAATTTTCCGGAATATTCACCCCCCTGCGTGGTAAAAAGGGCGAAAGTTGAGTTCATATGCGATTTGCTTCAAACACATTTTCAAAGATCTTTATGAAAATTCATTTAGAACTGCATACCAATTTTCCGGAAAATTCACATTCCCGGGTGGAAAGTGGTTGGTAAATAGGGCAAAAGTTGAGTTCCTATGCGATTTGCTTCAAACTTATTTGAAAAGATCTATATGAAAATTCATTTAAAACTGCATACAAATTTTCCGCAAAATTCACCCCCGTGGGTGGAAAGTGGGTGCTAAATAGGGCGGAAGCTGAATTCTTATGCGATTTGCTTCAAACTTATTTTGAAAAATCTATATGAAAATTCATTTAAAATTGCATACCAATTTTCCGGAATATTCACCCCCCTGCGTGGTAAATAGGGCGAAAGTTGAGTTCATATGCGATTTTCTTAAACACATTTTCAAAGATCTTTATGAAAATTCATTTAGAACTGCATACCAATTTTCCGGAAAATTCACATTTCCGGGTGGAAAGTGGTTGGTAAATATGGCAAAAGTTGAGTTCTTATGCGATTTGCTTCAAACTTATTTGCAAAGATCTATATGAAAATTCATTTAAAACTGCATACAAATTTTCCGGAAAATTCACACCCGTGGGTAGAAAGTGGTTGGTAAATAGGGCGAAAGTTGATTTCTTATGCGATTTGCTTCAAACTTATTTTGAAAAATCTATATGAAAATTAATTTAAAATTGCTTACCAATTTTCCGGAAAATTCACCCCCCTGCGTGGCCAATAGGGCGAAAGTTGAGTTCATATGCGATTTGCTTCAAACTTATTTAGAAAGATCTATATGAAAATTCATTTAAAACTGCATATCAATTTTCCGGAAAATTCAACAACCTGGGTGGAAAGTGGGTGGTAAATAGGACGAAAGCTGAATTCTTATGCGATTTGCTTCAAAGTCATTTTCAAAGATCTTTATGAAAATTCATTTAAAACTGCATACCAATTTTCCAGAAAATTCACATTTCCGGGTGGAAAGTGGTTGGTAAATATGGCAAAAGTTGAGTTCTTATGCGATTTGCTTCAAACTTATTTGCAAAGATCTATATGAAAATTCATTTAAAACTGCATACAAATTTTCCGGAAAATTCACACCCGTGGGTGGAAAGTGGTTGGTAAATAGGGCGAAAGTTGAGTTCTTATGCGATTTGCTTCAAACTAATTTTGAAAAATCTATATGAAAATTAATTTAAAATTGCATACCAATTTTCCGGAAAATTCACCCCCCTGCGTGGTTAATGGGGCGAAAGTTGAGTTCATATGCGATTTGCTTCAAACACATTTTCAAAGATCTTTATGAAAATTCATTTAGAACTGCATACCAATTTTCCGGAAAAATCACATTCCCGGGTGGAAAGTGGTTGGTAAATAGGGCAAAAGTTGAGTTCTTATGCGATTTGCTTCAAACTTATTTAAAAAGATCTATATGAAAATTCATTTAAAACTGCATAACAATTTTCCGGAAATTTCAACCCCCTGGGTGGAAAGTGGGTGGTAAATAGGGCGAAAGCTGAATTCTTATGCGATTTGCTTCAAAGTCATTTTCAAAGATCTTTATGAAAATTCATTTAAAACTGCATACCAATTTTCCGGAAAATTCACATTTCCGGGTGGAAAGTGGTTGGTATATATGGCAAAAGTTGAGTTCTTATGCGATTTGCTTCAAACTTATTTGAAAAGATCTATATGAAAATTCATTTAAAACTGCATACAAATTTTCCGCAAAATTCACCCCGTGGGTGGAAAGTGGGTGCTAAATAGGGCGGAAGCTGAATTCTTATGCGATTTGCTTCAAACTTATTTTGAAAAATCTATATGAAAATTCATTTAAAATTGCATACCAATTTTCCGGAATATTCACCCCCCTGCGTGGTAAAAAGGGCGAAAGTTGAGTTCATATGCGATTTGCTTCAAACACATTTTCAAAGATCTTTATGAAAATTCATTTAGAACTGCATACCAATTTTCCGGAAAATTCACATTCCCACGTGGAAAGTGGTTGGTAAATAGGGCAAAAGTTGAGTTCCTATGCGATTTGCTTCAAACTTATTTGAAAAGATCTATATGAAAATTCATTTAAAACTGCATACAAATTTTCCGCAAAATTCACCCCCGTGGGTGGAAAGTGGGTGCTAAATAGGGCGGAAGCTGAATTCTTATGCGATTTGCTTCAAACTTATTTTGAAAAATCTATATGAAAATTCATTTAAAATTGCATACCAATTTTCCGGAATATTCACCCCCCTGCGTGGTTAATAGGGCGAAAGTTGAGTTCATATGCGATTTGCTTCAAACTTATTTAGAAAGATCTATATGAAAATTCATTTAAAACTGCATATCAATTTTCCGGAAAATTCAACCCCCTGGGTGGAAAGTGGGTGGTAAATAGGGCGAAAGCTGAATTCTTATGCGATTTGCTTCAAAGTCATTTTCAAAGATCTTTATGAAAATTCATTTAAAACTGCATAGCAGTTTTCCAGAAAATGCAAACCCCTGGGTGGAAAAGGTTGGTAAATAGGGCAAAAATTGAGTTCATATGCGATTTGCTTCAAACTTATTTGCAAAGATCTATATGAAAATTCATTTAAAACTGCATACAAATTTTCCGGAAAATTCACACCCGTGTGTGGAAAGTGGGTGCTAAATAGGGCGGAAGCTGAATTCTTATGCGATTTGCTTCAAACTAATTTTGAAAAATCTATATGAAAATTCATTTAAAATTGCATACCAATTTTCAGGAAAATTCAAACCCCTGCGTGGTAAATAGGGCGAAAGTTGAGTTCATATGCGATTTGCTTCAAACATATTTTCAAAGATCTTTATGAAAATTCATTTAGAACTGCATACCAATTTTATGGAAAATTCACATTCCCGGGTGGAAAGTGGTTGGTAAATAGGGCAAAAGTTGAGTTCTTATGCGATTTGCTTCAAGTGGAAAGTGAGTGGTAAAGCTGAATTCTTATGCGATTTGCTTCAAAGTCATTTTCAAAGATCTTTATGAAAATTCATTTAAAACTGCATACCAATTTTCCGGAAAATTCACATTTCCGGGTGGAAAGTGGTTGGTATATATGGCAAAAGTTGAGTTTTTATGCGATTAGCTTCAAACTCATTTTCAAAGATCTATATGAAAATTCATTTTAAACTGCATACAAATTTTCCGCAAAATTCACCCCCGTGGGTGGAAAGTGGTTTGTAAATAGGGCGAAAGTTGAGTTCTTATGCGATTTGCTTCAAACTCATTTTCAAAAACCTATATGAAATTTCATTTAGAACTGCATACCGATTTTCTGGAAAATTCAACCCCCTGGTTGGAAAGTGGGTCGTAAATAGGGCGAAAGCTGAATTCTTATGCGATTTGCTTCAAAATTATTTTCAAAGATCTAAATGAAAATTCATTTAAAACTGCATACCAATTTTCCGGAAAATTCACATTTCCGGGTGGAAAGTGGTTGGTATATATGGCAAAAGTTGAGTTCTTATGCAATTTGCTTCAAACTTATTTGCAAAGATCTATATGAAAATTAATTTAAAACTGCATATCAATTTTCTGGAAAATTCACATTCCCGGGTGAAAAGTGGTTGGTAAATAGGGCAAAAGTTGAGTTCTTATGCGATTTGCTTCAAACTTATTTGAAAAGATCTATATGAAAATTCATTTAAAACTGCATACAAATTTTCCGCAAAATTCACCCCGTGGGTGGAAAGTGGGTGCTAAATAGGGCGGAAGCTGAATTCTTATGCGATTTGCTTCAAACTTATTTTGAAAAATCTTTATGAAAATTTATTTAAAATTGCATACCAATTTTCCGGAATATTCACCCCCCTGCGTGGTAAAAAGGGCGAAAGTTGAGTTCATATGCGATTTGCTTCAAACATATTTTCAAAGATCTTTATGAAAATTCATTTAGAACTGCATACCAATTTTCCGGAAAATTCACATGCCCGGGTGGAAAGTGGTTGGTAAATAGGGCAAAAGTTGAGTTCCTATGCGATTTGCTTCAAACTTATTTGAAAAGATCTATATGAAAATTCATTTAAAACTGCATACAAATTTTCCGCAAAATTCACCCCCGTGGGTGGAAAGTGGGTGCTAAATAGGGCGGAAGCTGAATTCTTATGCGATTTGCTTCAAACTTATTTTGAAAAATCTATATGAAAATTCATTTAAAATTGCATACCAATTTTCCGGAATATTCACCCCCCTGCGTGGTAAATAGGGCGAAAGTTGAGTTCATATGCGATTTTCTTAAACACATTTTCAAAGATCTTTATGAATATTCATTTAGAACTGCATACCAATTTTCCGGAAAATTCACATTTCCGGGTGGAAAGTGGTTGGTAAATATGGCAAAAGTTGAGTTCTTATGCGATTTGCTTCAAACTTATTTGCAAAGATCTATATGAAAATTCATTTAAAACTGCATACAAATTTTCCGCAAAATTCACCCCCGTGGGTGGAAAGTGGGTGCTAAATAGGGCGGAAGCTGAATTCTTATGCGATTTGCTTCAAACTTGTTTTGAAAAATCTATATGAAAATTTATTTAAAATTGCATACCAATTTTCCGGAATATTCACCCCCCTGCGTGGTAAAAAGGGCGAAAGTTGAGTTCATATGCGATTTGCTTCAAACACATTTTCAAAGATCTTTATGAAAATTCATTTAGAACTGCATACCAATTTTCCGGAAAATTCACATTCCCGGGTGGAAAGTGGTTGGTAAATAGGGCAAAAGTTGAGTTCCTATGCGATTTGCTTCAAACTTATTTGAAAAGATCTATATGAAAATTCATTTAAAACTGCATACAAATTTTCCGCAAAATTCACCCCCGTGGGTGGAAAGTGGGTGCTAAATAGGGCGGAAGCTGAATTCTTATGCGATTTGCTTCAAACTTATTTTGAAAAATCTATATGAAAATTCATTTAAAATTGCATACCAATTTTCCGGAATATTCACCCCCCTGCGTGGTAAATAGGGCGAAAGTTGAGTTCATATGCGATTTTCTTAAACACATTTTCAAAGATCTTTATGAATATTCATTTAGAACTGCATACCAATTTTCCGGAAAATTCACATTTCCGGGTGGAAAGTGGTTGGTAAATATGGCAAAAGTTGAGTTCTTATGCGATTTGCTTCAAACTTATTTGCAAAGATCTATATGAAAATTCATTTAAAACTGCATACAAATTTTCCGCAAAATTCACCCCCGTGGGTGGAAAGTGGGTGCTAAATAGGGCGGAAGCTGAATTCTTATGCGATTTGCTTCAAACTTATTTTGAAAAATCTATATGAAAATTCATTTAAAATTGCATACCAATTTTCCGGAATATTCACCCCCCTGCGTGGTAAATAGGGCGAAAGTTGAGTTCATATGCGATTTTCTTAAACACATTTTCAAAGATCTTTATGAATATTCATTTAGAACTGCATACCAATTTTCCGGAAAATTCACATTTCCGGGTGGAAAGTGGTTGGTAAATATGGCAAAAGTTGAGTTCTTATGCGATTTGCTTCAAACTTATTTGCAAATATCTATATGAATATTCATTTAAAACTGCATACAAATTTTCCGGAAAATTCACACCCGTGGGTGGAAAGTGGTTGGTAAATAGGGCGAAAGTTGAGTTCTTATGCGATTTGCTTCAAACTTATTTTGAAAAATCTACATGAAAATTAATTTAAAATTGCTTACCAATTTTCCGGAAAATTCACCCCCCTGCGTGGTTAATAGGGCGAAAGTTGAGTTCATATGCGATTTGCTTCAAACTTATTTAGAAAGATCTATATGAAAATTCATTTAAAACTGCATATCAGTTTTCCGGAAAATTCAACCCCCTGGGTGGAAAGTGGGTGGTAAATAGGGCGAAAGCTGAATTCTTATGCGATTTGCTTCAAAGTCATTTTCAAAGATCTTTATGAAAATTCATTTAAAACTGCATAGCAGTTTTCCAGAAAATGCAAACCCCTGGGTGGAAAAGGTTGGTAAATAGGGCAAAAATTGAGTTCTTATGCGATTTGCTTCAAACTTATTTGCAAAGATCTATATGAAAATTCATTTAAAACTGCATACAAATTTTCCGGAAAATTCACACCCGTGTGTGGAAAGTGGGTGCTAAATAGGGCGGAAGCTGAATTCTTATGCGATTTGCTTCAAACTAATTTTGAAAAATCTATATGAAAATTCATTTAAAATTGCATACCAATTTTCAGGAAAATTCACCCCCCTGCGTGGTAAATAGGGCGAAAGTTGAGTTCATATGCGATTTGCTTCAAACATATTTTCAAAGATCTTTATGAAAATTCATTTAGAACTGCATACCAATTTTATGGAAAATTCACATTCCCGGGTGGAAAGTGGTTGGTAAATAGGGCAAAAGTTGAGTTCTTATGCGATTTGCTTCAAACTTATTTAAAAAGATCTATATGAAAATTCATTTAAAACTGCATAACAATTTTCCGGAAAATTCAACCCCCTGGGTGAAAAGTGGGTGGTAAATAGGGCGAAAGCTGAATTCTTATGCGATTTGCTTCAAAGTCATTTTCAAAGATCTTTATGAAAATTCATTTAAAACTGCATACCAATTTTCCAGAAAATTCACATTTCCGGGTGGAAAGTGGTTGGTAAATATGGCAAAAGTTGAGTTCTTATGCGATTTGCTTCAAACTTATTTGCAAAGATCTATATGAAAATTCATTTAAAACTGCATACAAATTTTCCGGAAAATTCACACCCGTGGGTGGAAAGTGGTTGGTAAATAGGGCGAAAGTTGAGTTCTTATGCGATTTGCTTCAAACTAATTTTGAAAAATCTATATGAAAATTAATTTAAAATTGCATACCAATTTTCCGGAAAATTCACCCCCCTGCGTTGTTAATGGGGCGAAAATTGAGTTCATATGCGATTTGCTTCAAACATATTTTCAAAGATCTTTATGAAAATTCATTGAGAACTGCATACCAATTTTCCGGAAAATTCACCCCCGTGGGTGGAAAGTGGTTGGTAAATAGGGCGAAAGTTGAGTTCATATGCGATTTGCTTCAAACTCATTTTCAAAAACCTATATGAAAATTCATTTAAAACTGCATAACAATTTTCCGGAAAATTCAACCCCCTGGGTGGAAAGTGGGTGGTAAATAGGGCGAAAGCTGAATTCTTATGCGATTTGCTTCAAAGTCATTTTCAAAGATCTTTATGAAAATTCATTTAAAACTGCATACCAATTTTCCGGAAAATTCACATTTCCGGGTGGAAAGTGGTTGGTAAATAGGGCAAAAGTTGAGTTTTTATGCGATTAGCTTCAAACTCATTTTCAAAGATCTATATGAAAATTCATTTTAAACTGCATACAAATTTTTCCGCAAAATTCACCCCCGTGGGTGGAAAGTGGTTTGTAAATAGGGCGAAAGTTGAGTTCTAATGCGATTTGCTTCAAACTCATTTTCAAAAACCTATATGAAATTTCATTTAGAACTGCATACCGATTTTCTGGAAAATTCAACCCCCTGGTTGGAAAGTGGGTCGTAAATAGGGCGAAAGCTGAATTCTTATGCGATTTGCTTCAAAATCATTTTCAAAGATCTTTATGAAAATTCATTTAAAACTGCATACCAATTTTCCGGAAAATTCACATTTCCGGGTGGAAAGTGGTTGGTATATATGGCAAAAGTTGAGTTCTTATGCAATTTGCTTCAAACTTATTTGCAAAGATCTATATGAAAATTAAATTAAAACTGCATACAAATTTTCCGGAAAATTCATCCCCTTGGTAGGAAAGTGGTTGGTAAATAGGGCGAAAGTTGAGTTCTTATGCGATTTGCTTCAAACTCATTTTCAACAACCTATATGAAATTTCATTAAGAACTGCATACCGATTTTCTGGAAAATTCAACCCCCTGGTTGGAAAGTGGGTCGTAAATAGGGCGAAAGCTGAATTCTTATGCGATTTGCTTCAAACTTATTTTCAAAAATTTATATGAAAATTCATTTAAAATTGCAAACCAATTTTCCGGAAAATTCAACCCCCTGGGTGGAAAGTGGGTCGCAAATAGGGCGAAATCTGAATTCTTATGCGGTTTGCTTCAAACTTATTTTCAAAAATTTATATGAAAATTCATTTAAAATTGCAAACCAATTTTCCGGAAAATTCACCCCCGTGGTAAATAGGGCGAAAGTTGAGTTCATATGCGATTTGCTTAAAACACATTTTCAAAGATCTTTATGAAAATTCATTTAGAACTGCATACCAATTTTCCGGAAAATTCACATTCCCAGGTGGAAAGTGGTTGGTAAATAGGGCAAAAGTTGAGTTCATATGCGATTTGCTTCAAACTTATTTCATTTTCATTTAATTCATTTAGAACTGCATACCAATTTTCCGGAAAATTCACATTCCCAGGTGGAAAGTGGTTGGTATATATGGCAAAAGTTGAGTTCTTATGCGATTTACTTCAAACTTATTTGCAAAGATCTATATGAAAATTCATTTAAAATTGCATACCAATTTTCCGGAAAATTCACTCCCCTGCGTGGTAAATAGGGCGAAAGTTGAGTTCATATGCGATTTGCTTCAAACACATTTTCAAAGATCTTTCTGAAAATTCATTTAAAACTGCATACAAATTTTCCGGAAAATTCACACCAGTGGGTGGAAAGTGGTAGGTTAATAGGGCGAAAGTTGAGTTCTTATGCGATTTGCTTTAAACTTATTTTCAAAAATCTATATGAAAATTCATTTAAAATTGCATACCAATTTTCCGGAAAATTCACCCCCGTGGGTGGAAAGTGGTTTGTAAATAGGGCGAAAGTTGAGTTCTTATGCGATTTGCTTCAAACTCATTTTCAAAAATTTATATGAAAATTCATTTAAAACACCATAACAATTTTCCGGAAAATTCACCCCCCTGCGTGGTAAATAGGGCGAAAGTTGAGTTCATATGCGATTTGCTTCAAACACATTTTCAAAGATCTTTATGAAAATTCATTTAGAACTGAATACCAATTTTCCGGAAAATTCACATTCCCAGGTGGAAAGTGGTTGGTATATATGGCAAAAGTTGAGTTCTTATGCGATTTGCTTCAAACTTATTTGCAAAGATCTATATGAAAATTCATTTAAAACTGCATACAAATTTTCTGGAAAATTCACATTTCCGGGTGGAAACTGGTTGGTAAATAGGGCGAAAGTTGAGTTCTTATGCGATTTGCTTCAAACTAATTTTCAAAAATCTATATGAAAATTCATTTAAAATTGCATACCAATTTTCCGGAAAATTCACCCCCCTGCGTGGTAAATAGGGCGAAAGTTGAGTTCATATGCGATTTGCTTCAAACACATTTTCAAAGATCTTTCTGAAAATTCATTTAGAACTGCATACCAATTTTCCGGAAAATTCAACCCCCTGGGTGGAAAGTGGGTGGTAAATAGGGCGAAAGCTGAATTCTTATGCGATTTGCTTCAAAGTTATTTTCAAAGACCTTTACAAAAATTCATTTAAAACTGCATAGCAATTTTCCAGAAAATGCAAGCCCCTGGGTGAAAAGTGGTTGGTAAATAGGGCGAAAGTTGAGTTCATATGCGATTTGCTTCAAACTCATTTTCAAAGATCTATATGAAATTCATTTAAAACTGCATACAAATTTTCCGGAAAATTCACCCCCGTGGGTGGAAAGTGGTTTGTAAATAGGGCGAAAGTTGAATTCTTATGCGATTTGCTTCAAAATCATATTCAAAGATCCATATGAAAATTCATTTAAAACTGCATACCAATTTTCCGGAAAATTCACATTTCCGGGTGGAAAGTGGTTGGTATATATGGCAAAAGTTGAGTTCTTATGCAATTTGCTTCAAACTTATTTGCAAAGATCTATATGAAAATTAATTTAAAACTGCATACAAATTTTCCGGAAAATTCACCCCCTTGGTAGGAAAGTGGTTGGTAAATAGGGCGAAAGTTGAGTTCTTATGCGATTTGCTTCAAACTCATTTTCAACAACCTATATGAAATTTCATTTAGAAGTGCATACCGATTTTCTGGAAAATTCAACCCCCTGGTTGGAAAGTGGGTCGTAAATAGGGCGAAAGCTGAATTCTTATGCGATTTGCTTCAAAATCATTTTCAAAGATCTTTACAAAAATTCATTTAAAACTGCATAGCAATTTTCCAGAAAATGCAAGCCCCTGGGTGAAAAGTGGTTGCTAAATAGGGCGAAAGTTGAGTTCTTATGCGATTTGCTTCAAACTCATTTTCAAAGATCTATATGAAATTCATTTAAAACTGCATACCGATTTTCTGGAAAATTCAACCCCCTGGTTGGAAAGTGGGTCGTAAATAGGGCGAAAGCTGAATTCTTATGCGATTTGCTTCAAAATCATTTTCAAAGATCTTTATGAAAATTCATTTAAAACTGCATACCAATTTTCCGGAAAATTCACATTTCCGGGTGGAAAGTGGTTGGTATATATGGCAAAAGTTGAGTTCTTATGCAATTTGCTTCAAACTTATTTGCAAAGATCTATATGAAAATTAATTTAAAACTGCATACAAATTTTCCGGAAAATTCACCCCCTTGGTAGGAAAGTGGTTGGTAAATAGGGCGAAAGTTGAGTTCTTATGCGATTTGCTTCAAACTCATTTTCAACAACCTTTATGAAATTTCATTTAGAACTGCATACCGATTTTCTGGAAAATTCAACCCCCTGGTTGGAAAGTGGGTCGTAAATAGGGCGAAAGCTGAATTCTTATGCGATTTGCTTCAAACTTATTTTCAAAAATTTATATGAAAATTCATTTAAAATTGCAAACCAATTTTCCGGAAAATTCAACCCCCTGGTTGGAAAGTGGGTCGTAAATAGGGCGAAAGCTGAATTCTTATGCGATTTGCTTCAAACTTATTTTCAAAAATTTATATGAAAATTCATTTAAAATTGCAAACCAATTTTCCGGAAAATTCACCCCCGTGGTAAATAGGGCGAAAGTTGAGTTCACATGCGATTTGCTTAAAACACATTTTCAAAGATCTTTATGAAAATTCATTTAGAACTGCATACCAATTTTCCGGAAAATTCACATTCCCAGATGGAAAGTGGTTGGTAAATAGGGCAAAAGTTGAGTTCATATGCGATTTGCTTCAAACTTATTTCATTTTCATTTAATTCATTTAAAACTGCATAACAATTTTCCGGAAAATTCAACCCCCTTGGTGGAAAGTGGGTGGTTAATAGGGCGAAAGCTGAATTCTTATGCGATTTGCTTCAAAGTCATTTTCAAAGATCTGTATGAAAATTCACTTAAAACTGCATACCAATTTTCCGGAAAATTCACATTTCCGGGTGGAAAGTGGTTGGTATATATGGCAAAAGTTGAGTTCTTATGCGATTTGCTTCAAACTTATTTGCAAAGATCTATATGAAAATTCATTTAAAATTGCATACCAATTTTCCGGAAAATTCACCCCCCTGCGTGGTAAATAGGGCGAAAGTTGAGTTCATATGCGATTTGCTTCAAACACATTTTCAAAGATCTTTCTGAAAATTCATTTAAAACTGCATACAAATTTTCCGGAAAATTCACACCAGTGGGTGGAAAGTGGTAGGTTAATAGGGCGAAAGTTGAGTTCTTATGCGATTTGCTTCAAAGTCATTTTCAAAGATCTTTATGAAAATTCATTTAAAACTGCATACCAATTTTCCGGAAAATTCACATTTCCGGGTGGAAAGTGGTTGGTATATATGGCAAAAGTTGAGTTCTTATGCGATTTGCTTCAAACTTATTTGCAAAGATCTATATGAAAATTCATTTAAAATTGCATACCAATTTTCCGGAAAATTCACCCCCCTGCGTGGTAAATAGGGCGAAAGTTGAGTTCATATGCGATTTGCTTCAAACACATTTTCAAAGATCTATATGAAAATTCATTTAAAACTGCATAACAATTTTCCGGAAAATTCAACCCCCTGGGTGAAAAGTGGGTGGTAAATAGGGCGAAAGCTGAATTCTTATGCGATTTGCTTAAACACATTTTCAAAGATCTTTATGAAAATTCATTTAAAACTGCATACCAATTTTCCGGAAAATTCACATTTCCGGGTGGAAAGTGGTTGGTATATATGGCAAAAGTTGAGTTCTTATGCGATTTGCTTCAAACTTATTTGCAAAGATCTATATGAAAATTCATTTAAAATTGCATACCAATTTTCCGGAAAATTCACCCCCTGCGTGGTAAATAGGGCGAAAGTTGAGTTCATATGCGATTTGCTTCAAACACACTTTCAAAGATCTTTCTGAAAATTCATTTAAAACTGCATACAAATTTTCCGGAAAATTCACACCAGTGGGTGGAAAGTGGTAGGTTAATAGGGCGAAAGTTGAGTTCTTATGCGATTTGTTTCAAACTCATTTTCAAAGATCTATATGAAAACTCATTTAAAACAGCATACCAATTTTCCTAAAAACTTATCCCGCTGGGTGGAAAGTGGGTGGTAAATAGAGCGAAAGTTGAGTTCTTATGCGATTTGCTTCAAACTCATTTTCAAAGATCTAAATGAAAATGCATTTAAAACAACATACCAATTTTCCGGAAAATTCATCCCGCTCGGTGGAAAGTGGGTGGTAAATAGAGCGAAAGTTGAGTTCTTATGCGATTTGCTTCAAACTCATTTTCAAAGATCTATATGAAAATTCATTTAAAACAGCATACCAATTTTCCTAAAAACTTATCCCACTGGGTGGAAAGTGGGTGGTAAATAGAGCGAAAGTTGAGTTCTTATGCGATTTGCTTCAAACTCATTTTCAAAGATCTAAATGAAAATGCATTTAAAACAACATACCAATTTTCCGGAAAATGCATCCCGCTCGGTGGAAAGTGGGTGGTAAATAGGGCGAAAGTTGAGTTCTTATGCGATTTGCTTCAAACTCATTTTCAAAGATCTATATGAAAATGCATTTAAAACTGCATACCAATTTAACGGAAAATTCACATTCCCGGATGGAAAGTGGGTGGTAAAAAGCCCAAAGTTGAGTTCTTATGCGACTTGCTTCAAACTCATTTTCAAAGATCTATATGAAAATTCATTTAAAACAGCATACCAATTTTCCTAAAAACTTATCCCGCTGGGTGGAAAGTGGGTGGTAAATAGAGCGAAAGTTGAGTTCTTATGCGATTTGCTTCAAACTCATTTTCAAAGATCTAAATGAAAATGCATTTAAAACTGCATACCAATTTAACGGAAAATTCACATTCCCTGATGGAAAGTGGTTGGTAAAAAGCAAACTCGTTTTCAAAGATCAATATGAAAATTCATTTAAAACAGCATACCAATTTTCCTAAAAACTTATCCCGCTGGGTGGAAAGTGGTTTGTAAATAGGGCGAAAGTTGAGTTCTTTTGCGATTTGCTTCAAACTCATTTTCAAAAACCAATATGAAATTTCATTTAGAACTGCATACCGATTTTCTGGAAAATTCAACCCCCTGGGTGGAAAGTGGGTCGTAAATAGGGCGAAAGCTGAATTCTTATGCGATTTGCTTCAAACTAATTTTCAAAAATTTATATGAAAATTCATTTAAAATTGCATACCAATTTTCCGGAAAATTCACATTTCCGGGTGGAAAGTGGTTGGTATAAATGGCAAAAGTTGAGTTCTTATGCGATTTGCTTCAAACTTATTTGCAAAGATCTATATGAAAATTCATTTAAAATTGCATACCAATTTTCCGGAAAATTCACCCCCCTGCGTGGTAAATAGGGCGAAAGTTGAGTTCATATGCGATTTGCTTCAAACACATTTTCAAAGATCTTTATGAAAATTCATTTAGAACTGCATACCAATTTTCCGGAAAATTCACATTCCCACGTGGAAAGTGGTTGGTAAATAGGGCAAAAGTTGATTTCATATGCGATTTGCTTCAAACTTATATTAAAAGATCTATATGAAAATTCATTTAAAACTGCATAACAATTTTCCGGAAAATTCAACCCCCTGGGTGGAAAGTGGGTGGTAAATAGGGCGAAAGCTGAATTCTTATGCGATTTGCTTCAAAGTCATTTTCAAAGATCTGTATGAAAATTCATTTAAAACTGCATACCAATTTTCCGGAAAATTCAACCCCCTGGGTGGAAAGTGGGTGGTAAATAGGGCGAAAGCTGAATTCTTATGCGATTTGCTTCAAAGTTATTTTCAAAGACCTTTACAAAAATTCATTTAAAACTGCATAGCAATTTTCCAGAAAATGCAAGCCCCTGGGTGAAAAGTGGTTGGTAAATAGGGCGAAAGTTGAGTTCATATGCGATTTGCTTCAAACTCATTTTCAAAGATCTATATGAAATTCATTTAAAACTGCATACAAATTTTCCGGAAAATTCACCCCCGTGGGTGGAAAGTGGTTTGTAAATAGGGCGAAAGTTGAATTCTTATGCGATTTGCTTCAAAATCATTTTCAAAGATCTTTATGAAAATTCATTTAAAACTGCATACCAATTTTCCGGAAAATTCACATTTCCGGGTGGAAAGTGGTTGGTATATATGGCAAAAGTTGAGTTCTTATGCAATTTGCTTCAAACTTATTTGCAAAGATCTATATGAAAATTAATTTAAAACTGCATACAAATTTTCCGGAAAATTCACCCCCTTGGTAGGAAAGTGGTTGGTAAATAGGGCGAAAGTTGAGTTCTTATGCGATTTGCTTCAAACTCATTTTCAACAACCTATATGAAATTTCATTTAGAAGTGCATACCGATTTTCTGGAAAATTCAACCCCCTGGTTGGAAAGTGGGTCGTAAATAGGGCGAAAGCTGAATTCTTATGCGATTTGCTTCAAAATCATTTTCAAATATCTTTACAAAAATTCATTTAAAACTGCATAGCAATTTTCCAGAAAATGCAAGCCCCTGGGTGAAAAGTGGTTGCTAAATAGGGCGAAAGTTGAGTTCTTATGCGATTTGCTTCAAACTCATTTTCAAAGATCTATATGAAATTCATTTAAAACTGCATACCGATTTTCTGGAAAATTCAACCCCCTGGTTGGAAAGTGGGTCGTAAATAGGGCGAAAGCTGAATTCTTATGCGATTTGCTTCAAAATCATTTTCAAAGATCTTTATGAAAATTCATTTAAAACTGCATACCAATTTTCCGGAAAATTCACATTTCCGGGTGGAAAGTGGTTGGTATATATGGCAAAAGTTGAGTTCTTATGCAATTTGCTTCAAACTTATTTGCAAAGATCTATATGAAAATTAATTTAAAACTGCATACAAATTTTCCGGAATATTCACCCCCTTGGTAGGAAAGTGGTTGGTAAATAGGGCGAAAGTTGAGTTCTTATGCGATTTGCTTCAAACTCATTTTCAACAACCTTTATGAAATTTCATTTAGAACTGCATACCGATTTTCTGGAAAATTCAACCCCCTGGTTGGAAAGTGGGTCGTAAATAGGGCGAAAGCTGAATTCTTATGCGATTTGCTTCAAACTTATTTTCAAAAATTTATATGAAAATTCATTTAAAATTGCAAACCAATTTTCCGGAAAATTCAACCCCCTGGTTGGAAAGTGGGTCGTAAATAGGGCGAAAGCTGAATTCTTATGCGATTTGCTTCAAACTTATTTTCAAAAATTTATATGAAAATTCATTTAAAATTGCAAACCAATTTTCCGGAAAATTCACCCCCGTGGTAAATAGGGCGAAAGTTGAGTTCATATGCGATTTGCTTCAAACACATTTTCAAAGATCTTTATGAAAATTCATTTAGAACTGCATACCAATTTTCCGGAAAATTCACATTCCCAGATGGAAAGTGGTTGGTAAATAGGGCAAAAGTTGAGTTCATATGCGATTTGCTTCAAACGTATTTCATTTTCATTTAATTCATTTAAAACTGCATAACAATTTTCCGGAAAATTCAACCCCCTTGGTGGAAAGTGGGTGGTTAATAGGGCGAAAGCTGAATTCTTATGCGATTTGCTTCAAAGTCATTTTCAAAGATCTGTATGAAAATTCACTTAAAACTGCATACCAATTTTCCGGAAAATTCACATTTCCGGGTGGAAAGTGGTTGGTATATATGGCAAAAGTTGAGTTCTTATGCGATTTGCTTCAAACTTATTTGCAAAGATCTATATGAAAATTCATTTAAAATTGCATACCAATTTTCCGGAAAATTCACCCCCCTGCGTGGTAAATAGGGCGAAAGTTGAGTTCATATGCGATTTGCTTCAAACACATTTTCAAAGATCTTTCTGAAAATTCATTTAAAACTGCATACAAATTTTCCAGAAAATTCACACCAGTGGGTGGAAAGTGGTAGGTTAATAGGGCGAAAGTTGAGTTCTTATGCGATTTGCTTCAAAGTCATTTTCAAAGATCTTTATGAAAATTCATTTAAAACTGCATACCAATTTTCCGGAAAATTCACATTTCCGGGTGGAAAGTGGTTGGTATATATGGCAAAAGTTGAGTTCTTATGCGATTTGCTTCAAACTTATTTGCAAAGATCTATATGAAAATTCATTTAAAATTGCATACCAATTTTCCGGAAAATTCACCCCCCTGCGTGGTAAATAGGGCGAAAGTTGAGTTCATATGCGATTTGCTTCAAACACATTTTCAAAGATCTTTATGAAAATTCATTTAAAACTGCATACCAATTTTCCGGAAAATTCACATTTCCGGGTGGAAAGTGGTTGGTATATATGGCAAAAGTTGAGTTCTTATGCGATTTGCTTCAAACTTATTTGCAAAGATCTATATGAAAATTCATTTAAAATTGCATACCAATTTTCCGGAAAATTCACCCCCCTGCGTGGTAAATAGGGCGAAAGTTGAGTTCATATGCGATTTGCTTCAAACACATTTTCAAAGATCTTTCTGAAAATTCATTTAAAACTGCATACAAATTTTCCGGAAAATTCACACCAGTGGGTGGAAAGTGGTAGGTTAATAGGGCGAAAGTTGAGTTCTTATGCGATTTGCTTCAAACTCATTTTCAAAGATCTATATGAAAACTCATTTAAAACAGCATACCAATTTTCCTAAAAACTTATCCCGCTGGGTGGAAAGTGGGTGGTAAATAGAGCGAAAGTTGAGTTCTTATGCGATTTGCTTCAAACTCATTTTCAAAGATCTAAATGAAAATGCATTTAAAACAACATACCAATTTTCCGGAAAATTCATCCCGCTCGGTGGAAAGTGGGTGGTAAATAGAGCGAAAGTTGAGTTCTTATGCGACTTGCTTCAAACTCATTTTCAAAGATCTATATGAAAATTCATTTAAAACAGCATACCAATTTTCCTAAAAACTTATCCCGCTGGGTGGAAAGTGGGTGGTAAATAGAGCGAAAGTTGAGTTCTTATGCGATTTGCTTCAAACTCATTTTCAAAGATCTAAATGAAAATGCATTTAAAACTGCATACCAATTTAACGGAAAATTCACATTCCCTGATGGAAAGTGGTTGGTAAAAAGCAAACTCGTTTTCAAAGATCAATATGAAAATTCATTTAAAACAGCATACCAATTTTCCTAAAAACTTATCCCGCTGGGTGGAAAGTGGTTTGTAAATAGGGCGAAAGTTGAGTTCTTTTGCGATTTGCTTCAAACTCATTTTCAAAAACCAATATGAAATTTCATTTAGAACTGCATACCGATTTTCTGGAAAATTCAACCCCCTGGGTGGAAAGTGGGTCGTAAATAGGGCGAAAGCTGAATTCTTATGCGATTTGCTTCAAACTAATTTTCAAAAATTTATATGAAAATTCATTTAAAATTGCATACCAATTTTCCGGAAAATTCACATTTCCGGGTGGAAAGTGGTTGGTATAAATGGCAAAAGTTGAGTTCTTATGCGATTTGCTTCAAACTTATTTGCAAAGATCTATATGAAAATTCATTTAAAATTGCATACCAATTTTCCGGAAAATTCACCCCCCTGCGTGGTAAATAGGGCGAAAGTTGAGTTCATATGCGATTTGCTTCAAACACATTTTCAAAGATCTTTATGAAAATTCATTTAGAACTGCATACCAATTTTCCGGAAAATTCACATTCCCACGTGGAAAGTGGTTGGTAAATAGGGCAAAAGTTGATTTCATATGCGATTTGCTTCAAACTTATTTGCAAAGATCTATATGAAAATTCATTTAAAACTGCATAACAATTTTCCGGAAAATTCAACCCCCTGGGTGGAAAGTGGGTGGTAAATAGGGCGAAAGCTGAATTCTTATGCGATTTGCTTCAAAGTCATTTTCAAAGATCTGTATGAAAATTCATTTAAAACTGCATACCAATTTTCCGGAAAATTCACATTTCCGGGTGGAAAGTGGTTGGTAAATAGGGCGAAAGTTGAGTTCTTATGCGATTTGCTTCAAACTTATTTGCAAAGATCTATATGAAATTTCATTTAGAACTGCATACCGATTTTCTGGAAAATTCAACCCCCTGGGTGGAAAGTGGGTGGTAAATAGGGCGAAAGCTGAATTCTTATGCGATTTGCTTCAAAATCATTTTCAAAGATCTTTATGAAAATTCATTTAAAACTGCATACCAATTTTCCGCAAAATTCACATTTCCGGGTGGAAAGTGGTTGGTATAAATGGCAAAAGTTGAGTTCTTATGCGATTTGCTTCAAACTTATTTGCAAAGATCTATATGAAAATTCATTTAAAAATGCATACCAATTTTCTGGAAAATTCACCCCCCTGCGTGGTAAATAGGGCGAAAGTTGAGTTCATATGCGATTTGCTTCAAACACATTTTCAAAGATATTTCTGAAAATTCATTTAGAACTGCATACCAATTTTCCGGAAAATTCAACCCCCTTGGTGGAAAGTGGGTGGTTAATAGGGCGAAAGCTGAATTCTTATGCGATTTGCTTCAAAGTCATTTTCAAAGATCTGTATGAAAATTCACTTAAAACTGCATACCAATTTTCCGGAACATTCACATTTCCGGGTGGAAAGTGGTTGGTAAATAGGGCGAAAGTTGAGTTCTTATGCGATTTGCTTCAAACTTATTTAAAAAGATCAATATGAAAATTCATTTAAAACTGCATAACAATTTTCCGGAAAATTCAACCCCCTGGGTGAAAAGTGGGTGGTAAATAGGGCGAAAGCTGAATTCTTATGCGATTTGCTTCAAAGTCATTTTCAAAGATCTATATGAAAATTCATTTAAAATTGCATACCAATTTTCCGGAAAATTCACATTTCCGGGTGGAAAGTGGTTGGTATATATGGCAAAAGTTGAGTTCTTATGCGATTTGCTTCAAACTTATTTGCAAATGTCTATATGAAAATTCATTTAAAATTGCATACCAATTTTCCGGAAAATTCACCCCCCTGCGTGGTAAATAGGGCGAAAGTTGAGTTCATATGCGATTTGCTTCAAACACATTTTCAAAGATCTTTCTGAAAATTCATTTAAAACTGCATACAAATTTTCCGGAAAATTCACACCAGTGGGTGGAAAGTGGTAGGTTAATAGGGCGAAAGTTGAGTTCTTATGCGATTTGCTTTAAACTTATTTTCAAAAATCTATATGAAAATTCATTTAAAATTGCATACCAATTTTCCGGAAAATTCACCCCCGTGGGTGGAAAGTGGTTTGTAAATAGGGCGAAAGTTGAGTTCTTATGCGATTTGCTTCAAACTCATTTTCAAAAATTTATATGAAAATTCATTTAAAACACCATACCAATTTTCCGGAAAATTCACCCCCCTGCGTGGTAAATAGGGCGAAAGTTGAGTTCATATGCGATTTGCTTCAAACACATTTTCAAAGATCTTTATGAAAATTCATTTAAAACTGCATACCAATTTTCCGGAAAATTCACATTCCCAGGTGGAAAGTGGTTGGTATATATGGCAAAAGTTGAGTTCTTATGCAATTTGCTTCAAACTTATTTGCAAAGATCTATATGAAAATTCATTTAAAACTGCATACAAATTTTCTGGAAAATTCACATTTCCGGGTGGAAAGTGGTTGGTAAATAGGGCGAAAGTTGAGTTCTTATGCGATTTGCTTCAAACTTATTTTCAAAAATCTATATGAAAATTCATTTAAAATTGCATACCAATTTTCCGGAAAATTCACATTTCCGGGTGGAAAGTGGTTGGTATAAATGGCAAAAGTTGAGTTCTTATGCGATTTGCTTCAAACTTATTTGCAAAGATCTATATGAAAATTCATTTAAAATTGCATACCAATTTTCCGGAAAATTCACCCCCCTGCGTGGTAAATAGGGCGAAAGTTGAGTTCATATGCGATTTGCTTCAAACACATTTTCAAAGATCTATATGAAAATTCATTTAAAACTGCATACAAATTTTCCGGAAAATTCACATTCCCACGTGGAAAGTGGTTGGTAAATAGGGCAAAAGTTGATTTCATATGCGATTTGCTTCAAACTTATATTAAAAGATCTATATGAAAATTCATTTAAAACTGCATAACAATTTTCCGGAAAATTCAACCCCCTGGGTGGAAAGTGGGTGGTAAATAGGGCGAAAGCTGAATTCTTATGCGATTTGCTTCAAAGTCATTTTCAAAGATCTGTATGAAAATTCATTTAAAACTGCATACCAATTTTCCGGAAAATTCACATTTCCGGGTGGAAAGTGGTTGGTATAAATGGCAAAAGTTGAGTTCTTATGCGATTTGCTTCAAACTTATTTGCAAAGATCTATATGAAAATTCATTTAAAAATGCATACCAATTTTCTGGAAAATTCACCCCCCTGCGTGGTAAATAGGGCGAAAGTTGAGTTCATATGCGATTTGCTTCAAACACATTTTCAAAGATATTTCTGAAAATTCATTTAGAACTGCATACCAATTTTCCGGAAAATTCAACCCCCTTGGTGGAAAGTGGGTGGTTAATAGGGCGAAAGCTGAATTCTTATGCGATTTGCTTCAAAGTCATTTTCAAAGATCTGTATGAAAATTCACTTAAAACTGCATACCAATTTTCCGGAACATTCACATTTCCGGGTGGAAAGTGGTTGGTAAATAGGGCGAAAGTTGAGTTCTTATGCGATTTGCTTCAAACTTTTTTGCAAAGATCTATATGAAAATTCATTTAAAATTGCATACCAATTTTCCGGAAAATTCACCCCCCTGCGTGGTAAATAGGGCGAAAGTTGAGTTCATATGCGATTTGCTTCAAACACATTTTCAAAGATCTTTCTGAAAATTCATTTAAAACTGCATACCAATTTTACGGAAAATTCACACCAGTGGGTGGAAAGTGGTAGGTTAATAGGGCGAAAGTTGAGTTCTTATGCGATTTGCTTTAAACTTATTTTCAAAAATCTATATGAAAATTCATTTAAAATTGCATACCAATTTTCCGGAAAATTCACCCCCGTGGGTGGAAAGTGGTTTGTAAATAGGGCGAACGTTGAGTTCTTATGCGATTTGCTTCAAACTCATTTTCAAAAATTTATATGAAAATTCATTTAAAACACCATACCAATTTTCCGGAAAATTCACCCCCTTGCGTGGTAAATAGGGCGAAAGTTGAGTTCATATGCGATTTGCTTCAAACACATTTTCAAAGATCTTTATGAAAATTCATTTAAAACTGCATACCAATTTTCCGGAAAATTCACATTCCCAGGTGGAAAGTGGTTGGTATATATGGCAAAAGTTGAGTTCTTATGCAATTTGCTTCAAACTTATTTGCAAAGATCTATATGAAAATTCATTTAAAACTGCATACAAATTTTCTGGAAAATTCACATTTCCGGGTGGAAAGTGGTTGGTAAATAGGGCGAAAGTTGATTTCTTATGCGATTTGCTTCAAACTAATTTTCAAAATCTATATGAAAATTCATTTAAAATTGCATACCAATTTTCCGGAAAATTCACCCCCCTGCGTGGTAAATAGGGCGAAAGTTGAGTTCATATGCGATTTGCTTCAAACACATTTTCAAAGATCTTTATGAAAATTCATTAGGAACTGAATACCAATTTTCCGGAAAATTCACATTCCCGGGTGGAAAGTGGTTGGTAAATAGGGCAAAAGTTGAGTTCTTATGCGATTTGCTTCAAACTTATTAAAAAAGATCTATATGAAAATTCATTTAAAACTGCATACCAATTTTCCGGAAAATTCACATTCCCAGGTGGAAAGTGGTTGGTATATATGGCAAAAGTTGAGTTCTTATGCAATTTGCTTCAAACTTATTTGCAAAGATCTATATGAAAATTCATTTAAAACTGCATACAAATTTTCTGGAAAATTCACATTTCCGGGTGGAAAGTGGTTGGTAAATAGGGCGAAAGTTGAGTTCTTATGCGATTTGCTTCAAACTTATTTTCAAAAATCTATATGAAAATTCATTTAAAATTGCATACCAATTTTCCGGAAAATTCACCCCCCTGCGTGGTAAATAGGGCGAAAGTTGAGTTCATATGCGATTTGCTTCAAACACATTTTCAAAGATCTTTCTGAAAATTCATTTAGAACTGCATACCAATTTTCCGGAAAATTCACATTCCCACGTGGAAAGTGGTTGGTAAATAGGGCAAAAGTTGATTTCATATGCGATTTGCTTCAAACTTATATTAAAAGATCTATATGAAAATTCATTTAAAACTGCATAACAATTTTCCGGAAAATTCAACCCCCTGGGTGGAAAGTGGGTGGTAAATAGGGCGAAAGCTGAATTCTGATGCGATTTGCTTCAAAGTCATTTTCAAAGATCTGTATGAAAATTCATTTAAAACTGCATACCAATTTTCCGGAAAATTCACATTTCCGGGTGGAAAGTGGTTGGTAAATAGGGCGAAAGTTGAGTTCTTATGCGATTTGCTTCAAACTTATTTGCAAAGATCTATATGAAATTTCATTTAGAACTGCATACCGATTTTCTGGAAAATTCAACCCCCTGGGTGGAAAGTGGGTGGTAAATAGGGCGAAAGCTGAATTCTTATGCGATTTGCTTCAAAATCATTTTCAAAGATATTTATGAAAATTCATTTAAAACTGCATACCAATTTTCCGGAAAATTCACATTTCCGGGTGGAAAGTGGTTGGTATAAATGGCAAAAGTTGAGTTCTTATGCGATTTGCTTCAAACTTATTTGCAAAGATCTATATGAAAATTCATTTAAAAATGCATACCAATTTTCCGGAAAATTCACCCCCCTGCGTGGTAAATAGGGCGAAAGTTGAGATCATATGCGATTTGCTTCAAACACATTTTCAAAGATCTTTCTGAAAATTCATTTAGAACTGCATACCAATTTTCCGGAAAATTCAACCCCCTGGGTGGAAAGTGGGTCGTAAAAAGGGCGAAAGCTGAATTCATATGCGATTTGCTTCAAAATCATTTTCAAAGATCTATATGAAAATTCATTTAAAACTGCATACAAATTTTCCGGAAAATTCACACCCGTGGGTGGAAAGTGGTAGGAAAATAGGGCGAAAGTTGAGCTCTTATGCGATTTGCTTTAAACTTATTTTCAAAAATCTATATGAAAATTCATTTAAAATTGCATACCAATTTTCCGGAAAATTCACCCCCCTGCGTGGTAAATAGGGCGAAAGTTGAGTTCATATGCGATTTGCTTCAAACACATTTTCAAAGATCTTTATGAAAATTAATTTAGAACTGCATACCAATTTTCCGGAAAATTCACATTCCCGGGTGGAAAGTGGGTGGCGAAAATGCCAAAGTTGAGTTTTTGTGCTATTTATTCCAAACTCATTTGCAAAGATCAATATGAAAATTCATTTCCGTTAAATTCACATTTCCGGGTGGAAAGTGGTTGGTAAATGGGGCGAAAGTTGAGTTCTTATGCGATTTGCTTCAAACTCATTTGCAAAGATCTATATGAAAATTCATTTAATACTGCAAACAAAATTTTCGGAAAATTCACCCCCGTGGGTGGAAAGTGGTTGGTAAATAGGGCGAAAGTTGAGTTCTTATGCGATTTGCTTCAAACTCATTTTCAAAAACCTATATGAAAATTCATTTAGAACTGCATACCGATTTTCTGGAAAATTCAACCCCCTGGGCGGAAAGTGGGTCGTTAATAGGGCGAAAGCTGAATTCTTATGCGATTTGCTTCAAAATCATTTTCAAAGATCTTTATGAAAATTTATTTAAAACTGTATACCAATTTTCCGGAAAATTCACATTTCCGGGTGGAAAGTGGTTGGTAAATATGGCAAAAGTTGAGTTCTTATGCGATTTGCTTCAAACTTATTTGCAAAGATCTATATGAAAATTCATTTAAAATTGCATACCAATTTTCCGGAAAATTCACCCCCCTGCGTGGTAAATAGGGCGAAAGTTGAGTTCATATGCGATTTGCTTCAAACACATTTTCAAAGATCTTTCTGAAAATTCATTTAGAACTGCATACCGATTTTCTGGAAAATTCAACCCCCTGGGCGGAAAGTGGGTCGTTAATAGGGCGAAAGCTGAATTCTTATGCGATTTGCTTCAAAATCATTTTCAAAGATCTTTATGAAAATTTATTTAAAACTGTATACCAATTTTCCGCAAAATTCACACCCGTGGGTGGAAAGTGGTAGGTAAATAGGGCGAAAGTTGAGTTCTTATGCGATTTGCTTCAACCTAATTTTCAAAAATCTATATGAAAATTCATTTAAAATTGCTTACCAATTTTCCGGAAAATTCAACCCCCTGCGTGGTAAAAAGGGCGAAAGTTGAGTTCATATGCGATTTGCTTCAAACACATTTTCAAAGATCTTTATGAAAATTCATTTAGAACTGCATACCAATTTTCCGGAAAATTCACATTTCCGGGTGGAAAGTGGTTGGTAAATGGGGCGAAAGTTGAGTTCTTATGCGATTTGCTTCAAACTCATTTGCAAAGATCTATATGAAAATTCATTTAATACTGCATACAAATTTTTCGGAAAATTCACCCCCGTGGGTGGAAAGTGGTTGGTAAATAGGGCGAAAGTTGAGTTCTTATGCGATTTGCTTCAAACTCATTTTCAAAAACCTATATGAAAATTCATTTAGAACTAAATACCGATTTTCTGGAAAATTCAACCCCCTGGGCGGAAAGCTGAATTCTTATGCGATTTGCTTCAAACACATTTTCAAAGATCTTTATGAAAATTCATTTAGAACTGCATACCAATTTTCCGGAAAATTCATATTTCCGGGTGGAAAGTGGTTGGTAAATGGGGCGAAAGTTGAGTTCTTATGCGATTTGCTTCAAACTCATTTGCAAAGATCTATATGAAAATTCATTTAATACTGCATACAAATTTTTCGGAAAATTCACCCCCGTGGGTGGAAAGTGGTTGGTAAATAGGGCGAAAAATGAGTTCTTATGCGATTTGCTTCAAACTCATTTTCAAAAACCTATATGAAAATTCATTTAGAACTAAATACCAATTTTCTGGAAAATTCAACCCTCTGGGCGGAAAGCTGAATTCTTATGCGATTTGCTTCAAACACATTTTCAAAGATATTTCTGAAAATTCATTTAGAACTGCATACCAATTTTCCGGAAAATTCAACCCCCTTGGTGGAAAGTGGGTGGTTAATAGGGCGAAAGCTGAATTCTTATGCGATTTGCTTCAAAGTCATTTTCAAAGATCTGTATGAAAATTCACTTAAAACTGCATACCAATTTTCCGGAAAATTCACATTTCCGGGTGGAAAGTGGTTGGTAAATAGGGCGAAAGTTGAGTTCTTATGCGATTTGCTTCAAACTTATTTAGAAAGATCAATATGAAAATTCATTTAAAACTGCATAACAATTTTCCGAAAAATTCACCCCCTGGGTGAAAAGTGGGTGGTAAATAGGGCGAAAGCTGAATTCTTATGCGATTTGCTTCAAAGTCATTTTCAAAGATCTTTATGAAAATTCATTTAAAACTGCATACCAATTTTCCGGAAAATTCACATTTCCGGGTGGAAAGTGGTTGGTATATATGGCAAAAGTTGAGTTCTTATGCGATTTGCTTCAAACTTATTTGCAAAGATCTATATGAAAATTCATTTAAAATTGCATACCAATTTTCCGGAAAATTCACCCCCCTGCGTGGTAAATAGGGCGAAAGTTGAGTTCATATGCGATTTGCTTCAAACACATTTTCAAAGATCTTTCTGAAAATTCATTTAAAACTGCATACAAATTTTCCGGAAAATTCACACCAGTGGGTGGAAAGTCGTAGGTTAATAGGGCGAAAGTTGAGTTCTTATGCGATTTGCTTTAAACTTATTTTCAAAAATCTATATGAAAATTCATTTAAAATTGCATACCAATTTTCCGGAAAATTCACCCCCGTGGGTGGAAAGTGGTTTGTAAATAGGGCGAAAGTTGAGTTCTTATGCGATTTGCTTCAAACTCATTTTCAAAAATTTATATGAAAATTCATTTAAAACACCATACCAATTTTCCGGAAAATTCACCCCCCTGCGTGGTAAATAGGGCGAAAGTTGAGTTCATATGCGATTTGCTTCAAACACATTTTCAAAGATCTTTATGAAAATTCATTTAAAACTGCATACCAATTTTCCGGAAAATTCACATTCCCAGGTGGAAAGTGGTTGGTATATATGGCAAAAGTTGAGTTCTTATGCAATTTGCTTCAAACTTATTTGCAAAGATCTATATGAAAATTCATTTAAAACTGCATACCAATTTTCTGGAAAATTCACATTTCCGGGTGGAAAGTGGTTGGTAAATAGGGCGAAAGTTGAGTTCTTATGCGATTTGCTTCAAACTAATTTTCAAAAATCTATATGAAAATTCATTTAAAATTGCATACCAATTTTCCGAAAAATTCACCCCCCTGCGTGGTAAATAGGGCGAAAGTTGAGTTCATATGCGATTTGCTTCAAACACATTTTCAAAGATCTTTAAGAAAATTCATTTAGAACTGAATACCAATTTTCCGGAAAATTCACATTCCCGGGTGGAAAGTGGTTGGTAAATAGGGCAAAAGTTGAGTTCTTATGCGATTTGCTTCAAACTTATTTAAAAAGATCTATATGAAAATTCATTTAAAACTGCATACCAATTTTCCGGAAAATTCACATTCCCAGGTGGAAAGTGGTTGGTGTATATGGCAAAAGTTGAGCTCTTATGCAATTTGCTTCAAACTTATTTGCAAAGATCTATATGAAAATTCATTTAAAACTGCATACAAATTTTCTGGAAAATTCACATTTCCGGGTGGAAAGTGGTTGGTAAATAGGGCGAAAGTTGAGTTCTTATGCGATTTGCTTCAAACTTATTTTCAAAAATCTATATGAAAATTCATTTAAAATTGCATACCAATTTTCCGGAAAATTCACCCCCCTGCGTGGTAAATAGGGCGAAAGTTGAGTTCATATGCGATTTGCTTCAAACACATTTTCAAAGATCTTTCTGAAAATTCACTTAGAACTGCATACCAATTTTCCGGAAAATTCACATTCCCACGTGGAAAGTGGTTGGTAAATAGGGCAAAAGTTGATTTCATATGCGATTTGCTTCAAACTTATATTAAAAGATCTATATGAAAATTCATTTAAAACTGCATAACAATTTTCCGGAAAATGCAACCCCCTGGGTGGAAAGTGGGTGGTAAATAGGGCGAAAGCTGAATTCTTATGCGATTTGCTTCAAAATCATTTTCAAAGATCTTTATGAAAATTCATTTAAAACTGCATACCAATTTTCCGGAAAATTCACATTTCCGGGTGGAAAGTGGTTGGTAAATAGGGCGAAAGTTGAGTTCTTATGCGATTTGCTTCAAACTTATTTGCAAAGATCTATATGAAATTTCATTTAGAACTGCATACCGATTTTCTGGAAAATTCAACCCCCTGGGTGGAAAGTGGGTGGTAAATAGGGCGAAAGCTGAATTCTTATGCGATTTGCTTCAAAATCATTTTCAAAGATCTTTATGAAAATTCATTTAAAACTGCATACCAATTTTCCGGAAAATTCACATTTCCGGGTGGAAAGTGGTTGGTATAAATGGCAAAAGTTGAGTTCTTATGCGATTTGCTTCAAACTTATTTGCAAAGATCTATATGAAAATTCATTTAAAAATGCATACCAATTTTCCGGAAAATTCACCCCCCTGCGTGGTAAATAGGGCGAAAGTTGAGATCATATGCGATTTGCTTCAAACACATTTTCAAAGATCTTTCTGAAAATTCATTTAGAACTGCATACCAATTTTCCGGAAAATTCAACCCCCTGGGTGGAAAGTGGGTCGTAAATAGGGCGAAAGCTGAATTCATATGCGATTTGCTTCAAAATCATTTTCAAAGATCTATATGAAAATTCATTTAAAACTGCATACAAATTTTCCGGAAAATTCACACCCGTGGGTGGAAAGTGGTAGGTAAATAGGGCGAAAGTTGAGCTCTTATGCGATTTGCTTTAAACTTATTTTCAAAAATCTATATGAAAATTCATTTAAAATTGCTTACCAATTTTCCGGAAAATTCACCCCCCTGCGTGGTAAATAGGGCGAAAGTTGAGTTCATATGCGATTTGCTTCAAACACATTTTCAAAGATCTTTATGAAAATTCATTTAGAACTGCATACCAATTTTCCGGAAAATTCACATTCCCGGGTGGAAAGTGGGTGGCGAAAATGCCAAAGTTGAGTTTTTCTGCTATTTATTCCAAACTCATTTGCAAAGATCAATATGAAAATTCATTTCCGGAAAATTCACATTTCCGGGTGGAAAGTGGTTGGTAAATGGGGCGAAAGTTGAGTTCTTATACGATTTGCTTCAAACTCATTTGCAAAGATCTATATGAAAATTCATTTAATACTGCAAACAAAATTTTCGGAAAATTCACCCCCGTGGGTGGAAAGTGGTTGGTAAATAGGGCGAAAGTTGAGTTCTTATGCGATTTGCTTCAAACACATTTTCAAAGATATTTCTGAAAATTCATTTAGAACTGCATACCAAATTTCCGGAAAATTCAACCCCCTGGGTGGAAAGTGGGTCGTAAATAGGGCGAAAGCTGAATTCTTATGCGATTTGCTTCAAAATCATTTTCAAAGATCTTTATGAAAATTCATTTAGAACTGCATAAAAATTTTCCGCAAAATTCACACCCGTGGGTGGAAAGTGGTAGGTAAATAGGGCGAAAGTTGAGTTCTTATGCGATTTGCTTCAACCTAATTTTCAAAAATCTATATGAAAATTCATTTAAAATTGCATACCAATTTTCCGGAAAATTCAACCCCCTGCGTGGTAAAAAGGGCGAAAGTTGAGTTCATATGCGATTTGCTTCAAACACATTTTCAAAGATCTTTATGAAAATTCATTTAGAACTGCATACCAATTTTCCGGAAAATTCACATTTCCGGGTGGAAAGTGGTTGGTAAATGGGGCGAAAGTTGAGTTCTTATGCGATTTGCTTCAAACTCATTTGCAAAGATCTATATGAAAATTCATTTAATACTGCATACAAATTTTTCGGAAAATTCACCCCCGTGGGTGGAAAGTGGTTGGTAAATAGGGCGAAAGTTGAGTTCTTATGCGATTTGCTTCAAACTCATTTTCAAAAACCTATATGAAAATTCATTTAGAACTAAATACCGATTTTCTGGAAAATTCAACCCCCTGGGCGGAAAGCTGAATTCTTATGCGATTTGCTTCAAACACATTTTCAAAGATCTTTATGAAAATTCATTTAGAACTGCATACCAATTTTCCGGAAAATTCATATTTCCGGGTGGAAAGCGGTTGGTAAATGGGGCGAAAGTTGAGTTCTTATGCGATTTGCTTCAAACTCATTTGCAAAGATCTATATGAAAATTCATTTAATACTGCATACAAATTTTTCGGAAAATTTACCCCCGTGGGTGGAAAGTGGTTGGTAAATAGGGCGAAAGTTGAGTTCTTATGCGATTTGCTTCAAACTCATTTTCAAAAACCTATATGAAAATTCATTTTCAAAGATCTAAATGAAAATGCATTTAAAGCAACATACCAATTTTCCGGAAAATTCATCCCGCTCGGTGGAAAGTGGGTGGTAAATAGGGCGAAAGTTGAGTTCTTATGCGACTTGCTTCAAACTCATTTTCACAGATCTATATGAAAATGCATTTAAAACTGCATACCAATTTAACGGAAAATTCACATTCCCGGATGGAAAGTGGGTGGTAAAAAGCCCAAAGTTTAGTTCTTATGCGATTTGCTTCAAACTCATTTTCAAAGATCTATATGAAAATTCATTTAAAACAGCATACCAATTTTCCTAAAAACTTATCCCGCTGGGTGGAAAGTGGGTGGTAAATAGGGCGAAAGTTGAGTTCTAATGCGATTTGCTTCAAACTCATTTTCAAAGATCTAAATGAAAATGCATTTAAAACTGCATACCAATTAAACGGAAAATTCACATTCCCGGATGGAAAGTGGGTGGTAAAAAGCCCAAAGTTTAGTTCTTATGCGATTTGCTTCAAACTCATTTTCAAAGATCTATATGAAAATTCATTTAAAACAGCATACCAATTTTCCTAAAAACTTATCCCGCTGGGTGGAAAGTGGGTGGTAAATAGGGCGAAAGTTGAGTTCTAATGCGATTTGCTTCAAACTCATTTTCAAAGATCTAAATGAAAATGCATTTAAAACTGCATACCAATTAAACGGAAAATTCACATTCCCGGATGGAAAGTGGTTGGTAAAAAGCCCAAAGTTGAGTTCTTATGCGATTTGCTTCAAACTCATTTTTAAAGATCTATATGAAAATTCATTTAAGACTGCCTACCAATTTTCCGGAAAATTCATCCCGCTCGGTGGAAAGTGGGTGGTAAATAAAACTAAAGTTGAGTTCTTATCCGATTTGCTTCAAACTCATTTTCAAAGATCTATATGAAAATGCATTTAAAACTGCATACCAATTTAACGGAAAATTCACATTCCCGGATGGAAAGTGGGTGGTAAAAAGCCCAAAGTTGAGTTCTTATGCGATTTGCTTCAAACTCATTTTCAAAGATCTTTATGAAAATTCATTTAAAACAGCATACCAATTTTCCTAAAAACTTATCCCGCTGGGTGGAAAGTTGATGGTAAATAAAGCGAAAGTTGAGTTCTTATGCGATTTGCTTCAAACTCATTTTCAAAGATCTAAATGAAAATGCATTTAAAACAACATACCAATTTTCTGGAAAATTCACATTCCCGGATGGAAAGTGGGTGGTAAAAAGCCCAAAGTTGAGTTCTTATGCGATTTGCTTCAAACTCATTTTCAAAGATCTTTATGAAAATTAATTTAAAACAGCATACCAATTTTCCTTAAAAACTTATCCCGCTGGGTGGAAAGTGGGTGGTAAATAGAGCGAAAGTTGAGTTCTTATGCGATTTGCTTCAAACTCATTTTCAAAGATCTAAATGAAAATGCATTTTAAACAACATACCAATTTTCCGGAAAATTCATCCCGCTCGGTGGAAAGTGGGTGGTAAATAGGGCGAAAGTTGAGTTCTTGTCCGATTTGCTTCAAACTCATTTTCAAAGATCTATATGAAAATGCATTTAAAACTGCATACCAATTTAACGGAAAATTCACATTCCCGGATGGAAAGTGGGTGGTAAAAAGCCCAAAGTTGAGTTCTTATGCGATTTGCTTCAAACTCATTTTCAAAGATCTATATGAAAATTCATTTAAAACAGCATACCAATTTTCCTAAAAACTAATCCCGCTGGGTGGAAAGTGGGTGGTAAATAGAGCGAAAGTTGAGTTCTTATGCGATTTGCTTCAAACTCATTTTCAAAGATCTAAATGAAAATGCATTTAAAACTGCATACCAATTTAACGGAAAATTCACATTTCCGGATGGAAAGTGGGTGGTAAAAAGCCCAAAGTTGAGTTCTTATGCGATTTGCTTCAAACTCATTTTTAAAGATCTATATGAAAATTCATTTAAGACTGCCTACCAATTTTCCGGAAAATTCATCCCGCTCGGTGGAAAGTGGGTGGTAAATAAAACGAAAGTTGAGTTCTTATCCGATTTGCTTCAAACTCATTTTCAAAGATCTATATGAAAATGCATTTAAAACTGCATACCAATTTAACGGAAAATTCACATTCCCGGATGGAAAGTGGGTGGTAAAAAGCCCAAAGTTGAGTTCTTATGCGATTTGCTTCAAACTCATTTTCAAAGATCTATATGAAAATTCATTTAAAACAGCATACCAATTTTCCTAAAAACTAATCCCGCTGGGTGGAAAGTGGGTGGTAAATAGAGCGAAAGTTGAGTTCTTATGCGATTCGCTTCAAACTTATTTAAAAAGATCTATATGAAAATTCATTTAAAACTGCATACCAATTTTCCGGAAAATTCACATTCCCAGGTGGAAAGTGGTTGGCATATATGGCAAAACTTGAGTTCTTATGCAATTTGCTTCAAACTCATTTGCAAAGATCTATATGAAAATTCATTTAAAACTGCATACAAATTTTCTGGAAAATTCACATTTCCGGGTGGAAAGTGGTTGGTAAATGGGGCGAAAGTTGAGTTCTTATGCGATTTGCTTCAAACTCATTTTCAAAGATCTAAATGAAAATGCATTTAAAACTGCATATCAATTTAACGGAAAATTCACATTCCCGGATAGAAAGTGGGTGGTAAATAGCCCAAAGTTGAGTTCTTATGCGATTTGCTTCAAACTCATTTTCAAAGATCTATATGAAAACTCATTTAAAACAGCATACCAATTTTCCTAAAAACTTATCCCGCTGGGGGGAAAGTGGGTGGTAAATAGAGCGAAAGTTGAGTTCTTATGCGATTTGCTTCAAACTCATTTTCAAAGATCTAAATGAAAATGCATTTAAAACAACATACCAATTTTCCGGAAAATTCATCCCGCTCGGTGGAAAGTGGGTGGTAAATAGAGCGAAAGTTGAGTTCTTATGCGATTTGCTTCAAACTCATTTTCAAAGATCTAAATGAAAATGCATTTAAAACTGCATATAAATTTAACGGAAAATTCACATTCCCGGATGGAAAGTGGGTGGTAAAAAGCCCAAAGTTGAGTTCTTATGCGATTTGCTTCAAACTCATTTTCAAAGATCTATATGAAAATTCATTTAAAACAGCATACCAATTTTCCTAAAAACTTATCCCACTGGGTGGAAAGTGGGTGGTAAATAGAGCGAAAGTTGAGTTCTTATGCGATTTGCTTCAAACTCATTTTCAAAGATCTAAATGAAAATGCATTTAAAACAACATACCAATTTTCCGGAAAATTCATCCCGCTCGGTGGAAAGTGGGTGGTAAATAGGGCGAAAGTTGAGTTCTTATGCGATTTGCTTCAAACTCATTTTCAAAGATCTATATGAAAATGCATTTAAAACTGCATACCAATTTAACGGAAAATTCACATTCCCGGATGGAAAGTGGGTGGTAAAAAGCCCAAAGTTGAGTTCTTATGCGACTTGCTTCAAACTCATTTTCAAAGATCTATATGAAAATTCATTTAAAACAGCATACCAATTTTCCTAAAAACTTATCCCGCTGGGGGGAAAGTGGGTGGTAAATAGAGCGAAAGTTGAGTTCTTATGCGATTTGCTTCAAACTCATTTTCAAAGATCTAAATGAAAATGCATTTAAAACAACATACCAATTTTCCGGAAAATTCATCCCGCTCGGTGGAAAGTGGTTGGTAAATGGGGCGAAAGTTGAGTTCTTATGCGATTTGCTTCAAACTCATTTTCAAAGATCTAAATGAAAATGCATTTAAAACTGCATATCAATTTAACGGAAAATTCACATTCCCGGATAGAAAGTGGGTGGTAAATAGCCCAAAGTTGAGTTCTTATGCGATTTGCTTCAAACTCATTTTCAAAGATCTATATGAAAACTCATTTAAAACAGCATACCAATTTTCCTAAAAACTTATCCCGCTGGGGGGAAAGTGGGTGGTAAATAGAGCGAAAGTTGAGTTCTTATGCGATTTGCTTCAAACTCATTTTCAAAGATCTAAATGAAAATGCATTTAAAACAACATACCAATTTTCCGGAAAATTCATCCCGCTCGGTGGAAAGTGGGTGGTAAATAGAGCGAAAGTTGAGTTCTTATGCGATTTGCTTCAAACTCATTTTCAAAGATCTAAATGAAAATGCATTTAAAACTGCAAATAAATTTAACGGAAAATTCACATTCCCGGATGGAAAGTGGGTGGTAAAAAGCCCAAAGTTGAGTTCTTATGCGATTTGCTTCAAACTCATTTTCAAAGATCTATATGAAAATTCATTTAAAACAGCATACCAATTTTCCTAAAAACTTATCCCACTGGGTGGAAAGTGGGTGGTAAATAGAGCGAAAGTTGAGTTCTTATGCGATTTGCTTCAAACTCATTTTCAAAGATCTAAATGAAAATGCATTTAAAACAACATACCAATTTTCCGGAAAATTCATCCCGCTCGGTGGAAAGTGGGTGGTAAATAAAACGAAAGTTGAGTTCTTATGCGATTTGCTTCAAACTCATTTTCAAAGATCTATATGAAAATGCATTTAAAACTGCATACTAATTTAACGGAAAATTCACATTCCCGGATGGAAAGTGGGTGGTAAAAAGCCCAAAGTTGAGTTCTTATGCGACTTGCTTCAAACTCATTTTCAAAGATCTATATGAAAATTCATTTAAAACAGCATACCAATTTTCCTAAAAACTTATCCCGCTGGGTGGAAAGTGGGTGGTAAATAGAGCGAAAGTTGAGTTCTTATGCGATTTGCTTCAAACTCATTTTCAAAGATCTAAATGAAAATGCATTTAAAACTGCATACCAATTAAACGAAAAATTCACATTCCCTGATGGAAAGTGGTTGGTAAAAAGCCCAAAGTTGAGTTCTTATGCGATTTGCTTCAAACTTATTTGCAAAGATCTATATGAAAATTCATTTAAAACTGCATACCAATTTTCCCAAAAACTTATCCCGCTGGGTGGAAAGTGGGTGGTTAATAGAGCGAAAGTTGAGTTCTTATGCGATTTGCTTCAAACTCATTTTCAAAGATCTAAATGAAAATGCATTTAAAACAACATACCAATTTTCCGGAAAATTCATCCCGCTCGGTGGAAAGTGGGTGGTAAATAAAGCGAAAGTTGAGTTCTTATGCGATTTGCTTCAAACTCATTTTCAAAGATCTATATGAAAATGCATTTAAAACTGCATACCAATTTAACGGAAAATTCACATTCCCGGATGGAAAGTGGGTGGTAAAAAGCCCAAAGTTGAGTTCTTATGCGACTTGCTTCAAACTCATTTTCAAAGATCTATATGAAAATTCATTTAAAACAGCATACCAATTTTCCTAAAAACTTATCCCGCTGGGTGGAAAGTGGGTGGTAAATAGAGCGAAAGTTGAGTTCTTATGCGATTTGCTTCAAACTCATTTTCAAAGATCTAAATGAAAATGCATTTAAAACTGCATACCAATTAAACGGAAAATTCACATTCCCTGATGGAAAGTGGTTGGTAAAAAGCCCAAAGTTGAGTTCTTATGCGATTTGCTTCAAACTTATTTGCAAAGATCTATATGAAAATTCATTTAAAACTGCATACCAATTTTCCCAAAAACTTATCCCGCTGGGTGGAAAGTGGGTGGTAAATAGAGCGAAAGTTGAGTTCTTTTGCGATTTGCTTCAAACTCATTTTCAAAGATCTAAATGAAAATGCATTTAAAACAACATACCAATTTTCCGGAAAATTCATCCCGCTCGGTGGAAAGTGGGTGGTAAATAGAGCGAAAGTTGAGTTCTTATGCGATTTGCTTCAAACTCATTTTGAAAGATCTAAATGAAAATGCATTTAAAACTGCATATAAATTTAACGGAAAATTCACATTCCCGGATGGAAAGTGGGTGGTAAAAAGCCCAAAGTTGAGTTCTTATGCGATTTGCTTCAAACTCATTTTCAAAGATCTATATGAAAATTCATTTAAAACAGCATACCAATTTTCCTAAAAACTTATCCCACTGGGTGGAAAGTGGGTGGTAAATAGAGCGAAAGTTGAGTTCTTATGCGATTTGCTTCAAACTCATTTTCAAAGATCTAAATGAAAATGCATTTAAGACAACATACCAATTTTCCGGAAAATTCATCCCGCTCGGTGGAAAGTGGGTGGTAAATAGGGCGAAAGTTGAGTTCTTATGCGATTTGCTTCAAACTCATTTTCAAAGATCTATATGAAAATGCATTTAAAACTGCATACCAATTTAACGGAAAATTCACATTCCCGGATGGAAAGTGGGTGGTAAAAAGCCCAAAGTTGAGTTCTTATGCGATTTGCTTCAAACTCATTTTCAAAGATCTATATGAAAATTCATTTAAAACAGCATACCAATTTTCCTAAAAACTTATCCCGCTGGGTGGAAAGTGGGTGGTAAATAGGGCGAAAGTTGAGTTCTTATGCGATTTGCTTCAAACTCATTTTCAAAGATCTAAATGAAAATGCATTTAAAACAACATACCAATTTTCCGGAAAATTCATCCCGCTCGGTGGAAAGTGGGTGGTAAATAGGGCGAAAGTTGAGTTCTTATGCGATTTGCTTCAAACTCATTTTCAAAGATCTATATGAAAATGCATTTAAAACTGCATACCAATTTAACGGAAAATTCACATTCCCGGATGGAAAGTGGGTGGTAAAAAGCCCAAAGTTGAGTTCTTATGCGATTTGCTTCAAACTCATTTTCAAAGATCTATATGAAAATTCATTTAAAACCGCATACCAATTTTCCTAAAAACTTATCCCGCTGGGTGGAAAGTGGGTGGTAAATAGGGCGAAAGTTGAGTTCTTATGCGATTTGCTTCAAACTCATTTTCAAAGATCTAAATGAGAATGCATTTAAAACTGCATACCAATTAAACGGAAAATTCACATTCCCTGATGGAAAGTGGTTGGTAAAAAGCCCAAAGTTGAGTTCTTATGCGATTTGCTTCAAACTCATTTTCAAAGATCTATATGAAAATTCATTTAAGACTGCTTACCAATTTTCCGGAAAATTCATCCCGCTCGGTGGAAAGTGGGTGGTAAATAAAGCGAAAGTTGAGTTCTTATGCGATTTGCTTCAAACTCATTTTCAAAGATCTAAATGAAAATGCATTTAAAACTGCATACCAATTTAACGGAAAATTCACATTCCCGGATGGAAAGTGGGTGGTAAAAAGCCCAAAGTTGAGTTCTTATGCGATTTGCTTCAAACTCATTTTCAAAGATCTATATGAAAATTCATTTAAAACAGCATACCAATTTTCCTAAAAACTTATCCCGCTGGGTGGAAAGTGGGTGGTAAATAGAGCGAAAGTTGAGTTCTTATGCGATTTGCTTCAAACTCATTTTCAAAGATCTAAATGAAAATGCATTTAAAACAACATACCAATTTTCCGGAAAATTCATCCCGCTCGGTGGAAAGTGGGTGGTAAATAGGGCGAAAGTTGAGTTCTTATGCGATTTGCTTCAAACTCATTTTCAAAGATCTATATGAAAATTCATTTAAAACAGCATACCAATTTTCCTAAAAACTTATCCCGCTGGGTGGAAAGTGGGTGGTAAATGGAGCGAAAGTTGAGTTCTTATGCGATTTGCTTCAAACTCATTTTCAAAGATCTAAATGAAAATGCATTTAAAACAACATACCAATTTTCTGGAAAATTCACATTCCCGGATGGAAAGTGGGTGGTAAAAAGCCCAAAGTTGAGTTCTTATGCGATTTGCTTCAAACTCATTTTCAAAGATCTATATGAAAATTAATTTAAAACAGCATACCAATTTTCCTTAAAAACTTATCCCGCTGGGTGGAAAGTGGGTGGTAAATAGAGCGAAAGTTGAGTTCTTATGCGATTTGCTTCAAACTCATTTTCAAAGATCTATATGAAAATTCATTTAAAACAGCATACCAATTTTCCTAAAAACTTATCCCGCTGGGTGGAAAGTGGGTGGTAAATAGAGCGAAAGTTGAGTTCTTATGCGATTTGCTTCAAACTCATTTTCAAAGATCTAAATGAAAATGCATTTAAAACAACATACCAATTTTCCGGAAAATTCATCCCGCTCGGTGGAAAGTGGGTGGTAAATAGGGCGAAAGTTGAGTTCTTATCCGATTTGCTTCAAACTCATTTTCAAAGATCTATATGAAAATGCATTTAAAACTGCATACCAATTTAACGGAAAATTCACATTCCCGGATGGAAAGTGGGTGGTAAAAAGCCCAAAGTTGAGTTCTTATGCGATTTGCTTCAAACTCATTTTCAAAGATCTATATGAAAATTAATTTAAAACAGCATACCAATTTTCCTAAAAACTTATCCCGCTGGGTGGAAAGTGGGTGGTAAATAGAGCGAAAGTTGAGTTCTTATGCCATTTGCTTCAAACTCATTTTCAAAGATCTAAATGAAAATGCATTTAAAACTGCATACCAATTTAACGGAAAATTCACATTCCCGGATGGAAAGTGGGTGGTAAAAAGCCCAAAGTTGAGTTCTTATGCGATTTGCTTCAAACTCATTTTCAAAGATCTATATGAAAATTAATTTAAAACAGCATACCAATTTTCCTAAAAACTTATCCCGCTGGGTGGAAAGTGGGTGGTAAATAGAGCGAAAGTTGAGTTCTTATGCCATTTGCTTCAAACTCATTTTCAAAGATCTAAATGAAAATGCATTTAAACCTGCATACCAATTTAACGGAAAATTCACATTCCCGGATGGAAAGTGGGTGGTAAAAAGCCGAAAGTTGAGTTCTTATGCGATTTGCTTCAAACTCATTTTCAAAGATCTTTATGAAAATTCATTTAAAACAGCATACCAATTTTCCTAAAAACTTATCCCACTGGGTGGAAAGTGGGTGGTAAAAAGCCCAAAGTTGAGTTCTTATGCGATTTGCTTCAAACTCATTTTCAAAGATCTATATGAAAATGCATTTAAAACTGCATACCAATTTAACGGAAAATTCACATTCCCGGATGGAAAGTGGGTGGTAAAAAGCCCAAAGTTGAGTTCTTATGCGATTTGCTTCAAACTCATTTTCAAAGATCTATATGAAAATTCATTTAAAACAGCATACCAATTTTCCTAAAAACTTATCCCACTGGGTGGAAAGTGGGTGTTAATAGAGCGAAAGTTGAGTTCTTATGCGATTTGCTTCAAACTCATTTTCAAAGATCTATATGAAAATGCATTTAAAACTGCATACCAATTTAACGGAAAATTCACATTCCCGGATGGAAAGTGGGTGGTAAAAAGCCCAAAGTTGAGTTCTTTTGCGATTTGCTTCAAACTCATTTTCAAAGATCTATATGAAAATTCATTTAAAACAGCCTACCAATTTTCCTAAAAACTTATCCCACTGGGTGGAAAGTGGGTGGTAAATAGAGCGAAAGTTGAGTTCTTATGCGATTTGCTTCAAACTCATTTTCAAAGATCTATATGAAAATGCATTTAAAACTGCATACCAATTTAACGGAAAATTCACATTCCCGGATGGAAAGTGGGTGGTAAAAAGCCCAAAGTTGAGTTCTTATGCGATTTGCTTCAAACTCATTTTCAAAGATCTATATGAAAATTCATTTAAAACAGCATACCAATTTTCCTAAAAACTTATCCCACTGGGTGGAAAGTTGGTGGTAAATAGAGCGAAAGTTGAGTTCTTATGCGATTTGCTTCAAACTCATTTTCAAAGATCTATATGAAAATTCATTTAAAACTGCATACCAATTTAACGGAAAATTCACATTCCCGGATGGAAAGTGGGTGGTAAAAAGCCCAAAGTTGAGTTCTTATGCGATTTGCTTCAAACTCATTTTCAAAGATCTAAATGAAAATGCATTTAAAACAACATACCAATTTTCCGGAAAATTCATCCCGCTCGGTGGAAAGTGGGTGGTAAATAGAGCGAAAGTTGAGTTCTTATGCGATTTGCTTCAAACTCATTTTCAAAGATCTATATGAAAATTCATTTAAAACTGCATACCAATTTAACGGAAAATTCACATTCCCGGATGGAAAGTGGGTGGTAAAAAGCCCAAAGTTGAGTTCTTATGCGATTTGCTTCAAACTCATTTTCAAAGATCTAAATGAAAATGCATTTAAAACAACATACCAATTTTCCGGAAAATTCATCCCGCTCGGTGGAAAGTGGGTGGTAAATAGGGCGAAAGTTGAGTTCTTTTGCGATTTGCTTCAAACTCATTTTCAAAGATCTATATGAAAATTCATTTAAAACAGCATACCAATTTTCCTAAAAACTTATCCCGCTGGGTGGAAAGTGGGTGGTAAATGGTGCGAAAGTTGAGTTCTTATGCGATTTGCTTCAAACTCATTTTCAAAGATCTAAATGAAAATGCATTTAAAACAACATACCAATTTTCTGGAAAATTCACATTCCCGGATGGAAAGTGGGTGGTAAAAAGCCCAAAGTTGAGTTCTTATGCGATTTGCTTCAAACTCATTTTCAAAGATCTATATGAAAATTAATTTAAAACAGCATACCAATTTTCCTTAAAAACTTATCCCGCTGGGTGGAAAGTGGGTGGTAAATAGAGCGAAAGTTGAGTTCTTATGCGATTTGCTTCAAACTCATTTTCAAAGATCTATATGAAAATTCATTTAAAACAGCATACCAGTTTTCCTAAAAACTTATCCCGCTGGGTGGAAAGTGGGTGGTAAATAGAGCGAAAGTTGAGTTCTTATGCGATTTGCTTCAAACTCATTTTCAAAGATCTAAATGAAAATGCATTTAAAACAACATACCAATTTTCCGGAAAATTCATCCCGCTCGGTGGAAAGTGGGTGGTAAATAGGGCGAAAGTTGAGTTCTTATCCGATTTGCTTCAAACTCATTTTCAAAGATCTATATGAAAATGCATTTAAAACTGCATACCAATTTAACGGAAAATTCACATTCCCGGATGGAAAGTGGGTGGTAAAAAGCCCAAAGTTGAGTTCTTATGCGATTTGCTTCAAACTCATTTTCAAAGATCTATATGAAAATTAATTTAAAACAGCATACCAATTTTCCTAAAAACTTATCCCGCTGGGTGGAAAGTGGGTGGTAAATAGAGCGAAAGTTGAGTTCTTATGCCATTTGCTTCAAACTCATTTTCAAAGATCTAAATGAAAATGCATTTAAAACAACATACCAATTTTCTGGAAAATTCACATTCCCGGATGGAAAGTGGGTGGTAAAAAGCCCAAAGTTGAGTTCTTATGCGATTTGCTTCAAACTCATTTTCAAAGATCTATATGAAAATTCATTTAAAACAGCATACCAATTTTCCTAAAAACTTATCCCGCTGGGTGGAAAGTGGGTGGTAAATAGAGCGAAAGTTGAGTTCTTATGCGATTTGCTTCAAACTCATTTTCAAAGATCTAAATGAAAATGCATTTAAAACAACATACCAATTTTCCGGAAAATTCATCCCGCTCGGTGGAAAGTGGGTGGTAAATAGGGCGAAAGTTGAGTTCTTATCCGATTTGCTTCAAACTCATTTTCAAAGATCTATATGAAAATGCATTTAAAACTGCATACCAATTTAACGGAAAATTCACATTCCCGGATGGAAAGTGGGTGGTAAAAAGCCCAAAGTTGAGTTCTTATGCGATTTGCTTCAAACTCATTTTCAAAGATCTATATGAAAATTCATTTAAAACAGCATACCAATTTTCCTAAAAACTTATCCCGCTGGGTGGAAAGTGGGTGGTAAATAGAGCGAAAGTTGAGTTCTTATGCCATTTGCTTCAAACTCATTTTCAAAGATCTAAATGAAAATGCATTTAAAACTGCATACCAATTTAACGGAAAATTCACATTCCCGGATGGAAAGTGGGTGGTAAAAAGCCCAAAGTTGAGTTCTTATGCGATTTGCTTCAAACTCATTTTCAAAGATCTATATGAAAATTCATTTAAAACAGCATACCAATTTTCCAAAAAACTTATCCCACTGGGTGGAAAGTGGGTGGTAAAAAGCCCAAAGTTGAGTTCTTATGCGATTTGCTTCAAACTCATTTTCAAAGATCTATATGAAAATTCATTTAAAACTGCATACCAATTTAACGGAAAATTCACATTCCCGGATGGAATGTGGGTGGTAAAAAGCCCAAAGTTGAGTTCTTATGCGATTTGCTTCAAACTCATTTTCAAAGATCTATATGAAAATTCATTTAAAACAGCATACCAATTTTCCTAAAAACTTATCCCACTGGGTGGAAAGTGGGTGTTAATAGAGCGAAAGTTGAGTTCTTATGCGATTTGCTTCAAACTCATTTTCAAAGATCTATATGAAAATGCATTTAAAACTGCATACCAATTTAACGGAAAATTCACATTCCCGGATGGAAAGTGGGTGGTAAAAAGCCCAAAGTTGAGTTCTTTTGCGATTTGCTTCAAACTCATTTTCAAAGATCTATATGAAAATTCATTTAAAACAGCCTACCAATTTTCCTAAAAACTTATCCCACTGGGTGGAAAGTGGGTGGTAAAAAGCCCAAAGTTGAGTTCTTATGCGATTTGCTTCAAACTCATTTTCAAAGATCTATATGAAAATGCATTTAAAACTGCATACCAATTTAACGGAAAATTCACATTCCCGGATGGAAAGTGGGTGGTAAAAAGCCCAAAGTTGAGTTCTTATGCGATTTGCTTCAAACTCATTTTCAAAGATCTATATGAAAATTCATTTAAAACAGCATACCAATTTTCCTAAAAACTTATCCCACTGGGTGGAAAGTGGGTGGTAAATAGAGCGAAAGTTGAGTTCTTATGCGATTTGCTTCAAACTCATTTTCAAAGATCTATATGAAAATGCATTTAAAACTGCATACCAATTTAACGGAAAATTCACATTCCCGGATGGAAAGTGGGTGGTAAAAAGCCCAAAGTTGAGTTCTTATGCGATTTGCTTCAAACTCATTTTCAAAGATCTATATGAAAATTCATTTAAAACAGCATACCAATTTTCCTAAAAACTTATCCCACTGGGTGGAAAGTTGGTGGTAAATAGAGCGAAAGTTGAGTTCTTATGCGATTTGCTTCAAACTCATTTTCAAAGATCTATATGAAAATGCATTTAAAACTGCATACCAATTTAACGGAAAATTCACATTCCCGGATGGAAAGTGGGTGGTAAAAAGCCCAAAGTTGAGTTCTTATGCGATTTGCTTCAAACTCATTTTCAAAGATCTATATGAAAATGCATTTAAAAGTGCTTACCAATTTAACGGAAAATTCACATTCCCGGATGGAAAGTGGGTGGTAAAAAGCCCAGAGTTGAGTTCTTATGCGATTTGCTTCAAACTCATTTTCAAAGATCTATATGAAAATTCATTTAAAACAGCATACCAATTTTCCTAAAAACTTATCCTGCTGGGTGGAAAGTGGGTGGTAAATAGGGCGAAAGTTGAGTTCTTATGCGATTTGCTTCAAACTCATTTTCAAAGATCTAAATGAAAATGCATTTAAAACTGCATACCAATTAAACGGAAAATTCACATTCCCTGATGGAAAGTGGGTGGTAAAAAGCCCAAAGTTGAGTTCTTATGCGATTTGCTTCAAACTCATTTTCAAAGATCTATATGAAAATTCATTTAAGACTGCTTACCAATTTTCCGGAAAATTCATCCCGCTCGGTGGAAAGTGGGTGGTAAATAAAGCGAAAGTTGAGTTCTTATCCGATTTGCTTCAAACTCATTTTCAAAGATCTAAATGAAAATGCATTTAAAACTGCATACCAATTTAACGGAAAATTCACATTCCCGGATGGAAAGTGGGTGGTAAAAAGCCCAAACTTGAGTTCTTATGTGATTTGCTTCAAACTCATTTTCAAAGATCTATATGAAAATTCATTTAAAACAGCATACCAATTTTCCTTAAAACTTATCCCGCTGGGTGGAAAGTGGGTGGTAAATAGAGCGAAAGTTGAGTTCTTATGCGATTTGCTTCAAACTCATTTTCAAAGATCTAAATGAAAATGCATTTAAAACAACATACCAATTTTCCGGAAAATTCGTCCCGCTCGGTGGAAAGTGGGTGGTAAATAGAGCGAAAGTTGAGTTCTTATGCGATTTGCTTCAAACTCATTTTCAAAGATCTAAATGAAAATGCATTTAAAACTGCATACCAATTTAACGGAAAATTCACATTCCCGGATGGAAAGTGGGTGGTAAAAAGCCCAAAGTTGAGTTCTTATGCGATTTGCTTCAAACTCATTTTCAAAGATCTATATGAAAATTCATTTAAAACAGCATACCAATTTTCCTAAAAACTTATCCCACTGGGTGGAAAGTGGGTGGTAAATAGAGCGAAAGTTGAGTTCTTATGCGATTTGCTTCAAACTCATTTTCAAAGATCTAAATGAAAATGCATTTAAAACAACATACCAATTTTCCGGAAAATTCATCCCGCTCGGTGGAAAGTGGGTGGTAAATAGAGCGAAAGTTGAGTTCTTATGCGATTTGCTTCAAACTCATTTTCAAAGATCTAAATGAAAATGCATTTAAAACTGCATACCAATTTAACGGAAAATTCACATTCCCGGATGGAAAGTGGGTGGTAAAAAGCCCAAAGTTGAGTTCTTATGCGATTTGCTTCAAACTCATTTTCAAAGATCTATATGAAAATTCATTTAAAACAGCATACCAATTTTCCTAAAAACTTATCCCGCTGGGTGGAAAGTGGGTGGTAAATAGAGCGAAAGTTGAGTTCTTATGCGATTTGCTTCAAACTCATTTTCAAAGATCTAAATGAAAATGCATTTAAAACAACATACCAATTTTCCGGAAAATTCATCCCGCTCGGTGGAAAGTGGGTGGTAAATAGGGCGAAAGTTGAGTTCTTATGCGACTTGCTTCAAACTTATTTTCAAAGATCTTTATGAAAATGCATTTAAAACTGCATACCAATTTAACGGAAAATTCACATTCCCGGATGGAAAGTGGGTGGTAAAAAGCCCAAAGTTGAGTTCTTATGCGATTTGCTTCAAACTCATTTTCAAAGATCTAAATGAAAATGCATTTAAAACTGCATACCAATTTAACGGAAAATTCACATTCCCGGATGGAAAGTGGGTGGTAAAAAGCCCAAAGTTGAGTTCTTATGCGATTTGCTTCAAACTCATTTTCAAAGATCTATATGAAAATTCATTTAAAACTGCATACCAATTTTCCTAAAAACTTATCCCGCTGGGTGGAAAGTGGGTGGTAAATAGGGCGAAAGTTGAGTTCTTATGCGATTTGCTTCAAACTCATTTTCAAAGATCTATATGAAAATGCATTTAAAAGAACATACCAATTTTCTGGAAAATTCACATTCCCGGATGGAAAGTGGGTGGTAAAAAGTTCAAAGTTGAGTTCTTATGCGATTTGCTTCAAACTCATTTTCAAAGATCTATATGAAAATTCTTTTAAGACAGCATACCAATTTTCCTTAAAAACTTATCCCGCTGGGTGGAAAGTGGGTGGTAAATAGAGCGAAAGTTGAGTTCTTATGCGATTTGCTTCAAATTCATTTTCAAAGATCTAAATGAAAATGCATTTAAAACTGCATACCAATTTAACGGAAAATTCACATTACCGGATGGAAAGTCGGTGGTAAAAAGCCCAAAGTTGAGTTCTTATGCGATTTGCTTCAAACTCATTTTTAAAGATCTATATGAAAATTCATTTAAGACTGCTTACCAATTTTCCGGAAAATTCATCCCGCTCGGTGGAAAGTGGGTGGTAAATAAAGCGAAAGTTGAGTTCTTATCCGATTTGCTTCAAACTCATTTTCAAAGATCTAAATGAAAATGCATTTAAAACTGCATACCAATTTAACGGAAAATTCACATTCCCGGATGGAAAGTGGGTGGTAAAAAGCCCAAAGTTGAGTTCTTATGCGATTTGCTTCAAACTCATTTTCAAAGATCTATATGAAAATTCATTTAAAACTGCATACCAATTTTCCTAAAAACTTATCCCGCTGGGTGGAAAGTGGGTGGTAAATAGGGCGAAAGTTGAGTTCTTATGCGATTTGCTTCAAACTCATTTTCAAAGATCTATATGAAAATGCATTTAAAAGAACATACCAATTTTCTGGAAAATTCACATTCCCGGATGGAAAGTGGGTGGTAAAAAGCCCAAAGTTGAGTTCTTATGCGATTTGCTTCAAACTCATTTTTAAAGATCTATATGAAAATTCATTTAAGACTGCTTACCAATTTTCCGGAAAATTCATCCCGCTCGGTGGAAAGTGGGTGGTAAATAAAGCGAAAGTTGAGTTCTTATCCGATTTGCTTCAAACTCATTTTCAAAGATCTAAATGAAAATGCATTTAAAACTGCATACCAATTTAACGGAAAATTCACATTCCCGGATGGAAAGTGGGTGGTAAAAAGCCCAAAGTTGAGTTCTTATGCGATTTGCTTCAAACTCATTTTTAAAGATCTATATGAAAATTCATTTAAGACTGCTTACCAATTTTCCGAAAAATTCATCCCGCTCGGTGGAAAGTGGGTGGTAAATAAAGCGAAAGTTGAGTTCTTATCCGATTTGCTTCAAACTCATTTTCAAAGATCTAAATGAAAATGCATTTAAAACTGCATATAAATTTAACGGAAAATTCACATTCCCGGATGGAAAGTGGGTGGTAAAAAGCCCAAAGTTGAGTTCTTATGCGATTTGCTTCAAACTCATTTTCAAAGATCTATATGAAAATTCATTTAAAACAGCATACCAATTTTCCTAAAAACTTATCCCGCTGGGTGGAAAGTGGGTGGTAAATAGAGCGAAAGTTGAGTTCTTATGCGATTTGCTTCAAACTCATTTTCAAAGATCTATATGAAAATGCATTTAAAACTGCATACCAATTTAACGGAAAATTCACATTCCCGGATGGAAAGTGGGTGGTAAAAAGCCCAAAGTTGAGTTTTTATGCGATTTGCTTCAAACTCATTTTCAAAGATCTATATGAAAATTCATTTCAAACAGCATACCAATTTTCCTAAAAACTAATCCCGCTGGGTGGAAAGTGGGTGGTAAATAGAGCGAAAGTTGAGTTCTTATGCGATTTGCTTCAAACTTATTTAAAAAGATCTATATGAAAATTCATTTAAAACTGCATACCAATTTTCCGGAAAATTCACATTCCCAGGTGGAAAGTGGTTGGTATATATGGCAAAAGTTGAGTTCTTATGCAATTTGCTTCAAACTTATTTGCAAAGATCTATATGAAAATTCATTTAAAACTGCATACCAATTTAACGGAAAATTCACATTTCCGGGTGGAAAGTGGTTGGTAAATGGGGCGAAAGTTGAGTTCTTATGCGATTTGCTTCAAACTCATTTTCAAAGATCTAAATGAAAATGCATTTAAAACTGCATATAAATTTAACGGAAAATTCACATTCCCGGATGGAAAGTGGGTGGTAAAAAGCCCAAAGTTGAGTTCTTATGCGATTTGCTTCAAACTCATTTTCAAAGATCTATATGAAAATTCATTTAAAACAGCAAACCAATTTTCCTAAAAACTTATCCCGCTGGGTGGAAAGTGGGTGGTAAATAGAGCGAAAGTTGAGTTCTTATGCGATTTGCTTCAAACTCATTTTCAAAGATCTAAATGAAAATGCATTTGAAACAACATACCGATTTTCCGGAAAATTCATCCCGCTCGGTGGAAAGTGGGTTGTAAATAGGGCGAAAGTTGAGTTCTTATGCGATTTGCTTCAAACTCATTTTCAAAGATCTAAATGAAAATGCATTTAAAACTGCATATAAATTTAACAGAAACTTCACATTCCCGGATGGAAAGTGGGTGGTAAAAAGCCCAAAGTTGAGTTCTTATGCGATTTGCTTCAAACTCATTTTCAAAGATCTATATGAAAATTCATTTAAAACAGCATACCAATTTTCCTAAAAACTTATCCCGCTGGGTGGAAAGTGGGTGGTAAATAGAGCGAAAGTTGAGTTCTTATGCGATTTGCTTCAAACTCATTTTCAAAGATCTAAATGAAAATGCATTTAAAACAGCATACCAATTTTCCTAAAAACTTATCCCGCTGGGTGGAAAGTGGGTGGTAAATAGGGCGAAAGTTGAGTTCTTATGCGATTTGCTTCAAACTCATTTTCAAAGATCTAAATGAAAATGCATTTAAAACTGCATACCAATTTAACGGAAAATTCACATTCCCGGATGGAAAGTGGTTGGTAAAAAGCCCAAAGTTGAGTTCTTATGCGATTTGCTTCAAACTCATTTTCAAAGATCTATATGAAAATTCATTTAAGACTGCATACCAATTTTCCGGAAAATTCATCCCGCTCGGTGGAAAGTGGGTGGTAAATAAAGCGAAAGTTGAGTTCTTATCCGATTTGCTTCAAACTCATTTTCAAAGATCTAAATGAAAATGCATTTAAAACTGCATACCAATTAAACGGAAAATTCACATTCCCGGATGGAAAGTGGGTGGTAAAAAGCCCAAAGTTGAGTTCTTATGCGATTTGCTTCAAACTCATTTTCAAAGATCTATATGAAAATTCATTTAAAACAGCATACCAATTTTCCTAAAAACTTATCCCGCTGGGTGGAAAGTGGGTGGTAAATAGGGCGAAAGTTGAGTTCTTATGCGATTTGCTTCAAACTCATTTTCAAAGATCTATATGAAAATTCATTTAAAACTGCATACCAATTTTCCTAAAAACTTATCCCGCTGGGTGGAAAGTGGGTGGTAAATAGAGCGAAAGTTGAGTTCTTATGCGATTTGCTTCAAACCCATTTTCAAAGATCTAAATGAAAATGCATTTAAAACTGCATATAAATTTAACGGAAAATTCACATTCCCGGATGGAAAGTGGGTGGTAAAAAGCCCAAAGTTGAGTTCTTATGCGATTTGCTTCAAACTCATTTTCAAAGGTCTATATGAAAATTCATTCAAGACTGCATACCAATTTTCCGGAAAATTCATCCCGCTCGGTGGAAAGTGGGTGATAAATAGAGCGAAAGTTGAGTTTTTATGCGATTTGCTTCAAACTCATTTTCAAAGATCTATATGAAAATTCATTCAAGACTGCATACCAATTTTCCGGAAAATTCATCCCGCTCGGTGGAAAGTGGGTGGTAAATAGAGCGAAAGTTGAGTTCTTATGCGATTTGCTTCAAACTCATTTTCAAAGATCTAAATGAAAATGCATTTTAAACTGCATATAAATTTAACGGAAAATTCACATTCCCGGATGGAAAGTGGGTGGTAAAAAGCCCAAAGTTGAGTTCTAATGCGATTTGCTTCAAACTCATTTTCAAAGATCTATATGAAAATTTATTCAAGACTGCATACCAATTTTCCAGAAAATTCATCCCGCTCGGTTGAAAGTGGGTGGTAAATAAAGCGAAAGTTGAGTTCTTATGCGATTTGCTTCAAACTCATTTTCAAAGATCTATATGAAAATTCATTTAAAACAGCATACCAATTTTCCTTAAAAACTTATCTCCCTGGGTGGAAAGTGGGTGGTAAATAGAGCGAAAGTTGAGTTCTTATGCGATTTGCTTCAAACTCATTTTCAAAGATCTATATGAAAATTCATTAAAAACTGAATACCAATTTTCCGGAAAATTCACGCCCCTGGGTGGAAAGTGGAGTGTAAATAGGGCGAAAAATGAGTTCTTTAGCGATTTAATTTAAACTCAATTTCAAAGATCTTTTTAAAATTCATTTAAAAATGCATACCAATTTTCCGGAAAATTCACCCCAACGGGTGGAGAGTTGGTGGTAAAAAGGCCAAAGTTGAGTTCTTATGCGATTTGCTTCAAACTCAATTTCAAAGATCTATATGAAAATGCATTTAAAACTGCATACCAATTTAACGGAAAACTCATCCCGCTCGGTGGAGAGTGGGTGGTAAATAGGGCGAAAGTTGAGTTCTTATGCGATTTGCTTCAAACTCATTTTCAAAGATCTATATGAAAATTAATTTTAGACTGCATACCAATTTTCCGGAAAATTCACCCCCCTTGGTAGAGAGAGTGTGGTAAATAGGGCGAAAGTTGAGTTTTTATACGATTTGCTTCAAACTCATTTTCAAAGATTTTGAATATGAAAATTCATTTAAAACTGCATACCAAAATAACGGAAAATTCACATTCAAACTCATTTTCAAAGATCTAAATGAAAATGCATTTAAAACTGCATACCAATTTCACGGAAAATTCACATTCCCGGATGGAAAGTGGGTGGTAAAAAGCCCAAAGTTGAGTTCTTATGCGATTTGCTTCAAACTCATTTTCAAAGATCTATATGAAAATGCATTTAAAACTGCATACCAATTTAACGGAAAATTCACATTCCCGGATGGAAAGTGGTTGGTAAAAAGCCCAAAGTTGAGTTCTTATGCGATTTGCTTCAAACTCATTTTCAAAGATCTAAATGAAAATGCATTTAAAACTGCATACCAGTTTAACGGAAAATTCATCCCGCTCGGTGGAAAGTTTGTGGTAAATAGGGCGAAAGTTGAGTTCTTATACGATTTGCTTCAAACTCATTTTCAAAGATCTATATGAAAATGCATTTAAAACTGCATACCAATTTAACGGAAAATTCACATTCCCGGATGGAAAGTGGGTGGTAAAAAGCCCAAAGTTGAGTTCTTATGCGATTTGCTTCAAACACATTTTCAAAGATCTATATGAAAATTCATTTAAAACAGCATACCAATTTTCCTAAAAACTTATCCCGCTGGGTGGAAAGTGGGTGGTAAATAAAGCGAAAGTTGAGTTCTTATCCGATTTGCTTCAAACTCATTTTTTAAGATCTAAATGAAAATGCATTTAAAACTGCATACCAATTTAACGGAAAATTCACATTCCCGGATGGAAAGTGGGTGGTAAAAAGCCCAAAGTTGAGTTCTTATGCGATTTGCTTCAAACTCATTTTCAAAGATCTATATGAAAATTCATTTAAGACTGCTTACCAATTTTCCGGAAAATTCATTCCGCTCGGTGGAAAGTGGGTGGTAAATAAAGCGAAAGTTGAGTTCTTATGCGATTTGCTTCAAAATCATTTTCAAAGATCTAAATGAAAATGCATTTAAAACTGCATACCAATTAAACGGAAAATTCACATTCCCGGATGGAAAGTGGGTGGTAAATAGAGCGAAAGTTGAGTTCTTATGCGATTTGCTTCAAACTCATTTTCAAAGATCTATATGAAAATTCATTTAAAACAGCATACCAATTTTCCTTAAAAACTTATCCCGCTGGGTGGAAAGTGGGTGGTAAAAAGAGCGAAAGTTGAGTTCTTATGCGATTTGCTTCAAACTCATTTTCAAAGATCTAAATGAAAATTCATTTAAAACAACATACCAATTTTCCGGAAAATTCATCCCGCTCGGTGGAAAGTGGGTGGTAAATAGGGCGAAAGTTGAGTTCTTATGCGATTTGCTTCAAAATCATTTTCAAAGATCTAAATGAAAATGCATTTAAAACTGCTTACCAATTTAACGGAAAATTCACATTCCCGGATGGACAGTTGGTGGTAAAAAGATCAAAGTTGAGTTCTTATGCGATTTGCTTCAAACTCATTTTCAAAGATCTATATGAAAATTCATTCAAGACTGCATACCAATTTTCCGGAAAATTCATCCCGCTCGGTGGAAAGTGGGTGGTAAATAGAGCGAAAGTTGAGTTCTTATGCGATTTGCTTTAAACTCATTTTCAAAGATCTATATGAAAATTAATTTTAAACAGCATACCAATTTTCCTAAAAACTTATCCCGCTGGGTGGAAAGTGGGTGGTAAATAGAGCGAAAGTTGAGTTCTTATGCGATTTGCTTCAAAATCATTTTCAAAGATCTAAATGAAAATGCATTTAAAACTGCATACCAATTTAACGGAAAATTCACATTCCCGGATGGACAGTTGGTGGTAAAAAGATCAAAGTTGAGTTCTTATGCGATTTGCTTCAAACTCATTTTCAAAGATCTATATGAAAATTCATTTCAAACAGCATACCAATTTTCCTAAAAACTAATCCCGCTGGGTGGAAAGTGGGTGGTAAATAGAGCGAAAGTTGAGTTCTTATGCGATTTGCTTCAAACTCATTTTCAAAGATCTAAATGAAAATGCATTTAAAACTGCATATAAATTTAACGGAAAATTCACATTCCTGGATGGAAAGTGGGTGGTAAAAAGCCCAAAGTTGAGTTCTTATGCGATTTGCTTCAAACTCATTTTCAAAGATCTATATGAAAATTCATTTAAAACAGTATACCAATTTTCCTAAAAACTTATCCCGCTGGGTGGAAAGTGGGTGGTAAATAGAGCGAAAGTTGAGTTCTTATGCGATTTGCTTCAAACTCATTTTCAAAGATCTAAATGAAAATGCATTTAAAAACAACATACCAATTTTCCGGAAAATTTATCCCGCTCGGTGGAAAGTGGGTGGTAAATAGGGCGAAAGTTGAGTTCTTATGCGATTTGCTTCGAACTCATATTCAAAGATCTTTATGAAAATTCATTTAAGACTGCATACCTATTTCCCGGAAAATTCACACCCCTGGGTGGAAAGTGGGTGGTAAATAGGGCGAAAGTTGACTTTTTATACGATTTGCTTCACTCATTTTCAAAGATTTTCAATTTGAAAATTCATTTAAATCTGCATACCAATTTAACGGAAAATTCACATTCCCGGATGGAAAGTGGGTGGTAAATAGCCCAAAGTTGAGTTCTTATGCGATTTGCTCCAGACTCATTTTCAAAAATCTATATGAAAATTCATTTAAAACTGAATACCAATTTTCCGGAAAATTCACCCCCCTGGGTGGAAAGTTGGTGGTAAAAAGGGCGAAAGTTGAGTTTTTATACGATTTGCTTCACTCATTTTCAAAGATTTTCAATATGAAAATTCATTTAAAACTGCATTCCAATTTTCCTAAAAACTTATCCCGCTGGGTGGAAAGTGGGTGGTAAATAGGGCGAAAGTTGAGTTCTTAAGCGATTTGATTCAAACTCAATCTCAAAGATATTTTTAAAATTCATTTAAAAATGCATACCAATTTTCCGGAAAATTCACCCCAACGGGTGGAGAGTTGGTGGTAAAAAAGCCAAAGTTGAGTTCTTATGCGATTTGCTTCGAACTCATATTCAAAGATCTATATGAAAATTCATTTAAAACTGCATACCTATTTCCCGGAAAATTCACCCCCCTGGGTGGAAAGTGGGTGGTAAAAAGCCCAAAGTTGAGTTCTTATGCGATTTGCTTCAAACTCATTTTCAAAGATCTAAATGAAAATTCATTTAAAACAGCATACCAATTTTCCTAAAAACTTATCCCGCTGGGTGGAAAGTGGGTGGTAAATAGAGCGAAAGTTGAGCTCTTGTGCGATTTGCTTCAAACTCATTTTCAAAGATCTAAATGAAAATGCATTTAAAACAACATACCAATTTTCCGAAAAATTCATCCCGCTTGTTGGAAAGTGGGTGGTAAATAGGGCGAAAGTTGAGTTCTTAAGCGATTTGATTCTAACTCAATTTCAAAGATCTTTTTAAAATTCATTTAAAAATGCATACCAATTTTCCGGAAAATTCACCCCAACGGGTGGAGAGTTGGTGGTAAAAAAGCCAAAGTTGAGTTCTTATGCGATTTGCTTCGAACTCATATTCAAAGATCTATATGAAAATTCATTTAAAACTGCATACCTATTTCCCGGAAAATTCACCCCCCTGGGTGGAAAGTGGGTGGTAAAAAGCCCAAAGTTGAGTTCTTATGCGATTTGCTTCAAACTCATTTTCAAAGATCTATATGAAAATTCATTTAAAACAACATACCAATTTTCCGGAAAATTCATCCCGCTCGGTGGAGAGTGGGTGGTAAATAGGGCGAAAGTTGAGTTCTTATGCGATTTGCTTCAAACTCATTTTCAAAGATCTATATGAAAATTCATTAAAAACTGAATACCAATTTTCCGGAAAATTCACGCCCCTGGGTGGAAAGTGGGGTGTAAATAGGGCGAAAAATGAGTTCTTAAGCGATTTAATTTAAACTCAATTTCAAAGATCTTTTTAAAATTCATTTAAAAATGCATACCAATTTTCCGGAAAATTCACCCCAACGGGTGGAGAGTTGGTGGTAAAAAGGCCAAAGTTGAGTTTTTATGCGATTTGCTTCAAACTCAATTTCAAAGATCTATATGAAAATTCATTTTAAACTGCATACCAATTTTCCGGAAAATTCACCCCCCTTGGTAGAGAGAGTCTGGTAAATAGGGCGAAAGTTGAGTTTTTATACGATTTGCTTCACTCATTTTCAAAGATTTTGCATATGAAAATTCATTTAAAACTGCATACCAAATTAACGGAAAATTCACATTCCCGGATGGAAAGTGGGTGGTAAAAAGCCCAAAGTTGAGTTCTTATGCGATTTGCTTCAAACTCATTTTCAAAGGTCTATATGAAAATTCATTTAAAACAGCATACCAATTTTCCGAAAAATTCATCCCGCTCGGTGGAAAGTGGGTGGTAAATAGAGCGAAAGTTGAGTTCTTATGCGATTTGCTTCAAACTCATTTTCAAAGATCTAAATGAAAATGCATTTAAAACTGCATATAAATTTAACGGAAAATTCACATTCCTGGATGGAAAGTGGGTGGTAAAAAGCCCAAAGTTGAGTTCTTATGCGATTTGCTTCAAACTCATTTTCAAAGATCTAAATGAAAATGCATTTAAAAACAACATACCAATTTTACGGAAAATTTATCCCGCTCGGTGGAAAGTGGGTGGTAAATAGGGCGAAAGTTGAGTTCTTATGCGATTTGCTTCGAACTCATGTTCAAAGATCTTTATGAAAATTCATTTAAGACTGCATACCTATTTCCCGGAAAATTCACACCCCTGGGTGGAAAGTGGGTGGTAAATAGGGCGAAAGTTGACTTTTTATACGATTTGCTTCACTCATTTTCAAAGATTTTCAATTTGAAAATTCATTTAAATCTGCATACCAATTTAACGGAAAATTCACATTCCCGGATGGAAAGTGGGTGGTAAATAGCCCAAAGTTGAGTTCTTATGCGATTTGCTCCAGACTCATTTTCAAAAATCTATATGAAAATTCATTTAAAACTGAATACCAATTTTCCGGAAAATTCACCCCCCTGGGTGGAAAGTTGGTGGTAAAAAGGGCGAAAGTTGAGTTTTTATACGATTTGCTCCACTCATTTTCAAAGATTTTCAATATGAAAATTCATTTAAAACTGCATTAAAATTTTCCTAAAAACTTATCCCGCTGGGTGGAAAGTGGGTGGTAAATAGGGCGAAAGTTGAGTTCTTAAGCGATTTGATTCAAACTCAATCTCAAAGATATTTTTAAAATTCATTTAAAAATGCATACCAATTTTCCGGAAAATTCACCCCAACGGGTGGAGAGTTGGTGGTAAAAAAGCCAAAGTTGAGTTCTTATGCGATTTGCTTCGAACTCATATTCAAAGATCTATATGAAAATTCATTTAAAACTGCATACCTATTTCCCGGAAAACTCACCCCCCTGGGTGGAAAGTGGGTGGTAAAAAGCCCAAAGTTGAGTTCTTATGCGATTTGCTTCAAACTCATTTTCAAAGATCTATATGAAAATTCATTTAAAACAGCATACCAATTTTCCTAAAAACTTATCCCGCTGGGTGGAAAGTGGGTGGTAAATAGAGCGAAAGTTGAGCTCTTGTGCGATTTGCTTCAAACTCATTTTCAAAGATCTAAATGAAAATGCATTTAAAACAACATACCAATTTTCCGAAAAATTCATCCCGCTTGTTGGAAAGTGGGTGGTAAATAGGGCGAAAGTTGAGTTCTTAAGCTATTTATTCAAACTCAATCTCAAAGATCTTTTTAAAATTCATTAAAAAATGCATACCAATTTTCCGGAAAATTCACCCCAACGGGTGGAGAGTTGGTGGTAAAAAGGCCAAAGTTGAGTTCTTATGCGATTTGCTTCGAACTCATATTCAAAGATCTATATGACAATTTATTTAAAACTGCATACCTATTTCCCGGAAAATTCACCCCCCTGGGTGGAAAGTGGGTGGTAAATAAGTCGAAAGTTGAGTTCTTATGCGATTTGCTTCAAACTCATTTTCAAAGATCTAAATGAAAATGCATTTAAAACAACATACCAATTTTCCGAAAAATTCATCCCGCTCGGTGGAAAGTGGGTGGTAAATAAAGCGAAAGTTGAGTTCTTATGCGATTTGCTTCAAACTCATTTTCAAAGATCTATATGAAAATTCATTTAAAACAGCATACCAATTTTCCTTAAAAACTAATCCCCCTGGGTGGAAAGTGGGTGGTAAATAGAGCGAAAGTTGAGTTCTTATGCGATTTGCTTCAAACTCATTTTCAAAGATCTATATGAAAATTCATTAAAAACTGAATACCAATTTTCCGGAAAATTCACGCCCCTGGGTGGAAAGTGGGGTGTAAATAGGGCGAAAAATGAGTTCTTAAGCGATTTAATTTAAACTCAATTTCAAAGATCTTTTTAAAATTCATTTAAAAATGCATACCAATTTTCCGGAAAATTCACCCCAACGGGTGGAGAGTTGGTGGTAAAAAGGCCAAAGTTGAGTTTTTATGCGATTTGCTTCAAACTCAATTTCAAAGATCTATATGAAAATGCATTTAAAACTGCATACCAATTTAACGGAAAATTCATCCCGCTCGGTGGAGAGTGGGTGGTAAATAGGGCGAAAGTTGAGTTCTTATGCGATTTGCTTCAAACTCATTTTCAAAGATCTATATGAAAATTCATTTTAGACTGCATACCAATTTTCCGGAAAATTCACCCCCCTTGGTAGAGAGAGTCTGGTAAATAGGGCGAAAGTTGAGTTTTTATACGATTTGCTTCACTCATTTTCAAAGATTTTGCATATGAAAATTCATTTAAAACTGCATACCAAATTAACGGAAAATTCACATTCCCGGATGGAAAGTGGGTGGTAAAAAGCCCAAAGTTGAGTTCCTGAGCGATTTGCTTCAAACTCATTTTCAAAAGTCTATATGAAAATTCATTTAAAACAGCATACCAATTTTCCGAAAAATTCATCCCGCTCGGTGGAAAGTGGGTGGTAAATAGAGCGAAAGTTGAGTTCTAATGGGATTTGCTTCAAACTCATTTTCAAAGATCTAAATGAAAATGCATTTAAAACTGCATACCAATTTAACGGAAAATTCACATTCCCGGATGGAAAGTGGGTGGTAAAAAGCCCAAAGTTGAGTTCTTATGCGATTTCCTTCAAACTCATTTTCAAAGATCTATATGAAAATTCATTTAAAACAGCATACCAATTTTCCTAAAAACTTATCCCGCTGGGTGGAAAGTCGGTGGTAAATAGAACGAAAGTTGAGTTCTTATGCGATTTGCTTCAAACTCATTTTCAAAGATCTATATGAAAATGCATTTAAAACTGCATACCAATTTAACGGAAAATTCACATTCCCGGATGGAAAGTGGGTGGTAAAAAACCAAAAGTTGAGTTCTTATGCGATTTGCTTCAAACTCATTTTCAAAGATCTATATGAAAATTCATTAAAAACAGCATACCAATTTTCCTAAAAACTTATCCCGCTGGGTGGAAAGTGGGTGGTAAATAGAGCGAAAGTTGAGTTCTTATGCGATTTGCTTCAAAATCATTTTCAAAGATCTAAATGAAAATGCATTTAAAACTGCATACCAATTTAACGGAAAATTCACATTCCCGGATGGAAAGTAGTTGGTAAAAAGCCCTAAGTTGAGTTCTTATGCGATTTGCTTCAAACTCATTTTCAAAGATCTATATGAAAATTCATTTAAGACTGCTTACCAATTTTCCGGAAAATTCATCCCGCTCGGTGGAAAGTGGGTGGTAAATACAGCGAAAGTTGAGTTCTTATGCGATTTGCTTCAAAATCATTTTCAAAGATCTAAATGAAAATGCATTTAAAACTGCATACCAATTAAACGGAAAATTCACATTCCCGGTTGGAAAGTGGGTGGTAAATAGAGCGAAAGTTGAGTTCTTATGCGATTTGCTTCAAACTCATTTTCAAAGATCTATATGAAAATTCATTAAAAACAGCATACCAATTTTCCTTAAAAACTTATCCCGCTGGGTGGAAAGTGGGTGGTAAATAGAGCGAAAGTTGAGTTCTTATGCGATTTGCTTCAAACTCATTTTCAAAAGTCTATATGAAAATTCATTTAAAACAGCATACCAATTTTCCGAAAAATTCATCCCGCTCGGTGGAAAGTGGGTGGTAAATAGAGCGAAAGTTGAGTTCTTATGCGATTTGCTTCAAACTCATTTTCAAAGATCTAAATGAAAATGCATTTAAAACTGCATACCAATTTAACGGAAAATTCACATTCCCGGATGGAAAGTGGGTGGTAAAAAGCCCAAAGTTGAGTTCTTATGCGATTTGCTTCAAACTCATTTTCAAAGGTCTATATGAAAATTCATTTAAAACAGCATACCAATTTTCCGAAAAATTCATCCCGCTCGGTGGAAAGTGGGTGGTAAATAGAGCGAAAGTTGAGTTCTTATACGATTTGCTTCAAACTCATTTTCAAAGATCTAAATGAAAATGCATTTAAAACTGCATACCAATTTAACGGAAAATTCACATTCCCGGATGGAAAGTGGGTGGTAAAAAGCCCAAAGTTGAGTTCTTATGCGATTTGCTTCAAACTCATTTTCAAAGATCTATATGAAAATTCATTTAAAACAGCATACCAATTTTCCTAAAAACTTATCCCGCTGGGTGGAAAGTGGGTGGTAAATAGAGCGAAAGTTGAGTTCTTATGCGATTTGCTTCAAACTCATTTTCAAAGATCTATATGAAAATGCATTTAAAACTGCATACCAATTTAACGGAAAATTCACATTCCCGGATGGAAAGTGGGTGGTAAAAAGCCCAAAGTTGAGTTCTTATGCGATTTGCTTCAAACTCATTTTCAAAGATCTATATGAAAATTCATTTAAAACAGCATACCAATTTTCCTAAAAACTTATCCCGCTGGGTGGAAAGTGGGTGGTAAATAGAGCGAAAGTTGAGTTCTTATGCGATTTGCTTCAAACTCATTTTCAAAGATCTATATGAAAATTAATTTTAGACTGCATACCAATTTTCCGGAAAATTCACCCCCCTTGGTAGAGAGAGTCTGGTAAATAGGGCGAAAGTTGAGTTTCTATACGATTTGCTTCACTCATTTTCAAAGATTTTGCATATGAAAATTCATTTAAAACTGCATACCAAATTAACGGAAAATTCACATTCCCGGATGGAAAGTGGGTGGTAAAAAGCCCAAAGTTGAGTTCTTATGCGATTTGCTTCAAACTCATTTTCAAAGGTCTATATGAAAATTCATTTAAAACAGCATACCAATTTTCCGAAAAATTCATCCCGCTCGGTGGAAAGTGGGTGGTAAATAGAGCGAAAGTTGAGTTCTTATACGATTTGCTTCAAACTCATTTTCAAAGATCTAAATGAAAATGCATTTCAAACTGCATACCAATTTAACGGAAAATTCACATTCCCGGATGGAAAGTGGGTGGTAAAAAGCCCAAAGTTGAGTTCTTATGCGATTTGCTTCAAACTCATTTTCAAAGATCTATATAAAAATTCATTTAAAACAGCATACCAATTTTCCTAAAAACTTATCCCGCTGGGTGGAAAGTGGGTGGTAAATAGAGCGAAAGTTGAGTTCTTATGCGATTTGCTTCAAACTCATTTTCAAAGATCTATATGAAAATGCATTTTAAACTGCATACCAATTTAACGGAAAATTCACATTCCCGAATGGAAAGTGGGTGGTAAAAAACCCAAAGTTGAGTTCTTATGCGATTTGCTTCAAACTCATTTTCAAAGATCTATATGAAAATTCATTAAAAACAGCATACCAATTTTCCTAAAAACTTATCCCGCTGGGTGTAAAGTGGGTGGTAAATAGAGCGAAAGTTGAGTTCTAATGCGATTTGCTTCAAAATCATTTTCAAAGATCTAAATGAAAATGCATTTAAAACTGCATACCAATTAAACGGAAAATTCACATTCCCGGATGGAAAGTGGGTGGTAAATAGAGCGAAAGTTGAGTTCTTATGCGATTTGCTTCAAACTCATTTTCAAAGATCTATATGAAAATTCATTAAAAACAGCATACCAATTTTCCTTAAAAACTTATCCCGCTGGGTGGAAAGTGGGTGGTAAATAGAGCGAAAAATGAGTTCTTATGCGATTTGCTTCAAACTCATTTTCAAAAGTCTATATGAAAATTCATTTAAAACAGCATACCAATTTTCCGAAAAATTCATCCCGCTCGGTGGAAAGTGGGTGGTAAATAGAGCGAAAGTTGAGTTCTTATGCGATTTGCTTCAAACTCATTTTCAAAGATCTAAATGAAAATGCATTTAAAACTGCATACCAATTTAACGGAAAATTCACATTCCCGGTTGGAAAGTGGGTGGTAAAAAGCCCAAAGTTGAGTTCTTATGCGATTTGCTTCAAACTCATTTTCAAAGATCTATATGAAAATTGATTTAAAACAGCATACCAATTTTCCTAAAAACTTATCCCGCTGGGTGGAAAGTGGGTGGTAAATAGAGCGAAAGTTGAGTTCTTATGCGATTTGCTTCAAACTCATTTTCAAAGATCTAAATGAAAATGCATTTGAAACAACATACCAATTTTCCGGAAAATTCATCCCGCTCGAAGGAAAGTGGGTGGTAAATAGGGCGAAAGTTGAGTTCTTATGCGATTTGCTTCAAACTCATTTTCAAAGATCTATATGAAAATGTATTTAAAACTGCATACCAATTTAACGGAAAATTCACATTCCCGGATGGAAAGTGGGTGGTAAAAAACCAAAAGTTGAGTTCTTATGCGATTTGCTTCAAACTCATTTTCAAAGATCTATATGAAAATTCATTTAAAACAGCATACCAATTTTCCTAAAAACTTATCCCGCTGGGTGGAAAGTGGGTGGTAAAAAGAGCGAAAGTTGAGTTCTTATGCGATTTGCTTCAAACTCATTTTCAAAGATCTTAATGAAAATGCATTTAAAACTGCATACCAATTTAACGGAAAATTCACATTCCCGGATGGAAAGTGGTTGGTAAAAAGCCCTAAGTTGAGTTCTTATGCCATTTGCTTCAAACTCATTTTCAAAGATCTATATGAAAATTCATTTAAAACAGCATACCAATTTTCCTAAAAACTTATCCCGCTGGGTGGAAAGTGGGTGGTAAATAGAGCGAAAGTTGAGTTCTTATGCGATTTGCTTCAAACTCATTTTCAAAGATCTAAATGAAAATGCATTTGAAACAACATACCAATTTTCCGGAAAATTCATCCCGCTCGGTGGAAAGTGGGTGGTAAATAAAGCGAAAGTTGAGTTCTTATGCGATTTGCTTCAAACTCATTTTCAAAGATCTATATGAAAATGTATTTAAAACTGCATACCAATTTAACGGAAAATTCACATTCCCGGATGGAAAGTGGGTGGTAAAAAACCAAAAGTTGAGTTCTTATGCGATTTGCTTCAAACTCATTTTCAAAGATCCATATGAAAATTCATTTAAAACAGCATACCAATTTAACGGAAAATTCACATTCCCGGATGGAAAGTGGGTGGTAAAAAGCCCAAAGTTGAGTTCTTATGCGATTTGCTTCAAACTCATTTTCAAAGATCTATATGAAAATTCATTTAAAACAGCATAAAAATTTTCCTAAAAACTTATCCCGCTGGGTGGAAAGTGGGTGGTAAATAGAGCGAAAGTTGAGTTCTTATGCGATTTGCTTCAAACTCATTTTCAAAGATCTAAATGAATGCATTTGAAACAACATACCAATTTTCCGGAAAATTCATCCCGCTCGGTGGAAAGTGGGTGGTAAATAGGGCGAAAGTTGAGTTCTTATGCGATTTGCTTCAAACTCATTTTCAAAGATCTATATGAAAATGTATTTAAAACTGCATACCAATTTAACGGAAAATTCACATTCCCGGATGGAAAGTGGGTGGTAAAAAACCAAAAGTTGAGTTCTTATGCGATTTGCTTCAAACTCATTTTCAAAGATCTTTATGAAAATTCATTTAAAACAGCATACCAATTTTCCTAAAAACTTATCCCACTGGGTGGAAAGTGGGTGGTAAAAAGCCCAAAGTTGAGTTCTTATGCGATTTGCTTCAAACTCATTTTCAAAGATCTATATGAAAATTCATTAAAACCAGCATACCAATTTTCCTAAAAACTTATCCCGCTGGGTGGAAAGTGGGTGGAAAATAGAGCGAAAGTTGAGTTCTTATGCGATTTGCTTCAAACTCATTTTCAAAGATCTAAATGAAAATGCATTTAAAACTGCATACCAATTTAACGGGAAATTCACATTCCCGGATGGAAAGTGGGTGGTAAAAAGCCGAAAGTTGAGTTCTTATGCGATTTGCTTCAAACTCATTTTCAAAGATCTAAATGAAAATTCATTTAAGACTGCTTACCAATTTTCCGGAAAATTCATCCCGCTCGGTGGAAAGTGGGTGGTAAATAGGGCGAAAGTTGAGTTCTTATACGATTTGCTTCAAACTCATTTTCAAAGATCTATATGAAAATGCATTTAAAACTGCATACCAATTTAACGGAAAATTCACATTCCCGGATGGAAAGTGGGTGGTAAAAAGCCCAAAGTTGAGTTCTTATGCGATTTGCTTCAAACTCATTTTCAAAGATCTATATGAAAATTCATTAAAACCAGCATACCAATTTTCCTAAAAACTTATCCCGCTGGGTGGAAAGTGGGTGGAAAATAGAGCGAAAGTTGAGTTCTTATGCGATTTGCTTCAAACTCATTTTCAAAGATCTAAATGAAAATGCATTTAAAACTGCATACCAATTTAACGGAAAATTCACATTCCCGGATGGAAAGTGGGTGGTAAAAAGCCCAAAGTTGAGTTCTTATGCGATTTGCTTCAAACTCATTTTCAAAGATCTATATGAAAATTCATTTAAGACTGCTTACCAATTTTCCGGAAAATTCATCCCGCTCGGTGGAAAGTGGGTGGTAAATACAGCGAAAGTTGAGTTCTTATGCGATTTGCTTCAAAATCATTTTCAAAGATCTAAATGAAAATGCATTTAAAACTGCATACCAATTAAACGAAAAATTCACATTCCCGGATGGAAAGTGGGTGGTAAATAGAGCGAAAGTTGAGTTCTTATGCGATTTGCTTCAAACTCATTTTCAAAGATCTATATGAAAGTTCATTAAAAACAGCATACCAATTTTCTTTAAAAACTTATCCGGCTGGGTGGAAAGTTTTTTTTTTTTTTTTTTTTTTTTTTTTAGTCTCTTTTTATTTACAATCTGTTTGTTTAAACAATAAGTAAATTGTATAATTAATATTAAATTAACAGAAATAGCAGTTTTCCAATGAGCCCTGCTATTATATATAACATCTTTTCAGTTTTATGGATTTATCTATCGGGGAGATCGAGAATGTGGTATCTTTTCAGTCTTCTTACGGTTAAACTATTGTCTGCTAGACTTAAGGCTAAATTATTTTCGTGGTTGTGGAGTCTGTCGATATATTTCTTACTAGTTTTATTTATTTCTTCTTTTATGGTTGGAATATTAAGATCTTTGTGAATATTTGCATTAGATACGTAAAAAGGAGCATTGACAATGAGTCTCAAAGTTTTTGATTGGTAACGCTGAAGTATCTCAATATTTGAGTTGCTAGCAGTTCCCCAGAGCTGTATAGCGTAGGTCCAAACAGGCTTCAGTATGGATTTGTAGAGGCGAATTTTGTTTTCCAAAGTGGTTTCTGATTTTCTACTTATCAACCAGGACATTTTTAGTGTTTTAAGTCTGAGTTGTTGACATTTTGCTCTAATGTGGTTTTTCCATGTTAACCTGCGGTCGAGATGCAAGCCGAGATACTTCACACAGATACTTTGTGGAATTGGTGAGCCGTTAAGTGTAACATTTGGGCAGCTTCCTGGTCTTAATGAAAAAGTTATTTGGACGGATTTCTGGGAGTTGATTCTAATTTTCCATCGAAGGAACCAGTCTTCAATTAGGCTTAGCTCACACTGCAGGAGTTCGGAAGCTTCATTAATAGATGTGCTTGTTGCTAAAACAGCTGTATCATCAGCATATGTTGCAACAGTGCAGTTGTTTGTAACTGGCATGTCGGCCGTATATAGGGTGTAGAGAATTGGTCCCAATACGCTTCCTTGTGGGACGCCTGCGTTGATGAGAAGTAGTGTTGATGTCTCGTTTTTCTGCTGCACGTAAAAGCATCTTTTGGTCAGATATGATTTGATTAATAAATAGTACGGAGCAGGTAGCCATTTCTTTATCTTGTACAATAAACCATTGTGCCAGACTCGATCAAACGCTTGTTGAACATCAAGAAATGCAGCAGTGCAGTATTTCTTGTTTTCAAATGCTGAAACTATATCATTAATGACCCTGTGACATTGCTCAGGGGTCCCGTGACCTCTCCTGAATCCGAATTGGTATTCAGGAATGATGGAAAGTTCGTCCAAAATTGGCAACATTCTCTTCAATAGTATTTTTTCAAACACTTTCGAGAATATTGTCAACAGACTAATGGGACGGTATGAAGTCAATTCCGTTTCTACTTTGCTTGGCTTTAGGATCATAATGATCTCTGCACATTTCCATTGACTTGGAAAGTGGTCTAGTCTGAGAATCGCGTTAAATACAAGAGTGAGAAACCGAATGCATTTTGGTGGTACATTTTTTAGGGTGATGCCGTCTATTTTATCAGGGCCTGGTGCTTTTTTATTGTTCAAGCATTTGATTTCTGTCACAGCTTCTTCATATTTGATGCTTTTAATAGGCAAGCTCATTTGGCAGGGTGACTCAAGGAATTTTTCTACTTCAGTCTCTGTTATATAATTATTTATATCGTTTGGCTGAAACACAGAATGCAGATGTTGTGCAAATGCTTCCGCTTGTTCATTATTGGACCTACACCAAGTTCCATTGCTTTTGCGAATATTTATGTTTCTTTTAGCTGGTCTCTTTAAGTATTTAGTCGCCCTCCATAGGTTGTATTCATTGTTGCAGGAATTATGGTCTAAGTTTCTCAGATACGCAGCTAGAGATTCATTACGTAAGTTCGACAACAGTTTTCTAAGCTCAGATGCAGCCTTGTTGTATAATCTTTTGTCAGCAGGGTAGTGGGTTTCTTGCCATTGTTTTCGCAGATTTCTTTTATTTTGTATTTTTTGTCGAAGTTCGGTTGAAAGGTACAATTGGTTTGGTTGTTGATGAATAAGAGCATGATTCGTGCTTCTGTAGCTCGCTTTATGAATTGTATTTGTGAAAAGCTCCACAGCATAGTCTATCTCCTCTCCTGTTTTTAACGAAATGTCCAGGCTTATAGCTGAGTCTAAATAGCTTTTAAATGCATTAATGTCTGTAGAGGCTGTAATGACTTTATAGGGCTTTTCCAGCATATGGGCTATGGTGCTGTAAGTTGCTATTATTGGAGAATGATCTGAGTTAAGGTCAAAGCTCTCCATTACTCGCATGTGTGATTTTGAGATTCCAGAGAATACTACGAAATCAATCAAATCAGGAATTTTTCGACTATCAGTTGGCCAGTATGTAGGCACACCAGTTGCCAAAGTTGTTATGTTATTGTTTCGTATGCATTTGTATAACTCCGATCCCTTTGGGTTAGTCAATCTGAATCCCCACCATGGATGTTTGGCATTGAAGTCGCCTCCCACGATAAACTTTGTTCCTAGTCCTTGGAAAAAGTTTTTAAAATCGAGTTCTTTTATTGTGAATCTTGGTGGGAGATAAATCGCTGTTATTGATACATCTGCGTGCATACATTTAATCTCAATTGTGGCAGCCTGCATAGCGTTTTCCCTAGTACTGTCCATTATTTGGAATTTAAGGCCCTGCTTTACAATAATTGCAGCACCTCCATGAGCTCTATCTGACGGATGGTCAGCTCTTACTGTGTCGTATCCAATAACTCTAAAAAAAGATTTGCTAGTGAAGTGTGTTTCAGAAATAAGCATGACGTCAATGGCATTCGTTTTTAAAAATAAAGATATTTCATTTACATGGTTGGAAAGCCCATTGGCATTCCATATTCCTAAATTTAGATTTATTTGCATAGCTTATTTACAAGTAACATTATCATGTTAAGTAAATTATTGGTAAGTTGAGATTGTTTTTCTAGAAGCTGTTCTATTCTTTCTAAAGAATTGTTCGAGATACTATTTCCTGCAGCAGCTTGAGCGTATGATTGGTAATCTTTGGGTTGTTGGGTCGAATTATTAAACGGAGCAAATGATTGAGATGTAGCAAGGTCATTTTTATTATTGTCATCTTTGGTGTTTTTCTGGTGGTTGCGTCCGCTTCCGCTTACTAATTTTTTTGATATAAGTTCCTGATAGACTTTACACCCTTTGTAACTAGCAGCATGATCTTCGTTGCAGTTGGCACATTTTGCTGGTTGCTCTTTATCTTTTGGACAAATGTTGCTGGGATGGTTAAAAGAGCATTTCACACATCTGTGAGTTTTGGCACAATATGACTTTGTGTGTCCAAATTTTTGGCAACGATAGCACTGAACGATTTCTTTGGTTTTACGGGGTGGTTCTATATTAACAACTGCGTTACCAATGTGTTTAACTTTGTGTATATCTAAGTTCTTGTTGTTGGGCTCAATGTCTAAGTAGAATGAATTCAATGGCTCTTTGGTTACACGACTTTTAATATTACTAATGTTTCTAACAGCGTGACCTTTGGACTCCACATCTTGTTTAATTAAGTCGATATCCGTTGAGAAGTGCAAATTTTTAATAACAACTCTGAATGCCCTCTCATGTTTAAGCTGGTATGTGTGAAATTTGACAAAATCTGTAGAAAGAGTTTTAACAAGTTTCCTGTATTCTTCAATAGACTTTACCATAACTCTCACATGACCATCGCGTTGAACTTTATAAAAGAAAAGCTCTTTTTTAATTTTAGTCTCGAGATAAACTAGCATTCCTTTTATATCACTGACTTCAGATAAGAATATAGGTGGTGGCTTGTCAGATTTATCTAAGGTGTCTTCAGTTATCATGTCCAGTGCTTCGTTTTCGTCTTCATTTCCGTTATTTGGCGTGCTGTCGCTTAAGATGGCATATTGATTGGAGCTGGTGCTGGGTGCAAAGTCCAGAGCGATTTTTTTCTTTAGTAGAATCGGAGAGACTTGGTTTTGTCTCTTGATTGCCTTTGGCTTCGGTTTTACTCTCTGCCAGCTCAAAGCCGTTGTGTCGTCTTCGTCGTCGTTCATGATAACAACAACACTTTGTTAATGCTTATCAGCAAACACTGATTTGTTACCTTTTGTTTTGTGAATCGAATAACTGTTAATATAAGCTTTAGCGCTAGAGCAGCTTCCGCGTAAATTTTTAGGTACGTCTTAACTCGGGGAGTGTTTGATCGCGACTGGGGTGGAAAGTGGGTGGTAAAAAGAGCGAAAATTGAGTTCTTATGCGATTTGCTTCAAACTCATTTTCAAAGATCTATATGAAAATTCATTTAAAACAGCATACCAATTTTCCTAAAAACTTATCCCGCTCGGTGGAAAGTGGGTGGTAAATAGAGCGAAAGTTGAGTTCTTATGCGATTTGCTTCAAACTCATTTTCAAAGATCTAAATGAAAATGCATTTAAAACAACATACCAATTTTCCGAAAAATTCATCCCGCTCGGTGGAAAGTGGGTGGTAAATAGGGCGAAAGTTGACTTTTTATACGATTTGCTTCACTCATTTTAAAAGATTTTCAATATGAAAATTCATTTAAAACTGCAATTTAACGGAAAATTCACATTCCCGTACGGAAAGTGGGTGGTAAAAAGCCCAAAGTTGAGTTCTTATGCGATTTGCTTCAAACTCATTTTCAAAGATCTAAATGAAAATGCATTTAAAACTGCATACCAATTTAACGGAAAATTCACATTCCCGGATGGAAAGTTGGTGGTCAAAAGCCCAAAGTTGAGTTCTTATGCGATTTGCTTCAAACTCATTTTCAAAGATCTATATGAAAATTCATTCAAGACTGCATACCAATTTTCCGGAAAATTCATCCCTCTCGGTGGAAAGTGGGTGATAAATAGGGCGAAATTTGAGTTCTTATACGATTTGCTTCAAACTCATTTTCAAAGATCTAAATGAAAATGCATTTAAAACTGCATACCAATTTAACGGAAAAATCACATTCCCGGATGGAAAGTGGGTGGTAAAAAACCAAAAGTTGAGTTCTTATGCGATTTGCTTCAAACTCATTTTCAAAGATCTATATGAAAATTCATTCAAGACTGCATACCAATTTTCCGGAAAATTCATCCCGCTCGGTGGAAAGTGAGTGGTAAATAGAGCGAAAGTTGAGTTCTTATGCGATTTGCTTCAAACTCATTTTCAAAGATCTAAATGAAAATGCATTTAAAACTGCATATAAATTTAACGGAAAATTCACATTCCTGGATGGAAAGTGGGTGGTAAAAAGCCCAAAGTTGAGTTCTTATGCGATTTGCTTCAAACTCATTTTCAAAGATCTATATGAAAATTCATTTAAAACTGCATACCAATTTTCCTAAAAACTTATCCCGCTGGGTGGAAATGGGGTGGTAAATAGAGCGAAAGTTGAGTTCTTATGCGATTTGCTTCAAACTCATTTTCAAAGATCTAAATGAAAATGCATTTAAAAACAACATACCAATTTTCCGGAAAATTTATCCCGCTCGGTGGAAAGTGGGTGGTTAATAGGGCGAAAGTTGAGTTCTTATGCGATTTGCTTCGAACTCATATTCAAAGATCTATATGAAAATTCATTTAAAACTGCATACCTATTTCCCGGAAAATTCACACCCCTGGGTGGAAAGTGGGTGGTAAATAGGGCGAAAGTTGACTTTTTATACGATTTGCTTCACTCATTTTCAAAGATTTTCAATTTGAAAATTCATTTAAATCTGCATACCAATTTAACGGAAAATTCACATTCCCGGATGGAAAGTGGGTGGTTAATAGCCCAAAGTTGAGTTCTTATGCGATTTGCTCCAGACTCATTTTCAAAAATCTATATGAAAATTCATTTAAAACTGAATACCAATTTTCCGGAAAATTCACCCCCCTGGGTGGAAAGTGGGTGGTAAAAAGGGCGAAAGTTGAGTTTTTATACGATTTGCTTCACTCATTTTCAAAGATTTTCAATATGAAAATTCATTTAAAACTGCATTCCAATTTTCCTAAAAAATTTATCCCGCTGGGTGGAAAGTGGGTGGTAAATAGGGCGAAAGTTGAGTTCTTAAGCGATTTGATTCAAACTCAATCTCAAAGATATTTTTAAAATTCATTTAAAAATGCATACCAATTTTCCGGAAAATTCACCCCAACGGGTGGAGAGTTGGTGGTAAAAAGGCCAAAGTTGAGTTCTTATGCGATTTGCTTCGAACTCATATTCAAAGATCTATATGAAAATTCATTTAAAACTGCATACCTATTTCCCGGAAAATTCACCCCCCTGGGTGGAAAGTGGGTGGTAAATAAGGCGAAAGTTGAGTTCTTATGCGATTTGCTTCAAACTCATTTTCAAAGATCTATATGAAAATTCATTTAAAACAGCATACCAATTTTCCTAAAAACTTATCCCGCTGGGTGGAGAGTGGGTGGTAAATAGAGCGAAAGTTGAGCTCTTGTGCGATTTGCTTCAAACTCATTTTCAAAGATCTAAATGAAAATGCATTTAAAACAACATACCAATTTTCCGAAAAATTCATCCCGCTTGTTGGAAAGTGGGTGGTAAATAGGGCGAAAGTTGAGTTCTTAAGCGATTTGATTCAAACTCAATCTCAAAGATCTTTTTAAAATTCATTAAAAAATGCATACCAATTTTCCGGAAAATTCACCCCAACGGGTGGAGAGTTGGTGGTAAAAAGGCGAAAGTTGAGTTCTTATGCGATTTGCTTCGAACTCATATTCAAAGATCTATATGACAATTCATTTAAAACTGCATACCTATTTCCCGGAAAATTCACCCCCCTGGGTGGAAAGTGGGTGGTAAATAAGGCGAAAGTTGAGTTCTTATGCGATTTGCTTCAAACTCATTTTCAAAGATCTAAGTGAAAATGCATTTAAAACAACATACCAATTTTCCGAAAAATTCATCCCGCTCGGTGGAAAGTGGGTGGTAAATAGGGCGAAAGTTGAGTTCTTATGCGATTTGCTTCGAACTCATATTCAAAGATCTATATGAAAATTCATTAAAAACTGAATACCAATTTTCCGGAAAATTCACGCCCCTGGGTGGAAAGTGGGTGGTAAATAGGGCGAAAGTTGACTTTTTATACGATTTGCTTCACTCATTTTCAAAGATTTTCAATTTGAAAATTGATTTAAATCTGCATACCAATTTAACGGAAAATTCACATTCCCGGATGGAAAGTGGGTGGTTAATAGCCCAAAGTTGAGTTCTTATGCGATTTGCTCCAGACTCATTTTCAAAAATCTATATGAAAATTCATTTAAAACTGAATACCAATTTTCCGGAAAATTCACCCCCCTGGGTGGAAAGTGGGTGGTAAAAAGGGCGAAAGTTGAGTTTTTATACGATTTGCTTCACTCATTTTCAAAGATTTTCAATATGAAAATTCATTTAAAACTGCATTCCAATTTTCCTAAAAAATTTATCCCGCTGGGTGGAAAGTGGGTGGTAAATAGGGCGAAAGTTGAGTTCTTAAGCGATTTGATTCAAACTCAATCTCAAAGATATTTTTAAAAATCATTTAAAAATGCATACCAATTTTCCGGAAAATTCACCCCAACGGGTGGAGAGTTGGTGGTAAAAAGGCCAAAGTTGAGTTCTTATGCGATTTGCTTCGAACTCATATTCAAAGATCTATATGAAAATTCATTTAAAACTGCATACCTATTTCCCGGAAAATTCACCCCCCTGGGTGGAAAGTGGGTGGTAAATAAGGCGAAAGTTGAGTTCTTATGCGATTTGCTTCAAACTCATTTTCAAAGATCTATATGAAAATTCATTTAAAACAGCATACCAATTTTCCTAAAAACTTATCCCGCTGGGTGGAGAGTGGGTGGTAAATAGAGCGAAAGTTGAGCTCTTGTGCGATTTGCTTCAAACTCATTTTCAAAGATCTAAATGAAAATGCATTTAAAACAACATACCAATTTTCCGAAAAATTCATCCCGCTTGTTGGAAAGTGGGTGGTAAATAGGGCGAAAGTTGAGTTCTTAAGCGATTTGATTCAAACTCAATCTCAAAGATCTTTTTAAAATTCATTAAAAAATGCATACCAATTTTCCGGAAAATTCACCCCAACGGGTGGAGAGTTGGTGGTAAAAAGGCGAAAGTTGAGTTCTTATGCGATTTGCTTCGAACTCATATTCAAAGATCTATATGACAATTCATTTAAAACTGCATACCTATTTCCCGGAAAATTCACCCCCCTGGGTGGAAAGTGGGTGGTAAATAAGGCGAAAGTTGAGTTCTTATGCGATTTGCTTCAAACTCATTTTCAAAGATCTAAGTGAAAATGCATTTAAAACAACATACCAATTTTCCGAAAAATTCATCCCGCTCGGTGGAAAGTGGGTGGTAAATAGGGCGAAAGTTGAGTTCTTATGCGATTTGCTTCGAACTCATATTCAAAGATCTATATGAAAATTCATTAAAAACTGAATACCAATTTTCCGGAAAATTCACGCCCCTGGGTGGAAAGTGGGTGGTAAATAGGGCGAAAGTTGAGCTCTTAAGCGATTTGATTCTAACTCAATTTCAAAGATCTTTTTAAAATTCATTTAAAAATGCACACCAATTTTCCGGAAAATTCACACCAACGGGTGGAGAGTTGGTGGTAAAAAGGCCAAAGTTGAGTTCTTATGCGATTTGCTTCGAACTCATATTCAAAGATCTATATGAAAATTCATTTAAAACTGCATACCCATTTCCCGGAAAATTCACCCCCCTGGGTGGAAAGTGGGTGGTAAATAAGGCGAAAGTTGATTTTTTGTGCAGTTTGCTTCAAACTCGTTTTCAAATATCCATCTGAAAATTCATTTAAAACTGCATAACTATTTCCCGGAAAATTCACCCCCCTTGGTGTAGAGAGTGTGGTAAATAGGGCGAAAGTTGAGTTTTTATGCGATTTGCTTCAAACTCATTGTCAAAGATCTATATGAAAATTCATTAAAAGCTGCATTCCAATTTTCCGGAAATTTCACATTTCCGGGTGGAAAGTGGGTGGTAAATAGGACGAAAGTTGAGTTTTTGTGCAGTTTGCTTCAAACTCGTTTTCAAAGATCTAAATGAAAATGTATTTAAAACAACATAAAATTTTCCGGAAAATTCATCCCGCTCGGTGGAAAGTGGGTGGTAAATAGGGCGAAAGTTGAGTTCTTATGCGATTTGCTTCAAACTCATTTTCAAAGATCTATATGAAAATTCATTTAAAACTGCATACCAATTTTCCGAAAAATTCATCCCGCTCGGTGGAAAGTGGGTGGTAAATAGGGCGAAAGTTGAGTTCTTATGCGATTTGCTTCGAACCCAAATTCAAAGATCCATATGAAAATTCATTTATAACTGCATACCTATTTCCCGGAAAATTCACCCCCCTGGGTGGAAAGTGGGTGGTAAATAAGGCGAAAGTTGAGTTTTTGTGCAGTTTGCTTCAATCTCGTTTTCAAATATCTATATGAAAATTCATTTAAAACTGCATACCTATATCCCGGAAGATTCATCCCCTTTGGTGTAGAGAGTGTGGTCAATAGGGCGAAAGTTGAGTTTTTATACGATTTGCTTCACTCATTTTCAAAGATTTTCAATATGAAAATTCATTTAAAACTGCATTCCAATTTTCCTAAAAAATTTATCCCGCTGGGTGGAAAGTGGGTGGTAAATAGGGCGAAAGTTGAGTTCTTAAGCGATTTGATTCAAACTCAATCTCAAAGATATTTTTAAAATTCATTTAAAAATGCATACCAATTTTCCGGAAAATTCACCCCAACGGGTGGAGAGTTGGTGGTAAAAAGGCCAAAGTTGAGTTCTTATGCGATTTGCTTCGAACTCATATTCAAAGATCTATATGAAAATTCATTTAAAACTGCATACCTATTTCCCGGAAAATTCACCCCCCTGGGTGGAAAGTGGGTGGTAAATAAGGCGAAAGTTGAGTTCTTATGCGATTTGCTTCAAACTCATTTTCAAAGATCTATATGAAAATTCATTTAAAACAGCATACCAATTTTCCTAAAAACTTATCCCGCTGGGTGGAGAGTGGGTGGTAAATAGAGCGAAAGTTGAGCTCTTGTGCGATTTGCTTCAAACTCATTTTCAAAGATCTAAATGAAAATGCATTTAAAACAACATACCAATTTTCCGAAAAATTCATCCCGCTTGTTGGAAAGTGGGTGGTAAATAGGGCGAAAGTTGAGTTCTTAAGCGATTTGATTCAAACTCAATCTCAAAGATCTTTTTAAAATTCATTAAAAAATGCATACCAATTTTCCGGAAAATTCACCCCAACGGGTGGAGAGTTGGTGGTAAAAAGGCGAAAGTTGAGTTCTTATGCGATTTGCTTCGAACTCATATTCAAAGATCTATATGACAATTCATTTAAAACTGCATACCTATTTCCCGGAAAATTCACCCCCCTGGGTGGAAAGTGGGTGGTAAATAAGGCGAAAGTTGAGTTCTTATGCGATTTGCTTCAAACTCATTTTCAAAGATCTAAGTGAAAATGCATTTAAAACAACATACCAATTTTCCGAAAAATTCATCCCGCTCGGTGGAAAGTGGGTGGTAAATAGGGCGAAAGTTGAGTTCTTATGCGATTTGCTTCGAACTCATATTCAAAGATCTATATGAAAATTCATTGAAAACTGAATACCAATTTTCCGGAAAATTCACGCCCCTGGGTGGAAAGTGGGTGGTAAATAGGGCGAAAGTTGAGCTCTTAAGCGATTTGATTCTAACTCAATTTCAAAGATCTTTTTAAAATTCATTTAAAAATGCACACCAATTTTCCGGAAAATTCACACCAACGGGTGGAGAGTTGGTGGTAAAAAGGCCAAAGTTGAGTTCTTATGCGATTTGCTTCGAACTCATATTCAAAGATCTATATGAAAATTCATTTAAAACTGCATACCCATTTCCCGGAAAATTCACCCCCCTGGGTGGAAAGTGGGTGGTAAATAAGGCGAAAGTTGATTTTTTGTGCAGTTTGCTTCAAACTCGTTTTCAAATATCTATCTGAAAATTCATTTAAAACTGCATAACTATTTCCCGGAAAATTCACCCCCCTTGGTGTAGAGAGTGTGGTAAATAGGGCGAAAGTTGAGTTCTTATGCGATTTGCTTCAAACTCATTTTCAAAGATCTATATGAAAATTCATTAAAAGCTGCATTCCAATTTTCCGGAAATTTCACATTTCCGGGTGGAAAGTGGGTGGTAAATAGGACGAAAGTTGAGTTTTTGTGCAGTTTGCTTCAAACTCGTTTTCAAAGATCTAAATGAAAATGTATTTAAAACAACATAAAATTTTCCGGAAAATTCATCCCGCTCGGTGGAAAGTGGGTGGTAAATAGGGCGAAAGTTGAGTTCTTATGCGATTTGCTTCAAACTCATTTTCAAAGATCTATATGAAAATTCATTTAAAACTGCATACCAATTTTCCGAAAAATTCATCCCGCTCGGTGGAAAGTGGGTGGTAAATAGGGCGAAAGTTGAGTTCTTATGCGATTTGCTTCGAACCCATATTCAAAGATCCATATGAAAATTCATTTATAACTGCATACCTATTTCCCGGAAAATTCACCCCCCTGGGTGGAAAGTGGGTGGTAAATAAGGCGAAAGTTGAGTTTTTGTGCAGTTTGCTTCAATCTCGTTTTCAAATATCTATATGAAAATTCATTTAAAACTGCATACCTATATCCCGGAAGATTCATCCCCTTTGGTGTAGAGAGTGTGGTCAATAGGGCGAAAGTTGAGTTCTTATGCGATTTGCTTCAAACTCATTTTCAAAGATCAATATAAAAATTCATTAAAAGCTGCATTCCAAATTTCCGGAAATTTCACATTTCCGGGTGGAAAGTGGGTGGTAAATAGGGCGAAAGTTGAGTTCTTAAGCGATTTGATTCAAACTAAATCTCAAAGATATTTTTAAAATTCATTTAAAAATGCATACCAATTTTCCGGAAAATTCACCCCAACGGGTGGAGAGTTGGTGGTAAAAAGGCCAAAGTTGAGTTCTTATGCGATTTGCTTCGAACTCATATTCAAAGATCTATATGAAAATTCATTTAAAACTGCATACCTATTTCCCGGAAAATTCACCCCCCTGGGTGGAAAGTGGGTGGTAAATAAGGCGAAAGTTGCGTTCTTATGCGATTTGCTTCAAATTCATTTTCAAAGATCTATATGAAACTTCATTTAAAACAGCATACCAATTTTCCTAAAAACTTATCCCGCTGGGTGGAAAGTGGGTGGTAAATAGAGCGAAAGTTGAGCTCTTGTGCGATTTGCTTCAAACTCATTTTCAAAGATCTAAATGAAAATGCATTTAAAACAACATACCAATTTTCCGAAAAATTCATCCCGCTCGGTGGAAAGTGGGTGGTAAATAGGGCCAAAGTTGAGTTCTTAAGCGATTTGCTTCGAACTCATATTCAAAGATCTATATGAAAATTCATTTAAAACTGCATACCTATTTCCCGGAAAATTCACCCCCCTGAGTGGAAAGTGGGTGGTAAATAAGGCGAAAGTTGCGTTCTTATGCGATTTGCTTCAAACTCATTTTCAAAGATCTATATGAAACTTCATTTAAAACAGCATACCAATTTTCCTAAAAACTTATCCCGCTGGGTGGAAAGTGGGTGGTAAATAGAGCGAAAGTTGAGCTCTTGTGCGATTTGCTTCAAACTCATTTTCAAAGATCTAAATGAAAATGCATTTAAAACAACATACCAATTTTCCGAAAAATTCATCCCGCTCGGTGGAAAGTGGGTGGTAAATAGGGCCAAAGTTGAGTTCTTAAGCGATTTGCTTCAAACTCATTTTCAAAGATCTAAATGAAAATGCATTTAAAACAACATACCAATTTTCCGAAAGATTCATCCCGCTCGGTGGAAAGTGGGTGGTAAATAGGGCGAAAGTTGAGTTCTTAAGCGATTTGCTTCGAACTCATATTCAAAGATCTATATGAAAATTCATTTAAAACTGCATACCTATTTTCCGGAAAATTCACCCCAACGGGTGGAGAGTTGGTGGTAAAAAGGCGAAAGTTGAGTTCTTATGCGATTTGCTTCGAACTCATATTCAAAGATCTATATGACAATTCATTTAAAACTGCATACCTATTTCCCGGAAAATTCACCCCCCTGGGTGGAAAGTGGGTGGTAAATAAGGCGAAAGTTGAGTTCTTATGCGATTTGCTTCAAACTCATTTTCAAAGATCTAAATGAAAATGCATTTAAAACAACATACCAATTTTCCGAAAAATTCATCCCGCTCGGTGGAAAGTGGGTGGTAAATAGGGCGAAAGTTGAGTTCTTATGCGATTTGCTTCGAACTCATATTCAAAGATCTATATGAAAATTCATTTAAAACTGCATATCCATTTCCCGGAAAATTCACCCCCCTGGGTGGAAAGTGGGTGGTAAATAAGGCGAAAGTTGAGTTTTTGTGCAGTTTGCTTCAAACTCGTTTTCAAATATCTATATGAAAATTCATTTAAAACTGCATACCTATTTCCCGGAAAATTCACCCCCCTTGGTGTAGAGAGTGTGGTAAATAGGGCGAAAGTTGAGTTTTTATGCGATTTGCTTCAAACTCATTTTCAAAGATCTATATGAAAATTCATTAAAAGTTGCATTCCAATTTTCCGGAAATTTCACATTTCCGGGTGGAAAGTGGGTGGTAAATAGGACGAAAGTTGAGTTTTTGTGCAGTTTGCTTCAAACTCGTTTTCAAATATCTAAATGAAAATTCATTTAAAACTGCATACCTATTTCCCGGAAAATTCACCCCCCTTGGTGTAGAGAGTGTGGTAAATAGGGCGAAAGTTGAGTTTTTATGCGATTTGCTTCAAACTCATTTTCAAAGATCTATATGAAAATTCATTAAAAGCTGCATTCCAATTTTCCGGAAATTTCACATTTCCGGGTGGAAAGTGGGTGGTAAATAGGACGAAAGTTGAGTTTTTGTGCAGTTTGCTTCAAACTCGTTTTCAAAGATCTAAATGAAAATGCATTTAAAACAACATACCAATTTTCCGGAAATTTCATCCCGCTCGGTGGAAAGTGGGTGGTAAATAGGGCGAAAGTTGAGTTCTTATGTGATTTTCTTCAAACTCATTTTCAAAGATCTATATAAAAATTCATTTAAAACTGCATACCAATTTTCCGAAAAATTCATCCCGCTCGGTGGAAAGTGGGTGGTAAATAGGGCGAAAGTTGAGTTCTTATGCGATTTGCTTCGAAACCATATTCAAAGATCCATATGAAAATTCATTTATAACTGCATACCTATTTCCCGGAAAATTCACCCCCCTTGGTGTAGAGAGTGTGGTAAATAGGGCGAAAGTTGAGTTTTTATGCGATTTGCTTCAAACTCATTTTCAAAGATCTATATGAAAATTCATTAAAAGCTGCATTCCAATTTTCCGGAAATTTCACATTTCCGGGTGAAAAGTGGGTGGTAAATAGGACGAAAGTTGAGTTTTTGTGCAGTTTGCTTCAAACTCGTTTTCAAAGATCTAAATGAAAATGCATTTAAAACAACATACATATTTTCCGGAAAATTCATCCCGCTCGGTGGAAAGTGGGTGGTAAATAGGGCGAAAGTTGAGTTCTTATGCGATTTGCTTCGAACCCATATTCAAAGATCCATATGAAAATTCATTTATTAACTGCATACCTATTTCCCGGAAAATTCACCCCCCTGGGTGGAAAGTGGGTGGTAAATAAGGCGAAAGTTGAGTTCTTATGCGATTTGCTTCAAACTCATCTTCAAAGATCTATATGAAAATTCATTTAAAACTGCATACCAATTTTCCGAAAAATTCATCCCGCTCGGTGGAAAGTGGGTGGTAAATAGGGCGAAAGTTGAGTTCTTATACGATTTGCTTCGAACCCATATTCAAAGATCCATATGAAAATTCATTTATAACTGCATACCTATTTCCCGGAAAATTCACCCCCCTGGGTGGAAAGTGGGTGGTAAATAAGGCGAAAGTTGAGTTTTTGTGCAGTTTGCTTCAAACTCGTTTTCAAATATCTATATGAAAATTCATTTAAAACTGCATACCTATTTCCCGGAAAATTCACCCCCCTTGGTGTAGAGAGTGTGGTAAATACGGCGAAAGTTGAGTTTTTATGCGAGTTGCTTCAAACTCATTTTCAAAGATCTATATGAAAATTCATTAAAAGCTGCATTCCAATTTTCCGGAAATTTCACATTTCCGGGTGGAAAGTGGGTGGTAAATAGGACGAAAGTTGAGTTTTTGTGCAGTTTGCTTCAAACTCGTTTTCAAATATCTATATGAAAATTCATTTAAAACTGCATACCTATTTCCCGGAAAATTCACCCCCCTTGGTGTAGAGAGTGTGGTAAATAGGGCGAAAGTTGAGTTCTTATGCGATTTGCTTCAAACTCATTTTCAAAGATCTATATGAAAATTCATTAAAAGCTGCATTCCAATTTTCCGGAAATTTCACATTTCCGGGTGGAAAGTGGGTGGTAAATAGGACGAAAGTTGAGTTTTTGTGCAGTTTGCTTCAAACTCGTTTTCAAAGATTTAAATGAAAATGCATTTAAAACAACATACCAATTTTCCGGAAAATTCATCCCGCTCGGTGGAAAGTGGGTGGTAAATAGGGCGAAAGTTGAGTTCTTATGCGATTTGCTTCGAACCCATATTCAAAGATCCATATGAAAATTCATTTATAACTGCATACCTATTTCAGGGAAAATTCACCCCCCTGGGTGGAAAGTGGGTGGTAAATAAGGCGAAAGTTGAGTTTTTGTGCAGTTTGCTTCAAACTCGTTTTCAAAGATCTAAATGAAAATGCATTTAAAACAACATACCAATTTTCCGGAAAATTCATCCCGCTCGGTGGAAAGTGGGTGGTAAATAGGGCGAAAGTTGAGTTCTTATGCGATTTGCTTCAAACTCATCTTCAAAGATCTATATGAAAATTCATTTAAAACTGCATACCAATTTTCCGAAAAATTCATCCCGCTCGGTGGAAAGTGGGTGGTAAATAGGGCGAAAGTTGAGTTCTTATACGATTTGCTTCGAACCCATATTCAAAGATCCATATGAAAATTCATTTAAAACTGCATACCTATTTCCCGGAAAATTCACCCCCCTGGGTGGAAAGTGGGTGGTAAATAAGGCGAAAGTTGAGTTTTTGTGCAGTTTGCTTCAAACTCGTTTTCAAATATCTATATGAAAATTCATTTAAAACTGCATACCTATTTCCCGGAAAATTCACCCCCCTTGGTGTAGAGAGTGTGGTAAATACGGCGAAAGTTGAGTTTTTATGCGATTTGCTTCAAACTCATTTTCAAAGATCTATATGAAAATTCATTAAAAGCTGCATTCCAATTTTCCGGAAATTTCACATTTCCGGGTGGAAAGTGGGTGGTAAATAGGACGAAAGTTGAGTTTTTGTGCAGTTTGCTTCAAACTCGTTTTCAAATATCTATATGAAAATTCATTTAAAACTGCATACCTATTTCCCGGAAAATTCACCCCCCTTGGTGTAGAGAGTGTGGTAAATACGGCGAAAGTTGAGTTTTTATGCGATTTGCTTCAAACTCATTTTCAAAGATCAATATGAAAATTCATTAAAAGCTGCATTCCAATTTTCCGGAAATTTCACATTTCCGGGTGGAAAGTGGGTGGTAAATAGGGCGAAAGTTGAGTTCTTATGCGATTTGCTTCAAACTCATTTTCAAAGATCTAAATGAAAATTCATTTAAAACTTCATACCAATTTTCCGAAAAATTCATCCCGCTCGGTGGAAAGTGGGTGGTAAATAGGGCGAAAGTTGAGTTCTTATGCGATTTGCTTCGAACCCATATTCAAAGATCCATATGAAAATTCATTTATAACTGCATACCTATTTCCCGGAAAATTCACCCCCCTGGGTGGAAAGTGGGTGGTAAATAAGGCGAAAGTTGAGTTTTTGTGCAGTTTGCTTCAAAATCGTTTTCAAATATCTACATGAAAATTCATTTAAAACTGAATACCAATTTTCCGGAAAATTCACCCCCCTGGGTGGAAAGTGGGTGGTAAATAGGGCGAAAGTTGAGGTCTTAAGCGATTTGATTCTAACTCAAATTCAAAGATCTCTTTAAAATTCATTTAAAAATGCACACCAATTTTCCGGAAAATTCACCCCAACGGGTGGAGAGTTGGTGGTAAAAAGGCCAAAGTTGAGTTCTTATGCGATTTGCTTCGAACTCATATTCAAAGATCTATATGAAAATTCATTTAAAACTGCATACCTATTTCCCGGAAAATTCACCCCCCTGGGTGGAAAGTGGGTGGTAAATAAGGCGAAAGTTGAGTTTTTGTGCAGTTTGCTTCAAAATCGTTTTCAAATATCTACATGAAAATTCATTTAAAACTGAATACCAATTTTCCGGAAAATTCACCCCCCTGGGTGGAAAGTGGGTGGTAAATAGGGCGAAAGTTGAGTTCTTAAGCGATTTGATTCTAACTCAAATTCAAAGATCTTTTTAAAATTCATTTAAAAATGCACACCAATTTTCCGGAAAATTCACCCCAACGGGTGGAGAGTTGGTGGTAAAAAGGCCAAAGTTGAGTTCTTATGCGATTTGCTTCAAACTCATATTCAAAGATCTATATGAAAATTCATTTAAAACTGCATACCTATTTCCCGGAAAATTCACCCCCCTGGGTGGAAAGTGGGTGGTAAATAAGGCGAAAGTTGAGTTTTTGTGCAGTTTGCTTCAAACTCGTTTTCAAATATCTATTTGAAAATTCATTTAAAACTGCATACCTATATCCCGGAAGATTCACCCCCCTTGGTGTAGAGAGTGTGGTAAATAGGGCGAAAGTTGAGTTCTTATGCGATTTGCTTCAAACTTATTTTCAAAGATCTATATGCAAATTCATTAAAGACTGCCTACCAATTTTCCAGAAAATTCATCCCGCTCGGTGGAAAGTGTGTGGTAAATAGGGCGAAAGTTTAGTTTTTATACGATTTGCTTCACTCATTTTTAAAGATTTTCAATATGAAAATTCATTTAAAACTGCATACCAATTTAACGGAAAATTCACATTCCCGGATGGAAAGTGGGTGGTAAAATGCCCAAAGTTGAGTTCTCATGCGATTTGCTTCAAGCTCATTTTCAAAGATCTATATGAAAATTCATTTAAAACACCATACCAATTTTCCTAAAAACTTATCCCGCTGGGTGGAAAGTGGGTGGTAAATAGAGCGAAAATTGAGTTCTTATGCGATTTGCTTCAAACTCATTTTCAAAGATCTAAATGAAAATGCATTTAAAACAGCATACCAATTTAACGGAAAATTCACATTCCCGGATGGAAAGTGGGTGGTAAAAAGCCCAAAGTTGAGTTCTAATGCGATTTGCTTCAAACTCATTTTCAAAGATCTATATGAAAATTCATTTAAGACTGCATACCAATTTTCCGGAATATTCATCCCGCTCGGTGGAAAGTGGGTGGTAAATAAGGCGAAAGTTGAGTTCTTATGCGATTTGCTTCGAACTCATATTCAAAGATCTATATGAAAATTCATTTAAAACTGCATACCAATTTTCCGAAAAATTCATCCCGCTCGGTGTAAAATGGGTGGTAAATAGGGCGAAAGTTGAGTTCTTATGCGATTTGCTTCGAACTCATATTCAAAGATCCATATGAAAATTCATTAAAAGCTGCATTCCAATTTTCCGGAAATTTCACATTTCCGGGTGGAGAGTGGGTTGTAAATAGGGCGAAAGTTCAGTTTTTGTGCAGTTTGCTTCAAACTCGTTTTCAAATATCTACATGAAAATTCATTTAAAACTGAATACCAATTTTCCGGAAAATTCACCCCCCTGGGTGGAAAGTGGGTGGTAAATAGGGCGAAAGTTGAGTTCTTATGCGATTTGCTTCGAACTCATATTCAAATATCTATATGAAAATTCATTTAAAACTTCATACCTATTTCCCGGAAAATTCACCCCCCTGGGTGGAAAGTGGGTGGTAAATAGGGCGAAAGTTGACTTTTTAAACGATTTGCTTCACTCATTTTTAAAGATTTTCAATATGAAAATTCATTTAAAACTGCATACCAATTTAACGGAAAATTCACATTCCCGGATGAAAAGTGGGTGGTAAAATGCCCAAAGTTGAGTTCTTATGCGATTTGCTTCAAACTCATTTTCAAAGATCTATATGAAAATTAATTTAAAACTGCATACCAATTTTCCAGAAAATTCATCCCGCTGGGTGGAAAATGGATTGTAAATAGGGCGAACGTTGAGTTTTTATGCGATTTGCTTCAAACTCATTTTCAAAGATCTATATGAAAATGCATTTAAATCAACATACCAATTTTCCGGAAAATTCACCCCCCTGGGTGGAAAGTGGGTGGTAAATAAGGCGAAAGTTGAGTTCTTATGCGATTTGCTTCAAACTCATTTTCAAAGATCTACATGAAAATTCATTTAAAACAGCATACCAATTTTCCTAAAAACTTATCCCGCTGGGTGGAGAGTGGGTGGTAAATAGAGCGAAAGTTGAGCTCTTGTGCGATTTGCTTCAAACTCATTTTCAAAGATCTAAATGAAAATGCATTTAAAACAACATACCAATTTTCCGAAAAATTCATCCCGCTCGGTGGAAAGTGGTTGGTAAATAGGGCGAAAGTTGAGTTCTTAAGCGATTTGATTCAAACTCAATCTCAAAGATCTTTTTAAAATTCATTTAAAAATGCATACCAATTTTCCGGAAAATTCACCCCAACGGGTGGAGAGTTGGTGGTAAAAAGGCCAAAGTTGAGTTCTTATGCGATTTGCTTCGAACTCATATTCAAAGATCTATATGACAATTCATTTAAAACTGCATACCTATTTCCCGGAAAATTCACCCCCCTGGGTGGAAAGTGGGTGGTAAATAAGGCGAAAGTTGAGTTCTTATGCGATTTGCTTCGAACTCATTTTAAAAGATCTATATGAAAATTAATTAAAAACTGAATACCAATTTTCCGGAAAATTCACACCCCTGGGTGGAAAGTGGGTGGTAAATAAGGCGAAAGTTGAGTTTTTGTGCAGTTTGCTTCAAACTCGTTTTCAAAGATCAATATGAAAATTCATTTAAAGCTGCATTCTAATTTTCCGGAAATTTCAAATTTCCGGGTGGAAAGTGGGTGGTAAATAGGACGAAAGTTGAGTTTTTGTGCGATTTGCTTCATACTCAATTTCAAAGATCTAAATGAAAATGCATTTAAAACAACATACCAATTTTCCGGAAAATTCATCCCGCTCGGTGGAAAGTGGGTGGTAAATAGGGCGAAAGTTGAGTTCTTATGCGATTTGCTTCAAACTCATTTTCAAAGATCTATATGAAAATTCATTTAAAACTGCATACCTATTTCCCGGAAAATTCACCCCCCTTGTTGTAGAGAGTGTGGTAAATAGGGCGAAAGTTGAGTTCTTATGCGATTTGCTTCAAACTCATTTTCAAAGATCTAAATGAAAATGCATTTAAAACAACATACCAATTTTCCGAAAAATTCATCCAGCTCGGTGGAAAGTGGTTGGTAAATAGGGCGAAAGTTGAGTTCTTATGCGATTTGCTTCAAACTCATTTTCAAAGATCTATATGAAAATTCATTAAAAGCTGCATTCCAAATTTCCGGAAATTTCACATTTCCGGGTGGAAAGTGTGTGGTAAATGGGACGAAAGTTGAGTTTTTGTGCGATTTGCTTCATACTCAATTTCAAAGATCTAAATGAAAATGCATTTAAAACAACATACCAATTTTCCGGAAAATTCATCCCGCTCGGTGGAAAGTGGGTGGTAAATAGGGCGAAAGTTGAGTTCTTATGCGATTTGCTTCAAACTCATTTTCAAAGATCTATATGAAAATTCATTTAAAACTGCATACCTATTTCCCGGAAAATTCACCCCCCTTGTTGTAGAGAGTGTGGTAAATAGGGCGAAAGTTGAGTTCTTATGCGATTTGCTTCAAACTCATTTTCAAAGATCTAAATGAAAATGCATTTAAAACAACATACCAATTTTCCGAAAAATTCATCCAGCTCGGTGGAAAGTGGTTGGTAAATAGGGCGAAAGTTGAGTTCTTATGCGATTTGCTTCAAAGTCGTTTTCAAAGATCAATATGAAAATTCATTTAAAGCTGCATTCTAATTTTCCGGAAATTTCACATTTCCGGGTGGAAAGTGGGTGGTAAATAGGACGAAAGTTGAGTTTTTGTGCGATTTGCTTCATACTCAATTTCAAAGATCTAAATGAAAATGCATTTAAAACAACATACCAATTTTCCGGAAAATTCATCCCGCTCGGTGGAAAGTGGGTGGTAAATAGGGCGAAAGTTGAGTTCTTATGCGATTTGCTTCAAACTCATTTTCAAAGATCTATATGAAAATTCATTTAAAACTGCATACCTATTTCCCGGAAAATTCACCCCCCTTGTTGTAGAGAGTGTGGTAAATAGGGCGAAAGTTGAGTTCTTATGCGATTTGCTTCAAACTCATTTTCAAAGATCTAAATGAAAATGCATTTAAAACAACATACCAATTTTCCGGAAAATTCATCCCGCTCGGTGGAAAGTGGGTGGTAAATAAGGCGAAAGTTGAGTTTTTGTGCAGTTTGCTTCAAACTCGTTTTCAAAGATCAATATGAAAATTCATTTAAAGCTGCATTCTAATTTTCCGGAAATTTCACATTTCCGGGTGGAAAGTGGGTGGTAAATAGGACGAAAGTTGAGTTTTTGTGCGATTTGCTTCATACTCAATTTCAAAGATCTAAATGAAAATGCATTTAAAACAACATGCCAATTTTCCGGAAAATTCATCCCGCTCGGTGGAAAGTGGGTGGTAAATAGGGCGAAAGTTGAGTTCTTATGCGATTTGCTTCAAACTCATTTTCAAAGATCTATATGAAAATTCATTTAAAACTGCATACCTATTTCCCGGAAAATTCACCCCCCTTGTTGTAGAGAGTGTGGTAAATAGGGCGAAAGTTGAGTTCTTATGCGATTTGCTTCAAACTCATTTTCAAAGATCTATATGAAAATTCATTTAAAACTGCATACCTATTTCCCGGAAAATTCACCCCCCTTGTTGTAGAGAGTGTGGTAAATAGGGCGAAAGTTGAGTTCTTATGCGATTTGCTTCAAACTCATTTTCAAAGATCTATATGAAAATTCATTTAAAACTGCATACCAATTTAACGGAAAATTCACATTCCCGGGTGGAAAGTGTGTGGTAAATGGGACGAAAGTTGAGTTCTTATGCGATTTGCTTCAAACTCATTTTCAAAGATCTAAATGAAAATGCATTTAAAACAACATACCAATTTTCCGGAAAATTCATCCCGCTCGGTGGAAAGTGGGTGGTAAATAGGGCGAAAGTTGAGTTCTTATGCGATTTGCTTCAAACTCATTTTCAAAGATCTATATGAAAATTCATTTAAAACTGCATACCTATTTCCCGGAAAATTCACCCCCCTTGTTGTAGAGAGTGTGGTAAATAGGGCGAAAGTTGAGTTCTTATGCGATTTGCTTCAAACTCATTTTCAAAGATCTATATGAAAATGCATTTAAAACAACATACCAATTTTCCGAAAAATTCATCCAGCTCGGTGGAAAGTGGGTGGTAAATAAGGCGAAAGTTGAGTTTTTGTGCAGTTTGCTTCAAACTCGTTTTCAAAGATCAATATGAAAATTCATTTAAAGCTGCATTCTAATTTTCCGGAAATTTCACATTTCCGGGTGGAAAGTGGGTGGTAAATAGGACGAAAGTTGAGTTTTTGTGCGATTTGCTTCATACTCAATTTCAAAGATCTAAATGAAAATGCATTTAAAACAACATACCAATTTTCCGGAAAATTCATCCCGCTCGGTGGAAAGTGGGTGGTAAATAGGGCGAAAGTTGAGTTCTTATGCGATTTGCTTCAAACTCATTTCCAAAGATCTATATGAAAATTCATTTAAAACTGCATACCTATTTCCCGGAAAATTCACCCCCCTTGTTGTAGAGAGTGTGGTAAATAGGGCGAAAGTTGAGTTCTTATGCGATTTGCTTCAAACTCATTTTCAAAGATCTAAATGAAAATGCATTTAAAACAACATACCAATTTTCCGAAAAATTCATCCCGCTCGGTGGAAAGTGGGTGGTAAATAGGGCGAAAGTTGAGTTCTTATGCGATTTGCTTCGAACTCATATTCAAAGATCTATATGAAAATTCATTTAAAACTGCATACCTATATCCCGGAAAATTCACGCCCCTTGGTGGAAAGTGGGTGGTAAATAGGGCGAAAGTTGAGTTCTTATGCGATTTGCTTCAAACTCATTTTCAAAGATCTAAATGAAAATGCATTTAAAACAACATACCAATTTTCCGAAAAATTCATCCAGCTCGGTGGAAAGTGGTTGGTAAATAGGGCGAAAGTTGAGTTCTTAAGCGATTTGATTCAAACTCAATCACAAAGATCTTTTTAAAATTCATTTAAATATGCATACCAATTTTCCGGAAAATTCACCCCAACGGGTGGAGAGTTGGTGGTAAAAAGGCCAAAGTTGAGTTCTTATGCGATTTGCTTCGAACTCAATTTCAAAGATCTAAATGAAAATGCATTTAAAACAACATACCAATTTTCCGAAAAATTCATCCCGCTCGGTGGAAAGTGGGTGGTAAATAAGGCGAAAGTTGAGTTCTTAAGCGATTTGCTTCGAACTCATATTCAAAGATCTATATGAAAATTCATTTAAAACTGCATACCTATTTTCCGGAAAATTCACCCCAACGGGTGGAGAGTTGGTGGTAAAAAGGCCAAAGTTGAGTTCTTATGCGATTTGCTTCGAACTCAATTTCAAAGATCTAAATGAAAATGCATTTAAAACAACATACCAATTTTCCGAAAAATTCATCCCGCTCGGTGGAAAGTGGGTGGTAAATAAGGCGAAAGTTGAGTTCTTATGCGATTTGCTTCAAACTCATTTTCAAAGATCTATATGAAAATGCATTTAAAACAACATACCAATTTTCCGAAAAATTCATCCAGCTCGGTGGAAAGTGGGTGGTAAATAAGGCGAAAGTTGAGTTTTTGTGCAGTTTGCTTCAAACTCGTTTTCAAAGATCAATATGAAAATTCATTTAAAGCTGCATTCTAATTTTCCGGAAATTTCACATTTCCGGGTGGAAAGTGGGTGGTAAATAGGACGAAAGTTGAGTTTTTGTGCGATTTGCTTCATACTCAATTTCAAAGATCTAAATGAAAATGCATTTAAAACAACATACATATTTTCCGGAAAATTCATCCCGCTCGGTGGAAAGTGGGTGGTAAATAGGGCGAAAGTTGAGTTCTTATGCGATTTGCTTCAAACTCATTTTCAAAGATCTATATGAAAATTCATTTAAAACTGCATACCTATTTCCTGGAAAATTCACCCCCCTTGTTGTAGAGAGTGTGGTAAATAGGGCGAAAGTTGAGTTCTTATGCGATTTGCTTCAAACTCATTTTCAAAGATCTATATGAAAATACATTTAAAACAACATACCAATTTTCCGAAAAATTCATCCAGCTCGGTGGAAAGTGGGTGGTAAATAAGGCGAAAGTTGAGTTTTTGTGCAGTTTGCTTCAAACTCGTTTTCAAAGATCAATATGAAAATTCATTTAAAGCTGCATTCTAATTTTCCGGAAATTTCACATTTCCGGGTGGAAAGTGGGTGGTAAATAGGACGAAAGTTGAGTTTTTGTGCGATTTGCTTCATACTCAATTTCAAAGATCTAAATGAAAATGCATTTAAAACAACATACCAATTTTCCGGAAAATTCATCCCGCTCGGTGGAAAGTGGGTGGTAAATAGGGCGAAAGTTGAATTCTTATGCGATTTGCTTCAAACTCATTTTCAAAGATCTATATGAAAATTCATTTAAAACTGCATACCTATTTCCCGGAAAATTCACCCCCCTTGTTGTAGAGAGTGTGGTAAATAGGGCGAAAGTTGAGTTCTTATGCGATTTGCTTCAAACTCATTTTCAAAGATCTATATGAAAATTCATTTAAAACTGCATACCTATATCCCGGAAAATTCACGCCCCTTGGTGGAAAGTGGGTGGTAAATAGGGCGAAAGTTGAGTTCTTATGCGATTTGCTTCAAACTCATTTTCAAAGATCTAAATGAAAATGCATTTAAAACAACATACCAATTTTCCGAAAAATTCATCCCGCTCGGTGGAAAGTGGGTGGTAAATAGGGCGAAAGTTGAGTTCTTATGCGATTTGCTTCGAACTCATATTCAAAGATCTATATGAAAATTCATTTAAAACTGCATACCTATATCCCGGAAAATTCACGCCCCTTGGTGGAAAGTGGGTGGTAAATAGGGCGAAAGTTGAGTTCTTATGCGATTTGCTTCAAACTCATTTTCAAAGATCTAAATGAAAATGCATTTAAAACAACATACCAATTTTCCGAAAAATTCATCCAGCTCGGTGGAAAGTGGTTGGTAAATAGGGCGAAAGTTGAGTTCTTAAGCGATTTGATTCAAACTCAATCACAAAGATCTTTTTAAAATTCATTTAAATATGCATACCAATTTTCCGGAAAATTCACCCCAACGGGTGGAGAGTTGGTGGTAAAAAGGCCAAAGTTGAGTTCTTATGCGATTTGCTTCGAACTCAATTTCAAAGATCTAAATGAAAATGCATTTAAAACAACATACCAATTTTCCGAAAAATTCATCCCGCTCGGTGGAAAGTGGGTGGTAAATAAGGCGAAAGTTGAGTTCTTATGCGATTTGCTTCAAACTCATTTTCAAAGATCTATATGAAAATTCATTAAAAGCTGCATTCCAAATTTCCGGAAATTTCACATTTCCGGGTGGAAAGTGGGTGGTAAATAGGACGAAAGTTGAGTTTTTGTGCGATTTGCTTCATACTCAATTTCAAAGATCTAAATGAAAATGCATTTAAAACAACACACCAAATTTCCGGAAAATTCATCCCGCTCGGTGGAAAGTGGGTGGTAAATAAGGCGAAAGTTGAGTTCTTATGCGATTTGCTTCAAACTCATTTTCAAAGATCTATATGAAAATTCATTTAAAACAGCATACCAATTTTCCTAAAAACTTATCCCGCTGGTGCGATTTGCTTCAAACTCATTTTCAAAGATCTTAATGAAAATGCATTTAAAACAACATACCAATTTTCCGAAAAATTCATCCAGCTCGGTGGAAAGTGGTTGGTAAATAGGGCGAAAGTTGAGTTCTTAAGCGATTTGATTCAAACTCAATCACAAAGATCTTTTTAAAATTCATTTAAATATGCATACCAATTTTCCGGAAAATTCACCCCAACGGGTGGAGAGTTGGTGGTAAAAAGGCCAAAGTTGAGTTCTTATGCGATTTGCTTCGAACTCATATTCAAAGATCTATATGACAATTCATTTAAAACTGCATACCTATTTCCCGGAAAATTCACCCCCCTGGGTGGAAAGTGGGTGGTAAATAGGGCGAAAGTTGAGTTCTTATGCGATTTGCTTCAAACTCATTTTCAAAGATCTAAATGAAAATGCATTTAAAACAACATACCAATTTTCCGAAAAATTCATCCCGCTCGGTGGAAAGTGGGTGGTAAATAGGGCGAAAGTTGAGTTCTTATGCGATTTGCTTCGAACTCATATTCAAAGATCTATATGAAAATTCATTTAAAACTGCATACCAATTTTCCGAAAAATTCATCCCGCTCGGTGGAAAATAGGTGGTAAATAAGGCGAAAGTTGAGTTCTTATGCGATTTGCTTCAAACTCATTTTCAAAGATCTAAATGAAAATGCATTTAAAACAACATACCAATTTTCCGAAAAATTCATCCCGCTCGGTGGAAAGTGGGTGGTAAATAGGGCGAAAGTTGAGTTCTTATGCGATTTGCTTCGAACTCATTTTCAAAGATCTATATGAAAATTCATTAAAAGCTGCATTCCAATTTTCCGGAAATTTCACATTTCCGGATGGAGAGTTGGTGGTAAATAGGGCGAAAGTTGAGTTTTTGTGCAGTTTGCTTCAAACTCGTTTTCAAATATCTACATGAAAATTCATTTAAAACTGAATACCAATTTTCCGGAAAATTCACCCCCCTGGGTGGAAAGTGGGTGGTAAATAGGGCGAAAGTTGAGTTCTTATGCGATTTGCTTCAAACTCATTTTCAAAGATCTATATGAAAATTCATTTAAAACTGCATACCTATTTCCCGGAAAATTCACCCCCCTTGTTGTAGAGAGTGTGGTAAATAGGGCGAAAGTTGAGTTCTTATGCGATTTGCTTCAAACTCATTTTCAAAGATCTATATGAAAATTCATTTAAAACTGCATACCTATATCCCGGAAAATTCACGCCCCTTGGTGGAAAGTGGGTGGTAAATAGGGCGAAAGTTGAGTTCTTATGCGATTTGCTTCAAACTCATTTTCAAAGATCTAAATGAAAATGCATTTAAAACAACATACCAATTTTCCGAAAAATTCATCCCGCTCGGTGGAAAGTGGGTGGTAAATAGGGCGAAAGTTGAGTTCTTATGCGATTTGCTTCATACTCAATTTCAAAGATCTAAATGAAAATGCATTTAAAACAACATACCAATTTTCCGGAAAATTCATCCCGCTCGGTGGAAAGTGTGTGGTACATAGGGCGAAAGTTGAGTTCTTATGCGATTTGCTTCAAACTCATTTTCAAAGATCTATATGAAAATTCATTTAAAACTGCATACCAATTTTCCGAAAAATTCATCCCGCTCGGTGGAAAGTGGGTGGTAAATAGGGCGAAAGTTAAGTTCTTATGCGATTTGCTTCGAACTCATATTCAAAGATCTATATGAAAATTCATTTAAACTGCATACCTATATCCCGGAAAATTCACGCCCCTTGGTGGAAAGTGGGTGGTAAATAGGGCGAAAGTTGAGTTCTTATGCGATTTGCTTCAAACTCATTTTCAAAGATCTAAATGAAAATGCATTTAAAACAACATACCAATTTTCCGAAAAATTCATCCAGCTCGGTGGAAAGTGGTTGGTAAATAGGGCGAAAGTTGAGTTCTTAAGCGATTTGATTCAAACTCAATCACAAAGATCTTTTTAAAATTCATTTAAATATGCATACCAATTTTCCGGAAAATTCACCCCAACGGGTGGAGAGTTGGTGGTAAAAAGGCCAAAGTTGAGTTCTTATGCGATTTGCTTCGAACTCAATTTCAAAGATCTAAATGAAAATGCATTTAAAACAACATACCAATTTTCCGAAAAATTCATCCCGCTCGGTGGAAAGTGGGTGGTAAATAAGGCGAAAGTTGAGTTCTTATGCGATTTGCTTCAAACTCATTTTCAAAGATCTATATGAAAATTCATTAAAAGCTGCATTCCAAATTTCCGGAAATTTCACATTTCCGGGTGGAAAGTGGGTGGTAAATAGGACGAAAGTTGAGTTTTTGTGCGATTTGCTTCATACTCAATTTCAAAGATCTAAATGAAAATGCATTTAAAACAACATACCAATTTTCCGGAAAATTCATCCCGCTCGGTGGAAAGTGGGTGGTAAATAAGGCGAAAGTTGAGTTCTTATGCGATTTGCTTCAAACTCATTTTCAAAGATCTATATGAAAATTCATTTAAAACAGCATACCAATTTTCCTAAAAACTTATCCCGCTGGTGCGATTTGCTTCAAACTCATTTTCAAAGATCTTAATGAAAATGCATTTAAAACAACATACCAATTTTCCGAAAAATTCATCCAGCTCGGTGGAAAGTGGTTGGTAAATAGGGCGAAAGTTGAGTTCTTAAGCGATTTGATTCAAACTCAATCACAAAGATCTTTTTAAAATTCATTTAAATATGCATACCAATTTTCCGGAAAATTCACCCCAATGGGTGGAGAGTTGGTGGTAAAAAGGCCAAAGTTGAGTTCTTATGCGATTTGCTTCGAACTCATATTCAAAGATCTATATGACAATTCATTTAAAACTGCATACCTATTTCCCGGAAAATTCACCCCCCTGGGTGGAAAGTGGGTGGTAAATAGGGCGAAAGTTGAGTTCTTATGCGATTTGCTTCAAACTCATTTTCAAAGATCTAAATGAAAATGCATTTAAAACAACATACCAATTTTCCGAAAAATTCATCCCGCTCGGTGGAAAGTGGGTGGTAAATAGGGCGAAAGTTGAGTTCTTATGCGATTTGCTTCGAACTCATATTCAAAGATCTATATGAAAATTCATTTAAAACTGCATACCAATTTTCCGAAAAATTCATCCCGCTCGGTGGAAAATAGGTGGTAAATAAGGCGAAAGTTGAGTTCTTATGCGATTTGCTTCAAACTCATTTTCAAAGATCTAAATGAAAATGCATTTAAAACAACATACCAATTTTCCGAAAAATTCATCCCGCTCGGTGGAAAGTGGGTGGTAAATAGGGCGAAAGTTGAGTTCTTATGCGATTTGCTTCGAACTCATTTTCAAAGATCTATATGAAAATTCATTAAAAGCTGCATTCCAATTTTCCGGAAATTTCACATTTCCGGATGGAGAGTTGGTGGTAAATAGGGCGAAAGTTGAGTTTTTGTGCAGTTTGCTTCAAACTCGTTTTCAAATATCTACATGAAAATTCATTTAAAACTGAATACCAATTTTCCGGAAAATTCACCCCCCTGGGTGGAAAGTGGGTGGTAAATAGGGCGAAAGTTGAGTTCTTATGCGATTTGCTTCGAACTCATATTCAAAGATCAATATGAAAATTCATTTAAAACTGCATACCTATTTCCCGGAAAATTCACCCCCCTGTGTGGAAAGTGGGTGGAAAATAGGGCGAAAGTTGACTTTTTAAACGATTTGCTTCACTCATTTTTAAAGATTTTCAATATGAAAATTCATTTAAAACTGCATACCAATTTAACGGAAAATTCACATTCCCGGATGGAAAGTGGGTGGTAAAATGCCCAAAGTTGAGTTCTTATGCGATTTGCTTCAAACTCATTTTCAAAGATCTAAATGAAAATGCATTTAAAACAACATACCAATTTTCCGAAAAATTCATCCCGCTCGGTGGAAAGTGGGTGGTAAATAAGGCGAAAGTTGAGTTCTTATGCGATTTGCTTCAAACTCATTTTCAAAGATCTATATGAAAATTCATTTAAAACAGCATACCAATTTTCCTAAAAACTTATCCCGCTCGGTGGAAAGTGGGTGGTAAATAGGGCGAAAGTTGAGTTCTTAAGCGATTTGCTTCGAACTCATATTCAAAGATCTTTATGAAAATTCATTTAAAACTGCATACCTATTTTCCGGAAAATTCACCCCAACGGGTGGAGAGTTGGTGGTAAAAAGGCCAAAGTTGAGTTCTTATGCGATTTGCTTCGAACTCATATTCAAAGATCTATATGACAATTCATTTAAAACTGCATACCTATTTCCCGGAAAATTCACCCCCCTGGGTGGAAAGTGGGTGGTAAATAAGGCGAAAGTTGAGTTCTTATGCGATTTGCTTCAAACTCATTTTCAAAGATCTAAATGAAAATGCATTTAAAACAACATACAAATTATCCGAAAAATTCATCCCGCTCGGTGGAAAGTGGGTGGTAAATAGGGCGAAAGTTGAGTTCTTATGCGATTTGCTTCGAACTCATATTCAAAGATCTATATGAAAATTCATTTAAAACTGCATACCTATTTTCCGGAAAATTCACCCCAACGGGTGGAGAGTTGGTGGTAAAAAGGCCAAAGTTGAGTTCTTATGCGATTTGCTTCGAACTCATATTCAAAGATCTATATGACAATTCATTTAAAACTGCATACCTATTTCCCGGAAAATTCACCCCCCTGGGTGGAAAGTGGGTGGTAAATAAGGCGAAAGTTGAGTTCTTATGCGATTTGCTTCAAACTCATTTTCAAAGATCCATATGAAAATTCATTTAAAACAACATACCAATTTTCCGAAAAATTCATCCCGCTCGGTGGAAAGTGGTTGGTAAATAGTTCGAAAGTTGAGTTCTTAAGCGATTTGATTCAAACTCAATCTCAAAGATCTTTTTAAAATTCATTTAAAAATGCATACCAATTTTCCGGAAAATTCACCCCAACGGGTGGAGAGTTGGTGGTAAAAAGGCCAAAGTTGAGTTCTTATGCGATTTGCTTCGAACTCATATTCAAAGATCTATATGACAATTCATTTAAAACTGCATACCTATTTCCCGGAAAATTCACCCCCCTGGGTGGAAAGTGGGTGGTAAATAAGGCGAAAGTTGAGTTCTTATGCGATTTGCTTCGAACTCATTTTCAAAGATCTATATGAAAATTCATTAAAAACTGAATACCAATTTTCCGGAAAATTCACACCCCTGGGTGGAAAGTGGGTGGTAAATAGGGCGAAAGTTGAGTTCTTATGCGATTTGCTTCAAACTCGTTTTCAAAGATCAATATGAAAATTCATTTAAAGCTGCCTTCCAATTTTCCGGAAATTTCACATTTCCGGGTGGAAAGTGGGTGGTAAATAGGACGAAAGTTGAGTTTTTGTGCGATTTGCTTCATACTCAATTTCAAAGATCTAAATGAAAATGCATTTAAATAAACATACCAATTTTCCGGAAAATTCACACCCCTGGGTGGAAAGTGGGTGGTAAATAGGGCGAAAGTTGAGTTCTTATGCGATTTGCTTCAAACTCGTTTTCAAAGATCAATATGAAAATTCATTTAAAACTGCATACCTATTTCCCGGAAATTTCACATTTCCGGGTGGAAAGTGGGTGGTAAATAGGACGAAAGTTGAGTTCTTATGCGATTTGCTTCAAACTCATTTTCAAAGATCTATATGAAAATTCATTTAAAACTGCATACCAATTTTCCGAAAAATTCATCCCGCTCGGTGGAAAGTGGGTGGTAAATAGGGCGAAAGTTGAGTTCTTATGCGATTTGCTTCGAACTCATATTCAAAGATCTATATGAAAATTCATTTAAAACTGCATACCTATATCCCGGAAAATTCACGCCCCTTGTTGTAGAGAGTGTGGTCAATAGGGCGAAAGTTGAGTTCTTATGCGATTTGCTTCAAACTCATTTTCAAAGATCTATATGAAAATTCATTAAAAGCTGCCTTCCAATTTTCCGGAAATTTCACATTTCCGGGTGGAAAGTGGGTGGTAAATAGGACGAAAGTTGAGTTTTTGTGCGATTTGCTTCATACTCAATTTCAAAGATCTAAATGAAAATGCATTTAAATAAACATACCAATTTTCCGGAAAATTAACACCCCTGGGTGGAAAGTGGGTGGTAAATAGGGCGAAAGTTGAGTTCTTATGCGATTTGCTTCAAACTCGTTTTCAAAGATCAATATGAAAATTCATTTAAAACTGCATACCTATTTCCCGGAAATTTCACATTTCCGGGTGGAAAGTGGGTGGTAAATAGGACGAAAGTTGAGTTCTTATGCGATTTGCTTCAAACTCATTTTCAAAGATCTATATGAAAATTCATTTAAAACTGCATACCAATTTTCCGGAAAATTCATCCCGCTCGGTGGAAAGTGGTTGGTAAATAGGGCGAAAGTTGAGTTCTTATGCGATTTGCTTCAAACTCGTTTTCAAAGATCAATATGAAAATTCATTTAAAACTGCATACCTATTTCCCGGAAATTTCACATTTCCGGGTGGAAAGTGGGTGGTAAATAGGACGAAAGTTGAGTTCTTATGCGATTTGCTTCAAACTCATTTTCAAAGATCTATATGAAAATTCATTTAAAACTGCATACCAATTTTCCGGAAAATTCATCCAGCTCGGTGGAAAGTGGTTGGTAAATAGGGCGAAAGTTGAGTTCTTATGCGATTTGCTTCAAACTCGTTTTCAAAGATCAATATGAAAATTCATTTAAAACTGCATACCTATTTCCCGGAAATTTCACATTTCCGGGTGGAAAGTGGGTGGTAAATAGGACGAAAGTTGAGTTCTTATGCGATTTGCTTCAAACTCATTTTCAAAGATCTATATGAAAATTCATTTAAAACTGCATACCAATTTTCCGGAAAATTCATCCCGCTCGGTGGAAAGTGGGTGGTACATAGGGCGAAAGTTGAGTTCTTATGCGATTTGCTTCAAACTCATTTTCAAAGATCTATATGAAAATTCATTTAAAACAGCATACCAATTTTCCGGAAAATTCATCCCGCTCGGTGGAAAGTGGGTGGTACATAGGGCGAAAGTTGAGTTCTTATGCGATTTGCTTCAAACTCATTTTCAAAGATCTATATGAAAATTCATTTAAAACTGCATACCAATTTTCCGAAAAATTCATCCCGCTCGGTGGAAAGTGGGTGGTAAATAGGGCGAAAGTTGAGTTCTTATGCGATTTGCTTCAAACTCATTTTCAAAGATCTATATGAAAATTCATTTAAAACAGCATACCAATTTTCCTAAAAACTTATCCCGCTGGTGCGATTTGCTTCAAACTCATTTTCAAAGATCTTAATGAAAATGCATTTAAAACAACATACCAATTTTCCGAAAAATTCATCCAGCTCGGTGGAAAGTGGTTGGTAAATAGGGCGAAAGTTGAGTTCTTATGCGATTTGCTTCAAACTCGTTTTCAAAGATCAATATGAAAATTCATTTAAAACTGCATACCTATTTCCCGGAAATTTCACATTTCCGGGTGGAAAGTGGGTGGTAAATAGGACGAAAGTTGAGTTCTTATGCGATTTGCTTCAAACTCATTTTCAAAGATCTATATGAAAATTCATTTAAAACTGCATACCAATTTTCCGGAAAATTCATCCCGCTCGGTGGAAAGTGGGTGGTACATAGGGCGAAAGTTGAGTTCTTATGCGATTTGCTTCAAACTCATTTTCAAAGATCTATATGAAAATTCATTTAAAACTGCATACCAATTTTCCGAAAAATTCATCCCGCTCGGTGGAAAGTGGGTGGTAAATAGGGCGAAAGTTGAGTTCTTATGCGATTTGCTTCGAACTCATATTCAAAGATCTATATGAAAATTCATTTAAAACTGCATACCTTTATCCCGGAAAATTCACGCCCCTTGTTGTAGAGAGTGTGGTCAATAGGGCGAAAGTTGAGTTCTTATGCGATTTGCTTCAAACTCATTTTCAAAGATCTATATGAAAATTCATTAAAAGCTGCATTCCAAATTTCCGGAAATTTCACATTTCCGGGTGGAAAGTGGGTGGTAAGCAGGGCTAAAGTTGAGTTCTAATGCGATTTGCTTCAAACTTATTTTCAAAGATCTATATGCAAATTCATTTAAGACTGCATACCAATTTTCCAGAAAATTCATCCCGCTCGGTGGAAAGTGTGTGGTAAAAAGGGCGAAAGTTGACTTTTTATACGATTTGCTTCACTCATTTTTAAAGATTTTCAATATGAAAATTCATTTAAAACTGCATACCAATTTAACGGAAAATTCACATTCCCGGATGGAAAGCGGGTGGTTAAATGCCCAAAGTTGAGCTCTCATGCGATTTGCTTCAAACTCATTTTCAAAGATCTTTATGAAAATTCATTTAAAACACCATACCAATTTTCCTAAAAACTTATCCCGCTGGGTGGAAAGTGGGTGGTAAATAGAGCGAAAGTTGAGTTCTTATGCGATTTGCTTCAAACTCATATTCAAAGATCTAAATGAAAATGCATTTAAAACAACATACCAATTTTCCGGAAAATTCATCCCGCTCGGTGGAAAGTGGGTGGTAAATAGGGCGAAAGTTGAGATTTGTGCAGTTTGCTTCAAACTCGTTTTCAAATATGTATATGAAAATTCATTTAAAACTGCATACCTATTTCCCGGAAAATTCACCCCCCTGGATGGAAAGTGGGTGGTAAATAGGGCGAATGTTGACTTTTAAAACGATTTGCTTCACTCATTTTTAAAGATTTTCAATATGAAAATTTATTTAAAACTGCATACCAATTTAACGGAAAATTCACATTCCCGGATGGAAAGTGGGTGGTTAAATGCCCAAAGTTGAGTTCTCATGCGATTTGCTTCGAACTCATATTCAAAGATCTATATGAAAATGCATTTAAAACAACATACCAATTTTCCGGAAAATTCATCCCGCTCGGTGGAAAGTGGGTGGTAAATAGGGCGAAAGTTGACTTTTTATACGATTTGCTTCACTCATTTTTAAAGATTTTCAATATGAAAATTCATTTAAAACTACATACCAATTTAACGGAAAATTCACATTCCCGGAAGGAAAGTGGGTGGTAAAAATGCCAAAGTTGAGTTCTAATGCGATTTGCTTCAAACTCATTTTCAAAGATCTATATGAAAATTCATTTAAAACAGCATACCAATTTTCCTAAAAACTTATCCCGCTGGGTGGAAAGTAGGTGGTCAATAGAGCGAAAGTTGAGTTCTTATGCGATTTGCTTCAAACTCATTTTCAAAGATCTAAATGAAAATGCATTTAAAACAACATACCAATTTTCCGGAAAATTCATCCCGCTCAGTGGAAAGTGGGTGGTAAATAGGGCGAAAGTTGAGTTCTTATGCGATTTGCTTCAAACTCATTTTCAAAGATCTATATGAAAATTCATTTAAGACTGCATACCAATTTTCCGGAAAATTCATCCCACTCGGTGGAGAGTGGGTGGTAAAAATGCCAAAGTTGAGTTCTTATGCGATTTGCTTCAAACTCATTTTCAAAGATCTATATGAAAATTCATTTAAAACAGCATACCAATTTTCCTAAAAACTTATCCCGCTGGGTGGAAAGTGGGTGGTAAATAGAGCGAAAGTTGAGTTCTTATGCGATTTGCTTCAAACTCATTTTCAAAGATCTAAATGAAAATGCATTTGAAACAACATACCAATTTTCCGGAAAATTCATCCCGCTCGGTGGAAAGTGGGTGGTAAATAGGGCGAAAGTTGAGTTCTTATGCGATTTGCTTCGAACTCATATTCAAAGATCTATATGAAAATTCATTTAAAACTGCATACCAATTTTCCGAAAAATTCATCCCGCTCGGTGGAAAATGGGTGGTAAATAGGGCGAAAGTTTGTTCTTATGCGATTTGCTTCGAACTCATATTCAAAGATCCATATGAAAATTCATTTATAGCTGCATACCTATTTCCCGGAAAATTCACCCCCCTGGGTGGAAAGTGGGTGGTAAATAAGGCGAAAGTTGATTTTTTGTGCAGTTTGCTTCAAACTCGTTTTCAAATATCTATCTGAAAATTCATTTAAAACTGCATACTTATTTCCCGGAAAATTCACCCTCCTTGGTGTTGAGAGTGTGGTAAAAATGGCGAAAGTTGAGTTTTTATGCGATTTGCTTCAAACTCATTTTCAAAGACCTATATGAAAATTCATTAAAAGCTGCATTCCAATTTTCCGGAAATTTCACATTTCCAAAATAGGGCGAAAGTTGAGTTTTTGTGGAGTTTGCTTCAAACTCGTTTTCAAATATCTACATGAAAATTCATTTAAAACTGAATACCAATTTTCCGGAAAATTCACCCCCCTGGGTGGAAAGTGGGTGGTAAATAGGGCGAAAGTTGAGTTTTTGTGCAGTTTGCTTCAAACTTGTTTTCAAATATGTTAATGAAAATTCATTTAAAACTGCATACCTATTTCCCGGAAAATTCACCCACCTTGGTAGAGAGAGTGTGGTCAATAGGGCGAAAGTTGAGTTCTTATGCGATTTGCTTCAAACTCGTTTTCAAATATCTATATGAAAATTCATTTAAAACTGAATACCAATTTTCCAAAAAATTCACCCCCCTGGGTGGAAAGTGGGTGGTAAATAGGGCGAAAGTTGAGTTTTTATACGATGTGCTTCACTCATTTTCAAAGATTTTCAATATGAAAATTCATTTAAAACTGCATACAAATTTAACTCATTTTCAAAGATCTATATGAAAATTCATTTAAAACAGCATACCAATTTTCCTAAAAACTTATCCCGCTGGGTGGAAAGTGGGTGGTAAATAGGGCGAAAGTTGAGTTCATATGCGATTTGCTTCAAACTCATTTTCAAAGATCTAAATGAAAATGCATTTAAAACTGCATACCAATTTAACGGAAAATTCACATTCCCGGATGGAAAGTGGGTGGTTAAATGCCCAAAGTTGAGTTCTCATGCGATTTGCTTCAAACTCATTTTCAAAGATCTTTATGAAAATTCATTTAAAACACCATACCAATTTTCCTAAAAACTTATCCCGCTGGGTGGAAAGTGGGTGGTAAATAGAGCGAAAGTTGAGTTCTTATGCGATTTGCTTCAAACTCATTTTCAAAGATCTAAATGAAAATGCATTTAAAACTGCATACCAATTTAACGGAAAATTCACATTCCCGGATGGAAAGTGGGTGGTAAAAAGCCCAAAGTTGAGTTCTAATGTGATTTAATTCAAACTCATTTTCAAAGATCTATATGAAAATTCATTTAAGACTGCATACCAATTTTCCGGAAAATTTATCCCGCTCGGTGGAGAGTGGGTGGTAAAAATTCCAAAGTTGAGTTCTTATGCGATTTGCTTCAAACTCATTTTCAAAGATCTATATGAAAATTCATTTAAAACTGCATACCTATTTCCCGGAAAATTCACCCACCTTGGTAGAGAGAGTGTGGTCAATAGGGCGAAAGTTGAGTTCTTATGCGATTTGCTTCAAACTCGTTTTCAAATATCTATATGAAAATTCATTTAAAACTGAATACCAATTTTCCAAAAAATTCACCCCCCTGGGTGGAAAGTGGGTGGTAAATAGGGCGAAAGTTGAGTTTTTGTGCAGTTTGCTTTAAACTCGTTTTCAAATATGTATATGAAAATTCATTTAAAACTGAATACCAATTTTCCGGAAAATTCATCCCCCTGGGTGTAAAGTGGGTGGTAAATAGGGCGAAAGTTGAGTTTTTATACGATTTGCTTCACTCATTTTTTAAGATTTTCAATATGAAAATTCATTTAAAACTGCATACCAATTTAACGGAAAATTCAGCCCGCTCGGTGGAGAGTGGGTGGTAAAAATGCCAAAGTTGAGTTCTTATGCGATTTGCTTCGAACTCATATTCAAAGATCTATATGAAAATTCATTTAAAACAGCATACCAATTTTCCTAAAAACTTATCCCGCTGGGTGGAAAGTGGGTGGTAAATAGAGCGAAAGTTGAGTTCTTATGCGATTTGCTTCAAACTCATTTTCAAAGATCTAAATGAAAATGCATTTAAAACTGCATACCAATTTAACGGAAAATTCACATTCCCGGATGGAAAGTGGGTGGTAAAAAGCCCAAAGTTGAGTTCTAATGCGATTTGCTTCAAACTCATTTTCAAAGATCTATATGAAAATTCATTTAAGACTGCATACCAATTTTCCGGAAAATTCATCCCGCTCGGTGGAGAGTGGGTGGTAAAAATGCCAAAGTTGAGTTCTTATGCGATTTGCTTCAAACTCATTTTCAAAGATCTATATGAAAATTCATTTAAAACAGCATACCAATTTTCCTAAAAACTTATCCCGCTGGGTGGAAAGTGGGTGGTAAATAGAGCGAAAGTTGAGTTATTATGCGATTTGCTTCAAACTCATTTTCAAAGATCTAAATGAAAATGCATTTAAAAAAACATACCAATTTTCCGGAAAATTCATCCCGCTCGGTGGAAGTGGGTGGTAAATAGGGCGAAAGTTGACTTTTTATACGATTTGCTTCACTCATTTTTAAAGATTTTCAATATGAAAATTCATTTAAAACTACATACCAATTTAACGGAAAATTTACATTCCCGGATGGAAAGTGGGTGGTAAAAATGCCAAAGTTGAGTTCTTATGCGATTTGCTTCAAACTCATTTTCAAAGATCTATATGAAAATTCATTTAAAACAGCATACCAATTTTCCTAAAAACTTATCCCGCTGGGTGGAAAGTAGGTGGTCAATAGAGCGAAAGTTGAGTTCTTATGCGATTTGCTTCAAACTCATTTTCAAAGATCTAAATGAAAATGCATTTAAAACAACATACCAATTTTCCGGAAAATTCATCCCGCTCAGTGGAAAGTGGGTGGTAAATAGGGCGAAAGTTGAGTTCTTATGCGATTTGCTTCGAACTCATATTCAAAGATCTATATGAAAATTCATTTAAAACAGCATACCAATTTTCCTAAAAACTTATCCCGCTGGGTGGAAAGTGGGTGGTAAATAGAGCGAAAGTTGAGTTCTTATGCGATTTGCTTCAAACTCATTTTCAAAGATCTAAATGAAAATGCATTTAAAACTGCATACCAATTTAACGGAAAATTCACATTCCCGGATGGAAAGTGGGTGGTAAAAAGCCCAAAGTTGAGTTCTAATGCGATTTGCTTCAAACTCATTTTCAAAGATCTATATGAAAATTCATTTAAAACTGCATACCAATTTTCCGGAAAATTCATCCCGCTCGGTGGAGAGTGGGTGGTAAAAATGCCAAAGTTGAGTTCTTATGCGATTTGCTTCAAACTCATTTTCAAAGATCTATATGAAAATTCATTTAAAACAGCATACCAATTTTCCTAAAAACTTATCCCGCTGGGTGGAAAGTGGGTGGTAAATAGAGCGAAAGTTGAGTTCTTATGCGATTTGCTTCAAACTCATTTTCAAAGATCTAAATGAAAATGCATTTGAAACAACATACCAATTTTCCGGAAAATTCATCCCGCTCGGTGGAAAGTGGGTGGTAAATAGGGCGAAAGTTGAGTTCTTATGCGATTTGCTTCGAACTCATATTCAAAGATCTAAATGAAAATTCATTTAAAACTGCATACCAATTTTCCGAAAAATTCATCCCGCTCGGTGGAAAATGGGTGGTAAATAGGGCGAAAGTTTGTTCTTATGCGATTTGCTTCGAACTCATATTCAAAGATCCATATGAAAATTCATTTATAACTGCATACCTATTTCCCGGAAAATTCACCCCCCTGGGTGGAAAGTGGGTGGTAAATAAGGCGAAAGTTGATTTTTTGTGCAGTTTGCTTCAAACTCGTTTTCAAATATCTATCTGAAAATTCATTTAAAGCTGCATACTTATTTCCCGGAAAATTCACCCCCCTTGGTGTAGAGAGTGTGGTAAATATGGCGAAAGTTGAGTTTTTATGCGATTTGCTTCAAACTCATTTTCAAAGACCTATATGAAAATTCATTAAAAGCTGCATTCCAATTTTCCGGAAATTTCACATTTCCAAAAAAGGGCGAAAGTTGAGTTTTTGTGCAGTTTGCTTCAAACTCGTTTTCAAATATGTATATGAAAATTTCTTTTAAAACTGCATACCAATTTTCCGGAAAATTCATCCCCCTGGGTGGAAAGTGGGTGGTAAATAGGGCGAAAGTTGAGTTTTTATACGATTTGCTTCACTCATTTTCAAAGATTTTCAATATGAAAATTCATTTAAAAACTGCATACCAATTTAACGGAAAATTCAGCCCGCTCGGTGGAGAGTGGGTGGTAAAAATGCCAAAGTTGAGTTCTTATGCGATTTGCTTCAAACTCATTTTCAAAGATCTATATGAAAATTCATTTAAAACAGCATACCAATTTTCCTAAAAACTTATCCCGCTGGGTAAGTGGGTGGTAAATAGAGCGAAAGTTGAGTTATTATGCGATTTGCTTCAAACTCATTTTCAAAGATCTAAATGAAAATGCATTTAAAACAACATACCAATTTTCCGGAAAATTCATCCCGCTCGGTGGAAAGTGGGTGGTAAATAGGGCGAAAGTTGACTTTTTATACGATTTGCTTCACTCATTTTTAAAGATTTTCAATATGAAAATTCATTTAAAACTACATACCAATTTAACGGAAAATTCACATACCCGGATGGAAAGTGGGTGGTAAAAATGCCAAAGTTGAGTTCTTTTGCGATTTGCTTCAAACTCATTTTCAAAGATCTATATGAAAATTCATTTAAAACAGCATACCAATTTTCCTAAAAACTTATCCCGCTGGGTGGAAAGTAGGTGGTCAATAGAGCGAAAGTTGAGTTCTTATGCGATTTGCTTCAAACTCATTTTCAAAGATCTAAATGAAAATGCATTTAAAACAACATACCAATTTTCCGGAAAATTCATCCCGCTCAGTGGAAAGTGGGTGGTAAATAGGGCGAAAGTTGAGTTCTTATGCGATTTGCTTCGAACTCATATTCAAAGATCTATATGAAAATTCATTTAAAACAGCATACCAATTTTCCTAAAAACTTATCCCGCTGGGTGGAAAGTGGGTGGTAAATAGAGCGAAAGTTGAGTTCTTATGCGATTTGCTTCAAACTCATTTTCAAAGATCTAAATGAAAATGCATTTAAAACTGCATACCAATTTAACGGAAAATTCACATTCCCGGATGGAAAGTGGGTGGTAAAAAGCCCAAAGTTGAGTTCTTATGCGATTTGCTTCAAACTCATTTTCAAAGATCTAAATGAAAATGCATTTGAAACAACATACCAATTTTCCGGAAAATTCATCCCGCTCGGTGGAAAGTGGGTGGTAAATAGGGCGAAAGTTGAGTTCTTATGCGATTTGCTTCGAACTCATATTCAAAGATCTTAATGAAAATTCATTTAAAACTGCATACCAATTTTCCGAAAAATTTATCCCGCTCGGTGGAAAATGGGTGGTAAATAGGGCGAAAGTTTGTTCTTATGCGATTTGCTTCGAACTCATATTCAAAGATCCATATGAAAATTCATTTATAACTGCATACCTATTTCCCGGAAAATTCACCCCCCTGGGTGGAAAGTGGGTGGTAAATAAGGCGAAAGTTGATTTTTTGTGCAGTTTGCTTCAAACTCGTTTTCAAATATCTATCTGAAAATTCATTTAAAACTGCATAACTATTTCCCGGAAAATTCACCCACCTTGGTTGAGAGAGTGTGGTCAATAGGGCGAAAGTTGAGTTCTTATGCGATTTGCTTCAAACTCGTTTTCAAATATCTATATGAAAATTCATTTAAAACTGAATACCAATTTTCCGGAAAATTCACCCCCCTGGGTGGAAAGTGGGTGGTAAATAGGGCGAAAGTTGAGTTTTTATACGATTTGCTTCACTCATTTTTAAAGATTTTCAATATGAAAATTCATTTTAAACTGCATACCAATTTAACGGAAAATTCAGCCCGCTCGGTGGAGAGTGGGTGGTAAAAATGCCAAAGTTGAGTTCTTATGCGATTTGCTTCGAACTCATATTCAATGATCTATATGAAAATTCATTTAAAACAGCATACCAATTTTCCTAAAAACTTATCCCGCTGGGTGGAAAGTGGGTGGTAAATAGAGCGAAAGTTGAGTTCTTATGCGATTTGCTTCAAACTCATTTTCAAAGATCTAAATGAAAATGCATTTGAAACAACATACCAATTTTCCGGAAAATTCATCCCGCTCGGTGGAAAGTGGGTGGTAAATAGGGCGAAAGTTGAGTTCTTATGCGATTTGCTTCGAACCCATATTCAAAAATCTAAATGAAAATTCATTTAAAACTGCATACCAATTTTCCGAAAAATTCATCCCGCTCGGTGGAAAGTGGGTGGTAAATAGGGCGAAAGTTGAGTTTTTGTGCAGTTTGCTTTAAACTCGTTTTCAAATATGTATATGAAAATTCATTTAAAACTGCATAACTATTTCCCGGAAAATTCACCCACCTTGGTTGAGAGAGTGTGGTCAATAGGGCGAAAGTTGAGTTCTTATGCGATTTGCTTCAAACTCATTTTCAAAGATCTATATGAAAATTCATTTAAGACTGCATACCAATTTTCCGGAAAATTCATCCCGCTCGGTGGAGAGTGGGTGGTAAAAATGCCAAAGTTGAGTTCTTATGCGATTTGCTTCAAACTCATTTTCAAAGATCTATATGAAAATTCATTTAAAACAGCATACCAATTTTCCTAAAAACTTATCCCGCTGGGTGGAAAGTGGGTGGTAAATAGAGCGAAAGTTGAGTTATTATGCGATTTGCTTCAAACTCATTTTCAAAGATCTAAATGAAAATGCATTTAAAACAACATATCAATTTTCCGGAAAATTCATCCCGCTCGGTGGAAAGTGGGTGGTAAATAGGGCGAAAGTTGACTTTTTATACGATTTGCTTCACTCATTTTTAAAGATTTTCAATATGAAAATTCATTTAAAACTACATACCAATTTAACGGAAAATTCACATTCCCGGATGGAAAGTGGGTGGTAAAAATGCCAAAGTTGAGTTCTTATGCGATTTGCTTCAAACTCATTTTCAAAGATCTATATGAAAATTCATTTAAAACAGCATACCAATTTTCCTAAAAACTTATCCCGCTGGGTGGAAAGTAGGTGGTCAATAGAGCGAAAGTTGAGTTCTTATGCGATTTGCTTCAAACTCATTTTCAAAGATCTAAATGAAAATGCATTTAAAACAACATACCAATTTTCCGGAAAATTCATCCCGCTCAGTGGAAAGTGGGTGGTAAATAGGGCGAAAAATGAGTTCTTATGCGATTTGCTTCGAACTCATATTCAAAGATCTATATGAAAATTCATTTAAAACAGCATACCAATTTTCCTAAAAACTTATCCCGCTGGGTGGAAAGTGGGTGGTAAATAGAGCGAAAGTTGAGTTATTATGCGATTTGCTTCAAACTCATTTTCAAAGATCTAAATGAAAATGCATTTAAAACAACATACCAATTTTCCGGAAAATTCATCCCGCTCGGTGGAAAGTGGGTGGTAAATAGGGCGAAAGTTGACTTTTTATACGATTTGCTTCACTCATTTTTAAAGATTTTCAATATGAAAATTCATTTAAAACTACATACCAATTTAACGGAAAATTCACATTCCCGGAAGGAAAGTGGGTGGTAAAAATGCCAAAGTTGAGTTCTAATGCGATTTGCTTCAAACTCATTTTCAAAGATCTATATGAAAATTCATTTAAAACAGCATACCAATTTTCCTAAAAACTTATCCCGCTGGGTGGAAAGTAGGTGGTCAATAGAGCGAAAGTTGAGTTCTTATGCGATTTGCTTCAAACTCATTTTCAAAGATCTAAATGAAAATGCATTTAAAACAACATACCAATTTTCCGGAAAATTCATCCCGCTCAGTGGAAAGTGGGTGGTAAATAGGGCGAAAGTTGAGTTCTTATGCGATTTGCTTCAAACTCATTTTCAAAGATCTATATGAAAATTCATTTAAGACTGCATAACAATTTTCCGGAAAATTCATCCCACTCGGTGGAGAGTGGGTGGTAAAAATGCCAAAGTTGAGTTCTTATGCGATTTGCTTCAAACTCATTTTCAAAGATCTATATGAAAATTCATTTAAAACAGCATACCAATTTTCCTAAAAACTTATCCCGCTGGGTGGAAAGTGGGTGGTAAATAGAGCGAAAGTTGAGTTCTTATGCGATTTGCTTCAAACTCATTTTCAAAGATCTAAATGAAAATGCATTTAAAACTGCATACCAATTTAACGGAAAATTCACATTCCCGGATGGAAAGTGGGTGGTAAAAAGCCCAAAGTTGAGTTCTAATGCGATTTGCTTCAAACTCATTTTCAAAGATCTATATGAAAATTCATTTAAGACTGCATACCAATTTTCCGGAAAATTCATCCCGCTCGGTGGAGAGTGGGTGGAAAAAATGCCAAAGTTGAGTTCTTATGCGATTTGCTTCAAACTCATTTTCAAAGATCTATATGAAAATTCATTTAAAACAGCATACCAATTTTCCTAAAAACTTATCCCGCTGGGTGGAAAGTGGGTGGTCAATAGAGCGAAAGTTGAGTTCTTATGCGATTTGCTTCAAACTCATTTTCAAAGATCTAAATGAAAATGCATTTAAAACTGCATACCAATTTAACGGAAAATTCACATTCCCGGATGGAAAGTGGGTGGTAAAAAGCCCAAAGTTGAGTTCTAATGCGATTTGCTTCAAACTCATTTTCAAAGATCTATATGAAAATTCATTTAAGACTGCATACCAATTTTCCGGAAAATTCATCCCGCTCGGTGGAGAGTGGGTGGTAAAAATGCCAAAGTTGAGTTCTTATGCGATTTGCTTCAAACTCATTTTCAAAGATCTATATGAAAATTCATTTAAAACAGCATACCAATTTTCCTAAAAACTTATCCCGCTGGGTGGAAAGTGGGTGGTCAATAGAGCGAAAGTTGAGTTTTTATGCGATTTGCTTCAAACTCATTTTCAAAGATCTAAATGAAAATGCATTTAAAACTGCATACCAATTTAACGGAAAATTCACATTCCTGGATGGAAAGTGGGTGGTAAAAAGCCCAAAGTTGAGTTCTTATGCGATTTGCTTCAAACTCATTTTCAAAGATCTATTTGAAAATTCATTTAAGACTGCATACCAATTTTCCGGAAAATTCATCCCGCTCGGTGGAAAGTGTGTGGTAAATAGGGCGAAAGTTGAGTTTTTATACGATTTGCTTCACTCATTTTCAAAGATTTTCAATATGAAAATTCATTTAAAACTGCATACCAATTTAACGGAAAATTCAACCCGCTCGGTGGAGAGTGGGTGGTAAAAATGCCAAAGTTGAGTTCTTATGCGATTTGCTTCAAACTCATTTTCAAAGATCTATATTAAAATTCATTTAAAACACCATACCAATTTTCCTAAAAACTTATCCCGCTGGGTGGAAAGTGGGTGGTCAATAGAGCGAAAGTTGAGTTCTTATGCGATTTGCTTCAAACTCATTTTCAAAGATCTAAATGAAAATGCATTTAAAACTGCATACCAATTTAACGGAAAATTCACATTCCCGGATGGAAAGTGGGTGGTAAAAAGCCCAAAGTTGAGTTCTAATGCGATTTGCTTCAAACTCATTTTCAAAGATCTATATGAAAATTCATTTAAGACTGCATACCAATTTTCCGGAAAATTCATCCCGCTCGGTGGAGAGTGGGTGGTAAAAATGCCAAAGTTGAGTTCTTATGCGATTTGCTTCAAATTCATTTTCAAAGATCTATATGAAAATTCATTTAAAACAGCATACCAATTTTCCTAAAAACTTATCCCGCTGGGTGGAAAGTGGGTGGTAAATAGAGCGAAAGTTGAGTTCTTATGCGATTTGCTTCAAACTCATTTTCAAAGATCTAAATGAAAATGCATTTAAAACAACATACCAATTTTCCGGAAAATTCATCCCGCTCGGTGGAAAGTGGGTGGTAAATAGGGCGAAAGTTGAGTTCTTATGCGATTTGCTTCGAACTCATATTCAAAGATCTTTATGAAAATTCATTTAAAACTGCATACCAATTTTCCGAAAAATTCATCCCGCTCGGTGGAAAATGGGTGGTAAATAGGCCGAAAGTTTGTTCTTATGCGATTTGCTTCGAACTCACATTCAAAGATCCATATGAAAATTCATTTATAACTGCATACCTATTTCCCGGAAAATTCACCCCCCTGGGTGGAAAGTGGGTGGTAAATAAGGCGAAAGTTGATTTTTTGTGCAGTTTGCTTCAAACTCGTTTTCAAATATCTATCTGAAAATTCATTTAAAACTGCATACTTATTTCCCGGAAAATTCACCCCCCTTGGTGTAGAGAGTGTGGTAAATATGGCGAAAGTTGAGTTTTTATGCGATTTGCTTCAAACTCATTTTCAAAGACCTATATGAAAATTCATTAAAAGCTGCATTCCAATTTTCCGGAAATTTCACATTTCCAAAATAGGGCGAAAGTTGAGTTTTTGTGCAGTTTGCTTCAAACTCGTTTTCAAATATCTACATGAAAATTCATTTAAAACTGAATACCAATTTTCCGGAAAATTCACCCCCCTGGGTGGAAAGTGGGTGGTAAATAGGGCGAAAGTTGAGTTTTTGTGCAGTTTGCTTCAAACTCGTTTTCAAATATGTATATGAAAATTCATTTAAAACTGCATACCAATTTTCCGGAAAATTCATCCCCCTGGGTGGAAAGTGGGTGGTAAATAGGGCGAAAGTTGAGTTTTTATACGATTTGCTTCACTCATTTTCAAAGATTTTCAATATGAAAATTCATTTAAAACTGCATACCAATTTAACGGAAAATTCAGCCCGCTCGGTGGAGAGTGGGTGGTAAAAATGCCAAAGTTGAGTTCTTATGCGATTTGCTTCAAACTCATTTTCAAAGATCTATATGAAAATTCATTTAAAACAGCATACCAATTTTCCTAAAAACTTATCCCGCTGGGTGGAAAGTGGGTGGTAAATAGGGCGAAAGTTGAGTTCTTATGCGATTTGCTTCAAACTCATTTTCAAAGATCTAAATGAAAATGCATTTAAAACAACATACCAATTTTCCGGAAAATTCATCCCGCTCGGTGGAAAGTGGGTGGTAAATAGGGCGAAAGTTGACTTTTTATACGATTTGCTTCACTCATTTTTAAAGATTTTCAATATGAAAATTCATTTAAAACTACATACCAATTTAACGGAAAATTCACATTCCCGGATGGAAAGTGGGTGGTAAAAATGCCAAAGTTGAGTTCTTATGCGATTTGCTTCAAACTCATTTTCAAAGATCTATATGAAAATTCATTTAAAACAGCATACCAATTTTCCTAAAAACTTATCCCGCTGGGTGGAAAGTGGGTGGTCAATAGAGCGAAAGTTGAGTTCTTATGCGATTTGCTTCAAACTCATTTTCAAAGATCTAAATGAAAATGCATTTAAAACTGCATACCAATTTAACGGAAAATTCACATTCCTGGATGGAAAGTGGGTGGTAAAAAGCCCAAAGTTGAGTTCTTATGCGATTTGCTTCAAACTCATTTTCAAAGATCTATATGAAAATTCATTAAAGACTGCATACCAATTTTCCGGAAAATTCATCCCGCTCGGTGGAAAGCGTGTGGTAAATAGGGCGAAAGTTGAGTTTTTATACGATTTGCTTCACTCATTTTCAAAGATTTTCAATATGAAAATTCATTTAAAACTGCATACCAATTTAACGGAAAATTCAACCCGCTCGGTGGAGAGTGGGTGGTAAAAATGCCAAAGTTGAGTTCTTATGCGATTTGCTTCAAACTCATTTTCAAAGATCTATATGAAAATTCATTTAAAACAGCATACCAATTTTCCTAAAAACTTATCCCGCTGGGTGGAAAGTGGGTGGTAAATAGAGCGAAAGTTGAGTTCTTATGCGATTTGCTTCAAACTCATTTTCAAAGATCTAAATGAAAATGCATTTAAAACAACATACCAATTTTCCGGAAAATTCACCCCCCTGGGTGGAAAGTGGGTGGTAAATAGGACGAAAGTTGACTTTTTATACGATTTGCTTCACTCATTTTTAAAGATTTTCAATATGAAAATTCATTTAAAACTGCATACCAATTTAACGGAAAATTCACATTCCCGGATGGAAAGTGGGTGGTAAAAAGCCCAAAGTTGAGTTCTTATGCAATTTGCTTCAAACTCATTTTCAAAGATCTAAATGAAAATGCATTTAAAACAACATACCAATTTTCCGGAAAATTCATCCCGCTCGGTGGAAAGTGTGTGGTAAATAGGGCGAAAGTTGAGTTTTTATACGATTTGCTTCACTTATTTTCAAAGATTTTCAATATGAAAATTCATTTAAAACTGCATACCAATTTAACGGAAAATTCATCCCGCTCGGTGGAAAGTGGGTGGTAAATAGGGCGAAAGTTTAGTTCTTATGCGATTTGCTTCAAACTCATTTTCAAAGATCTATATGAAAATTCATTTAAAACAGCATACCAATTTTCCTAAAAACTTATCCCGCTGGGTGGAAAGTGGGTGGTAAATAGAGCGAAAGTTGAGTTCTTATGCGATTTGCTTCAAACTCATTTTCAAAGATCTAAATGAAAATGCATTTAAAACAACATACCAATTTTCCGGAAAATTCACCCCCCTGGGTGAGAAGTGGGTGGTAAATAGGACGAAAGTTGACTTTTTATACGATTTGCTTCACTCATTTTTAAAGATTTTCAATATGAAAATTCATTTAAAACTGCATACCAATTTAACGGAAAATTCACATTCCCGGATGGAAAGTGGGTGGTAAAAAGCCCAAAGTTGAGTTCTTATGCAATTTGCTTCAAACTCATTTTCAAAGATCTATATGAAAATTCATTTAAAACAGCATACCAGTTTTCCTAAAAACTTATCCCGCTGGGTGGAAAGTTGGTGGTAAATCGAGCGAAAATTGAGTTCTTATGCGATTTGCTTCAAACTCATTTTCAAAGATCTAAATGAAAATGCATTTAAAACTGCATACCAATTTAACGGAAAATTCACATTCCCGGATGGAAAGTGGGTGGTAAAAAGCCCAAAGTTGAGTTCTTATGCGATTTGCTTCAAACTCATTTTCAAAGATCTATATGAAAATTCATTTAAGACTGCATACCAATTTTCCGGAAAATTCATCCCGCTCGGTGGAGAGTGGGTGGTAAAAATGCCAAAGTTGAGTTCTTATGCGATTTGCTTCAAACTCATTTTCAAAGATCTATATGAAAATTCATTTAAAAGAGCATACCAATTTTCCTAAAAACTTATCCCGCTGGGTGGAAAGTGGGTGGTAAATAGAGCGAAAGTTGAGTTCTTATGCGATTTGCTTCAAACTCATTTTCAAAGATCTAAATGAAAATGCATTTGAAACAACATACCAATTTTCCGGAAAATTCATCCCGCTCGGTGGAAAGTGGGTGGTAAATAGTTCGAAAGTTGAGTTCTTATGCGATTTGCTTCGAACTCATATTCAAAGATCTACATGAAAATTCATTTAAAACTGCATACCAATTTTCCGAAAAATTCATCCCGCTCGGTGGAAAATGGGTGGTAAATAGGCCGAAAGTTTGTTCTTATGCGATTTGCTTCGAACTCATATTCAAAGATCCATATGAAAATTCATTTATAACTGCATACCTATTTCCCGGAAAATTCACCCCCCTGGGTGGAAAGTGGGTGGTAAATAAGGCGAAAGTTGATTTTTTGTGCAGTTTGCTTCAAACTCGTTTTCAAATATGTATATGAAAATTCATTTAAAACTGCATACCAATTTTCCGGAAATTTCACATTTCCAAAATAGGGCGAAAGTTGAGTTTTTGTGCAGTTTGCTTCAAAGTCGTTTTCAAATATCTACATGAAAATTCATTTAAAACTGAATACCAATTTTCCGGAAAATTCACCCCCCTGGGTGGAAAGTGGGTGGTAAATAGGGCGAAAGTTGAGTTTTTGTGCAGTTTGCTTCAAACTCGTTTTCAAATATGTATATGAAAATTCATTTAAAACTGCATACCAATTTTCCGGAAAATTCACCCCCCTGGGTGGAAAGTGGGTGGTAAATAGGGCGAAAGTTGAGTTTTTATACGATTTGCTTCAAACTCATTTTCAAAGATCTATATGAAAATTCATTTAAAACAGCATACCAATTTTCCTAAAAACTTATCCCGCTGGGTGGAAAGTGGGTGGTAAATAGAGCGAAAGTTGAGTTCTTATGCGATTTGCTTCAAACTCATTTTCAAAGATCTAAATGAAAATGCATTAAAAGCTGCATTCCAAATTTCCGGAAATTTCATCCCGCTGGGTGGAAAGTGGGTGGTAAATAGGGCGAAAGTTGAGTTTTTATACGATTTGCTTCAAACTCATTTTCAAAGATCTATATGAAAATTCATTTAAAACAGCATACCAATTTTCCTAAAAACTTATCCCGCTGGGTGGAAAGTGGGTGGTAAATAGGGCGAAAGTTGAATTCTTATGCGATTTGCTTCAAACTCATTTTCAAAGATCTAAATGAAAATGCATTTAAAACAACATACCAATTTTCCGGAAAATTCATCCCGCTCGGTGGAAAGTGGGTGGTAAATAGGGCGAAAGTTGACTTTTTATACGATTTGCTTCACTCATTTTTAAAGATTTTCAATATGAAAATTCAGTTAAAACTACATACCAATTTAACGGAAAATTCACATTCCCGGATGAAAAGTGGGTGGTAAAAATGCCAAAGTTGAGTTCTTATGCGATTTGCTTCAAACTCATTTTCAAAGATCTATATGAAAATTAATTTAAAACAGCATACCAATTTTCCTAAAAACTTATCCCGTTGGGTGGAAAGTGGGTGGTCAATAGAGCGAAAGTTGAGTTCTTATGCGATTTGCTTCAAACTCATTTTCAAAGATCTAAATGAAAATGCATTTAAAACTGCATACCAATTTATCGGAAAATTCATATTCCTGGATGGAAAGTGGGTGGTAAAAAGTCCAAAGTTGAGTTCTTATGCGATTTGCTTCAAACTCATTTTCAAAGATCTATATAAAAATTCATTTAAGACTGCATACCAATTTTCCGGAAAATTCATCCCGCTCGGTGGAAAGTGTGTGGTAAATAGGGCGAAAGTTGAGTTTTTATACGATTTGCTTCACTCATTTTCAAAGATTTTCAATATGAAAATTCATTTAAAACTGCATACCAATTTAACGGAAACTTCAACCCGCTCGGTGGAGAGTGGGTGGTAAAAATGCCAAAGTTGAGTTCTTATGCGATTTGCTTCAAACTCATTTTCAAAGATCTATATGAAAATTCATTTAAAACAGCATACCAATTTTCCTAAAAACTTATCCTGCTGGGTGGAAAGTGGGTGGTAAATAGAGCGAAAGTTGAGTTCTTATGCGATTTGCTTCAAACTCATTTTCAAAGATCTAAATGAAAATGCATTTAAAACAACATACCAATTTTCCGGAAAATTCACCCCCCTGGGTGGAAAGTGGGTGGTAAATAGGACGAAAGTTGACTTTTTATACGATTTGCTTCACTCATTTTTAAAGATTTTCAATATGAAAATTCATTTAAAACTGCATACCAATTTAACGGAAAATTCACATTCCCGGATGGAAAGTGGGTGGTAAAAAGCCCAAAGTTGAGTTCTTATGCGATTTGCTTCAAACTCATTTTCAAAGATCTATATGAAAATTCATTTAAAACAGCATACCAATTTTCCTAAAAACTTATCCCGCTGGGTGGAAAGTGGGTGGTAAATAGGGCGAAAGTTGAATTCTTATGCGATTTGCTTCAAACTCATTTTCAAAGATCTAAATGAAAATGCATTTAAAACAACATACCAATTTTCCGGAAAATTCATCCCGCTCGGTGGAAAGTGGGTGGTAAATAGGGCGAAAGTTGACTTTTTATACGATTTGCTTCACTCATTTTTAAAGATTTTCAATATGAAAATTCAGTTAAAACTACATACCAATTTAACGGAAAATTCACATTCCCGGATGAAAAGTGGGTGGTAAAAATGCCAAAGTTGAGTTCTTATGCGATTTGCTTCAAACTCATTTTCAAAGATCTATATGAAAATTAATTTAAAACAGCATACCAATTTTCCTAAAAACTTATCCCGTTGGGTGGAAAGTGGGTGGTCAATAGAGCGAAAGTTGAGTTCTTATGCGATTTGCTTCAAACTCATTTTCAAAGATCTAAATGAAAATGCATTTAAAACTGCATACCAATTTATCGGAAAATTCATATTCCTGGATGGAAAGTGGGTGGTAAAAAGTCCAAAGTTGAGTTCTTATGCGATTTGCTTCAAACTCATTTTCAAAGATCTATATAAAAATTCATTTAAGACTGCATACCAATTTTCCGGAAAATTCATCCCGCTCGGTGGAAAGTGTGTGGTAAATAGGGCGAAAGTTGAGTTTTTATACGATTTGCTTCACTCATTTTCAAAGATTTTCAATATGAAAATTCATTTAAAACTGCATACCAATTTAACGGAAACTTCAACCCGCTCGGTGGAGAGTGGGTGGTAAAAATGCCAAAGTTGAGTTCTTATGCGATTTGCTTCAAACTCATTTTCAAAGATCTATATGAAAATTCATTTAAAACAGCATACCAATTTTCCTAAAAACTTATCCTGCTGGGTGGAAAGTGGGTGGTAAATAGAGCGAAAGTTGAGTTCTTATGCGATTTGCTTCAAACTCATTTTCAAAGATCTAAATGAAAATGCATTTAAAACAACATACCAATTTTCCGGAAAATTCACCCCCCTGGGTGGAAAGTGGGTGGTAAATAGGACGAAAGTTGACTTTTTATACGATTTGCTTCACTCATTTTTAAAGATTTTCAATATGAAAATTCATTTAAAACTGCATACCAATTTAACGGAAAATTCACATTCCCGGATGGAAAGTGGGTGGTAAAAAGCCCAAAGTTGAGTTCTTATGCGATTTGCTTCAAACTCATTTTCAAAGATCTATATGAAAATTCATTTAAAACAGCATACCAGTTTTCCTAAAAACTTATCCCGCTGGGTGGAAAGTGGGTGGTAAATAGAGCGAAAATTGAGTTCTTATGCGATTTGCTTCAAACACATTTTCAAAGATCTAAATGAAAATGCATTTAAAACAACATACCAATTTTCCGGAAAATTCATCCCGCTCGGTGGAAGGTGGGTGGTAAATAGGGCGAAAGTTGACTTTTTATACGATTTGCTTCACTCATTTTTAAAGATTTTCAATATGAAAATTCATTTAAAACTGCATACCAATTTAACGGAAACTTCAACCCGCTCTGTGGAGAGTGGGTGGTAAAAATGCCAAAGTTGAGTTCTTATGCGATTTGCTTCAAACTCATTTTCAAAGATCCATATGAAAATTCATTTAAAACTGCATACCTATTTCCCGGAAAATTCACCCCCCTGGGTGGAAAGTGGGTGGTAAATATGGCGAAAGTTGAGTTTTTGTGCAGTTTGCTTCAAACTCGTTTTCAAATATCTATCTGAAAATTCATTTAAAACTGCATACTTATTTCCCGGAAAATTCACCCCCCTTGGTGTAGAGAGTGTGGTAAATATGGCGAAAGTTGAGTTTTTATGCGATTTGCTTCAAACTCATTTTCAAAGACCTATATGAAAATTCATTAAAAACTGCATTCCAATTTTCCGGAAATTTCACATTTCCAAAATAGGGCGAAAGTTGAGTTTTTGTGCAGTTTGCTTCAAACTCGTTTTCAAATATCTACATGAAAATTCATTTAAAACTGAATACCAATTTTCCGGAAAATTCACCCCCCTGGGTGGAAAGTGGGTGGTAAATAGGGCGAAAGTTGAGTTTTTGTGCAGTTTGCTTCAAACTCGTTTTCAAATATGTATATGAAAATTCATTTAAAACTGCATACCAATTTTCCGGAAAATTCACCCCCCTGGGTGGAAAGTGGGTGGTAAATAGGGCGAAAGTTGAGTTTTTATACGATTTGCTTCAAACTCATTTTCAAAGATCTATATGAAAATTCATTTAAAACAGCATACCAATTTTCCTAAAAACTTATCCCGCTGGGTGGAAAGTGGGTGGTAAATAGAGCGAAAGTTGAGTTCTTATGCGATTTGCTTCAAACTCATTTTCAAAGATCTAAATGAAAATGCATTAAAAGCTGCATTCCAAATTTCCGGAAATTTCATCCCGCTGGGTGGAAAGTGGGTGGTAAATAGGGCGAAAGTTGAGTTTTTATACGATTTGCTTCAAACTCATTTTCAAAGATCTATATGAAAATTCATTTAAAACAGCATACCAATTTTCCTAAAAACTTATCCCGCTGGGTGGAAAGTGGGTGGTAAATAGGGCGAAAGTTGAATTCTTATGCGATTTGCTTCAAACTCATTTTCAAAGATCTAAATGAAAATGCATTTAAAACAACATACCAATTTTCCGGAAAATTCATCCCGCTCGGTGGAAAGTGGGTGGTAAATAGGGCGAAAGTTGACTTTTTATACGATTTGCTTCACTCATTTTTAAAGATTTTCAATATGAAAATTCAGTTAAAACTACATACCAATTTAACGGAAAATTCACATTCCCGGATGAAAAGTGGGTGGTAAAAATGCCAAAGTTGAGTTCTTATGCGATTTGCTTCAAACTCATTTTCAAAGATCTATATGAAAATTAATTTAAAACAGCATACCAATTTTCCTAAAAACTTATCCCGTTGGGTGGAAAGTGGGTGGTCAATAGAGCGAAAGTTGAGTTCTTATGCGATTTGCTTCAAACTCATTTTCAAAGATCTAAATGAAAATGCATTTAAAACTGCATACCAATTTATCGGAAAATTCATATTCCTGGATGGAAAGTGGGTGGTAAAAAGCCCAAAGTTGAGTTCTTATGCGATTTGCTTCAAACTCATTTTCAAAGATCTATATAAAAATTCATTTAAGACTGCATACCAATTTTCCGGAAAATTCATCCCGCTCGGTGGAAAGTGTGTGGTAAATAGGGCGAAAGTTGAGTTTTTATACGATTTGCTTCACTCATTTTCAAAGATTTTCAATATGAAAATTCATTTAAAACTGCATACCAATTAAACGGAAACTTCAACCCGCTCGGTGGAGAGTGGGTGGTAAAAATGCCAAAGTTGAGTTCTTATGCGATTTGCTTCAAACTCATTTTCAAAGATCTATATGAAAATTCATTTAAAACAGCATACCAATTTTCCTAAAAACTTATCCTGCTGGGTGGAAAGTGGGTGGTAAATAGAGCGAAAGTTGAGTTCTTATGCGATTTGCTTCAAACTCATTTTCAAAGATCTAAATGAAAATGCATTTAAAACAACATACCAATTTTCCGGAAAATTCACCCCCCTGGGTGGAAAGTGGGTGGTAAATAGGACGAAAGTTGACTTTTTATACGATTTGCTTCACTCATTTTTAAAGATTTTCAATATGAAAATTCATTTAAAACTGCATACCAATTTAACGGAAAATTCACATTCCCGGATGGAAAGTGGGTGGTAAAAAGCCCAAAGTTGAGTTCTTATGCGATTTGCTTCAAACTCATTTTCAAAGATCTATATGAAAATTAATTTAAAACAGCATACCAGTTTTCCTAAAAACTTATCCCGCTGGGTGGAAAGTGGGTGGTAAATAGAGCGAAAATTGAGTTCTTATGCGATTTGCTTCAAACACATTTTCAAAGATCTAAATGAAAATGCATTTAAAACAACATACCAATTTTCCGGAAAATTCATCCCGCTCGGTGGAAGGTGGGTGGTAAATAGGGCGAAAGTTGACTTTTTATACGATTTGCTTCACTCATTTTTAAAGATTTTCAATATGAAAATTCATTTAAAACTGCATACCAATTTAACGGAAACTTCAACCCGCTCTGTGGAGAGTGGGTGGTAAAAATGCCAAAGTTGAGTTCTTATGCGATTTGCTTCAAACTCATTTTCAGAGATCCATATGAAAATTCATTTATAACTGCATACCTATTTCCCGGAAAATTCACCCCCCTGGGTGGAAAGTGGGTGGTAAATATGGCGAAAGTTGAGTTTTTGTGCAGTTTGCTTCAAACTCGTTTTCAAATATCTATCTGAAAATTCATTTAAAACTGCATACTTATTTCCCGGAAAATTCACCCCCCTTGGTGTAGAGAGTGTGGTAAATAGGGCGAAAGTTGAGTTTTTATGCGATTTGCTTCAAACTCATTTTCAAAGATCTATATGAAAATTCATTAAAAGCTGCATTCCAATTTTCCGGAAATTTCACATTTCCGGGTGGAAAGTGGGTGGTAAATAGGACGAAAGTTGAGTTTTTGTGCAGTTTGCTTCAAACTCGTTTTCAAATATCTACATGAAAATTCATTTAAAACTGAATACCAATTTTCCGGAAAATTCACCCCCCTGTGTGGAAAGTGGGTGGTAAATAGGGCGAAAGTTGAGTTTTTGTGCAGTTTGCTTCAAACTCGTTTTCAAAACTGCATACCTATTTCCCGGAAAATTCACCCACCTTGGTAGAGAGAGTGTGGTCAATAGGGCGAAAGTTGAGTTCTTATGCGATTTGCTTCAAACTCATTTTCAAAGATCTAAATGAAAATGCATTTAAAACTGCATACCAATTTAACGGAAAATTCAAATTCCCGGATGGAAAGTGGGTGGTAAAAAGCCCAAAGTTGAGTTCTTATGCGATTTGCTTCAAACTCGTTTTCAAATATCTACATGAAAATTCATTTAAAACTGCATACCAATTTAACAGAAAATTCACATTCCCGGATGGAAAGTGGTTGGTAAATAGGGCGAAAGTTAAGTTTTTATGCGATTTGCTTCAAACTCAATTTCAAATATCTACATGAAAATTCATTTAAAACTGCATACCAATTTAACGGAAAATTCACATTCCCGGATGGAAAGTGGGTGGTAAAAAGCCCAAAGTTGAGTTCTTATGCGATTTGCTTCAAACTCATTTTCAAAGATCTAAATGAAAATTCATTTAAAACAGCATACCAATTTTCCTAAAAACTTATCCCGCTGGGTGGAAAGTGGGTGGTAAATAGAGCGAAAGTTGAGTTCTTATGCGATTTGCTTCAAACTCATTTTCAAAGATCTAAATGAAAATGCATTTAAAACTGCATACCAATTTAAGGGAAAATTCAAATTCCCGGATGGAAAGTGGGTAGAAAAAGCCCAAATTTGAGTTCTTATGCGATTTGCTTCAAACTCATTTTCAAAGATCTATATGAAAATTCATTTAAGACTGCATACCAATTTTCCGGAAAATTCATCCCGCTCGGTGGAAAGTGTGTGGTAAATAGGGCGAAAGTTGAGTTTTTATACGATTTGCTTCACTCATTTTCAAAGATTTTCAATATGAAAATTCATTTAAAACTGCATACCAATTTAACGGAAAATTCACATTCCCGGATGGAAAGTGGGTGGTAAAAAGCCCAAAGTTGAGTTCTTATGCGATTTGCTTCAAACTCATTTTCAAAGATCTATATGAAAATTCATTTAAAACAGCATACCAGTTTTCCTAAAAACTTATCCCGCTGGGTGGAAAGTGGGTGGTAAATAGAGCGAAAATTGAGTTCTTATGTGATTTGCTTCAAACTCATTTTCAAAGATCTATATGAAAATTCATTAAAAGCTGCATTCCAATTTTCCAGAAATTTCACATTTCCGGGTGGAAAGTGGGTGGTAAATAGGGCGAAAGTTGAGTTTTTGTGCAGTTTGCTTCAAACTCGTTTTCAAATATCTACATGAAAATTCATTTAAAACTGAATACCAATTTTCCGGAAAATTCACCCCCCTGGGTGGAAAGTGGGTGGTAAATAGGGCGAAAGTTGAGTTTTTGTGCAGTTTGCTTCAAACTCGTTTTCAAATATCTATATGAAAATTCATTTAAAACTGCATAACTATTTCCCGGAAAATTCACCCACCTTGGTAGAGAGAGTGTGGTCAATAGGGCGAAAGTTGAGTTTTTATGCGATTTGCTTCAAACTCAATTTCAAATATCTACATGAAAATTCATTAAAAGCTGCATTCCAATTTTCCGGAAATTTCACATTTCCGGGTGGAAAGTGGGTGGTAAATAGGGCGAAAGTTGAGTTTTTGTGCAGTTTGCTTCAAACTCGTTTTCAAATATCTACATGAAAATTCATTTAAAACTGAATACCAATTTTCCGGAAAATTCACCCCCCTGGGTGGAAAGTGGGTGGTAAATAGGGCGAAAGTTGAGTTTTTGTGCAGTTTGCTTCAAACTCGTTTTCAAATATGTATATGAAAATTCATTTAAAACTGCATACCAATTTTCCGGAAAATTCACCCCCCTGGGTGGAAAGTGGGTGGTAAATAGGGCGAAAGTTGAGTTCTTATGCGATTTGCTTCAAACTCATTTTCAAATATCTATCTGAAAATTCATTTAAAACTGCATACTTATTTCCCGGAAAATTCACCCCTCTTGGTGTAGAGAGTGTGGTAAATAGGGCGAAAGTTGAGTTTTTATGCGATTTGCTTCAAACTCATTTTCAAAGATCTATATGAAAATTCATTAAAAGCTGCATTCCAATTTTCCGGAAATTTCACATTTCCGGGTGGAAAGTGGGTGGTAAATAGGGCGAAAGTTGAGTTTTTGTGCAGTTTGCTTCAAACTCGTTTTCAAATATCTACATGAAAATTCATTTAAAACTGAATACCAATTTTCCGGAAAATTCACCCCCCTGGGTGGAAAGTGGGTGGTAAATAGGGCGAAAGTTGAGTTTTTGTGCAGTTTGCTTCAAACTCGTTTTCAAATATCTATATGAAAATTCATTTAAAACTGCATACCTATTTCCCGGAAAATTCACCCACCTTGGTAGAGAGAGTGTGGTCAATAGGGCGAAAGTTGAGTTTTTATGCGATTTGCTTCAAACTCAATTTCAAATATCTACATGAAAATTCATTTAAAACTGAATACCAATTTTCCGGAAAATTCACCCCCCTGGGTGGAAAGTGGGTGGTAAATAGGGAAAAGTTGAGTTTTTATACGATTTGCTTCACTCATTTTCAAAGATTTTCAAAATGTAAATTCATTTAAAACTGCATACCAATGTAACAGAAAATTCACATTCCCGGATGGAAAGTGGGTGGTAAATAGGGCGAAAGTTGAGTTCTTATGCGATTTGCTTCGAACTCATATTCAAAGATCTATATGAAAATTCATTTAAAACTGCATACCTATTTCCCGGATAATTCACCCCCCTGGGTGGAAAGTGGGTGGTTAATAGGGCGAAAGTTGACTTTTTATACGATTTGCTTCACTCATTTTTAAAGATTTTCAATATGAAAATTCATTTAAAACTGCATACCAATTTAACGGAAAATTAACATTCCCGGATGGAAAGTGGGTGGTAAAAAGCCCAAAGTTGAGTTCTTATGCGATTTGCTTCAAACTCATTTTCAAAGATCTATATGAAAATTCATTTAAAACAGCATACCAGTTTTCCGAAAAACTTATCCCGCTGGGTGGAAAGTGGGTGGTAAATAGAGCGAAAGTTGAGTTCTTATGCGATTTGCTTCAAACTCATTTTCAAAGATCTAAATGAGAATGCATTTAAAACAACATACCAATTTTCCGGAAAATTCATCCCGCTCGGTGGAAAGTGGGTGGTAAATAGGGCGAAAGTTGAGTTCTTATGCGATTTGCTTCGAACTCATATTCAAAGATCTATATGAAAATTCATTTAAGACTGCATACCAATTTTCCGGAAAATTCATCCCGCTCGGTGGAAAGTGTGTGGTAAATAGGGCGAAAGTTGAGTTTTTATACGATTTGCTTCACTCATTTTCAAAGATTTTCAATATGAAAATTCATTTAAAACTGCATACCAATTTAACGGAAAATTCAACCCGCTCGGTGGAGAGTGGGTGGTAAAAATGCCAAAGTTGAGTTCTTATGCGATTTGCTTCAAACTCATTTCCAAAGATCTAAATGAAAATGCATTTAAAACTGCATACCAATTTTCCAAAAAATTCATCCCGCTCGGTGGAAAGTGGGTGGTAAATAGTGCGAAAGTTGAGTTCTTATGCGATTTGCTTCGAACTCATATTCAAAGATCCATATGAAAATTCATTTATAACTGCATACCTATTTCCCGGAAAATTCAACCCCCTGGGTGGAAAGTGGGTGGTAAATAGGGCGAAAGTTGACTTTTTATACGATTTGCTTCACTCATTTTGAAAGATTTTCAATATGAAAATTCATTTTAAACTGCATACCAATTTAACGGAAAATTCACATTCCCGGATGGAAAGTGGGTGGTAAAAAGCCCAAAGTTGAGTTCTTATGCGATTTGCTTCAAACTCATATGAAAATTCATTTAAAACTGCATACCTATTTCCCGGAAAATTCACCCCCCTGGGTGGAAAGTGGGTGGTTAATAGGGCGAAAGTTGACTTTTTATACGATTTGCTTCACACATTTTTAAAGATTTTCAATATGAAAATTCATTTAAAGCTGCATACCAATTTAACGGAAAATTAACATTCCCGGATGGAAAGTGGGTGGTAAAAAGCCCAAAGTTGAGTTCTTATGCGATTTGCTTCAAACTCATTTTCAAAGATCTATATGAAAATTCATTTAAAACAGCATACCAGTTTTCCGAAAAACTTATCCCGCTGGGTGGAAAGTGGGTGGTAAATAGAGCGAAAGTTGAGTTCTTATGCGATTTGCTTCAAACTCATTTTCAAAGATCTAAATGAGAATGCATTTAAAACAACATACCAATTTTCCGGAAAATTCATCCCGCTCGGTGGAAAGTGGGTGGTAAATAGGGCGAAAGTTGAGTTCTTATGCGATTTGCTTCGAACTCATATTCAAAGATCTATATGAAAATTCATTTAAAACTGCATACCAATTTTCCGAAAAATTCATCCCGCTCGGTGGAAAGTGGGTGGTAAATAGGGCGAAAGTTGAGTTCTTATGCGATTTGCTTCGAACTCATATTCAAAGATCCATATGAAAATTCATTTATTACTGCATACCTATTTCCCGGAAAATTCATCCCGCTCGGTGGAAAGTGGGTGGTAAATAGGGCGAAAGTTGAGTTCTTGTGCAGTTTGCTTCAAACTCGTTTTCAAATATCTACATGAAAATTCATTTAAAACTGAATACCAATTTTCCGGAAAATTCACCCCCCTGGGTGGAAAGTGGGTGGTAAATAGGGCGAAAGTTGAGTTTTTACGATTTGCTTCACTCATTTTCAAAGATTTTCAATATGAAAATTCATTTAAAACTGCATACCAATTTAACAGAAAATTCACACTCCCGGATGGAAAGTGGGTGGTAAATAGGGCGAAAGTTGAGTTTTTATGCGCTTTGCTTCAAACTCAATTTCAAAGATCTATATGAAAATTCATTTAAAACTGCATACCAATTTTCCGGAAAATTCATCCCGCTCGGTGGAGAGTGGGTGGTAAATAGGGCGAAAGTTGAGTTTTTATACGATTTGCTTCACTCATTTTAAAGATTTTCAATATGAAAATTCATTTAAAACTGCATACCAATTTAACGGAAAATTCAGCCCGCTCGGTGGAGAGTGGGTGGTAAATAGGGCGAAAGTTGAGTTCTTATGCGATTTGCTTCAAACTCATTTTCAAAGATCTATATGAAAATTCAATCAAGACTGCACACCAATTTTCCGGAAAATTCATCCCGCTCGGTGGAAAGTGTGTGGTAAATAGGGCGAAAGTTGAGTTTTTATACGATTTGCTTCACTCATTTTCAAAGATTTTCAATATGAAAATTCATTTAAAACTGCATACCAATTTAACGGAAAATTCAACATGCTCGGTGGAGAGTGGGTGGTAAAAAGCCCAAAGTTGAGTTCTTATGCGATTTGCTTCAAGCTCATTTTCAAAGATCTATATAAAAATTCATTTAAAACAGCATACCAATTTTCCTAAAAACTTATCCCGCTGGGTGGAAAGTGGGTGGTAAATAGAGCGAAAGTTGAGTTCCTATGCGATTGGCTTCAAACTCATTTTCAAAGATCTAAATGAAAATGCATTTAAAACTGCATACCAATTTTCCGAAAAATTCATCCCGCTCGGTGGAAAATGGGTGGTAAATAGGGCGAAAGTTGAGTTCTTATGCGATTTGCTTCGAACTCATATTCAAAGATCCATATGAAAATTCATTTATAACTGCATACCTATTTCCGGGAAAATTCACCCCCCTGGGTATAAAGTGGGTGGTAAATAAGGCGAAAGTTGATTTTTTGTGCAGTTTGCTTCAAACTCGTTTTCAAAAATCTATCTGAAAATTAATTTAAAACTGCATACTTATTTCCCGGAAAATTCACCCGCCTTGGTGTAGAGAGTGTGGTAAATAGGGCGAAAGTTGACTTTTTGTGCAGTTTGCTTCAAACTCGTTTTCAAATATGTATATGAAAATTCATTTAAAACTGCATACCTATTTCCCGGAAAATTCACCCACCTTGGTAGAGAGAGTGTGGTCAATAGGGCGAAAGTTGAGTTCTTATGCGATTTGCTTCAAACTCGTTTTCAAATATTTATATGAAAATTCATTTAAAACTGAATACCAATTTTCCGGAAAATTCACCCCCCTGGGTGGAAAGTGGGTGGTATATAGGGCGAAAGTTGAGTTTTTATACGATTTGCTTCACTCATTTTCAAAGATTTTCAATATGAAAATTCATTTAAAACTGCATACCAATTTAACAGAAAATTCACATTCCCGGATGGAAAGTGGGTGGTAAATAGGGCGAAAGTTGAGTTTTTATGCGCTTTGCCTCAAACTCAATTTCAAAGATCTATATGAAAATTCATTTAAAACTGCATACCAATTTTCCGGAAAATTCATCCCGCTCGGTGGAGAGTGGGTGGTAAATAGGGCGAAAGTTGATTTTTTATACGATTTGCTTCACTCATTTTAAAGATTTTCAATATGAAAATTCATTTAAAACTGCATACCAATTTAACGGAAAATTCAGCCCGCTCGGTGGAGAGTGGGTGGTCAATAGGGCGAAAGTTGAGTTCTTATGCGATTTGCTTCAAACTCATTTTCAAAGATCTATATGAAAATTCAATCAAGACTGCATACCAATTTTCCGGAAAATTCATCCCGCTCGGTGGAAAGTGTGTGGTTAATAGGGCGAAAGTTGAGTTTTTATACGATTTGCTTCACTCATTTTCAAAGATTTTCAATATGAAAATTCATTTAAAACTGCATACCAATTTAACGGAAAATTCAACATGCTCGGTGGAGAGTTGGTGGTAAAAAGCCCAAAGTTGAGTTCTTATGCGATTTGCTTCAAGCTCATTTTCAAAGATCTATATAAAAATTCATTTAAAACAGCATACCAATTTTCCTAAAAACTTATCCCGCTGGGTGGAAAGTGGGTGGTAAATAAAGCGAAAGTTGAGTTCCTATGCGATTTGCTTCAAACTCATTTTCAAAGATCTAAATGAAAATTCATTTAAAACTGCATACCAATTTTCCGAAAAATTCATCCCGCTCGGTGGAAAATGGGTGGTAAATAGGGCGAAAGTTGAGTTCTTATGCGATTTGCTTCGAACTCATATTCAAAGATCCATATGAAAATTCATTTATAACTGCATACCTATTTCCCGGAAAATTCACCCCCCTGGGTGGAAAGTGGGTGGTAAATAAGGCGAAAGTTGATTTTTTGTGCAGTTTGCTTCAAACTCGTTTTCAAAAATCTATCTGAAAATTCATTTAAAACTGCATACTTATTTCCCGGAAAATTCACCCGCCTTGGTGTAGAGAGTGTGGTAAATAGGGCGAAAGTTGACTTTTTGTGCAGTTTGCTTCAAACTCGTTTTCAAATATGTATATGAAAATTCATTTAAAGCTGCATACCTATTTCCCGGAAAATTCACCCACCTTGGTAGAGAGAGTGTGGTCAATAGGGCGAAAGTTGAGTTCTTATGCGATTTGCTTCAAACTCGTTTTCAAATATTTATATGAAAATTCATTTAAAACTGAATACCAATTTTCCGGAAAATTCACCCCCCTGGGTGGAAAGTGGGTGGTATATAGGGCGAAAGTTGAGTTTTTATGCGATTTGCTTCAAACTCATTTTCAAAGATCTATATGAAAATTCATTCAAAACAGCATACCAATTTTCCTAAAAACTTATCCCGCTGGGTGGAAAGTGGGTGGTAAATAGAGCGAAAGTTGAGTTCTTATGCGATTTGCTTCAAACTCATTTTCAAAGATCTAAATGAAAATGCATTTAAAACTGCATACCAATTTTCCGGAAAATTCATCCCGCTCGGTGGAAAGTGGGTGGTAAAAAGCCCAAAGTTGAGTTCTTATGCGATTTGCTTCAAACTTATTTTCAAAGATCTATATGAAAATTCATTTAAAACTGCATACCAATTTTCCGGATAATTCATCCCGCTCAGTGGAGAGTGGGTGGTAAATAAGGCGAAAGTTGAGTTCTTATGCGATTTGCTTCAAAATCATTTTCAAAGATCTAAATGAAAATGCATTTTAAACTGCATACCAATTTAACGGAAAATTCACATTCCCGAATGGAAAGTGGGTGGTAAAAAGCCCAAAGTTGAGTTCTTATGCGATTTGCTTCAAACTCATTTTCAAAGATCTATATGAAAATTCATTCAAGACTGCATACCAATTTTCCGGAAAATTCATCCCGCTCGGTGGAAAGTGTGTGGTAAATAGAGCGAAAGTTGAGTTTTTATACGATTTGCTTCACTCATTTTCAAAGATTTTCAATATGAAAATTCAATTAAAACTGCATACCAATTTAACGGAAAATTCAACATGCTTGGTGGAGAGTGGGTGGTAAAAAGCCCAAAGTTGAGTTCTTATGCGATTTGCTTCAAGCTTATTTTCAAAGATCTATATGAAAATTCATTTAAAACAGCATACCAATTTTCCTAAAAACTTATCCCGCTGGGTGGAAAGTGGGTGGTAAATAAGGCGAAAATTGAGTTCTTATGCGATTTGCTTCAAACTCATTTTCAAAGATCTAAATGAAAATGCATTTAAAACTGCATACCAATTTAACGGAAAATTCACATTCCTGGATGGAAAGTGGGTGGTAAAAAGCCCAAAGTTGAGTTCTTATGCGATTTTATTCAAACTCATTTTCAAAGATCTATATGAAAATTCATTTAAGACTGCATACCAATTTTCCTTAAAACTTATCCCGCTGGGTGGAAAGTGGGTGGTAAATAGGGCGAAAGTTGACATTTTATACGATTTGCTTCACTCATTTTTAAAGATTTTCAATATGAAAATTCAATTAAAACTGCATACCAATTTAACGGAAAATTCACATTCCCGGATGGAAAGTGGGTGGTAAAAAGCCCAAAGTTGAGTTCTTATGCGATTTGCTTCAAGCTCATTTTCAAAGATCTATATAAAAATTCATTTAAAACAGCATACCAATTTTCCTAAAAACTTATCCCGCTGGGTGGAAAGTGGGTGGTAAATAAAGCGAAAGTTGAGTTCCTATGCGATTTGCTTCAAACTCATTTTCAAAGATCTAAATGAAAATTCATTTAAAACTGCATACCAATTTTCCGAAAAATTCATCCCGCTCGGTGGAAAATGGGTGGTAAATAGGGCGAAAGTTGAGTTCTTATGCGATTTGCTTCGAACTCATATTCAAAGATCCATATGAAAATTCATTTATAACTGCATACCTATTTCCCGGAAAATTCACCCCCCTGGGTGGAAAGTGGGTGGTAAATAAGGCGAAAGTTGATTTTTTGTGCAGTTTGCTTCAAACTCGTTTTCAAAAATCTATCTGAAAATTCATTTAAAACTGCATACTTATTTCCCGGAAAATTCACCCGCCTTGGTGTAGAGAGTGTGGTAAATAGGGCGAAAGTTGACTTTTTGTGCAGTTTGCTTCAAACTCGTTTTCAAATATGTATATGAAAATTCATTTAAAGCTGCATACCTATTTCCCGGAAAATTCACCCACCTTGGTAGAGAGAGTGTGGTCAATAGGGCGAAAGTTGAGTTCTTATGCGATTTGCTTCAAACTCGTTTTCAAATATTTATATGAAAATTCATTTAAAACTGAATACCAATTTTCCGGAAAATTCACCCCCCTGGGTGGAAAGTGGGTGGTATATAGGGCGAAAGTTGAGTTTTTATGCGATTTGCTTCAAACTCATTTTCAAAGATCTATATGAAAATTCATTCAAAACAGCATACCAATTTTCCTAAAAACTTATCCCGCTGGGTGGAAAGTGGGTGGTAAATAGAGCGAAAGTTGAGTTCTTATGCGATTTGCTTCAAACTCATTTTCAAAGATCTAAATGAAAATGCATTTAAAACTGCATACCAATTTTCCGGAAAATTCATCCCGCTCGGTGGAAAGTGGGTGGTAAAAAGCCCAAAGTTGAGTTCTTATGCGATTTGCTTCAAACTTATTTTCAAAGATCTATATGAAAATTCATTTAAAACTGCATACCAATTTTCCGGATAATTCATCCCGCTCAGTGGAGAGTGGGTGGTAAATAAGGCGAAAGTTGAGTTCTTATGCGATTTGCTTCAAAATCATTTTCAAAGATCTAAATGAAAATGCATTTTAAACTGCATACCAATTTAACGGAAAATTCACATTCCCGAATGGAAAGTGGGTGGTAAAAAGCCCAAAGTTGAGTTCTTATGCGATTTGCTTCAAACTCATTTTCAAAGATCTATATGAAAATTCATTCAAGACTGCATACCAATTTTCCGGAAAATTCATCCCGCTCGGTGGAAAGTGTGTGGTAAATAGAGCGAAAGTTGAGTTTTTATACGATTTGCTTCACTCATTTTCAAAGATTTTCAATATGAAAATTCAATTAAAACTGCATACCAATTTAACGGAAAATTCAACATGCTTGGTGGAGAGTGGGTGGTAAAAAGCCCAAAGTTGAGTTCTTATGCGATTTGCTTCAAGCTTATTTTCAAAGATCTATATGAAAATTCATTTAAAACAGCATACCAATTTTCCTAAAAACTTATCCCGCTGGGTGGAAAGTGGGTGGTAAATAAGGCGAAAATTGAGTTCTTATGCGATTTGCTTCAAACTCATTTTCAAAGATCTAAATGAAAATGCATTTAAAACTGCATACCAATTTAACGGAAAATTCACATTCCTGGATGGAAAGTGGGTGGTAAAAAGCCCAAAGTTGAGTTCTTATGCGATTTTATTCAAACTCATTTTCAAAGATCTATATGAAAATTCATTTAAGACTGCATACCAATTTTCCTTAAAACTTATCCCGCTGGGTGGAAAGTGGGTGGTAAATAGGGCGAAAGTTGACATTTTATACGATTTGCTTCACTCATTTTTAAAGATTTTCAATATGAAAATTCAATTAAAACTGCATACCAATTTAACGGAAAATTCACATTCCCGGATGGAAAGTGGGTGGTAAAAAGCCCAAAGTTGAGTTCTTATGCGATTTGCTTCAAACTCATTTTCAAAGATCTATATGAAAATTCATTTAAAACAGCATACCAATTTTCCTAAAAACTTATCCCGCTGGGTGGAAAGTGGGTGGTAAATAGAGCGAAAGTTGAGTTCTTATGCGATATGCTTCAAACTCATTTTCAAAGATCTAAATGAAAATGCATTTTAAACTGCATACCAATTTAACGGAAAATTCACATTCCCCAATGGAAAGTGGTTGCTAAAAAGCCCAAAGTTGAGTTCTTATGCGATTTGCTTCAAACTCATTTTCAAAGATCTATATGAAAATTCATTCAAGACTGCGTACCAATTTTCCGGAAAATTCATCCCGCTCGGTGGAAAGTGTGTGGTAAATAGGGCGAAAGTTGAGTTTTTATACGATTTGCTTCACTCATTTTCAAAGATTTTCAATATGAAAATTCATTTAAAACTGCATACCAATTTAACGGAAAATTCAACATGCTCGGTGGAGAGTGGGTGGTAAAAAGCCCAAAGTTGAGTTCTTATGCGATTTGCTTCAAGCTCATTTTCAAAGATCTATATAAAAATTCATTTAAAACAGCATACCAATTTTCCTAAAAACTTATCCCGCTGGGTGGAAAGTGGGTGGTAAATAGAGCGAAAGTTGAGTTCCTATGCGATTGGCTTCAAACTCATTTTCAAAGATCTAAATGAAAATGCATTTAAAACTGCATACCAATTTTCCGAAAAATTCATCCCGCTCGGTGGAAAATGGGTGGTAAATAGGGCGAAAGTTGAGTTCTTATGCGATTTGCTTCGAACTCATATTCAAAGATCCATATGAAAATTCATTTATAACTGCATACCTATTTCCGGGAAAATTCACCCCCCTGGGTATAAAGTGGGTGGTAAATAAGGCGAAAGTTGATTTTTTGTGCAGTTTGCTTCAAACTCGTTTTCAAAAATCTATCTGAAAATTAATTTAAAACTGCATACTTATTTCCCGGAAAATTCACCCGCCTTGGTGTAGAGAGTGTGGTAAATAGGGCGAAAGTTGACTTTTTGTGCAGTTTGCTTCAAACTCGTTTTCAAATATGTATATGAAAATTCATTTAAAACTGCATACCTATTTCCCGGAAAATTCACCCACCTTGGTAGAGAGAGTGTGGTCAATAGGGCGAAAGTTGAGTTCTTATGCGATTTGCTTCAAACTCGTTTTCAAATATTTATATGAAAATTCATTTAAAACTGAATACCAATTTTCCGGAAAATTCACCCCCCTGGGTGGAAAGTGGGTGGTATATAGGGCGAAAGTTGAGTTTTTATACGATTTGCTTCACTCATTTTCAAAGATTTTCAATATGAAAATTCATTTAAAACTGCATACCAATTTAACAGAAAATTCACATTCCCGGATGGAAAGTGGGTGGTAAATAGGGCGAAAGTTGAGTTTTTATGCGCTTTGCTTCAAACTCAATTTCAAAGATCTATATGAAAATTCATTTAAAACTGCATACCAATTTTCCGGAAAATTCATCCCGCTCGGTGGAGAGTGGGTGGTAAATAGGGCGAAAGTTGATTTTTTATACGATTTGCTTCACTCATTTTAAAGATTTTCAATATGAAAATTCATTTAAAACTGCATACCAATTTAACGGAAAATTCAGCCCGCTCGGTGGAGAGTGGGTGGTCAATAGGGCGAAAGTTGAGTTCTTATGCGATTTGCTTCAAACTCATTTTCAAAGATCTATATGAAAATTCAATCAAGACTGCATACCAATTTTCCGGAAAATTCATCCCGCTCGGTGGAAAGTGTGTGGTAAATAGGGCGAAAGTTGAGTTTTTATACGATTTGCTTCACTCATTTTCAAAGATTTTCAATATGAAAATTCATTTAAAACTGCATACCAATTTAACGGAAAATTCAACATGCTCGGTGGAGAGTTGGTGGTAAAAAGCCCAAAGTTGAGTTCTTATGCGATTTGCTTCAAGCTCATTTTCAAAGATCTATATAAAAATTCATTTAAAACTGCATACCAATTTTCCTAAAAACTTATCCCGCTGGGTGGAAAGTGGGTGGTAAATAAAGCGAAAGTTGAGTTCCTATGCGATTTGCTTCAAACTCATTTTCAAAGATCTAAATGAAAATTCATTTAAAACTGCATACCAATTTTCCGAAAAATTCATCCCGCTCGGTGGAAAATGGGTGGTAAATAGGGCGAAAGTTGAGTTCTTATGCGATTTGCTTCGAACTCATATTCAAAGATCCATATGAAAATTCATTTATAACTGCATACCTATTTCCCGGAAAATTCACCCCCCTGGGTGGAAAGTGGGTGGTAAATAAGGCGAAAGTTGATTTTTTGTGCAGTTTGCTTCAAACTCGTTTTCAAAAATCTATCTGAAAATTCATTTAAAACTGCATACTTATTTCCCGGAAAATTCACCCGCCTTGGTGTAGAGAGTGTGGTAAATAGGGCGAAAGTTGACTTTTTGTGCAGTTTGCTTCAAACTCGTTTTCAAATATGTATATGAAAATTCATTTAAAGCTGCATACCTATTTCCCGGAAAATTCACCCACCTTGGTAGAGAGAGTGTGGTCAATAGGGCGAAAGTTGAGTTCTTATGCGATTTGCTTCAAACTCGTTTTCAAATATTTATATGAAAATTCATTTAAAACTGAATACCAATTTTCCGGAAAATTCACCCCCCTGGGTGGAAAGTGGGTGGTATATAGGGCGAAAGTTGAGTTTTTATGCGATTTGCTTCAAACTCATTTTCAAAGATCTAAATGAAAATGCATTTAAAACTGCATACCAATTTTCCGGAAAATTCATCCCGCTCGGTGGAAAGTGGGTGGTAAAAAGCCCAAAGTTGAGTTCTTATGCGATTTGCTTCAAACTTATTTTCAAAGATCTATATGAAAATTCATTTAAAACTGCATACCAATTTTCCGGATAATTCATCCCGCTCAGTGGAGAGTGGGTGGTAAATAGGGCGAAAGTTGAGTTCTTATGCGATTTGCTTCAAAATCATTTTCAAAGATCTAAATGAAAATGCATTTTAAACTGCATACCAATTTAACGGAAAATTCACATTCCCGAATGGAAAGTGGGTGGTAAAAAGCCCAAAGTTGAGTTCTTATGCGATTTGCTTCAAACTCATTTTCAAAGATCTATATGAAAATTCATTCAAGACTGCATACCAATTTTCCGGAAAATTCATCCCGCTCGGTGGAAAGTGTGTGGTAAATAGAGCGAAAGTTGAGTTTTTATACGATTTGCTTCACTCATTTTCAAAGATTTTCAATATGAAAATTCAATTAAAACTGCATACCAATTTAACGGAAAATTCAACATGCTCGGTGGAGAGTGGGTGGTAAAAAGCCCAAAGTTGAGTTCTTATGCGATTTGCTTCAAGCTTATTTTCAAAGATCTATATGAAAATTCATTTAAAACAGCATACCAATTTTCCTAAAAACTTATCCCGCTGGGTGGAAAGTGGGTGGTAAATAAGGCGAAAATTGAGTTCTTATGCGATTTGCTTCAAACTCATTTTCAAAGATCTAAATGAAAATGCATTTAAAACTGCATACCAATTTAACGGAAAATTCACATTCCTGGATGGAAAGTGGGTGGTAAAAAGCCCAAAGTTGAGTTCTTATGCGATTTTATTCAAACTCATTTTCAAAGATCTATATGAAAATTCATTTAAGACTGCATACCAATTTTCCTTAAAACTTATCCCGCTGGGTGGAAAGTGGGTGGTAAATAGGGCGAAAGTTGACATTTTATACGATTTGCTTCACTCATTTTTAAAGATTTTCAATATGAAAATTCAATTAAAACTGCATACCAATTTAACGGAAAATTCACATTCCCGGATGGAAAGTGGGTGGTAAAAAGCCCAAAGTTGAGTTCTTATGCGATTTGCTTCAAACTCATTTTCAAAGATCTATATGAAAATTCATTTAAAACAGCATACCAATTTTCCTAAAAACTTATCCCGCTGGGTGGAAAGTGGGTGGTAAATAGAGCGAAAGTTGAGTTCTTATGCGATATGCTTCAAACTCATTTTCAAAGATCTAAATGAAAATGCATTTTAAACTGCATACCAATTTAACGGAAAATTCACATTCCCCAATGGAAAGTGGTTGCTAAAAAGCCCAAAGTTGAGTTCTTATGCGATTTGCTTCAAACTCATTTTCAAAGATCTATATGAAAATTCATTCAAGACTGCGTACCAATTTTCCGGAAAATTCATCCCGCTCGGTGGAAAGTGTGTGGTAAATAGGGCGAAAGTTGAGTTTTTATACGATTTGCTTCACTCATTTTCAAAGATTTTCAATATGAAAATTCATTTAAAACTGCATACCAATTTAACGGAAAATTCAACATGCTCGGTGGAGAGTGGGTGGTAAAAAGCCCAAAGTTGAGTTCTTATGCGATTTGCTTCAAGCTCATTTTCAAAGATCTATATAAAAATTCATTTAAAACAGCATACCAATTTTCCTAAAAACTTATCCCGCTGGGTGGAAAGTGGGTGGTAAATAGAGCGAAAGTTGAGTTCCTATGCGATTGGCTTCAAACTCATTTTCAAAGATCTAAATGAAAATGCATTTAAAACTGCATACCAATTTTCCGAAAAATTCATCCCGCTCGGTGGAAAATGGGTGGTAAATAGGGCGAAAGTTGAGTTCTTATGCGATTTGCTTCGAACTCATATTCAAAGATCCATATGAAAATTCATTTATAACTGCATACCTATTTCCGGGAAAATTCACCCCCCTGGGTATAAAGTGGGTGGTAAATAAGGCGAAAGTTGATTTTTTGTGCAGTTTGCTTCAAACTCGTTTTCAAAAATCTATCTGAAAATTCATTTAAAACTGCATACTTATTTCCCGGAAAATTCACCCGCCTTGGTGTAGAGAGTGTGGTAAATAGGGCGAAAGTTGACTTTTTGTGCAGTTTGCTTCAAACTCGTTTTCAAATATGTATATGAAAATTCATTTAAAACTGCATACCTATTTCCCGGAAAATTCACCCACCTTGGTAGAGAGAGTGTGGTCAATAGGGCGAAAGTTGAGTTCTTATGCGATTTGCTTCAAACTCGTTTTCAAATATTTATATGAAAATTCATTTAAAACTGAATACCAATTTTCCGGAAAATTCACCCCCCTGGGTGGAAAGTGGGTGGTATATAGGGCGAAAGTTGAGTTTTTATACGATTTGCTTCACTCATTTTCAAAGATTTTCAATATGAAAATTCATTTAAAACTGCATACCAATTTAACAGAAAATTCACATTCCCGGATGGAAAGTGGGTGGTAAATAGGGCGAAAGTTGAGTTTTTATGCGCTTTGCTTCAAACTCAATTTCAAAGATCTATATGAAAATTCATTTAAAACTGCATACCAATTTTCCGGAAAATTCATCCCGCTCGGTGGAGAGTGGGTGGTAAATAGGGCGAAAGTTGATTTTTTATACGATTTGCTTCACTCATTTTAAAGATTTTCAATATGAAAATTCATTTAAAACTGCATACCAATTTAACGGAAAATTCAGCCCGCTCGGTGGAGAGTGGGTGGTCAATAGGGCGAAAGTTGAGTTCTTATGCGATTTGCTTCAAACTCATTTTCAAAGATCTATATGAAAATTCAATCAAGACTGCATACCAATTTTCCGGAAAATTCATCCCGCTCGGTGGAAAGTGTGTGGTAAATAGGGCGAAAGTTGAGTTTTTATACGATTTGCTTCACTCATTTTCAAAGATTTTCAATATGAAAATTCATTTAAAACTGCATACCAATTTAACGGAAAATTCAACATGCTCGGTGGAGAGTTGGTGGTAAAAAGCCCAAAGTTGAGTTCTTATGCGATTTGCTTCAAGCTCATTTTCAAAGATCTATATAAAAATTCATTTAAAACAGCATACCAATTTTCCTAAAAACTTATCCCGCTGGGTGGAAAGTGGGTGGTAAATAAAGCGAAAGTTGAGTTCCTATGCGATTTGCTTCAAACTCATTTTCAAAGATCTAAATGAAAATTCATTTAAAACTGCATACCAATTTTCCGAAAAATTCATCCCGCTCGGTGGAAAATGGGTGGTAAATAGGGCGAAAGTTGAGTTCTTATGCGATTTGCTTCGAACTCATATTCAAAGATCCATATGAAAATTCATTTATAACTGCATACCTATTTCCCGGAAAATTCACCCCCCTGGGTGGAAAGTGGGTGGTAAATAAGGCGAAAGTTGATTTTTTGTGCAGTTTGCTTCAAACTCGTTTTCAAAAATCTATCTGAAAATTCATTTAAAACTGCATACTTATTTCCCGGAAAATTCACCCGCCTTGGTGTAGAGAGTGTGGTAAATAGGGCGAAAGTTGACTTTTTGTGCAGTTTGCTTCAAACTCGTTTTCAAATATGTATATGAAAATTCATTTAAAGCTGCATACCTATTTCCCGGAAAATTCACCCACCTTGGTAGAGAGAGTGTGGTCAATAGGGCGAAAGTTGAGTTCTTATGCGATTTGCTTCAAACTCGTTTTCAAATATTTATATGAAAATTCATTTAAAACTGAATACCAATTTTCCGGAAAATTCACCCCCCTGGGTGGAAAGTGGGTGGTATATAGGGCGAAAGTTGAGTTTTTATACGATTTGCTTCACTCATTTTCAAAGATTTTCAATATGAAAATTCATTTAAAACTGCATACCAATTTAACGGAAAATTCAGCCCGCTCGGTGGAGAGTGGGTGGTTAAAATGCCAAAGTTGAGTTCTTATGCGATTTGCTTCAAACTCATTTTCAAAGATCTATATGAAAATTCATTTAAAACAGCATACCAATTTTCCTAAAAACTTATCCCGCTGGGTGGAAAGTGGGTGGTAAATAGAGCGAAAGTTGAGTTCTTATGCGATTTGCTTCAAACTCATTTTCAAAGATCTAAATGAAAATGCATTTAAAACTGCATACCAATTTTCCGGAAAATTCATCCCGCTCGGTGGAAAGTGGGTGGTAAAAAGCCCAAAGTTGAGTTCTTATGCGATTTGCTTCAAACTTATTTTCAAAGATCTATATGAAAATTCATTTAAAACTGCATACCAATTTTCCGGATAATTCATCCCGCTCAGTGGAGAGTGGGTGGTAAATAGGGCGAAAGTTGAGTTCTTATGCGATTTGCTTCAAAATCATTTTCAAAGATCTAAATGAAAATGCATTTTAAACTGCATACCAATTTAACGGAAAATTCACATTCCCGAATGGAAAGTGGGTGGTAAAAAGCCCAAAGTTGAGTTCTTATGCGATTTGCTTCAAACTCATTTTCAAAGATCTATATGAAAATTCATTCAAGACTGCATACCAATTTTCCGGAAAATTCATCCCGCTCGGTGGAAAGTGTGTGGTAAATAGAGCGAAAGTTGAGTTTTTATACGATTTGCTTCACTCATTTTCAAAGATTTTCAATATGAAAATTCAATTAAAACTGCATACCAATTTAACGGAAAATTCAACATGCTCGGTGGAGAGTGGGTGGTAAAAAGCCCAAAGTTGAGTTCTTATGCGATTTGCTTCAAGCTTATTTTCAAAGATCTATATGAAAATTCATTTAAAACAGCATACCAATTTTCCTAAAAACTTATCCCGCTGGGTGGAAAGTGGGTGGTAAATAAGGCGAAAATTGAGTTCTTATGCGATTTGCTTCAAACTCATTTTCAAAGATCTAAATGAAAATGCATTTAAAACTGCATACCAATTTAACGGAAAATTCACATTCCTGGATGGAAAGTGGGTGGTAAAAAGCCCAAAGTTGAGTTCTTATGCGATTTTATTCAAACTCATTTTCAAAGATCTATATGAAAATTCATTTAAGACTGCATACCAATTTTCCTTAAAACTTATCCCGCTGGGTGGAAAGTGGGTGGTAAATAGAGCGAAAGTTGACATTTTATACGATTTGCTTCACTCATTTTTAAAGATTTTCAATATGAAAATTCAATTAAAACTGCATACCAATTTAACGGAAAATTCACATTCCCGGATGGAAAGTGGGTGGTAAAAAGCCCAAAGTTGAGTTCTTATGCGATTTGCTTCAAACTCATTTTCAAAGATCTATATGAAAATTCATTTAAAACAGCATACCAATTTTCCTAAAAACTTATCCCGCTGGGTGGAAAGTGGGTGGTAAATAGAGCGAAAGTTGAGTTCTTATGCGATATGCTTCAAACTCATTTTCAAAGATCTAAATGAAAATGCATTTTAAACTGCATACCAATTTAACGGAAAATTCACATTCCCCAATGGAAAGTGGTTGCTAAAAAGCCCAAAGTTGAGTTCTTATGCGATTTGCTTCAAACTCATTTTCAAAGATCTATATGAAAATTCATTCAAGACTGCATACCAATTTTCCGGAAAATTCATCCCGCTCGGTGGAAAGTGTGTGGTAAATAGGGCGAAAGTTGAGTTTTTATACGATTTGCTTCACTCATTTTCAAAGATTTTCAATATGAAAATTCATTTAAAATAGCATACCAATTTTCCGGAAAATTCATCCCGCTCGGTGGAAAGTGGGTGGTAAATAGGGCATAAGTTGAGTTCTTATGCGATTTGCTTCGAACTCATATTCAAAGATCTATATGAAAATTCATTTAAAACTGCATACCAATTTTCCGAAAAATTCATCCCGCTCGGTGGAAAATGGGTGGTAAATAGGGCGAAAGTTGAGTTCTTATGCGATTTGCTTCGAACTCATATTCAAAGATCCATATGAAAATTCATTTATAGCTGCATACCTATTTCCCGGAAAATTCACCCCCCTGGGTGGAAAGTGGGTGGTAAATAGGGCAAAAGTTGAGTTCTTATGCGATTTGCTTCAAACTCATTTTCAAAGATCTAAATGAAAATGCATTTAAAACTGCATACCAATTTTCCGGAAAATTCATCCCACTCGGTGGAAAGTGGGTGGTAAATAGGGCGAAAGTTGACTTTTTATGCGATTTGCTTCAAACTCGTTTTCAAATAATTATATGAAAATTCATTTAAAACTGAATACCAATTTTCCGGAAAATTCACCCCCCTGGGTGGAAAGTGGGTGGTAAATAGGGCGAAAGTTGACTTTTTATGCGATTTGCTTCACTCATTTTTAAAGATTTTCAATATGAAAATTCATTTAAAACTGCATACCAATTTAACGGAAAATTCAGCCCGCTCGGTGGAAAGTGGGTGGTAAATAGAGCGAAAGTTGAGTTATTATGCGATTTGCTTCAAACTCATTTTCAAAGATCTAAATGAAAATGCATTTAAAACTGCATACCAATTTTCCGGAAAATTCATCCCGCTCGGTGGAAAGTGGGTGGTAAATAGGGCGAAAGTTGACTTTTTATGCGATTTGCTTCAAACTCGTTTTCAAATAATTATATGAAAATTCATTTAAAACTGAATACCAATTTTCCGGAAAATTCACCCCCCTGGGTGGAAAGTGGGTGGTATATAGGGCGAAAGTTGAGTTTTTATACGATTTGCTTCACTCATTTTCAAAGATTTTCAATATGAAAATTCATTTGAAACTGCATACCAATTTAACGGAAAATTCAGCCCGCTCGGTGGAAAGTGGGTGGTAAATAGAGCGAAAGTTGAGTTATTATGCGATTTGCTTCAAACTCATTTTCAAAGATCCAAATGAAAATGCATTTAAAACTGCATACCATTTTTCCGGAAAATTCATCCCGCTCGGCGGAAAGTGGTTGGTAAATAGGGCGAAAGTTGACTTTTTATGCGATTTGCTTCACTCATTTTTAAAGATTTTCAATATGAAAAATCATTTAAAACTGCATACCAATTTAACGGAAAATTCACATTCCCGGATGGAAAGTGGGTGGTAAAAAGCCCAAAGTTGAGTTCTTATGCGATTTGCTTCAAACTCATTTTCAAAGATCTATATGAAAATTAATTTAAAACAGCATACCAATTTTCCTAAAAACTTATCCCGCTGGGTGGAAAGTGGGTGGTAAATAGGGCGAAAGTTGAGTTCTTATGCGATTTGCTTCAAACTCATTTTCAAAGATCTAAATGAAAATGCATTTAAAACTGCATACCAATTTAACGGAAAATTCACATTCCTGGATGGAAAGTGGGTGGTAAAAAGCCCGAAGTTGAGTTCTTATGCGATTTTATTCAAACTCATTTTCAAAGATCTATATGAAAATTCATTTAAGACTGCATACCAATTTTCCTAAAAACTTATCCCGCTGGGTGGAAAGTGGGTGGTAAATAGAGCGAAAGTTGAGTTCTTATGCGATTTGCTTCAAACTCATTTTCAAAGATCTAAATGAAAATGCATTTAAAACAACATACCAATTTTCCGGAAAATTCATCCCGCTCGGTGGAAAGTGGGTGGTAAATAGGGCGAAAGTTGAGTTCTTATGCGATTTGCTTCGAACTCATATTCAAAGATCTATATGAAAATTCATTTAAAACTGCATACCAATTTTCCGAAAAATTCATCCCGCTCTGTGGAAAATGGGTGGTAAATAGGGCGAAAGTTGAGTTCTTATGCGATTTGCTTCGAACTCATATTCAAAGATCCATATGAAAATTCATTTATAACTGCATACCTATTTCCCGGAAAATTCACCCCCCTGGGTGGAAAGTGGGTGGTAAATAGGGCAAAAGTTGAATTTTTGTGCAGTTTGCTTCAAACTCGTTTTCAAATATCTATCTGAAAATTCATTTAAAACTGCATACTTATTTCCCGGAAAATTCACCCCCCTTGGTGTAGAGAGTGTGGTAAATAGGGCGAAAGTTGAGTTTTTGTGCAGTTTGCTTCAAACTCGTTTTTAAATATCTATATGAAAATTCATTTAAAACTGCATACCTATTTCCCGGAAAATTTACCCACCTTGGTAGAGAGAGTGTGGTCAATAGGGCGAAAGTTGAGTTCTTATGCGATTTGCTTCAAACTCATTTTCAAAGATCTATATGAAAATTCATTTAAAACAGCATACCAATTTTCCTAAAAACTTATCCCGCTGGGTGGAAAGTGGGTGGTAAATAGAGCGAAAGTTGAGTTCTTATGCGATATGCTTCAAACTCATTTTCAAAGATCTAAATGAAAATGCATTTTAAACTGCATACCAATTTAACGGAAAATTCACATTCCCCAATGGAAAGTGGTTGCTAAAAAGCCCAAAGTTGAGTTCTTATGCGATTTGCTTCAAACTCATTTTCAAAGATCTATATGAAAATTCATTCAAGACTGCATACCAATTTTCCGGAAAATTCATCCCGCTCGGTGGAAAGTGTGTGGTAAATAGGGCGAAAGTTGAGTTTTTATACGATTTGCTTCACTCATTTTCAAAGATTTTCAATATGAAAATTCATTTAAAACAGCATACCAATTTTTCGGAAAATTCATCCCGCTCGGTGGAAAGTGGGTGGTAAATAGGGCATAAGTTGAGTTCTTATGCGATTTGCTTCGAACTCATATTCAAAGATCTATATAAAAATTCATTTAAAACTGCATACCAATTTTCCGAAAAATTCATCCCGCTCGGTGGAAAATGGGTGGTAAATAGGGCGAAAGTTGAGTTCTTATGCGATTTGCTTCGAACTCATATTCAAAGATCCATATGAAAATTCATTTATAGCTGCATACCTATTTCCCGGAAAATTCACCCCCCTGGGTGGAAAGTGGGTGGTAAATAGGGCAAAAGTTGAGTTCTTATGCGATTTGCTTCAAACTCATTTTCAAAGATCTAAATGAAAATGCATTTAAAACTGCATACCAATTTTCCGGAAAATTCATCCCACTCGGTGGAAAGTGGGTGGTAACTAGGGCGAAAGTTGACTTTTTATGCGATTTGCTTCAAACTCGTTTTCAAATAATTATATGAAAATTCATTTAAAACTGAATACCAATTTTCCGGAAAATTCACCCCCCTGGGTGGAAAGTGGGTGGTAAATAGGGCGAAAGTTGACTTTTTATGCGATTTGCTTCACTCATTTTTAAAGATTTTCAATATGAAAATTCATTTAAAACTGCATACCAATTTAACGGAAAATTCAGCCCGCTCGGTGGAAAGTGGGTGGTAAATAGAGCGAAAGTTGAGTTATTATGCGATTTGCTTCAAACTCATTTTCAAAGATCTAAATGAAAATGCATTTAAAACTGCATACCAATTTTCCGGAAAATTCATCCCGCTCGGTGGAAAGTGGGTGGTAAATAGGGCGAAAGTTGACTTTTTATGCGATTTGCTTCAAACTCGTTTTCAAATAATTATATGAAAATTCATTTAAAACTGAATACCAATTTTCCGGAAAATTCACCCCCCTGGGTGGAAAGTGGGTGGTATATAGGGCGAAAGTTGAGTTTTTATACGATTTGCTTCACTCATTTTCAAAGATTTTCAATATGAAAATTCATTTGAAACTGCATACCAATTTAACGGAAAATTCAGCCCGCTCGGTGGAAAGTGGGTGGTAAATAGAGCGAAAGTTGAGTTATTATGCGATTTGCTTCAAACTCATTTTCAAAGATCCAAATGAAAATGCATTTAAAACTGCATACCATTTTTCCGGAAAATTCATCCCGCTCGGCGGAAAGTGGTTGGTAAATAGGGCGAAAGTTGACTTTTTATGCGATTTGCTTCACTCATTTTTAAAGATTTTCAATATGAAAAATCATTTAAAACTGCATACCAATTTAACGGAAAATTCACATTCCCGGATGGAAAGTGGGTGGTAAAAAGCCCAAAGTTGAGTTCTTATGCGATTTGCTTCAAACTCATTTTCAAAGATCTATATGAAAATTAATTTAAAACAGCATACCAATTTTCCTAAAAACTTATCCCGCTGGGTGGAAAGTGGGTGGTAAATAGGGCGAAAGTTGAGTTCTTATGCGATTTGCTTCAAACTCATTTTCAAAGATCTAAATGAAAATGCATTTAAAACTGCATACCAATTTAACGGAAAATTCACATTCCTGGATGGAAAGTGGGTGGTAAAAAGCCCGAAGTTGAGTTCTTATGCGATTTTATTCAAACTCATTTTCAAAGATCTATATGAAAATTCATTTAAGACTGCATACCAATTTTCCTAAAAACTTATCCCGCTGGGTGGAAAGTGGGTGGTAAATAGAGCGAAAGTTGAGTTCTTATGCGATTTGCTTCAAACTCATTTTCAAAGATCTAAATGAAAATGCATTTAAAACAACATACCAATTTTCCGGAAAATTCATCCCGCTCGGTGGAAAGTGGGTGGTAAATAGGGCGAAAGTTGAGTTCTTATGCGATTTGCTTCGAACTCATATTCAAAGATCTATATGAAAATTCATTTAAAACTGCATACCAATTTTCCGAAAAATTCATCCCGCTCTGTGGAAAATGGGTGGTAAATAGGGCGAAAGTTGAGTTCTTATGCGATTTGCTTCGAACTCATATTCAAAGATCCATATGAAAATTCATTTATAACTGCATACCTATTTCCCGGAAAATTCACCCCCCTGGGTGGAAAGTGGGTGGTAAATAGGGCAAAAGTTGAATTTTTGTGCAGTTTGCTTCAAACTCGTTTTCAAATATCTATCTGAAAATTCATTTAAAACTGCATACTTATTTCCCGGAAAATTCACCCCCCTTGGTGTAGAGAGTGTGGTAAATAGGGCGAAAGTTGAGTTTTTGTGCAGTTTGCTTCAAACTCGTTTTTAAATATCTATATGAAAATTCATTTAAAACTGCATACCTATTTCCCGGAAAATTTACCCACCTTGGTAGAGAGAGTGTGGTCAATAGGGCGAAAGTTGAGTTCTTATGCGATTTGCTTCAAACTCATTTTCAAAGATCTATATGAAAATTCATTAAAAGCTGCATTCCAATTTTCCGGAAATTTCACATTTCCGGGTGGAGAGTGGGTGGTAAATAGGGCGAAAGTTGAGTTTTTGTGCACTTTGCTTCAAACTCGTATTCAAATATCTACATGAAAATTCATTTAAAACTGAATACCAATTTTCCGGAAAATGAACCCCCCTGGGTGGAAAGTGGGTGGTAAATAGGGCGAAAGTTGACATTTTATACGATTTGCTTCACTCATTTTTAAAGATTTTCAATATGAAAATTCAATTAAAACTGCACACCAATTTAACGGAAAATTCACATTCCCGGATGGAAAGTGGGTGGTAAAAGGCCCAAAGTTGAGTTCTAATGCGATTTGCTTCAAACTCATTTTCAAAGATCTATATGAAAATTAATTTAAAACAGCATACCAATTTTCCTAAAAACTTATCCCGCTGGGTGGAAAGTGGGTGGTAAATAGAGCGAAAGTTGAGTTCTTATGCGATTTGCTTCAAACTCATTTTCAATGATCTAAATGAAAATGCATTTTAAACTTTATACCAATTTAACGGAAAATTCACATTCCCGAATGGAAAGTGGGTGGTTAAAAGCCCAAAGTTGAGTTCTTATGCGATTTGCTTCAAACTCATTTTCAAAGATCTATATGAAAATTCATTCAAGACTGCATACCAATTTTCCGGAAAATTCATCCCGCTCGGTGGAAAGTGTGTGGTAAATAGGGCGAAAGTTGAGTTTTTATACGATTTGCTTCACTCATTTTCAAAGATTTTCAATATGAAAATTCATTTAAAACTGCATACCAATTTAACGGAAAATTCAACATGCTCGGTGGAGAGTGGGTGGTAAAAAGCCCAAAGTTGAGTTCTTATGCGATTTGCTTCAAACTCATTTTCAAAGATCTAAATGAAAATGCATTTAAAACAACATACCAATTTTCCGGAAAATTCATCCCGCTCGGTGGAAAGTGGGTGGTAAATAGGGCAAAAGTTGAGTTCTTATGCGATTTGCTTCAAACTCATTTTCAAAGATCTAAATGAAAATGCATTTAAAACTGCATACCAATTTTCCGGAAAATTCATCCCGCTCGGTGGAAAGTGGGTGGTAAATAGGGCGAAAGTTGACTTTTTATGCGATTTGCTTCAAACTCGTTTTCAAATAATTATATGAAAATTCATTTAAAACTGAATACCAATTTTCCGGAAAATTCACCCCCCTGGGTGGAAAGTGGGTGGTAAATAGGCCGAAAGTTGACTTTTTATGCGATTTGCTGCACTCATTTTTAAAGATTTTCAATATGAAAATTCATTTAAAACTGCATACCAATTTAACGGAAAATTCAGCCCGCTCGGTGGAAAGTGGGTGGTAAATAGAGCGAAAGTTGAGTTATTATGCGATTTGCTTCAAACTCATTTTCAAAGATCTTAATGAAAATGCATTTAAAACTGCATACCAATTTTCCGGAAAATTCATCCCGCTCGGTGGAAAGTGGGTGGTAAATAGGGCGAAAGTTGACTTTTTATGCGATTTGCTTCAAACTCGTTTTCAAATAATTATATGAAAATTCATTTAAAACTGAATACCAATTTTCCGGAAAATTCACCCCCCTGGGTGGAAAGTGGGTGGTATATAGGGTGAAAGTTGAGTTTTTATACGATTTGCTTCACTCATTTTCAAAGATTTTCAATATGAAAATTCATTTGAAACTGCATACCAATTTAACGGAAAATTCAGCCCGCTCGGTGGAAAGTGGGTGGTAGATAGAGCGAAAGTTGAGTTATTATGCGATTTGCTTCAAACTCATTTTCAAAGATCTAAATGAAAATGCATTTAAAACTGCATACCAATTTTCCGGAAAATTCATCCCGCTCGGTGGAAAGTGGGTGGTAAATAGGGCGAAAGTTGACTTTTTATGCGATTTGCTTCACTCATTTTTAAAGATTTTCAATATGAAAATTCATTTAAAACTGCATACCAATTTAACGGAAAATTCACATTCCCGGATGGAAAGTGGTTGGTAAAAAGCCCAAAGTTGAGTTCTTATGCGATTTGCTTCAAACTCATTTTCAAAGATCTATATGAAAATTAATTTAAAACAGCATACCAATTTTCATAAAAACTTATCCCGCTGGGTGGAAAGTGGGTGGTAAATAGGGCGAAAGTTGAGTTCTTATGCGATTTGCTTCAAACTCATTTTCAAAGATCTAAATGAAAATGCATTTAAAACTGCATACCAATTTAACGGAAAATTCACATTCCTGGATGGAAAGTGGGTGGTAAAAAGCCCAAAGTTGAGTTCTTATGCGATTTTATTCAAACTCATTTTCAAAGATCTATATGAAAATTCATTTAAGACTGCATACCAATTTTCCTAAAAACTTATCCCGCTGGGTGGAAAGTGGGTGGTAAATAGAGCGAAAGTTGAGTTCTTATGCGATTTGCTTCAAACTCATTTTCAAAGATCTAAATGAAAATGCATTTAAAACAACATACCAATTTTCCGGAAAATTCATCCCGCTCGGTGGAAAGTGGGTGGTAAATAGGGCAAAAGATGAGTTCTTATGCGATTTGCTTCGAACTCATATTCAAAGATCTATATGAAAATTCATTTAAAACTGCATACCAATTTTCCGAAAAATTCATCCCGCTCGGTGGAAAATGGGTGGTAAATAGGGCGAAAGTTGAGTTCTTATGCGATTTGCTTCGAACTCATATTCAAAGATCCATATGAAAATTCATTTATAACTGCATACCTATTTCCCGGAAAATTCACCCCCCTGGGTGGAAAGTGGGTGGTAAATAGGGCAAAAGTTGAATTTTTGTGCAGTTTGCTTCAAACTCGTTTTCAAATATCTATCTGAAAATTCATTTAAAACTGCATACTTTTTTCCCGGAAAATTCACCCCCCTTGGTGTAGAGAGTGTGGTAAATAGGGCGAAAGTTGAGTTTTTGTGCAGTTTGCTTCAAACTCGTTTTCAAATATCTATATGAAAATGCATTTAAAACTGCATACCTATTTCCCGGAAAATTTACCCACCTTGGTAGAGAGAGTGTGGTCAATAGGGCGAAAGTTGAGTTCTTATGCGATTTGCTTCAAACTCATTTTCAAAGATCTATATGAAAATTCATTAAAAGCTGCATTCCAATTTTTCCGGAAAATTCACATTTCCGGGTGGAGAGTGGGTGGTAAATAGGGCGAAAGTTGAGTTTTTGTGCAGTTTGCTTCAAACTCGTTTTCAAATATCTACATGAAAATTCATTTAAAACTGAATACCAATTTTCCGGAAAATGCACCCCCCTGGGTGGAAAGTGGGTGGTAAATAGGGCGAAAGTTGACATTTTATACGATTTGCTTCACTCATTTTTAAAGATTTTCAATATGAAAATTCAATTAAAACTGCATACCAATTTAACGGAAAATTCACATTCCCGGATGGAAAGTGGGTGGTAAAAGGCCCAAAGTTGAGTTCTTATCTATATGAAAATTAATTTAAAACAGCATACCAATTTTCCTAAAAACTTATCCCGCTGGGTGGAAAGTGGGTGGTAAATAGAGCGAAAGTTGAGTTCTTATGCGATTTGCTTCAAACTCATTTTCAATGATCTAAATGAAAATGCATTTTAAACTTTATACCAATTTAACGGAAAATTCACATTCCCGAATGGAAAGTGGGTGGTAAAAAGCCCAAAGTTGAGTTCTTATGCGATTTGCTTCAAACTCATTTTCAAAGATCTATATGAAAATTCATTCAAGACTGCATACCAATTTTCCGGAAAATTCATCCCGCTCGGTGGAAAGTGTGTGGTAAATAGGGCGAAAGTTGAGTTTTTATACGATTTGCTTCACTCATTTTCAAAGATTTTCAATATGAAAATTCATTTAAAACTGCATACCAATTTAACGGAAAATTCAACATGCTCGGTGGAGAGTGGGTGGTAAAAAGCCCAAAGTTGAGTTTTTATGCGATTTGCTTCAAGCTCATTTTCAAAGATCTATATGAAAATTCATTTAAAACAGCATACCAATTTTCCTAAAAACTTATCCCGCTGGGTGGAAAGTGGGTGGTAAATAGAGCGAAAGTTGAGTTCTTATGCGATTTGCTTCAAACTCATTTTCAAAGATCTAAATGAAAATGCATTTAAAACAACATACCAATTTTCCGGAAAATTCATCCCGCTCGGTGGAAAGTGGGTGGTAAATAGGGCAAAAGTTGAGTTCTTATGCGATTTGCTTCGAACTCATATTCAAAGATCTATATGAAAATTCATTTAAAACTGCATACCAATTTTCCGAAAAATTCATCCCGCTCGGTGGAAAATGGGTGGTAAATAGGGCGAAAGTTGAGTTCTTATACGATTTGCTTCACTCATTTTCAAAGATTTTCAATTTGAAAATTCATTTAAAACTGCATACCAATTTAACGGAAAATTCACATTCCCGGATGGAAAGTGGGTGGTAAAAAGCCCAAAGTTGAGTTCTTATGCGATTTGCTTCAAACTCATTTTCAAAGATCCATATGAAAATTCATTTATAACTGCATACCTATTTCCCGGAAAATTCACCCCCCTGGGTGGAAAGTGGGTGGTAAATAAGGCGAAAGTTGAGTTTTTGTGCAGTTTGCTTCAAACTCGTTTTCAAATATCTATATGAAAATTCATTTAAAACTGCATACCTATTTCCCGGAAAATTTACCCACCTTGGTAGAGAGAGTGTGGTCAATAGGGCGAAAGTTGAGTTCTTATGCGATTTGCTTCAAACTCATTTTCAAAGATCTATATGAAAATTCATTAAAAGCTGCATTCCAAATTTCCGGAAATTTCACATTTCCGGGTGGAAAGTGGGTGGTAAATAGGGCGAAAGTTGAGTTCTTGTGCAGTTTGCTTCAAACTCGTTTTCAAATATCTACATGAAAATTCATTTAAAACTGAATACCAATTTTCCGGAAAATTCACTCCCCTGGGTGGAAAGTGGGTGGTAAATAGGGCGAAAGTTGACTTTTTATACGATTTGCTTCACTCATTTTCAAAGATTTTCAATATGAAAATTCATTTAAAACTGCATACCAATTTAACAGAAAATTCACATTCCCGGATGGAAAGTGGGTGGTAAATAGGGCGAAAGTTGAGTTTTTATGCGATTTGCTTCAAACTCAACTTCAAAGATCTATATGAAAATTCATTTAAAACTGCATACCAATTTTCCGGAAAATTCATCCCGCTCGGTGGAGAGTGGGTGGTAAATAGGGCGAAAGTTGAGTTTTTATACGATTTGCTTCACTCATTCTAAAGATTTTCAATATGAAAATTCATTTAAAACTGCATACCAATTTAACGGAAAATTCAGCCCGCTCGGTGGAGAGTGGGTGGTAAATAGGGCGAAAGTTGAGTTCTTATGCGATTTGCTTCGAACTCATATTCAAAGATCTATATGAAAATTCATTTAAAACTGCATACCTATTTCCCGGAAAATTCACCCCCCTGGGTGGAAAGTGGGTGGTAAATAGGGCGAAAGTTGACTTTTTATACGATTTGCTTCACTCATTTTTAAAGATTTTCAATATGAAAATTCAATTAAAACTGCATACCAATTTAACGGAAAAGTGGGTGGTAAAAAGCCCAAAGTTGAGTTTTTATGCGATTTGCTTCAAACTCATTTTCAAAGATCTATATGAAAATTCATTTAAAACAGCATACCAATTTTCCTAAAAACTTATCCCGCTGGGTGGAAAGTGGGTGGTAAATAGAGCGAAAGTTGAGTTCTTATGCGATTTGCTTCAAACTCATTTTCAAAGATCTATATGAAAATTCATTCAAGACTGCATACCAATTTTCCGGAAAATTCATCCCGCTCGGTGGAAAGTGGGTGGTAAATAGGGCGAAAGTTGAGTTTTTATACGATTTGCTTCACTCATTTTCAAAGATTTTCAATATGAAAATTCATTTAAAACTGCATACCAATTTAACGGAAAATTCAACATGCTCGGTGGAGAGTGGGTGGTAAAAAGCCCAAAGTTGAGTTCTTATGCGATTTTCTTCAAGCTCATTTTCAAAGATCTATATGAAAATTCATTTAAAACAGCATACCAATTTTCCTAAAAACTTATCCCGCTGGGTGGAAAGTGGGTGGTAAATAGAGCGAAAGTTGAGTTCTTATGCGATTTGCTTCAAACTCATTTTCAAAGATCTAAATGAAAATGCATTTAAAACAACATACCAATTTTCCGGAAAATTCATCCCGCTCGGTGGAAAATGGGTGGTAAATAGGGCGAAAGTTGAGTTCTTATGCGATTTGCTTCGAACTCATATTCAAAGATCCATATGAAAATTCATTTATAGCTGCATACCTATTTCCCGGAAAATTCACCCCCCTTGGTGTAGAGAGTGGGTGGTAAATAGGGCGAAAGTTGAGTTTTTGTGCAGTTTGCTTCAAACTCGTTTTCAAATATCTACATGAAAATTCATTTAAAACTGAATACCAATTTTCCGGAAAATTCACCCCCCTGGGTGGAAAGTGGGTGGTAAATAGGGCGAAAGTTGAGTTTTTGTGCAGTTTGCTTCAAACTCGTTTTCAAATATCTATATGAAAATTCATTTAAAACTGCATACCTATTTCCCGGAAAATTTACCCACCTTGGTAGAGAGTGTGTGGTCAATAGGGCGAAAGTTGAGTTCTTATGCGATTTGCTTCAAACTCATTTTCAAAGATCTATATGAAAATTCATTAAAAGCTGCATTCCAAATTTCCGGAAATTTCACATTTCCGGGTGGAAAGAGGGTGGTAAATAGGGCGAAAGTTGAGTTGCTGTGCAGTTTGCTTCAAACTCGTTTCAAATATCTACATGAAAATTCATTTAAAACTGAATACCAATTTTCCGGAAAATTTACCCCCCTGGGTGGAAAGTGGGTGGTAAATAGGGCGAAAGTTGACTTTTTATACGATTTGCTTCACTCATTTTCAAAGATTTTCAATATGAAAATTCATTTAAAACTGCATACCAATTTAACAGAAAATTCACATTCCCGGATGGAAAGTGGGTGGTAAATAGGACGAAAGTTGAGTTTTTATGCGATTTGCTTCAAACTCAATTTCAAAGATCTATATGAAAATTCATTTAAAACTGCATACCAATTTTCCGGAAAATTCACCCCCCTGGGTGGAAAGTGGGTGGTAAATAGGGCGAAAGTTGACTTTTTATACGATTTGCTTCACTCATTTTTAAAGATTTTCAATATGAAAATTCAATTAAAACTGCATACCAATTTAATAGAAAATTCATCCCGCTCGGTGGAAAGTGTGTGGTAAATAGGGCGAAAGTTGAGTTTTTATACGATTTGCTTCACTCATTTTCAAAGATTTTCAATATGAAAATTCATTTAAAACTGCATACCAATTTAACGGAAAATTCATCCCGCTCGGTGGAGAGTGGGTGGTAAATAGGGCGAAAGTTGAGTTTTTATACGATTTGCTTCACTCATTTTAAAGATTTTCAATATGAAAATTCATTTAAAACTGCATACCAATTTAACGGAAAATTCAGCCCGCTCGGTGGAGAGTGGGTGGTAAATAGGGCGAAAGTTGAGTTCTTATGCGATTTGCTTCGAACTCATATTCAAAGATCTATATGAAAATTCATTTAAAACTGCATACCTATTTCCCGGAAAATTCACCCCCCTGGGTGGAAAGTGGGTGGTAAATAGGGCGAAAGTTGACTTTTTATACGATTTGCTTCACTCATTTTTAAAGATTTTCAATATGAAAATTCAATTAAAACTGCATACCAATTTAACGGAAAATTCACATTCCCGGATGGAAAGTGGGTGGTAAATAGGGCGAAAGTTGAGTTCTTATGCGATTTGCTTTAAACTCATTTTCAAAGATCTATATGAAAATTCATTTAAAACAGCATACCAATTTTCCTAAAAACTTATCCCGCTGGGTGGAAAGTGGGTGGTAAATAGAGCGAAAGTTGAGTTCTTATGCGATTTGCTTCAAACTCATTTTCAAAGATCTATATGAAAATGCATTTTAAACTGCATACCAATTTAACGGAAAATTCACATTCCCGAATGGAAAGTGGGTGGTAAAAAGCCCAAAGTTGAGTTCTTATGTGATTTGCTTCAAACTCATTTTCAAAGATCTATATGAAAATTCATTCAAGACTGCATACCAATTTTCCGGAAAATTCATCCCGCTCGGTGGAAAGTGTGTGGTAAATAGGGCGAAAGTTGAGTTTTTATACGATTTGCTTCACTCATTTTCAAAGATTTTCAATATGAAAATTCATTTAAAACTGCATACCAATTAAACGGAAAATTCAGCCCGCTCGGTGGAGAGTGGGTGGTAAATAGGGCGAAAGTTGAGTTCTTATGCGATTTGCTTCGAACTCATATTCAAAGATCTATATGAAAATTCATTTAAAACTGCATACCTATTTCCCGGAAAATTCACCCCCCTGGGTGGAAAGTGGGTGGTAAATAGGGCGAAAGTTGACTTTTTATACGATTTGCTTCACTCATTTTTAAAGATTTTCAATATGAAAATTCAATTAAAACTGCATACCAATTTAACGGAAAATTCACATTCCCGAATGGAAAGTGGGTGGTAAAAAGCCCAAAGTTGAGTTCTTATGCGATTTTCTTCAAGCTCATTTTCAAAGATCTATATGAAAATTCATTTAAAACAGCATACCAATTTTCCTAAAAACTTATCCCGCTGGGTGGAAAGTGGGTGGTAAATAGAGCGAAAGTTGAGTTCTTATGCGATTTGCTTCAAACTCATTTTCAAAGATCTAAATGAAAATGCATTTAAAACAACATACCAATTTTCCGGAAAATTCATCCCGCTCGGTGGAAAGTGGGTGGTAAATAGGGCAAAAGTTGAGTTCTTATGCGATTTGCTTCGAACTCATATTCAAAGATCTATATGAAAATTCATTTAAAACTGCATACCAATTTTCCGAAAAATTCATCCCGCTCGGTGGAAAATGGGTGGTAAATAGGGCGAAAGTTGAGTTCTTATGCGATTTGCTTCGAACTCATATTCAAAGATCCATATGAAAATTCATTTATAACTGCATACCTATTTCCCGGAAAATTCACCCCCCTGGGTGGAAAGTGGGTGGTAAATAAGGCGAAAGTTGATTTTTTGTGCAGTTTGCTTCAAACTCGTTTTCAAATATCTATCTGAAAATTCATTTAAAACTGCATACTTATTTCCCGGAAAATTCACCCGCCTTGGAGTAGAGAGTGTGGTAAATAGGGCGAAAGTTGAGTTTTTATGCGATTTGCTTCAAACTCGTTTTCAAATATCTACATGAAAATTCATTTAAAACTGAATACCAATTTTCCGGAAAATTCACCCCCCTGGGTGGAAAGTGGGTGGTAAATAGGGCGAAAGTTGAGTTCTTATGCGATTTGCTTCAAACTCATTTTCAAAGATCTATATGAAAATTCATTAAAAGCTGCATTCCAATTTTCCGGAAATTTCACATTTCCGGGTGGAGAGTGGGTGGTAAATAGGGCGAAAGTTGAGTTTTTATGCAGTTTGCTTCAAACTCGTTTTCAAATATCTACATGAAAATTCATTTAAAACTGAATACCAATTTTCCGGAAAATTCACCCCCCTGGGTGGAAAGTGGGTGGTAAATAGGGCGAAAAATGAGTTTTTGTGCAGTTTGCTTCAAACTCGTTTTCAAATATCTATATGAAAATTCATTTAAAACTGCATACCTATTTCCCGGAAAATTTACCCACCTTGGTAGAGAGAGTGTGGTCAATAGGGCGAAAGTTGAGTTCTTATGCGATTTGCTTCAAACTCATTTTCAAAGATCTATATGAAAATTCATTAAAAGCTGCATTCCAAATTTCCGGAAATTTCACATTTCCGGGTGGGAAGAAGGTGGTAAATAGGGCGAAAGTTGAGTTCTTGTGCAGTTTGCTTCAAACTCGTTTTCAAATATCTACATGAAAATTCATTTAAAACTGAATACCAATTTTCCGGAAAATTTACCCCCCTGGGTGGAAAGTGGGTGGTAAATAGGGCGAAAGTTGACTTTTTATACGATTTGCTTCACTCATTTTCAAAGATTTTCAATATGAAAATTCATTTAAAACTGCATACCAATTTAACAGAAAATTCACATTCCCGGATGGAAAGTGGGTGGTAAATAGGACGAAAGTTGAGTTTTTATGCGATTTGCTTCAAACTCAATTTCAAAGATCTATATGAAAATTCATTTAAAACTGCATACCAATTTTCCGGAAAATTCACCCCCCTGGGTGGAAAGTGGGTGGTAAATAGGGCGAAAGTTGACTTTTTATACGATATGCTTCACTCATTTTTAAAGATTTTCAATATGAAAATTCAATTAAAACTGCATACCAATTTAACGGAAAATTCATCCCGCTCGGTGGAAAGTGTGTGGTAAATAGGGCGAAAGTTGAGTTTTTATACGATTTGCTTCACTCATTTTCAAAGATTTTCAATATGAAAATTTATTTAAAACTGCATACCAATTTAACGGAAAATTCATCCCGCTCGGTGGAGAGTGGGTGGTAAATAGGGCGAAAGTTGAGTTTTTATACGATTTGCTTCACTCATTTTAAAGATTTTCAATATGAAAATTCATTTAAAACTGCATACCAATTTAACGGTAAATTCAGCCCGCTCGGTGGAGAGTGGGTGGTAAATAGGGCGAAAGTTGAGTTCTTATGCGATTTGCTTCGAACTCATATTCAAAGATCTATATGAAAATTCATTTAAAACTGCATACCTATTTCCCGGAAAATTCACCCCCCTGGGTGGAAAGTGGGTGGTAAATAGGGCGAAAGTTGACTTTTTATACGATTTGCTTCACTCATTTTTAAAGATTTTCAATATGAAAATTCAATTAAAACTGCATACCAATTTAACGGAAAATTCACATTCCCGGATGGAAAGTGGGTGGTAAATAGGGCGAAAGTTGAGTTCTTATGCGATTTGCTTCGAACTCATATTCAAAGATCTATATGAAAATTCATTTAAAACAGCATACCAATTTAACGGAAAATTCACATTCCCGGATGGAAAGTGGGTGGTTAATAGGGCAAAAGTTGAGTTCTTATGCGATTTGCTTTAAACTCATTTTCAAAGATCTATATGAAAATTCATTTAAAACAGCATACCAATTTTCCTAAAAACTTATCCCGCTGGGTGGAAAGTGGGTGGTGAATAGAGCGAAAGTTGAGTTCTTATGCGATTTGCTTCAAACACATTTTCAAAGATCTAAATGAAAATGCATTTTAAACTGCATACCAATTTAACTGAAAATTCACATTCCCGGATGGAAAGTGGGTGGTAAATAGGGCAAAAGTTGAGTTCTTATGCGATTTGCTTTAAACTCATTTTCAAAGATCTATATGAAAATTCATTTAAAACAGCATACCAATTTTCCTAAAAACTTATCCCGCTGGGTGGAAAAAGGGTGGTGAATAGAGCGAAAGTTGAGTTCTTATGCGATTTGCTTCAAACTCATTTTCAAAGATCTAAATGAAAATGCATTTTAAACTGCATACCAATTTAACGGAAAATTCACATTCCCGAATGGAAAGTGGGTGGTAAAAAGCCCAAAGTTGAGTTCTTATGCGATTTGCTTCGAACTCATATTCAAAGATCCATATGAAAATTCATTTATAACTGCATACCTATTTCCCGGAAAATTCACCCCCCTGGGTGGAAAGTGGGTGGTAAATAAGGCGAAAGTTGATTTTTTGTGCAGTTTGCTTCAAACTCGTTTTCAAATATCTATCTGAAAATTCATTTAAAACTGCATACTTATTTCCCGGAAAATTCACCCGCCTTGGAGTAGAGAGTGTGGTAAATAGGGCGAAAGTTGAGTTTTTATGCGATTTGCTTCAAACTCGTTTTCAAATATCTACATGAAAATTTATTTAAAACTGAATACCAATTTTCCGGAAAATTCACCCCCCTGGGTGGAAAGTGGGTGGTAAATAGGGCGAAAGTTGAGTTTTTGTGCAGTTTGCTTCAAACTCGTTTTCAAATATGTATATGAAAATTCATTTAAAACTGCATACCTATTTCCCGGAAAATTCACATTCCCGGATGAAAAGTGGGTGGTAAAAAGCCCAAAGTTGAGTTCTTATGCGATTTGCTTCGAACTCATATTCAAAGATCCATATGAAAATTCATTTATAACTGCATACCTATTTCCCGGAAAATTCACCCCCCTGGGTGGAAAGTGGGTGGTAAATAAGGCGAAAGTTGATTTTTTGTGCAGTTTGCTTCAAACTCGTTTTCAAATATCTATCTGAAAATTCATTTAAAACTGCATACTTATTTCCCGGAAAATTCACCCGCCTTGGAGTAGAGAGTGTGGTAAATAGGGCGAAAGTTGAGTTTTTATGCGATTTGCTTCAAACTCGTTTTCAAATATCTACATGAAAATTCATTTAAAACTGAATACCAATTTTCCGGAAAATTCACCCCCCTGGGTGGAAAGTGGGTGGTAAATAGGGCGAAAGTTGAGTTTTTGTGCAGTTTGCTTCAAACTCGTTTTCAAATATGTATATGAAAATTCATTTAAAACTGCATACCTATTTCCCGGAAAATTCACATTTCCGGGTGGAGAGTGGGTGGTAAATAGGGCGAAAGTTGAGTTTTTGTGCAGTTTGCTTCAAACTCGTTTTCAAATATCTACATGAAAATTCATTTAAAACTGAATACCAATTTTCCGGAAAATTCACCCCCCTGGGTGGAAAGTGGGTGGTCAATAGGGCGAAAGTTGAGTTTTTGTGCAGTTTGCTTCAAACTCGTTTTCAAATATCTATATGAAAATTCATTTAAAACTGCATACCTATTTCCCGGAAAATTTACCCACCTTGGTAGAGAGAGTGTGGTCAATAGGGCGAAAGTTGAGTTCTTATGCGATTTGCTTCAAACTCATTTTCAAAGATCTATATGAAAATTCATTAAAAGCTGCATTCCAAATTTCCGGAAATTTCACATTTCCGGGTGGAAAATGGGTGGTAAATAGGGCGAAAGTTGAGTTCTTGTGCAGTTTGCTTCAAACTCGTTTTCAAATATCTACATGAAAATTCATTTAAAACTGAATACCAATTTTCCGGAAAATTCACTCCCCTGGGTGGAAAGTGGGTGGTAAATAGGGCGAAAGTTGACTTTTTATACGATTTGCTTCACTCATTTTCAAAGATTTTCAATATGAAAATTCATTTAAAACTGCATACCAATTTAACAGAAAATTCACATTCCCGGATGGAAAGTGGGTGGTAAATAGGGCGAAAGTTGAGTTTTTATGCGATTTGCTTCAAACTCAACTTCAAAGATCTATATGAAAATTCATTTAAAACTGCATACCAATTTTCCGGAAAATTCATCCCGCTCGGTGGAGAGTGGGTGGTAAATAGGGCGAAAGTTGAGTTTTTATACGATTTGCTTCACTCATTCTAAAGATTTTCAATATGAAAATTCATTTAAAACTGCATACCAATTTAACGGAAAATTCAGCCCGCTCGGTGGAGAGTGGGTGGTAAATAGGGCGAAAGTTGAGTTCTTATGCGATTTGCTTCGAACTCATATTCAAAGATCTATATGAAAATTCATTTAAAACTGCATACCTATTTCCCGGAAAATTCACCCCCCTGGGTGGAAAGTGGGTGGTAAATAGGGCGAAAGTTGACTTTTTATACGATTTGCTTCACTCATTTTTAAAGATTTTCAATATGAAAATTCAATTAAAACTGCATACCAATTTAACGGAAAAGTGGGTGGTAAAAAGCCCAAAGTTGAGTTCTTATGCGATTTGCTTCAAACTCATTTTCAAAGATCTATATGAAAATTCATTTAAAACAGCATACCAATTTTCCTAAAAACTTATCCCGCTGGGTGGAAAGTGGGTGGTAAATAGAGCGAAAGTTGAGTTCTTATGCGATTTGCTTCAAACTCATTTTCAAAGATCTATATGAAAATTCATTCAAGACTGCATACCAATTTTCCGGAAAATTCATCCCGCTCGGTGGAAAGTGGGTGGTAAATAGGGCGAAAGTTGAGTTTTTATACGATTTGCTTCACTCATTTTCAAAGATTTTCAATATGAAAATTCATTTAAAACTGCATACCAATTTAACGGAAAATTCAACATGCTCGGTGGAGAGTGGGTGGTAAAAAGCCCAAAGTTGAGTTCTTATGCGATTTTCTTCAAGCTCATTTTCAAAGATCTATATGAAAATTCATTTAAAACTGAATACCAATTTTCCGGAAAATTCACCCCCCTGGGTGGAAAGTGGGTGGTAAATAGGGCGAAAGTTGAGTTTTTGTGCAGTTTGCTTCAAACTCGTTTTCAAATATCTATATGAAAATTCATTTAAAACTGCATACCTATTTCCCGGAAAATTTACCCACCTTGGTAGAGAGAGTGTGGTCAATAGGGCGAAAGTTGAGTTCTTATGCGATTTGCTTCAAACTCATTTTCAAAGATCTATATGAAAATTCATTAAAAGCTGCATTCCAAATTTCCGGAAATTTCACATTTCCGGGTGGAAAGAGGGTGGTAAATAGGGCGAAAGTTGAGTTGCTGTGCAGTTTGCTTCAAACTCGTTTTCAAATATCTACATGAAAATTCATTTAAAACTGAATACCAATTTTCCGGAAAATTTACCCCCCTGGGTGGAAAGTGGGTGGTAAATAGGGCGAAAGTTGACTTTTTATACGATTTGCTTCACTCATTTTCAAAGATTTTCAATATGAAAATTCATTTAAAACTGCATACCAATTTAACAGAAAATTCACATTCCCGGATGGAAAGTTGGTGGTAAATAGGACGAAAGTTGAGTTTTTATGCGATTTGCTTCAAACTCAATTTCAAAGATCTATATGAAAATTCATTTAAAACTGCATACCAATTTTCCGGAAAATTCACCCCCCTGGGTGGAAAGTGGGTGGTAAAAAGGGCGAAAGTTGACTTTTTATACGATTTGCTTCACTCATTTTTAAAGATTTTCAATATGAAAATTCAATTAAAACTGCATACCAATTTAATAGAAAATTCATCCCGCTCGGTGGAAAGTGTGTGGTAAATAGGGCGAAAGTTGAGTTTTTATACGATTTGCTTCACTCATTTTCAAAGATTTTCAATATGAAAATTCATTTAAAACTGCATACCAATTTAACGGAAAATTCATCCCGCTCGGTGGAGAGTGGGTGGTAAATAGGGCGAAAGTTGAGTTTTTATACGATTTGCTTCACTCATTTTAAAGATTTTCAATATAAAAATTCATTTAAAACTGCATACCAATTTAACGGAAAATTCAGCCCGCTCGGTGGAGAGTGGGTGGTAAAAAGGGCGAAAGTTGAGTTCTTATGCGATTTGCTTCGAACTCATATTCAAAGATCTATATGAAAATTCATTTAAAACTGCATACCTATTTCCCGGAAAATTCACCCCCCTGGGTGGAAAGTGGGTGGTAAATAGGGCGAAAGTTGACTTTTTATACGATTTGCTTCACTCATTTTTAAAGATTTTCAATATGAAAATTCAATTAAAACTGCATACCAATTTAACGGAAAATTCACATTCCCGGATGGAAAGTGGGTGGTAAATAGGGCGAAAGTTGAGTTCTTATGCGATTTGCTTTAAACTCATTTTCAAAGATCTATATGAAAATTCATTTAAAACAGCATACCAATTTTCCTAAAAACTTATCCCGCTGGGTGGAAAGTGGGTGGTAAATAGAGCGAAAGTTGAGTTCTTATGCGATTTGCTTCAAACTCATTTTCAAAGATCTATATGAAAATGCATTTTAAACTGCATACCAATTTAACGGAAAATTCACATTCCCGAATGGAAAGTGGGTGGTAAAAAGCCCAAAGTTGAGTTCTTATGTGATTTGCTTCAAACTCATTTTCAAAGATCTATATGAAAATTCATTCAAGACTGCATACCAATTTTCCGGAAAATTCATCCCGCTCGGTGGAAAGTGTGTGGTAAATAGGGCGAAAGTTGAGTTTTTATACGATTTGCTTCACTCATTTTCAAAGATTTTCAATATGAAAATTCATTTAAAACTGCATACCAATTTAACGGAAAATTCAGCCCGCTCGGTGGAGAGTGGGTGGTAAATAGGGCGAAAGTTGAGTTCTTATGCGATTTGCTTCGAACTCATATTCAAAGATCTATATGAAAATTCATTTAAAACTGCATACCTATTTCCCGGAAAATTCACCCCCCTGGGTGGAAAGTGGGTGGTAAATAGGGCGAAAGTTGACTTTTTATACGATTTGCTTCACTCATTTTTAAAGATTTTCAATATGAAAATTCAATTAAAACTGCATACCAATTTAACGGAAAATTCACATTCCCGAATGGAAAGTGGGTGGTAAAAAGCCCAAAGTTGAGTTCTTATGCGATTTTCTTCAAGCTCATTTTCAAAGATCTATATGAAAATTCATTTAAAACAGCATACCAATTTTCCTAAAAACTTATCCCGCTGGGTGGAAAGTGGGTGGTAAATAGAGCGAAAGTTGAGTTCTTATGCGATTTGCTTCAAACTCATTTTCAAAGATCTAAATGAAAATGCATTTAAAACAACATACCAATTTTCCGGAAAATTCATCCCGCTCGGTGGAAAGTGGGTGGTAAATAGGGCAAAAGTTGAGTTCTTATGCGATTTGCTTCGAACTCATATTCAAAGATCTATATGAAAATTCATTTAAAACTGCATACCAATTTTCCGAAAAATTCATCCCGCTCGGTGGAAAATGGGTGGTAAATAGGGCGAAAGTTGAGTTGTTATGCGATTTGCTTCGAACTCATATTCAAAGATCCATATGAAAATTCATTTATAACTGAATACCAATTTTCCGGAAAATTCACCCCCCTGGGTGGAAAGTGGGTGGTAAATAGGGCGAAAGTTGAGTTCTTATGCGATTTGCTTCAAACTCATTTTCAAAGATCTATATGAAAATTCATTAAAAGCTGCATTCCAATTTTCCGGAAATTTCACATTTCCGGGTGGAGAGTGGGTGGTAAATAGGGCGAAAGTTGAGTTTTTATGCAGTTTGCTTCAAACTCGTTTTCAAATATCTACATGAAAATTCATTTAAAACTGAATACCAATTTTCCGGAAAATTCACCCCCCTGGGTGGAAAGTGGGTGGTAAATAGGGCGAAAGTTGAGTTTTTGTGCAGTTTGCTTCAAACTCGTTTTCAAATATCTATATGAAAATTCATTTAAAACTGCATACCTATTTCCCGGAAAATTTACCCACCTTGGTAGAGAGAGTGTGGTCAATAGGGCGAAAGTTGAGTTCTTATGCGATTTGCTTCAAACTCATTTTCAAAGATCTATATGAAAATTCATTAAAAGCTGCATTCCAAATTTCCGGAAATTTCACATTTCCGGGTGGAAAGAGGGTGGTAAATAGGGCGAAAGTTGAGTTCTTGTGCAGTTTGCTTCAAACTCGTTTTCAAATATCTACATGAAAATTCATTTAAAACTGAATACCAATTTTCCGGAAAATTTACCCCCCTGGGTGGAAAGTGGGTGGTAAATAGGGCGAAAGTTGACTTTTTATACGATTTGCTTCACTCATTTTCAAAGATTTTCAATATGAAAATTCATTTAAAACTGCATACCAATTTAACAGAAAATTCACATTCCCGGATGGAAAGTGGGTGGTAAATAGGACGAAAGTTGAGTTTTTATGCGATTTGCTTCAAACTCAATTTCAAAGATCTATATGAAAATTCATTTAAAACTGCATACCAATTTTCCGGGAAAATTCACCCCCCTGGGTGGAAAAAGGGTGGTAAATAGGGCGAAAGTTGACTTTTTATACGATTTGCTTCACTCATTTTTAAAAATTTTCAATATGAAAATTCAATTAAAACTGCATACCAATTTAACGGAAAATTCATCCCACTCGGTGGAAAGTGTGTGGTAAATAGGGCGAAAGTTGAGTTTTTATACGATTTGCTTCACTCATTTTCAAAGATTTTCAATATGAAAATTCATTTAAAACTGCATACCAATTTAACGGAAAATTCATCCCGCTCGGTGGAGAGTGGGTGGTAAATAGGGCGAAAGTTGAGTTTTTATACGATTTGCTTCACTCATTTTAAAGATTTTCAATATGAAAATTCATTTAAAACTGCATACCAATTTAACGGAAAATTCAGCCCGCTCGGTGGAGAGTGGGTGGTAAATAGGGCGAAAGTTGAGTTCTTATGCGATTTGCTTCGAACTCATATTCAAAGATCTATATGAAAATTCATTTAAAACTGCATACCTATTTCCCGGAAAATTCACCCCCCTGGGTGGAAAGTGGGTGGTAAATAGGGCGAAAGTTGACTTTTTATACGATTTGCTTCACTCATTTTTAAAGATTTTCAATATGAAAATTCATTTAAAACTGCATAGCAATTTAACGGAAAATTCACATTTCCGGATGGAAAGTGGGTGGTAAATAGGGCGAAAGTTGAGTTCTTATGCGATTTGCTTCGAACTCATATTCAAAGATCTATATGAAAATTCATTTAAAACAGCATACCAATTTAACGGAAAATTCACATTCCCGGATGGAAAGTGGGTGGTTAATAGGGCAAAAGTTGAGTTCTTATGCGATTTGCTTTAAACTCATTTTCAAAGATCTATATGAAAATTCATTTAAAACAGCATACCAATTTTCCTAAAAACTTATCCCGCTGGGTGGAAAGTGGGTGGTGAATAGAGCGAAAGTTGAGTTCTTATGCGATTTGCTTCAAACACATTTTCAAAGATCTAAATGAAAATGCATTTTAAACTGCATACCAATTTAACGGAAAATTCACATTCCCGGATGGAAAGTGGGTGGTAAATAGGGCAAAAGTTGAGTTCTTATGCGATTTGCTTCAAACTCATTTTCAAAGATCTATATGAAAATGCATTTAAAACAACATACCAATTTTCCGGAAAATTCATCCCGCTCGGTGGAAAGTGGGTGGTAAATAGGGCAAAAGTTGAGTTCTTATGCGATTTGCTTCGAACTCATATTCAAAGATCTATATGAAAATTCATTTAAAACTGCATACCAATTTTCCGAAAAATTCATCCCGCTCGGTGGAAAGTGGGTGGTAAATAGGGCAAAAGTTGAGTTCTTATGCGATTTGCTTCGAACTCATATTCAAAGATCTATATGAAAATTCATTTAAAACTGCATACCAATTTTCCGAAAAACTTATCCCGCTGGGTGGAAAGTGGGTGGTGAATAGAGCGAAAGTTGAGTTTTTATGCGATTTGCTTCAAACACATTTTCAAAGATCTAAATGAAAATGCATTTTAAACTGCATACCAATTTAACGGAAAATTCACATTCCCGGATGGAAAGTGGGTGGTAAATAGGGCAAAAGTTGAGTTCTTATGCGATTTGCTTCAAACTCATTTTCAAAGATCTAAATGAAAATGCATTTAAAACAACATACCAATTTTCCTAAAAACTTATCCCGCTGGGTGGAAAGTGGGTGGTAAATAGAGCGAAAGTTGAGTTCTTATGCGATTTGCTTCAAACTCATTTTCAAAGATCTAAATGAAAATGCATTTAAAACAACATACCAATTTTCCGGAAAATTCATCCCGCTCGGTGGAAAGTGGGTGGTAAATAGGGCAAAAGTTGAGTTCTTATGCGATTTGCTTCGAACTCATATTCAAAGATCTATATGAAAATTCATTTAAAACTGCATACCAATTTTCCGAAAAATTCATCCCGCTCGGTGGAAAATGGGTGGTAAATAGGGCGAAAGTTGAGTTGTTATGCGATTTGCTTCGAACTCATATTCAAAGATCCATATGAAAATTCATTTATAACTGCATACCTATTTCCCGGAAAATTCACCCCCCTGGGTGGAAAGTGGGTGGTAAATAAGGCGAAAGTTGATTTTTTGTGCAGTTTGCTTCAAACTCGTTTTCAAATATCTATCTGAAAATTCATTTAAAACTGCATACTTATTTCCCGGAAAATTCACCCGCCTTGGAGTAGAGAGTGTGGTAAATAGGGCGGAAGTTGAGTTTTTATGCGATTTGCTTCAAACTCGTTTTCAAATATCTACATGAAAATTCATTTAAAACTGAATACCAATTTTCCGGAAAATTTACCCCCCTGGGTGGAAAGTGGGTGGTAAATAGGGCGAAAGTTGACTTTTTATACGATTTGCTTCACTCATTTTCAAAGATTTTCAATATGAAAATTCATTTAAAACTGCATACCAATTTAACAGAAAATTCACATTCCCGGATGGAAAGTGGGTGGTAAATAGGACGAAAGTTGAGTTTTTATGCGATTTGCTTCAAACTCAATTTCAAAGATCTATATGAAAATTCATTTAAAACTGCATACCAATTTTCCGGAAAATTCACCCCCCTGGGTGGAAAGTGGGTGGTAAATAGGGCGAAAGTTGACTTTTTATACGATATGCTTCACTCATTTTTAAAGATTTTCAATATAAAAATTCAATTAAAAATGCATACCAATTTAACGGAAAATTCATCCCGCTCGGTGGAAAGTGTGTGGTAAATAGGGCGAAAGTTGAGTTTTTATACGATTTGCTTCACTCATTTTCAAAGATTTTCAATATGAAAATTTATTTAAAACTGCATACCAATTTAACGGAAAATTCATCCCGCTCGGTGGAGAGTGGGTGGTAAATAGGGCGAAAGTTGAGTTTTTATACGATTTGCTTCACTCATTTTAAAGATTTTCAATATGAAAATTCATTTAAAACTGCATACCAATTTAACGGAAAATTCAGCCCGCTCGGTGGAGAGTGGGTGGTAAATAGGGCGAAAGTTGAGTTCTTATGCGATTTGCTTCGAACTCATATTCAAAGATCTATATGAAAATTCATTTAAAACTGCATACCTATTTCCCGGAAAATTCACCCCCCTGGGTGGAAAGTGGGTGGTAAATAGGGCGAAAGTTGACTTTTTATACGATTTGCTTCACTCATTTTTAAAGATTTTCAATATGAAAATTCAATTAAAACTGCATACCAATTTAACGGAAAATTCACATTTCCGGATGGAAAGTGGGTGGTAAATAGGGCGAAAGTTGAGTTCTTATGCGATTTGCTTCGAACTCATATTCAAAGATCTATATGAAAATTCATTTAAAACAGCATACCAATTTAACGGAAAATTCACATTCCCGGATGGAAAGTGGGTGGTTAATAGGGCAAAAGTTGAGTTCTTATGCGATTTGCTTTAAACTCATTTTCAAAGATCTATATGAAAATTCATTTAAAACAGCATACCAATTTTCCTAAAAACTTATCCCGCTGGGTGGAAAGTGGGTGGTGAATAGAGCGAAAGTTGAGTTCTTATGCGATTTGCTTCAAACACATTTTCAAAGATCTAAATGAAAATGCATTTTAAACTGCATACCAATTTAACGGAAAATTCACATTCCCGGATGGAAAGTGGGTGGTAAATAGGGCAAAAGTTGAGTTCTTATGCGATTTGCTTTAAACTCATTTTCAAAGATCTATATGAAAATTCATTTAAAACAGCATACCAATTTTCCTAAAAACTTATCCCGCTGGGTGGAAAAAGGGTGGTGAATAGAGCGAAAGTTGAGTTCTTATGCGATTTGCTTCAAACTCATTTTCAAAGATCTAAATGAAAATGCATTTTAAACTGCATACCAATTTAACGAAAAATTCACATTCCCGAATGGAAAGTGGGTGGTAAAAAGCCCAAAGTTGAGTTCTTATGCGATTTGCTTCGAACTCATATTCAAAGATCCATATGAAAATTCATTTATAACTGCATACCTATTTCCCGGAAAATTCACCCCCCTGGGTGGAAAGTGGGTGGTAAATAAGGCGAAAGTTGATTTTTTGTGCAGTTTGCTTCAAACTCGTTTTCAAATATCTATCTGAAAATTCATTTAAAACTGCATACTTATTTCCCGGAAAATTCACCCGCCTTGGAGTAGAGAGTGTGGTAAATAGGGCGAAAGTTGAGTTTTTATGCAATTTGCTTCAAACTCGTTTTCAAATATCTACATGAAAATTCATTTAAAACTGAATACCAATTTTCCGGAAAATTCACCCCCCTGGGTGCAAAGTGGGTGGTAAATAGGGCGAAAGTTGAGTTTTTGTGCAGTTTGCTTCAAACTCGTTTTCAAATATGTATATGAAAATTCATTTAAAACTGCATACCTATTTCCCGGAAAATTCACATTCCCGGATGAAAAGTGGGTGGTAAAAAGCCCAAAGTTGAGTTCTTATGCGATTTGCTTCGAACTCATATTCAAAGATCTATATGAAAATTCATTTAAAACTGCATACCAATTTTCCGAAAAATTCATCCCGCTCGGTGGAAAATGGGTGGTAAATAGGGCGAAAGTTGAGTTCTTATGCGATTTGCTTCGAACTCATATTCAAAGATCCATATGAAAATTCATTTATAACTGCATACCTATTTCCCGGAAAATTCACCCCCCTGGGTGGAAAGTGGGTGGTAAATAAGGCGAAAGTTGATTTTTTGTGCAGTTTGCTTCAAACTCGTTTTCAAATATCTATCTGAAAATTCATTTAAAACTGCATACTTATTTCCCGGAAAATTCACCCGCCTTGGAGTAGAAAGTGTGGTAAATAGGGCGAAAGTTGAGTTTTTATGCGATTTGCTTCAAACTCGTTTTCAAATATCTACATGAAAATTCATTTAAAACTGAATACCAATTTTCCGGAAAATTCACCCCCCTGGGTGGAAAGTGGGTGGTAAATAGGGCGAAAGTTGAGTTTTTGTGCAGTTTGCTTCAAACTCGTTTTCAAATATGTATATGAAAATTCATTTAAAACTGCATACCTATTTCCCGGAAAATTCACATTCCCGGATGAAAAGTGGGTGGTAAAAAGCCCAAAAATGAGTTCTTATGCGATTTGCTTCAAACTCATTTTCAAAGATCTATATGAAAATTCATTCAAGACTGCATACCAATTTTCCGGTAAATTCATCCCGCTCGGTGGAAAGAGTGTGGTAAATAGGGCGAAAGTTGACTTTTTAAACGATTTGCTTCACTCATTTTTAAAGATTTTCAATATGAAAATTCATTTAAAACTGCATACCAATTTAACGGGAAATTCACATTCCCGGATGAAAAGTGGGTGGTAAAAAGCCCAAAGTTGAGTTCTTATGCGATTTGCTTCAAACTCATTTTCAAAGATCTATATGAAAATTCATTTAAAACAGCATACCAATTTTCCTAAAAACTTATCCCGCTGGGTGGAAAGTGGGTGGTAAATAGGGCGAAAGTTGAGTTCTTATGCGATTTGCTTCAAACTCATTTTCAAAGATCTAAATGAAAATGCATTTAAAACAACATACCAATTTTCCGGAAAATTCATCCCCCTTGGTGGAAAGTGGGTGGTAAATAGGGCGAAAGTTGACTTTTTATACGATTTGCTTCACTCATTTTTAAAGATTTTCAATATGAAAATTCATTTAAAACTGAATACCAATTTAACGGAAAATTCATCCCGCTCGGTGGAGAGTGGGTGGTAAAAATGCCAAAGTTGAGTTCTTATGCGATTTGCTTCAAACTCATTTTCAAAGATCTATATGAAAATTCATTTAAAACAGCATACCAATTTTCCTAAAAACTTATCCCGCTGGGTGGAAAGTGGGTGGTAAATAGAGCGAAAGTTGAGTTCTTATGCGATTTGCTTCAAACTCATTTTCAAAGATCTATATGAAAATTCATTTTAAACTGCATACCTATTTCCCGGAAAATTCACCCCCCTGGGTGGAAAGTGGGTGGTAAATAGGGCGAAAGTTGACTTTTTATACGATTTGCTTCACTCATTTTTAAAGATTTTCAATATGAAAATTCAATTAAAACTGCATACCAATTTAACGGAAAATTCACATTCTCGGATGGAAAGTGGGTGGTAAAAAGCCCAAAGTTGAGTTCTTATGCGATTTGCTTCAAACTCATTTTCAAAGATCTATATGAAAATTCATTTAAAACAGCATACCAATTTTCCTAAAAACTTATCCCGCTGGGTGGAAAGTGGGTGGTAAATAGAGCGAAAGTTGAGTTCTTATGCGATTTGCTTCAAACTCATTTTCAAAGATCTAAATGAAAATGCATTTTAAACTGCATACAAATTTAACGGAAAATTCACATTCCCGAATGGAAAGTGGGTGGTAAAAAGCCCAAAGTTGAGTTCTTATGCGATTTGCTTCAAACTCATTTTCAAAGATCTATATGAAAATTCATTCAAGACTGCATACCAATTTTCCGGTAAATTCATCCCGCTCGGTGGAAAGAGTGTGGTAAATAGGGCGAAAGTTGAGTTTTTATACGATTTGCTTCACTCATTTTCATAGATTTTCAATATGAAAATTCATTTAAAACTGCATACCAATTTAACGGAAAATTCAACATGCTCGGTGGAGAGTGGGTGGTAAAAAGCCTAAAGTTGAGTTCTTATGCGATTTGCTTCAAGCTCATTTTCAAAGATCTATATGAAAATTCATTTAAAACAGCATACCAATTTTCCTAAAAACTTATCCCGCTGGGTGGAAAGTGGGTGGTAAATAGAGCGAAAGTTGAGTTCTTATGCGATTTGCTTCAAACTCATTTTCAAAGATCTAAATGAAAATGCATTTAAAACAACCTACCAATTTTCCGGAAAATTCACCCCCCTTGGTGTAGAGAGTGTGGTAAATAGGGCAAAAGTTGAGTTCTTATGCGATTTGCTTCGAACTCATTTTCAAAGATCTATATGAAAATTCATTAAAAGCTGCATTCCAATTTTCCTAAAAACTTATCCCGCTGGATGGAAAGTGGGTGGTAAATAGAGCGAAAGTTGAGTTATTATGCGATTTGCTTCAAACTCATTTTCAAAGATCTAAATGAAAATGCATTTAAAACAACATACCAATTTTCCGGAAAATTCACCCCCCTTGGTGTAGAGAGTGTGGTAAATAGGGCGAAAGTTGAGTTCTTATGCGATTTGCTTCAAACTCATTTTCAAAGATCTATATGAAAATTCATTAAAAGCTGCATTCCAATTTTCCGGAAATTTCACATGTCCGGGTGGAGAGTGGCTAGTAAATAGGGCGAAAGATGAGTTTTTGTGCAGTTTGCTTCAAACTCGTTTTCAAATATCTACATGAAAATTCATTTAAAACTGAATACCAATTTTCCGGAAAATTCACCCCCCTGGGTGGAAAGTGGGTGGTAAATAGGGCGAAAGTTAAGTTTTTGTGCAGTTTGCTTCAAACTCGTTTTCAAATATGTATATGAAAATTCATTTAAAACTGCATACCTATTTCCCGGAAAATTCACCCACCTTGGTAGAGAGAGTGTGGTCAATAGGGCGAAAGTTGAGTTCTTATGCGATTTGCTTCAAACTCGTTTTCAAATATCAATATGAAAATTCATTTAAAACTGAATACCAATTTTCCGGAAAATTCACCCCCATGGGTGGAAAGTGGGTGGTATATAGGGCGAAAGTTGAGTTTTTATACGATTTGCTTCACTCATTTTCAAAGATTTTCAATATGAAAATTCATTTAAAACTGCATACCAATTTAACGGAAAATTCAGCCCGCTCGATGGAGAGTGGGTGGTAAAAATGCCAAAGTTGAGTTCTTATGCGATTTATTTCAAACTCATTTTCAAAGATCTATATGAAAATTCATTTAAAACAGCATACCAATTTTCCTAAAAACTTATCCCGCTGGGTGGAAAGTGGGTGGTAAATAGAGCGAAAGTTGAGTTCTTATGCGATTTGCTTCAAACTCATTTTCAAAGATCTAAATGAAAATGCATTTAAAACAACATACCAATTTTCCGGAAAATTTATCCCGCTCGGTGAAAGTGGGTGGTAAATAGGGCGAAAGTTGACTTTTTATACGATTTGCTTCACTCATTTTTAAAGATTTTCAATATGAAAATTCATTAAAAACTACATACCAATTTAACGGAAAATTCACATTCCCGGATGGAAAGTGGGTGGTAAAAAGCCCAAAGTTGAGTTCTTATGCGATTTGCTTCAAACTCATTTTCAAAGATCTATATGAAAATTCATTTAAGACTGCATACCAATTTTCCGGAAAATTCATCCCGCTCGGTGGAAAGTGGGTGGTAAATAGAGCGAAAGTTGAGTTTTTATACGATTTGCTTCACTCATTTTTAAAGATTTTCAATATCAAAATTCATTTAAAACTACATACCAATTTAACGGAAAATTCACATTCCCGGATGGAAAGTGGGTGGTAAAAATGCCAAAGTTGAGTTCTTATGCGAGTTGCTTCAAACTCATTTTCAAAGATCTATATGAAAATTCATTTAAAACAGCATACCAATTTTCCTAAAAACTTATCCCGCTGGGTGGAAAGTGGGTGGTAAATAGAGCGAAAGTTGAGTTCTTATGCGATTTGCTTCAAACTCATTTTCAAAGATCTAAATGAAAATGCATTAAAACTGCATACCAATTTAACGGAAAATTCACATTCCTGGATGGAAAGTGGGTGGTAAAAAGCCCAAAGTTGAGTTCTTATGCGATTTGCTTCAAACTCATTTTCAAAGATCTATATGAAAATTCATTTAAGACTGCATACCAATTTTCCGGAAAATTCATCCCGCTCGGTGGAAAGTGTGTGGTAAAAAGGGCGAAAGTTGAGTTTTTATACGATTTGCTTCACTCATTTTCAAAGATTTTCAATATGAAAATTCATTTAAAACTACATACCAATTTTCCTAAAAACTTATCCCGCTGGGTGGAAAGTGGGTGGTAAATAGAGCGAAAGTTGAGTTCTTATGCGATTTGCTTCAAAATCATTTTCAAAGATCTATATGAAAATTCATTTAAAACAGCATACCAATTTTCCTAAAAACTTATCCCGCTGGGTGGAAAGTGTGTGGTAAATAGGGCGAAAGTTGAGTTCTTATGCGATTTGCTTCGAACTCATATTCAAAGATCTACATGAAAATTCATTTAAAACAGCATACCAATTTTCCTAAAAACTTATCCCGCTGGGTGGAAAGTGGGTGGTAAATAGAGCGAAAGTTGAGTTCTTATGCGATTTGCTTCAAACTCATTTTCAAAGATCTAAATGAAAATGCATTAAAACTGCACACCAATTTAACGGAAAATTCACATTCCTGGATGGACAGTGGGTGGTAAAAAGCCCAAAGTTGAGTTCTTATGCGATTTGCTTCAAACTCATTTTCAAAGATCTATATGAAAATTCATTTAAGACTGCATACCTATTTCCCGGAAAATTTACCTCCCTTGGTGGAAAGTGGGTGGTAAATAGGGCGAAAGTTGACTTTTTATACGATTTGCTTCACTCATTTTTAAAGATTTTCAATATCAAAATTCATTTAAAACTACATACCAATTTAACGGAAAATTCACATTCCCGGATGGAAAGTGGGTGGTAAAAATGCCAAAGTTGAGTTCTTATGCGATTTGCTTCAAACTCATTTTCAAAGATCTATATGAAAATTCATTCAAGACTGCATACCAATTTTCCGGAAAATTCATCCCGCTCGGTGGAAAGTGTGTGGTAAATAGGGCGAAAGTTGAGTTCTTATGCGATTTGCTTCGAACTCATATTCAAAGATCTACATGAAAATTCATTTAAAACAGCATACCAATTTTCCTAAAAACTTATCCCGCTGGGTGGAAAGTGGGTGGTAAATAGAGCGAAAGTTGAGTTCTTATGCGATTTGCTTCAAACTCATTTTCAAAGATCTAAATGAAAATGCATTAAAACTGCATACCAATTTAACGGAAAATTCACATTCCTGGATGGAAAGTGGGTGGTAAAAAGCCCAAAGTTGAGTTCTTATGCGATTTGCTTCAAACTCATTTTCAAAGATCTATATGAAAATTCATTTAAGACTGCATACCTATTTCCCGGAAAATTTACCTCCCTTGGTGGAAAGTGGGTGGTAAAAAGGGCGAAAGTTGACTTTTTATACGATTTGCTTAACTCATTTTTAAAGATTTTCAATATGAAAATTCATTTAAAACTGCATACCAATTTAACTGAAAATTCACATTCCCGGATGAAAGTGGGTGGTAAAAAGCCCAAAGTTGAGTTCTTATGCGATTTGCTTCAAACTCATTTTCAAAGATCTATATGAAAATTCATTTAAAACTGAATACCAATTTTCCGGAAAATTCACACCCCTGGGTGGAAAGTGGGTGGTAAATAGGGCGAAAGTTGAGTTTTTATACGATTTGCTTCACTCATTTTCAAAGATTTTCAATATGAAAATTCATTTAAAACTGCATACCAATTTAACGGAAAATTCAGCCCGCTCGGTGGAGAGTGGGTGGTAAAAATGCCAAAGTTGAGTTCTTATGCGATTTGCTTCAAACTCATTTTCAAAGATCTATATGAAAATTCATTTAAAACAGCATTCCAATTTTCCGGAAAATTCATCCCGCTCGGTGGAAAGTGGGTGGTAAATAGGGCGAAAGTTGAGTTTTTATACGATTTGCTTCACTCATTTTTAAAGATTTTCAATATCAAAATTCATTTAAAACTGCATACCAATTTAACGGAAAATTCACATTCCCGGATGGAAAGTGGGTGGTAAAAAGCCCAAAGTTGAGTTCTTATGCGATTTGCTTCAAACTCATTTTCAAAGATCTATATGAAAATTCATTTAAGACTGCATACCAATTTTCCGGAAAATTCATCCCGCTCGGTGGAAAGTGGGTGGTAAATAGGGCGAAAGTTGACTTTTTATACGATTTGCTTCACTCATTTTTAAAGATTTTCAATATCAAAATTCATTTAAAACTACATACCAATTTAACGGAAAATTCACATTCCCGGATGGAAAGTGGGTGGTAAAAATGCCAAAGTTGAGTTCTTATGCGATTTGCTTCAAACTCATTTTCAAAGATCTATATGAAAATTCATTCAAGACTGCATACCAATTTTCCGGAAAATTCATCCCGCTCGGTGGAAAGTGTGTGGTAAATAGGGCGAAAGTTGAGTTCTTATGCGATTTGCTTCGAACTCATATTCAAAGATCTACATGAAAATTCATTTAAAACAGCATACCAATTTTCCTAAAAACTTATCCCGCTGGGTGGAAAGTGGGTGGTAAATAGAGCGAAAGTTGAGTTCTTATGCGATTTGCTTCAAACTCATTTTCAAAGATCTAAATGAAAATGCATTAAAACTGCATACCAATTTAACGGAAAATTCACATTCCTGGATGGAAAGTGGGTGGTAAAAAGCCCAAAGTTGAGTTCTTATGCGATTTGCTTCAAACTCATTTTCAAAGATCTATATGAAAATTCATTTAAGACTGCATACCAATTTTCCGGAAAATTCATCCCGCTCGGTGGAAAGTGTGTGGTAAAAAGGGCGAAAGTTGAGTTTTTATACGATTTGCTTCACTCATTTTAAAAGATTTTCAATATGAAAATTCATTTAAAACTGCATACCAATTTAACGGAAAATTCACATTCCCGGATGGAAAGTGGGTGGTAAAAAGCCCAAAGTTGAGTTCTTATGCGATTTGCTTCAAACTCATTTTCAAAGATCTATATGAAAATTCATTTAAGACTGCATACCAATTTTCCGGAAAATTCATCCCGCTCGGTGGAAAGTGGGTGGTAAATAGGGCGAAAGTTGACTTTTTATACGATTTGCTTCACTCATTTTTAAAGATTTTCAATATCAAAATTCATTTAAAACTACATACCAATTTAACGGAAAATTCACATTCCCGGATGGAAAGTGGGTGGTAAAAATGCCAAAGTTGAGTTCTTATGCGATTTGCTTCAAACTCATTTTCAAAGATCTATATGAAAATTCATTTAAAACAGCATACCAATTTTCCTAAAAACTTATCCCGCTGGGTGGAAAGTGGGTGGTAAATAGAGCGAAAGTTGAGTTCTTATGCGATTTGCTTCAAACTCATTTTCAAAGATCTAAATGAAAATGCAATAAAACTGCATACCAATTTAACGGAAAATTCACATTCCTGGATGGAAAGTGGGTGGTAAAAAGCCCAAAGTTGAGTTCTTATGCGATTTGCTTCAAACTCATTTTCAAAGATCTATATGAAAATTCATTTAAGACTGCATACCTATTTCCCGGAAAATTTACCTCCCTTGGTGGAAAGTGGGTGGTAAAAAGGGCGAAAGTTGACTTTTTATACGATTTGCTTCACTCATTTTCAAAGATTTTCAATATGAAAATTCATTTAAAACTGCATACCAATTTTCCTAAAAACTTATCCCGCTGGGTGGAAAGTGGGTGGTAAATAGAGCGAAAGTTGAGTTCTTATGCGATTTGCTTCAAACTCATTTTCAAAGATCTATATGAAAATTCATTTAAAACAGCATACCAATTTTCCTAAAAACTTATCCCGCTGGGTGGAAAGTGGGTGGTAAATAGAGCGAAAGTTGAGTTCTTATGCGATTTGCTTCAAACTCATTTTCAAAGATCTAAATGAAAATGCATTTTAAACTGCATACCAATTTAACGGAAAATTCACATTCCCGAATGGAAAGTGGGTGGTAAAAAGCCCAAAGTTGAGTTCTTATGCGATTTGCTTCAAACTCATTTTCAAAGATCTATATGAAAATTCATTCAAGACTGCATACCAATTTTACGGAAAATTCATCCCGCTCGGTGGAAAGTGTGTGGTAAATAGGGCGAAAGTTGAGTTCTTATGCGATTTGCTTCGAACTCATATTCAAAGATCTACATGAAAATTCATTTAAAACTGCATACATATTTCCCGGAAAATTTACCTCCCTTGGTGGAAAGTGGGTGGTAAATAGGGCGAAAGTTGACTTTTTATACGATTTGCTTAACTCATTTTTAAAGATTTTCAATATGAAAATTCATTTAAAACTGCATACCAATTTAACTGAAAATTCACATTCCCGGATGGAAAGTGGGTGGTAAAAAGCCCAAAGTTGAGTTCTTATGCGATTTGCTTCAAACTCATTTTCAAAGATCTATATGAAAATTCATTTAAAACTGAATACCAATTTTCCGGAAAATTCATCCCGCTCGGTGGAAAGTGGGTGGTAAATAGGGCGAAAGTTGACTTTTTATACGATTTGCTTCACTCATTTTTAAAGATTTTCAATATGAAAATTCATTAAAAACTACATACCAATTTAACGGAAAATTCACATTCCCGGATGGAAAGTGGGTGGTAAAAAGCCCAAAGTTGAGTTCTTATGCGATTTGCTTCAAACTCATTTTCAAAGATCTATATGAAAATTCATTTAAGACTGCATACCAATTTTCCGGAAAATTCATCCCGCTCGGTGGAAAGTGGGTGGTAAATAGGGCGAAAGTTGACTTTTTATACGATTTGCTTCACTCATTTTTAAAGATTTTCAATATCAAAATTCATTTAAAACTACATACCAATTTAACGGAAAATTCACATTCCCGGATGGAAAGTGGGTGGTAAAAATGCCAAAGTTGAGTTCTTATGCGATTTGCTTCAAACTCATTTTCAAAGATCTATATGAAAATTCATTTAAAACAGCATACCAATTTTCCTAAAAACTTATCCCGCTGGGTGGAAAGTGGGTGGTAAATAGAGCGAAAGTTGAGTTCTTATGCGATTTGCTTCAAACTCATTTTCAAAGATCTAAATGAAAATGCATTAAAACTGCATACCAATTTAACGGAAAATTCACATTCCTGGATGGAAAGTGGGTGGTAAAAAGCCCAAAGTTGAGTTCTTATGCGATTTGCTTCAAACTCATTTTCAAAGATCTATATGAAAATTCATTTAAGACTGCATACCAATTTTTAGGAAAATTCATCCCGCTCGGTGGAAAGTGTGTGGTAAATAGGGCGAAAGTTGAGTTTTTATACGATTTGCTTCACTAATTTTCAAAGATTTTCAATATGAAAATTCATTTAAAACTGCATACCAATTTAACGGAAAATTCAACCCGCTCGGTGGAGAGTGGGTGGTAAAAATGCCAAAGTTGAGTTCTTATGCGATTTGCTTCAAACTCATTTTCAAAGATCTATATGAAAATTCATTTAAAACAGCATACCAATTTTCCTAAAAACTTATCCCGCTGGGTGGAAAGTGGGTGGTAAATAGAGCGAAAGTTGAGTTCTTATGCGATTTGCTTCAAACTCATTTTCAAAGATCTAAATGAAAATGCATTTAAAACAACCTACCAATTTTCCGGAAAATTCATCCCGCTCGGTGGAAAGTGGGTGGTAAATAGGGCGAAAGTTGAGTTCTTATGCGATTTGCTTCGAACTCATATTCAAAGATCTACATGAAAATTCATTTAAAACTGCATACCTATTTCCCGGAAAATTCACCCCCCTGGGTGGAAAGTGGGTGGTAAATAGGGCGAAAGTTGACTTTTTATACGATTTGCTTCACTCATTTTTAAAGATTTTCAATATGAAAATTCATTTAAAACTGCATACCAATTTAACGGAAAATTCACATTCCCGGATGGAAAGTGGGTGGTAAAAAGCCCAAAGTTGAGTTCTTATGCGATTTGCTTCAAACGCATTTTCAAAGATCTAAATGAAAATGCATTTAAAACAGCATACCAGTTTTCCTAAAAACTTATCCCGCTCGGTGGAAAGTGGGTGGTAAATAGAGCGAAAGTTGAGTTCTTATGCGATTTGCTTCAAACTCATTTTCAAAGATCTAAATGAAAATTCATTTAAAACAGCATACCAATTTTCCTAAAAACTTATCCCGCTGGGTGGAAAGTGGGTGGTAAATAGAGCGAAAGTTGAGTTCTTATGCGATTTGCTTCAAACTCATTTTCAAAGATCTAAATGAAAATGCATTTAAAACTACATACCAATTTTCCGGAAAATTCATCCCGCTCGGTGGAAAGTGGGTGGTAAATAGGGCGAAAGTTGAGTTCTTATGCGATTTGTTTCGAACTCATATTCAAAGATCTACATGAAAATTCATATAAAACTGCATACCTATTTCCCGGAAAATTCACCCCCCTGGGTGGAAAGTGGGTGGTAAATAGGGCGAAAGTTGAGTTTTTATACGATTTGCTTCACTCATTTTTAAAGATTTTCAATATGAAAATTCATTTAAAACTGCATACCAATTTAACGGAAAATTCACATTCCCGGATGGAAAGTGGGTGGTAAAAAGCCCAAAGTTGAGTTCTTATGCGATTTGCTTCAAACGCATTTTCAAAGATCTAAATGAAAATGCATTTAAAACAGCATACCAGTTTTCCTAAAAACTTATCCCGCTCGGTGGAAAGTGGGTGGTAAATAGAGCGAAAGTTGAGTTCTTATGCGATTTGCTTCAAACTCATTTTCAAAGATCTATATGAAAATTCATTTAAAACAGCATACCAATTTTCCTAAAAACTTATCCCGCTGGGTGGAAAGTGGGTGGTAAATAGAGCGAAAGTTGAGTTCTTATGCGATTTGCTTCGAACTCATATTCAAAGATCTATATGAAAATTCATTTAAAACTGCATACCAATTTTCCAAAAAATTCATCCCGCTCGGTGGAAAGTGGGTGGTAAATATTGCGAAAGTTGAGTTCTTATGCGATTTGCTTCGAACTCATATTCAAAGATCCATATGAAAATTCATTTATAACTGCATACCTATTTCCCGGAAAATTCAACCCCCTGGGTGGAAAGTGGGTGGTAAATAGTGCGAAAGTTGAGTTCTTATGCAGTTTGCTTCAAACTCGTTTTCAAATATCTATCTGAAAATTCATTTAAAACTGCATACTTATTTCCCGGAAAATTCACCCCCCTTGGTGTAGAGAGTGTGGTAAATAGGGCGAAAGTTGAGTTTTTATGCGATTTGCTTCAAACTCATTTTCAAAGATCTATATGAAAATTCATTAAAAGCTGCATTCCAATTTTCCGGAAATTTCACATTTCCGGGGGGAAAGTGGGCGAAAGTTGAGTTTTTGTGCAGTTTGCTTCAAACTCGTTTTCAAATATCTACATGAAAATTCATTTAAAACTGAATACCAATTTTCCGGAAAATTCACCCCCCTGGGTGGAAAGTGGGTGGTAAATAGGGCGAAAGTTGAGTTTTTGTGCAGTTTGCTTCAAATTCGTTTTCAAATATCTATATGAAAATTCATTTAAAACTGCATACCTATTTCCCGGAAAATTCACCCACCTTGGTAGAGAGAGTGTGGTCAATAGGGCGAACGTTGAGTTCTTATGCGATTTGCTTCAAACTCATTTTCAAAGATCTATATGAAAATTCATTAAAAGCTGCATTCCAAATTTCCGGAAATTTCACATTTCCGGGGGGAAAGTGGGTGGTAAATAGGGCGAAAGTTGAGTTCTTGTGCAGTTTGCTTCAAACTCGTTTTCAAATATCTACATGAAAATTCATTTAAAACTGAATACCAATTTTCCGGAAAATTCACCCGCTGGGTGGAAAGTGGGTGGTAAATAGGGCGAAAGTTGAGTTTTTATACGATTTGCTTCACTCATTTTCAAAGATTTTCAATATGAAAATTCATTTAAAACTGCATACCAATTTAACAGAAAATTCACATTCCCGGATGGAAAGTGGGTGGTAAATAGGGCGAAAGTTGAGTTTTTATGCGATTTGCTTCAAACTCAATTTCAAAGATCTATATGAAAATTCATTTAAAACTGCATACCAATTTTCCGGAAAATTCACCCGCTGGGTGGAAAGTGGGTGGTAAATAGGGCGAAAGTTGAGTTCTTATGCGATTTGCTTCGAACTCATATTCAAAGATCTATATGAAAATTCATTTAAAACTGCATACCAATTTTCCCAAAAATTCATCCCGCTCGGTGGAAAGTGGGTGGTAAATAGTGCAAAAGTTGAGTTCTTATGCGATTTGCTTCGAACTCATATTCAAAGATCCATATGAAAATTCATTTATAACTGCATACCTATTTCCCGGAAAATTCATCCCCCTGGGTGGAAAGTGGGTGGTAAATATGGCGAAAGTTGAGTTTTTGTGCAGTTTGCTTCAAACTCGTTTTCAAATATCTATCTGAAAATTCATTTAAAACTGCATACCTATTTCCCGGAAAATTCACCCACCTTGGTAGAGAGAGTGTGGTCAATAGGGCGAACGTTGAGTTCTTAAGCGATTTGCTTCAAACTCATTTTCAAAGATCCATATGAAAATTCATTAAAAGCTGCATACCAAATTTCCGGAAATTTCACATTTCTGGGGGGAAAGTGGGTGGTAAATAGGGCGAAAGTTGAGTTCTTGTACAGTTTGCTTCAAACTCGTTTTCAAAGATCTATATGAAAATTCATTTAAAACTGCATACCAATTTAACAGAAAATTCGCATTCCCGGATGGAAAGTGGGTGGTAAATAGGGCGAAAGTTGAGTTTTTATGCGATTTGCTTCAAACTCAATTTCAAAGATCTATATGAAAATTCATTTAAAACTGCATACCATTTATTCCGGAAAATTCCTCCCGCTCGGTGGAGAGTGGGTGGTAAATAGGGCGAAAGTTGAGTTCTTATACGATTTGCTTCACTCATTTTCAAAGATTTTCAATATGAAAATTCATTTAAAACTGCATACCAATTTAACAGAAAATTCACATTCCCGGATGGAAAGTGGGTGGTAAATAGGGCGAAAGTTGAGTTCTTATGCGATTTGCTTCGAACTCATATTCAAAGATCTATATGAAAATTCATTTAAAACTGCATACCTATTTCCCGGAAAATTCACCCCCCTGGGTGGAAAGTGGGTGGTTAATAGGGCGAAAGTTGACTTTTTATACGATTTGCTTCACTCATTTTTAAAGATTTTCAATATGAAAATTCATTTAAAACTGCATACCAATTTAACGGAAAATTCACATTCCCGGATGGAAAGTGGGTGGTAAAAAGCCCAAAGTTGAGTTCTTATGCGATTTGCTTCAAACTCATTTTCAAAGATCTATCTGAAAATTCATTTAAAACAGCATACCAATTTTCCTAAAAACTTATCCCGCTGGGTGGAAAGTGGGTGGTAAATAGAGCGAAAGTTGAGTTCTTATGCGATATGCTTCAAACTCATTTTCAAAGATCTAAATGAAAATGCATTTAAAACAACATACCAATTTTCCGGAAAATTCATCCCGCTCGGTGGAAAGTGGGTGGTAAATAGGGCGAAAGTTGAGTTCTTATGCGATTTGCTTCGAACTCATATTCAAAGATCTATATGAAAATTCATTTAAAACTGCATACCAATTTTCCAAAAAATTCATCCCGCTCGGTGGAAAGTGGGTGGTAAATAGTGCGAAAGTTGAGTTCTTATGCGATTTGCTTCGAACTCATATTCAAAGATCCATATGAAAATTCATTTATAACTGCATACCTATTTCCCGGAAAATTCACCCCCCTGGGTGGAAAGTGGGTGGTAAATATGGCGAATTTTCAAATATCTATCTGAAAATTCATTTAAAACTGCATACTTATTTCCCGGAAAATTCACCCCGCTTGGTGTAGAGAGTGTGGTAAATAGGGCGAAAGTTGAGTTTTTATGCGATTTGCTTCAAACTCATTTTCAAAGATCTATATGAAAATTCATTAAAAGCTGCATACCAATTTTCCGGAAATTTCACATTTCCGGGTGGAAAGTGGGTGGTAAATAGGGCGAAAGTTGAGTTTTTGTGCAGTTTGCTTCAAACTCGTTTTCAAATATCTACATGAAAATTCATTTAAAACTGAATACCAATTTTCCGGAAAATTCACCCCCCTGGGTGGAAAGTGGGTGGTAAATAGGGCGAAATTTGAGTTTTTGTGCAGTTTGCTTCAAATTCGTTTTCAAATATCTATATGAAAATTCATTTAAAACTGCATACCTATTTCCCGGAAAATTCACCCACCTTGGTAGAGAGAGTGTGGTCAATAGGGCGAACGTTGAGTTCTTATGCGATTTGCTTCAAACTCATTTTCAAAGATCTATATGAAAATTCATTAAAAGCTGCATTCCAAATTTCCGGAAATTTCACATTTCCGGGGGGAAAGTGGGTGGTAAATAGGGCGAAAGTTGAGTTCTTGTGCAGTTTGCTTCAAACTCGTTTTCAAATATCTACATGAAAATTCATTTAAAACTGAATACCAATTTTCCGGAAAATTCACCCCCTGGGTGGAAAGTGGGTGGTAAATAGGGCGAAAGTTGAGTTTTTATACGATTTGCTTCACTCATTTTCAAAGATTTTCAATATGAAAATTCATTTAAAACTGCATACCAATTTAACAGAAAATTCACATTCCCGGATGGAAAGTGGGTGGTAAAAAGCCCAAAGTTGAGTTCTTATGCGATTTGCTTCAAACTCATTTTCAAAGATCTATATGAAAATTAATTTAAAACAGCAAACCAGTTTTCCTAAAAACTTATCCCGGTGGGTGGAAAGTGGGTGGTAAATGGAGCGAAAGTTGAGTTCTTATGCGATTTGCTTCAAACTCATTTTCAAAGATCTAAATGAAAATTCATTTAAAACTGCATACCAATTTTCCGAAAAATTCATCCCGCTCGGTGGAAAGTGGGTGGTAAATAGGGCGAAAGTTGAGTTCTTATGCGATTTGCTTCGAACTCATATTCAAAGATCCATATGAAAATTCATTTATTACTGCATACCTATTTTCCGGAAAATTCACCCCCCTGGGTGGAAAGTGGGTGGTAAATAGGGCGAAAGTTGAGTTTTTGTGCAGTTTGCTTCAAACTCGTTTTCAAATATCTATCTGAAAATTCATTTAAAACTGCATACCTATTTCCCGGAAAATTTACCCACCTTGGTAGAGAGAGTGTGGTCAATAGGGCGAAAGTTGAGTTCTTATGCGATTTGCTTCAAACTCATTTTCAAAGATCTATATGAAAATTCATTAAAAGCTGCATTCCAAATTTCCGGAAATTTCACATTTCCGGGTGGAAAGTGGGTGGTAAATAGGGCAAAAGTTGAGTTCTTGTGCAGTTTGCTTCAAACTCGTTTTCAAATATCTACATGAAAATACATTTAAAACTGAATACCAATTTTCCGGAAAATTCACCCCCCTGGGTGGAAAGTGGGTGGTAAATAGGGCGAAAGTTGAGTTTTTATACGATTTGCTTCACTCATTTTCAAAGATTTTCAATATGAAAATTCATTTAAAACTGCATACCAATTTAACAGAAAATTCACATTCCCGGATGGAAAGTGGGTGGTAAATAGGGCGAAAGTTGAGTTCTTATGCGATTTGCTTCAAACTCAATTTCAAAGATCTATATGAAAATTCATTAAAAACCGCATACCAATTTTCCGGAAAATTCAGCCCGCTCGGTGGAGAGTGGGTGGTAAATAGAGCGAAAGTTGAGCTCTTATGCGATTTGCTTCAAACTCATTTTCAAAGATCTAAATGAAAATGCATTTAAAACAACATACCAATTTTCCGGAGAATTCATCCCGCTCGGTGGAAAGTGGGTGGTAAATAGGGCGAAAGTTGAGTTCTTATGCGATTTGCTTCGAACTCATATTTAAAGATCTATATGAAAATATATTTAAAACTGCATACCTATTTCCCGGAAAATTCACCCCCCTGGGTGGAAAGTGGGTGGTAAATAGGGCGAAAGTTGACTTTTTATACGATTTGCTTAACTCATTTTCAAAGATTTTCAAAATGAAAATTCATTTAAAACTGCATACCAATGTAACAGAAAATTCACATTCCCGGATGGAAAGTGGGTGGTAAATAGGGCGAAAGTTGAGTTCTTATGCGATTTGCTTCAAACTCATATTCAAAGATCTATATGAAAATTCATTTAAAACTGCATACCTATTTCCCGGAAAATTCACACCCCTGGGTGGAAAGTGGGTGGTTAATAGGGCGAAAGTTGACTTTTTATACGATTTGCTTCACTCATTTTTAAAGATTTTCAATATGAAAATTCATTTAAAACTGCATACCAATTTATCGGAAAATTCACATTCCCGGATGGAAAGTGGGTGGTAAAAAGCCCAAAGTTGAGTTCTTATGCGATTTGCTTCAAACTCATTTTCAAAGATCTATATGAAAATTCATTTAAAACAGCATACCAGTTTTCCTTAAAACTTATCCCGCTGGGTGGAAAGTGGGTGGTAAATAGAGCGAAAGTTGAGTTCTTATGCGATTTGCTTCGAACTCATATTCAAAGATCTATATGAAAATTCATTTAAAACTGCATACCAATTTTCCGAAAAATTCATCCCGCTCGGTGGAAAGTGGGTGGTAAATAGGGCGAAAGTTGAGTTCTTATGCGATTTGCTTCGAACTCATATTCAAAGATCCATATAAAAATTCATTTATTACTGCATACCTATTTTCCGGAAAATTCACCCCCCTGGGTGGAAAGTGGGTGGTAAATAGGGCGAAAGTTGAGTTTTTGTGCAGTTCGCTTCAAAGTCGTTTTCAAATATCTATCTGAAAATTCATTTAAGACTGCATACCTATTTCCCGGAAAATTCACCCCCCTTGGTGTAGAAAGTGTGGTAAATAGGGCGAAAGTTGAGTTTTTATGCGATTTGCTTCAAACTCATTTTCAAAGATCTATATGAAAATTCATTAAAAGCTGCATTCGAATTTTCCGGAAATTTCACATTTCCGGGTGGAAAGTGGGTGGTAAATAGGGCGAAAGTTGAGTTTTTGTGCAGTTTGCTTCAAACTCGTTTTCAAATATCTACATGAAAATTCATTTAAAACTGAATACCAATTTTCCGGAAAATTCACCCCCCTTGGTGGAAAGTGGGTGGTAAATAGGGCGAAAGTTGAGTTTTTGTGCAGTTTGCTTCAAACTCGTTTTCAAATATCTATATGAAAATTCATTTAAAACTGCATACCTATTTCCCGGAAAATTTACCCACCTTGGTAGAGAGAGTGTGGTCAATAGGGCGAAAGTTGAGTTCTTATGCGATTTGCTTCACTCATTTTAAAGATTTTCAATATGAAAATTCATTTAAAACTGCATACCAATTTAACGGAAAATTCAGCCCGCTCGGTGGAGAGTGGGTGGTAAATAGGGCGAAAGTTGAGTTCTTATGCGATTTGCTTCAAACTCATTTTCAAAGATCTATCTGAAAATTCATTTAAAACAGCATACCAATTTTCCTAAAAACTTATCCCGCTGGGTGGAAAGTGGGTGGTAAATAGAGCGAAAGTTGAGTTCTTATGCGATATGCTTCAAACTCATTTTCAAAGATCTAAATGAAAATGCATTTAAAACAACATACCAATTTTCCGGAAAATTCATCCCGCTCGGTGGAAAGTGGGTGGTAAATAGGGCGAAAGTTGAGTTCTTATGCGATTTGCTTCGAACTCATATTCAAAGATCTATATGAAAATTCATTTAAAACTGCATACCAATTTTCCAAAAAATTCATCCCGCTCGGTGGAAAGTGGGTGGTAAATAGTGCGAAAGTTGAGTTCTTATGCGATTTGCTTCGAACTCATATTCAAAGATCCATATGAAAATTCATTTATAACTGCATACCTATTTCCCGGAAAATTCACCCCCCTGGGTGGAAAGTGGGTGGTAAATATGGCGAATTTTCAAATATCTATCTGAAAATTCATTTAAAACTGCATACTTATTTCCCGGAAAATTCACCCCGCTTGGTGTAGAGAGTGTGGTAAATAGGGCGAAAGTTGAGTTTTTATGCGATTTGCTTCAAACTCATTTTCAAAGATCTATATGAAAATTCATTAAAAGCTGCATACCAATTTTCCGGAAATTTCACATTTCCGGGTGGAAAGTGGGTGGTAAATAGGGCGAAAGTTGAGTTTTTGTGCAGTTTGCTTCAAACTCGTTTTCAAATATCTACATGAAAATTCATTTAAAACTGAATACCAATTTTCCGGAAAATTCACCCCCCTGGGTGGAAAGTGGGTGGTAAATAGGGCGAAATTTGAGTTTTTGTGCAGTTTGCTTCAAATTCGTTTTCAAATATCTATATGAAAATTCATTTAAAACTGCATACCTATTTCCCGGAAAATTCACCCACCTTGGTAGAGAGAGTGTGGTCAATAGGGCGAACGTTGAGTTCTTATGCGATTTGCTTCAAACTCATTTTCAAAGATCTATATGAAAATTCATTAAAAGCTGCATTCCAAATTTCCGGAAATTTCACATTTCCGGGGGGAAAGTGGGTGGTAAATAGGGCGAAAGTTGAGTTCTTGTGCAGTTTGCTTCAAACTCGTTTTCAAATATCTACATGAAAATTCATTTAAAACTGAATACCAATTTTCCGGAAAATTCACCCCCCTGGGTGGAAAGTGGGTGGTAAAAAGGGCGAAAGTTGAGTTTTTATACGATTTGCTTCACTCATTTTCAAAGATTTTCAATATGAAAATTCATTTAAAACTGCATACCAATTTAACAGAAAATTCACATTCCCGGATGGAAAGTGGGTGGTAAAAAGCCCAAAGTTGAGTTCTTATGCGATTTGCTTCAAACTCATTTTCAAAGATCTATATGAAAATTAATTTAAAACAGCAAACCAGTTTTCCTAAAAACTTATCCCGGTGGGTGGAAAGTGGGTGGTAAATGGAGCGAAAGTTGAGTTCTTATGCGATTTGCTTCAAACTCATTTTCAAAGATCTAAATGAAAATTCATTTAAAACTGCATACCAATTTTCCGAAAAATTCATCCCGCTCGGTGGAAAGTGGGTGGTAAATAGGGCGAAAGTTGAGTTCTTATGCGATTTGCTTCGAACTCATATTCAAAGATCCATATGAAAATTCATTTATTACTGCATACCTATTTTCCGGAAAATTCACCCCCCTGGGTGGAAAGTGGGTGGTAAATAGGGCGAAAGTTGAGTTTTTGTGCAGTTTGCTTCAAACTCGTTTTCAAATATCTATCTGAAAATTCATTTAAAACTGCATACCTATTTCCCGGAAAATTTACCCACCTTGGTAGAGAGAGTGTGGTCAATAGGGCGAAAGTTGAGTTCTTATGCGATTTGCTTCAAACTCATTTTCAAAGATCTATATGAAAATTCATTAAAAGCTGCATTCCAAATTTCCGGAAATTTCACATTTCCGGGTGGAAAGTGGGTGGTAAATAGGGCAAAAGTTGAGTTCTTGTGCAGTTTGCTTCAAACTCGTTTTCAAATATCTACATGAAAATACATTTAAAACTGAATACCAATTTTCCGGAAAATTCACCCCCCTGGGTGGAAAGTGGGTGGTAAATAGGGCGAAAGTTGAGTTTTTATACGATTTGCTTCACTCATTTTCAAAGATTTTCAATATGAAAATTCATTTAAAACTGCATACCAATTTAACAGAAAATTCACATTCCCGGATGGAAAGTGGGTGGTAAATAGGGCGAAAGTTGAGTTCTTATGCGATTTGCTTCAAACTCAATTTCAAAGATCTATATGAAAATTCATTAAAAACCGCATACCAATTTTCCGGAAAATTCAGCCCGCTCGGTGGAGAGTGGGTGGTAAATAGAGCGAAAGTTGAGCTCTTATGCGATTTGCTTCAAACTCATTTTCAAAGATCTAAATGAAAATGCATTTAAAACAACATACCAATTTTCCGGAAAATTCATCCCGCTCGGTGGAAAGTGGGTGGTAAATAGGGCGAAAGTTGAGTTCTTATGCGATTTGCTTCGAACTCATATTTAAAGATCTATATGAAAATATATTTAAAACTGCATACCTATTTCCCGGAAAATTCACCCCCCTGGGTGGAAAGTGGGTGGTAAATAGGGCGAAAGTTGACTTTTTATACGATTTGCTTAACTCATTTTCAAAGATTTTCAAAATGAAAATTCATTTAAAACTGCATACCAATGTAACAGAAAATTCACATTCCCGGATGGAAAGTGGGTGGTAAATAGGGCGAAAGTTGAGTTCTTATGCGATTTGCTTCAAACTCATATTCAAAGATCTATATGAAAATTCATTTAAAACTGCATACCTATTTCCCGGAAAATTCACACCCCTGGGTGGAAAGTGGGTGGTTAATAGGGCGAAAGTTGACTTTTTATACGATTTGCTTCACTCATTTTTAAAGATTTTCAATATGAAAATTCATTTAAAACTGCATACCAATTTATCGGAAAATTCACATTCCCGGATGGAAAGTGGGTGGTAAAAAGCCCAAAGTTGAGTTCTTATGCGATTTGCTTCAAACTCATTTTCAAAGATCTATATGAAAATTCATTTAAAACAGCATACCAGTTTTCCTTAAAACTTATCCCGCTGGGTGGAAAGTGGGTGGTAAATAGAGCGAAAGTTGAGTTCTTATGCGATTTGCTTCGAACTCATATTCAAAGATCTATATGAAAATTCATTTAAAACTGCATACCAATTTTCCGAAAAATTCATCCCGCTCGGTGGAAAGTGGGTGGTAAATAGGGCGAAAGTTGAGTTCTTATGCGATTTGCTTCGAACTCATATTCAAAGATCCATATAAAAATTCATTTATTACTGCATACCTATTTTCCGGAAAATTCACCCCCCTGGGTGGAAAGTGGGTGGTAAATAGGGCGAAAGTTGAGTTTTTGTGCAGTTCGCTTCAAAGTCGTTTTCAAATATCTATCTGAAAATTCATTTAAAACTGCATACCTATTTCCCGGAAAATTCACCCCCCTTGGTGTAGAAAGTGTGGTAAATAGGGCGAAAGTTGAGTTTTTATGCGATTTGCTTCAAACTCATTTTCAAAGATCTATATGAAAATTCATTAAAAGCTGCATTCGAATTTTCCGGAAATTTCACATTTCCGGGTGGAAAGTGGGTGGTAAATAGGGCGAAAGTTGAGTTTTTGTGCAGTTTGCTTCAAACTCGTTTTCAAATATCTACATGAAAATTCATTTAAAACTGAATACCAATTTTCCGGAAAATTCACCCCCCTTGGTGGAAAGTGGGTGGTAAATAGGGCGAAAGTTGAGTTTTTGTGCAGTTTGCTTCAAACTCGTTTTCAAATATCTATATGAAAATTCATTTAAAACTGCATACCTATTTCCCGGAAAATTTACCCACCTTGGTAGAGAGAGTGTGGTCAATAGGGCGAAAGTTGAGTTCTTATGCGATTTGCTTCACTCATTTTAAAGATTTTCAATATGAAAATTCATTTAAAACTGCATACCAATTTAACGGAAAATTCAGCCCGCTCGGTGGAGAGTGGGTGGTAAATAGGGCGAAAGTTGAGTTCTTATGCGATTTGCTTCAAACTCATTTTCAAAGATCTATCTGAAAATTCATTTAAAACAGCATACCAATTTTCCTAAAAACTTATCCCGCTGGGTGGAAAGTGGGTGGTAAATAGAGCGAAAGTTGAGTTCTTATGCGATATGCTTCAAACTCATTTTCAAAGATCTAAATGAAAATGCATTTAAAACAACATACCAATTTTCCGGAAAATTCATCCCGCTCGGTGGAAAGTGGGTGGTAAATAGGGCGAAAGTTGAGTTCTTATGCGATTTGCTTCGAACTCATATTCAAAGATCTATATGAAAATTCATTTAAAACTGCATACCTATTTCCCCGGAAAATTCACACCCCTGGGTGGAAAGTGGGTGGTTAATAGGGCGAAAGTTGACTTTTTATACGATTTGCTTCACTCATTTTTAAAGATTTTCAATATGAAAATTCATTTAAAACTGCATACCAATTTATCGGAAAATTCACACCCCTGGGTGGAAAGTGGGTGGTTAATAGGGCGAAAGTTGACTTTTTATACGATTTGCTTCACTCATTTTTAAAGATTTTCAATATGAAAATTCATTTAAAACTGCATACCAATTTATCGGAAAATTCACATTCCCGGATGGAAAGTGGGTGGTAAAAAGCCCAAAGTTGAGTTCTTATGCGATTTGCTTCAAACTCATTTTCAAAGATCTATATGAAAATTCATTTAAAACAGCATACCAGTTTTCCTTAAAACTTATCCCGCTGGGTGGAAAGTGGGTGGTAAATAGAGCGAAAGTTGAGTTCTTATGCGATTTGCTTCGAACTCATATTCAAAGATCTATATGAAAATTCATTTAAAACTGCATACCAATTTTCCGAAAAATTCATCCCGCTCGGTGGAAAGTGGGTGGTAAATAGGGCGAAAGTTGAGTTCTTATGCGATTTGCTTCGAACTCATATTCAAAGATCCATATGAAAATTCATTTATAACTGCATACCTATTTCCCGGAAAATTCACCCCCCTGGGTGGAAAGTGGGTGGTAAATATGGCGAATTTTCAAATATCTATCTGAAAATTCATTTAAAACTGCATACTTATTTCCCGGAAAATTCACCCCCCTTTGGTGTAGAGAGTGTGGTAAATAGGGCGAAAGTTGAGTTTTTATGCGATTTGCTTCAAACTCATTTTCAAAGATTTATATGAAAATTCATTAAAAGCTGCATTCCAATTTTCCGGAAATTTCACATTTCCGGGTGGAAAGTGGGTGGTAAATAGGGCGAAAGTTGAGTTTTTGTGCAGTTTGCTTCAAACTCGTTTTCAAATATCTACATGAAAATTCATTTAAAACTGAATACCAATTTTCCGGAAAATTCACCCCCCTGGGTGGAAAGTGGGTGGTAAATAGGGCGAAATTTGAGTTTTTGTGCAGTTTGCTTCAAATTCGTTTTCAAATATCTATATGAAAATTCATTTAAAACTGCATACCTATTTCCCGGAAAATTCACCCACCTTGGTAGAGAGAGTGTGGTCAATAGGGCGAACGTTGAGTTCTTATGCGATTTGCTTCAAACTCATTTTCAAAGATCTATATGAAAATTCATTAAAAGCTGCATTCCAAATTTCCGGAAATTTCACATTTCCGGGGGGAAAGTGGGTGGTAAATAGGGCGAAAGTTGAGTTCTTGTGCAGTTTGCTTCAAACTCGTTTTCAAATATCTACATGAAAATTCATTTAAAACTGAATACCAATTTTCCGGAAAATTCACCCGCTGGGTGGAAAGTGGGTGGTAAATAGGGCGAAAGTTGAGTTTTTATACGATTTGCTTCACTCATTTTCAAAGATTTTCAATATGAAAATTCATTTAAAACTGCATACCAATTTAACAGAAAATTCACATTCCCGGATGGAAAGTGGGTGGTAAATAGGGCGAAAGTTGAGTTTTTATGCGATTTGCTTCAAACTCAATTTCAAAGATCTATATGAAAATTCATTTAAAACTGCATACCAATTTTCCGGAAAATTCCTCCCGCTCGGTGGAAAGTGGGTGGTAAATAGGGCGAAAGTTGAGTTCTTATACGATTTGCTTCACTCATTTTCAAAGATTTTCAATATGAAAATTCATTTAAAACTGCATACCAATTTAACAGAAAATTCACATTCCCGGATGGAAAGTGGGTGGTAAATAGGGCGAAAGTTGAGTTTTTATGCGATTTGCTTCAAACTCAATTTCAAATATCTACATGAAAATTCATTTAAAACTGAATACCAATTTTCCGGAAAATTCACCCCCCTGGGTGGAAAGTGGGTGGTAAATAGGGCGAAAGTTGACTTTTTATACGATTTGCTTCACTCATTTTTAAAGATTTTCAATATGAAAATTCATTTAAAACTGCATACCAATTTAACGGAAAATTCACATTCCCGGATGGAAAGTGGGTGGTAAAAAGCCCAAAGTTGAGTTCTTATGCGATTTGCTTCAAACTCATTTTCAAAGATCTATATGAAAATTAATTTAAAACAGCATACCAGTTTTCCTAAAAACTTATCCCGCTGGGTGGAAAGTGGGTGGTAAATAGAGCGAAAGTTGAGTTCTTATGCGATTTGCTTCAAACGTTTCGCTTCGCATTCGCCAACGGACGTGTTTTTTTCTTGCTCCTCGCATTTGTTTATTTTTCCTCGTTTTAAACGTTTTATTTTGCGTCTTTTTTGTTTATTAATAATCAGTGACTTGTGTTAAACATCGGTTGTGTGAAACATAGTCATTATAGTATTTAACAGACTATTTTCTTAAATTAATTTTTTAATTTGTGTTTAAACACAACAACAAACGTTTGTGCAATTGCACTGTTTTGTTTTTGTGCTTTTACTCTCGCTAAGTCTCTCAACGCGCTCTGTCCATAAACTCTCTCTCCCGCGCTTTCATTAATTTTGGTGGTGGCTGTGGTTTAGTTTGCTCTTTTCCCTCTCTAAACCTATTCCGTTGTGCTTTCGGTCGTCGCGCTCGCGCAGTTGTTGTTTTTTGTGTTTAGTGTTTTCTTTTAGTGTTGTTGTTGTTGTGTGTAAGTAACTAACAGCAGTACTTGCGATTAACCCTAGTGTGCATATTTATTTTCTATTTTTTTTACTTATTTTGTTTGCGTCTAATTTAATTATTTTCTCAGTGCCCTTATTTTTTTTTCGTTTATTCTTTTATAATCAATTTAAGTAGCTTTGCCTTTTAAAAATGTATGTCTGCTACAATAAAAATTGCCAGGTTCGAGCAAACGTGAAGATGGGTTTTGTTTGTTGCTGGCTGTGTGATAATGTCTCACGCGAAAAATGTGCTGGCCTTAACGGCCGTATTATTGACCTGATTGAGTCCAAATCAGGCTTAAAATGGACATGTGAATCTTGTAGGGATATTGAAAGGGATATGATGGGATTCATGAGGCAGACTAAGATGGGCTTTGGAGATATTTTCGGGCGGTTTAAAAAACTGTTCGATGGTTTCTCGGCTTTGGACAGGGAATTCAAAGGTATGAAACTTTTGAATGAGTCTCCAAAGCGTAAAAAGGCCAATCTTAGGTTGTCAATTGGCCCTAATGAACTTTCTGTCCCAACACATTTGTCCATACCATCCGCTCCATCATTAATAAATTTTTCATCCCCATCTCCTCACACCACTGTCAGTATGAACGAAAACAAAGACTTACCCATGGATGTTGTTCATACTGAAACCGAAGAGATTTCTGATCCGGGGTGTAGTAGTTTGACTGCTAACATATCTGCGGTATCAAATAGTCCATCAATCGAGGCTGTAGCTTCACCTGAAGTTACTGCTGCGGTTGATAATAAGACTCTTGTAGGTGATCCACCAAAAAAACAAATTTTTGTTTCTAGGCTTGCCCCTGGTACCACATCTGATGATGTCAAGGCCTTTATTCAGGCCAAATATCAAGCCAATATTACGGTGGAAAAATTCAAATTTTCATATATTCGGGAAATTTCTTCATTTAAAATAAGTGTTCCGGCCGAACATTTCAATAAAATTTGTTGCAAAGAGTTTTGGCCTGACCACTTAATTATAAAAGAATATACTGCAAAAAAGAAAAATCGGATCCCGGTTGCACTTCCTTCATTACCTGGTAGTAGTAGTAGAACTAACACTCAACCTCAGGTAGTTTCTGATAGCACAAAAAACTAAAATCCTCCCTCTCACTAGGCTATCAGAATGTAAGAGGTATTTGTACTCAACTTACTAATCTTTATTTAAATAGTCTTTCCTTTAATTTTAATGTCATTGCCTTTTCCGAAACTTGGCTAAGGCCTGATATTCTTAACTCTGAAATTTTCATAAACAAATTCTCCATCTATCGAAAAGATCGCCCATTTCGTCGAGGTGGCGGTGTACTTATCGCTGTTAATGCTGATTTAGCTTCTGAATTAGTAGTGACCGATAATTCGATAGATATTGAATTTGTTGCTATTAAGTTGTGTATTTGTGGTGTATCGCTGTTTATTACTTGTTCTTACATTCCTCCTTCTTCTGATAATTCTGTTTATTTAGATCATTCTTCTGCTATTAGTTCTGTTATATCTATGCTTTCCGATCGCGACTTTCTTGTAGTTCTTGGTGATTTCAATATTACTGGAACTACATGGATTTCTAGTTCCAATACTAATGTTTTGACTGCCACGGGTCAAAATGATTTTCTGGACAATTTATTTGGGATGTCATTGTGTCAAATCAATAATATCCCGAATTCTTTGAACAGATTTCTTGATTTGATTTTTGCTTTAGATCCCTCTTTCTTATCTATCTCCCGTATAGAACCTATATCCTATCCTGAAGATCCTTATCATCCAACTTTGGAGGTGCTGATGGATTTGCCATCCCGGGTGTTAAGTCCTTGTAACAACCCTACGGGTCGAGTTCGCCTTTTTCGGAAAACCGATTTTCATAAACTGTCTCAGCTTTTATCGCAGACTGATTGGTCTCAGCTATATAGGTGCAGAGACATGGATTGTGCAATTACGATTTTTTATGCAACTTTAAACTCTTTACTTGACATATGTGTCCCAATGTGTAATCCACGTAGGTCTAACAAACCTGTTTGGTTTACACGGGATTTAACATACTTGAAAAATAGAAAGTCAAGATTATATAAAAAATTCAAGGAAACTGGCTCCTCTTTTGATTTCTCACAATTTCTGATTGCTCGATCCAGCTTCTCTGCCCTGAATAGCCAGTGTTATAAGGATTACCTTAGAAAATGTAGGCTGCAGTTTCAACAGGACCCTAAACAGTTTTATACCTTCGTTAATGCGAAGCGTAATTCATCAGCACTTCCATCAACCGTATATTTTGAAAAAATGACTGCAGACACAAATCAGGCTATCGCCGATTTGTTTGCTGATTTTTTTCAAACGACTTATAGTTCTTATACTAACCATTTAGATTTGTCTTATCCTTATCATGTAAATGTCTCTAATTGCATTTTTGAACCTTTGATCACAGAAGGTTCGCTACTGAGCGATCTAAAAGCCATTAAACCCGTATTTTCACCGGGGCCTGATGGAATACCAGGCTGTATACTTAAGTACTGTGCTGAAGGTCTTTTGAGACCCCTTTATAACTTATTTAATCTTTCCGTGGAGTTGTGCACTTTTCCAATGATTTGGAAAGAATCATTCATAATTCCTCTCCTCAAAAAAGGAAACAAGTCTAATGTTCAAAACTATAGAGGTATATCTAAGTTGTCCGCCATCCCTAAAATTTTTGAGAAATTAATAACTTCTCAACTACAACATTTTTGTAGATCTATTGTTTCACCCAGCCAGCATGGGTTTGTGAAATATAGATCTACTACCACTAACTTATTGGAATTCACCTCTTTTGTTATAAGGGGCTTTCAAAATAAAATGCAAACAGATGTCATTTACACTGATTTCAGTAAAGCTTTTGACTCCGTTAATCATTCCCTTTTAATTCATAAGCTTAATCTTTTTGGATTACCAAATAACTTAATTCTTTGGATCTCTAGTTATCTAAATTTAAGAACCCAAAAAGTTCATTTTAAAGGCTTAGCTTCTAAGTCTGTTCAAGTTACTTCTGGAGTACCACAAGGAAGCCATCTCGGCCCTTTATTATTTACTCTTTTTATTAATGACTTGCCTTCTGTAATAAATCACTCTCGGGTACTAATGTACGCCGACGATGTAAAGCTCTGTTTGTCTGCTAATAACTCTCAATCTGGTCAGAATTTGCAAACTGATCTTGATAGTTTTCAAACTTGGTGTCGAGTAAATTTATTAAATCTTAATTGCAGTAAGTGTAACGTAATATCCTTTTATAGGCGAATGCCATATTTTAATAACTATTTTCTTAATGGTAAACCACTTGAACGTATTGAGTCGGTTGTTGATTTGGGTATTCTTTTAGATCCCAAGCTTAAGTTTGACAAGCATATCTTATCGATGACTAATCGTGCCTATGGAGTCCTTGGTTTCATAAAGCGTTGGTCAAAGGAATTTGACGATCCCTACGTTACTAAAACTCTTTATACCTCACTTGTTCGACCAATTCTGGAATATGGATCTTGTATATGGTGTCCCCAGTACAAGATTCATCAGGACAGAATAGAGTCTATACAAAAACAATTTCTTCTCTTTGCCCTCCGGGGCTTTAATTGGAATCCTAACATTCGCATGCCTCCTTACCGTAGTAGACTCTTACTAATAAATCTCCCCTCTCTTTCTGATCGTAGAACCATGCTTGGTATAATATTTTTACATAAACTAATTAACGGCGAAATTGATTCTTCTGAATTAATCAGCCAAATTAGTTTTGCTATTCCTATTAGAAGTACAAGAAACTTTCTCCCTCTTTCTCTTCAAACCTGCAGTACTAACTACGCTATTCATAACCCTTTTCGTATTTTATGTTCTGATTATAACAATCTCTTTCATGTTATAAGTAATGCTACATCTATTCCTACACTTAGAACTTCACTCCTTTCTCACCTATCTAATTTGTAGGTCTTGTATTTCATATTTTTGTATTTTTTTTTTTTTTTTTTTTTGGTATTTTTGCCTGTAGTTATTTGTTTGTATCTTTAGTGTATTTCTAACATACTAACTTCTTGATCTGATTGGGTTTTTTCTGGGTTTTCCCCAATCCAGGCAACTAATGTTGGATCAATTTTTTTGAGGCTTATTACCCAGATATATTTTTATATATTTTTTTATTTTTTATTTTATGTTTTTTTTAATTTAAAATTTTTTAAATTTTAATAATAATTTTAATAATAATTTTAATAATAATTTTATTTCATTTTTGTAAATTTTAACTTTTTCTGTGTCGATTGTTATTAGTCGACATTAAACTAAATTAAAATAAAAATAAAAAACTCATTTTCAAAGATCTAAATGAAAATTCATTTAAAACTGCATACCAATTTTCCGAAAAATTCATCCCGCTCGGTGGAAAGTGGGTGGTAAATAGGGCGAAAGTTGAGTTCTTATGCGATTTGCTTCGAACTCATATTCAAAGATCCATATGAAAATTCATTTATTACTGCATACCTATTTTCCGGAAAATTCACCCCCCTGGGTGGAAAGTGGGTGGTAAATAGGGCGAAAGTTGAGTTTTTGTGCAGTTTGCTTCAAACTCGTTTTCAAATATCTATCTGAAAATTCATTTAAAACTGCATACCTATTTCCCGGAAACTTCACCCCCCTTGGTGTAGAGAGTGTGGTAAATAGGGCGAAAGTTGAGTTTTTATGCAATTTGCTTCAAACTCATTTTCAAAGATCTATATGAAAATTCATTAAAAGCTGCATTCCAAATTTCCGGAAATTTCACATTTCCGGGGGGAAAGTGGGTGGTAAATAGGGCGAAAGTTGAGTTTTTGTGCAGTTTGCTTCAAACTCGTTTTCAAATATCTACATGAAAATTCATTTAAAACTGAATACCAATTTTCCGGAAAATTCACCCCCCTGGGTGGAAAGTGGGTGGTAAATAAGGCGAAAGTTGACTTTTTGTACAGTTTGCTTCAAACTCGTTTTCAAATATCTATATGAAAATTCATTTAAAACTGCATACCTATTTCCCGGAAAATTCACCCTCCTTGGTGTAGAGAGTGTGGTAAATAGGACGAAAGTTGAGTTCTTATGCGATTTGCTTCAAACTCATTTTCAAAGATCTATATGAAAATTCATTAAAAGCTGCATTCCAATTTTCCGGAAATTTCACATTTCCGGGGGGAAAGTGGGCGAAAGTTGAGTTTTTGTGCAGTTTGCTTCAAACTCGTTTTCAAATATCTACATGAAAATTCATTTAAAACTGAATACCAATTTTCCGGAAAATTCACCCCCCTGGGTGGAAAGTGGGTGGTAAATATGGCGAAAGTTGAGTTTTTGTGCAGTTTGCTTCAAACTCGTTTTCAAATATCTATATGAAAATTCATTTAAGACTGCATACCTATTTCCCGGAAAATTCACCCCACTTGGTAGAGAGAGTGTGGTCAATAGGGCGAAAGTTGAGTTCTTATGCGATTTGCTTCAAACTCATTTTCAAAATTCTATATGAAAATTCGTTAAAAGCTGCATTCCAAATTTCCGGAAATTTCACATTTCCGGGTGGAAAGTGGGTGGTAAATGGGGCGAAAGTTGAGTTTTTGTGCAGTTATCTTCAAACTCGTTTTCAAATATCTACATGAAAATACATTTAAAACTGAATACCAATTTTCCGGAAAATTCACCCCCCTGGGTGGAAAGTGGGTGGTAAATAGGGCGAAAGTTGAGTTTTTATGCGATTTGCTTCACTCATTTTCAAAGATTTTCAATATGAAAATTCATTTAAAACTGCATACCAATTTTCCGGATAATTCATCCCGCTCATATGCGATTTGCTTCAAACTCATTTTCAAAGATCTGTATGAAAATTCCTTTAAGACTGCATACCAATTTTCAAGAAAATTCATCCCGCTCGGTGGAAAGTGGGTGGTAAATAGGGCGAAAGTTGAGTTCTTATGCGATTTGCTTCAAACTCATTTTCAAAGATCTATATGAAATTTCATTTAAAACTGCATACCAATTTTCCGGATAATTCATCCCGCTCGGTTGAGAGTGGGTGGTAAATAGGGCGAAAGTTGAGTTCTTATGCGATTTGCTTCAAACTCATTTTCAAAGATCTATATGAAAATTCATTTAAGACTGCATACCAATTTTCCGAAAAATTCATCCCGCTCGGTGGAAAGTGGGTGGTAAATAGGGCGAAAGTTGAGTTCTTATGCGATTTGCTTCAAACTCATTTTCAAAGATCTATATGAAAATTCATTTAAAACTGCATACCAATTTTCCGGAAAATTCATCCCGCTCTGTGGAAAGTGTGTGGTAAATAGGGCGAAAGTTGAGTTTTTATGCGATTTGCTTCAAACTCAATTTCAAAGATCTATATGAAAATTCATTAAAAAATGCATACCAATTTTCCGGAAAATTCATCCCGCTCGGTGGAGAGTGGGTGGTAAATACGGCGAAAGTTGAGTTCTTATGCGATTTGCTTCAAACTCATTTTCAAAGATCTATATGAAAATTCATTTAAGACTGCATACCAATTTTCCGGAAAATTCATCCCGCTCGGTGGAAAGTGGGTGGTAAATAGGGCGAAAGTTGAGCTCTTATGCGATTTGCTTAAACTCATTTTCAAAGATCTATTTGAAAATCCATTTAAGACTGCATACCAATTTTCCGGAAAATTCATCCCGCTCGGTGGAAAGTGGGTGTTAAATAGGGCGAAAGTTGAGTTCTTATGCGATTTGCTTCAAACTCATTTTCAAAAATCTATATGAAAATTCATTTAAGACTGCAAACCAATTTTCCGGAAAATTCATCCCGCTCGGTGGAAAGTGTGTGGTAAATAGGGCGAAAGTTGAGTTTTTATACGATTTGCTTCACTCATTTTCAAAGATTTTCAATATGAAAATTCATTTAAAACTGCATACCAATTTAACGGAAAATTCAACCCGCTCGGTGGAGAGTGGGTGGTAAAAATGCCAAAGTTGAGTTCTTATGCGATTTGCTTCAAACTCATTTTCAAAGATCTATATGAAAATTCATTTAAACAGCATACCAATTTTCCTAAAAACTTATCCCGCTGGGTGGAAAGTGGGTGGTAAATAGAGCGAAAGTTGAGTTCTTATGCGATTTGCTTCAAACTCATTTTCAAAGATCTAAATGAAAATGCATTTAAAACAACATACCAATTTTCCGGAAAATTCATCCCGCTCGGTGGAAAGTGGGTGGTAAAAAGCCCAAAGTTGAGTTCTTATGCGATTTGCTTCAAACTCATTTTCAAAGATCTATATGAAAATTCATTTAAAACAGCATACCAATTTTCCTAAAAACTTATCCCGCTGGTTGGAAAGTGGGTGGTAAATAGAGCGAAAGTTGAGCTCTTATGCGATTTGCTTCAAACTCATTTTCAAAGATCTATATGAAAATGCATTTAAAACAACATACCAATTTTCCGAAAAATTCATCCCGCTCGGTGGAAAGTGGGTGGTAAATAGGGCGAAAGTTGAGTTCTTATGCCATTTGCTTCAAACTCATTTTCAAAGATCTATATGAAAATGCATTTTAAACTGCATACCAATTTAACGGAAAATTCACATTCCCGGATGGAAAGTGGGTGGTAAATAGGGCGAAAGTTGAGTTTTTAAGCGATTTGCTTCAAACTCAATTTCAAAGATCTGTATGAAAATTCATTTAAGACTGCATACCAAATTTCCGGAAATTTCATCCCGCTGGGTGGAAAGTGGGTGGTAAATAGGGCGAAAGTTGAGTTTTTATACGATTTGCTTCAAACTCATTTTCAAAGATCTATATGAAAATTCATTTAAAACAGCATACCAATTTTCCTAAAAACTTATCCCGCTGGGTGGAAAGTGGGTGGTAAAAAGAGCGAAAGTTGAGTTTTTATGCGATTTGCTTCAAACTCAATTTCAAAGATCTGTATGAAAATTCATTTAAGACTGCATACCAATTTTCCGGAAAATTCATCCCGCTCGGTGGAAAATGGGTGGTAAATAAGGCGAAAGTTGAGTTCTTATGCGATTTGCTTCAAACTCATTTTCAAAGATCTATATGAAAATTCATTTAAGACTGCATACCAATTTCCCGGAAAATTCACCCCCTTGGGTGGAAAGTGGGTGGTAAATAAGGCGAAAGTTGAGTTTTTGCACAGTTTGCTTCAAACTCGTATTCAAATATCTACATGAAAATTCATTTAAAACTGAATACCAATTTTCCGGAAAATTCACCCCCCTGGGTGGAAAGTGGGTGGTAAATAGGGCGAAAGTTGAGTTCTTATGCGATTTGCTTCAAACTCATTTTCAAAGATCTATATGAAAATTCATTTAAAACTGCATACCTATTTCCTGGAAAATTCACCCCCTTGGGTGGAAAGTGGGTGGTAAAAAGCCCAAAGTTGAGTTCTTGCGCAGTTTGCTTCAAACTCGTTTTCAAATATCTACATGAAAATTCATTTTAAACTGAATACCAATTTGCCGGAAAATTCACCCCCCTGGGTGGAAAGTGGGTGATAAATAGGGCGAAAGTTGAAATCTTATGCGATTTGCTTCGAACTCATATTCAAAGATCTATATGAAAATTCATTTAAAACTGCATACCTATTTCCCGGAAAATTCACCCCCCTGGGTGGAAAGTGGGTGGTTAATAGGGCGAAAGTTGACTTTTTATACGATTTGCTTCACTCATTTTTAAAGATTTTCAATATGAAAATTCATTTAAAACTGCATACCAATTTAACGGAAAATTCACATTCCCGGATGGAAAGTGGGTGGTAAAAAGCCCAAAGTTGAGTTCTTATGCGATTTGCTTCGAACTCATATTCAAAGATCTATATGAAAATTTATTTAAAACTGCATACCTATTTCCCGGAAAATTCACCCCCTTGGGTGGAAAGTGGGTGGTAAATAAGGCGAAAGTTTAGTTTTTGAGCAGTTTGCTTCAAACTCGTTTTCAAATATCTACATGAAAATTCATTTAAAACTGAATACCAATTTACCGGAAAATTCACCCCCCTGGTTGGAAAGTGGGTGGTAAATACGGCGAAAGTTGACTTTTTATACGATTTGCTTCACTCATTTTTAAAGATTTTCAATATGAAAATTCATTTAAAACTGCATACCAATTTAACTGAAAATTCACATTCCCGGATGGAAAGTGGATGGTAAAAAGCCCAAAGTTGAGTTCTTATGCGATTTGCTTCAAACTCATTTTCAAAGATCTATATGAAAATTCATTTAAAACTGCATACCTATTTCCCGGAAAATTCACCCCCCTGGGTGGAAAGTGGGTGGTAAATAAGGCGAAAGTTGAGTTTTTGTGCCGTTTGCTTCAAAATCGTTTTCAAATATCTATATGAAAATTCATTTAAAACTGCATACCTATTTCCTGGAAAATTCACCCCCCTTGGTGTAGAGAGTGCGGTAAATAGGGCGAAAGTTGAGTTCTTATGCGATTTGCTTCAAACTCTTTTTCAAAGATCTATATGAAAATTCATTAAAAGCTGCATTCCAATTTTCCGGAAATTTCACATTTCCGGGTGGAAAGTGGGTGGTAAATAGGTCGAAAGTTGAGTTTTTATACGATTTGCTTCACTCATTTTCAAAGATTTTCAATATGAAAATTCATTTAAAGCTGCATACCAATTTAACGGAAAATTCACATTCCCGGATGGAAAGTGGATGGTAAAAAGCCCAAAGTTGAGTTCTTATGCGATTTGCTTCAAACTCATTTTCAAAGATCTATATGAAAATTCATTTAAAACTGCATACCTATTTCCCGGAAAATTCACCCCCCTGGGTGGAAAGTGGGTGGTAAATAAGGCGAAAGTTGAGTTTTTGTGCCGTTTGCTTCAAAATCGTTTTCAAATATCTATATGAAAATTCATTTAAAACTGCATACCTATTTCCCGGAAAATTCACCCCCCTTGGTGTAGAGAGTGTGGTAAATAGGGCGAAAGTTGAGTTCTTATGCGATTTGCTTCAAACTCATTTTCAAAGATCTATATGAAAATTCATTTAAGACTGCACACCAATTTTCCGGAAAATTCATCCCGCTCGGTGGAAAGTGTGTGGTAAATAGGGCGAAAGTTGAGTTTTTATACGATTTGCTTCAAACTCATTTTCAAAGATCTATATGAAAATTCATTTAAAACAGCATACCAATTTTCCTAAAAACTTATCCCGCTGGGTGGAAAGTGGGTGGTTAATAGAGCGAAAGTTGAGTTCTTATGCGATTTGCTTCAAACTCATTTTCAAAGATCTAAATGAAAATGCATTAAAAGCTGCATTCCAAATTTCCGGAAATTTCATCCCGCTGGGTGGAAAGTGGGTGGTAAATAGGGCGAAAGTTGAGTTTTTATACGATTTGCTTCAAACTCATTTTCAAAGATCTATATGAAAATTCATTTAAAACAGCATACCAATTTTCCTAAAAACTTATTCCGCTGGGTGGAAAGTGGGTGGTAAATAGAGCGAAAGTTGAGTTTTTATGCGATTTGCTTCAAACTCAATTTCAAAGATCTGTATGAAAATTCATTTAAAACTGCATACCAATTTTCCGGAAAATTCATCCCGCTCGGTGGAGAGTGGGTGGTAAATAGGGCGAAAGTTGCATTTTATTGCGATTTGCTTCGAACTCATATTCAAAGATCTATATGAAAATTCATTTAAAACTGCATACCTATTTCCCGGAAAATTCACCCCCCTGGGTGGAAAGTGGGTGGTTAATAGGGCGAAAGTTGACTTTTTATACGATTTGCTTCACTCATTTTTAAAGATTTTCAATATGAAAATTCATTTAAAACAGCATACCAATTTAACTGAAAATTCACATTCCCGGATGGAAAGTGGATGGTAAAAAGCCCAAAGTTGAGTTCTTATGCGATTTGCTTCAAACTCATTTTCAAAGATCTATATGAAAATTCATTTAAAACTGCATACCTATTTCCCGGAAAATTCACCCCCCTGGGTGGAAAGTGGGTGGTAAATAAGGCGAAAGTTGAGTTTTTGTGCCGTTGGCTTCAAAATCGTTTTCAAAGATCTATATGAAAATTCATTTAAAACTGCATACCTATTTCCCGGAAAATTCACCCCCCTTGGTGTAGAGAGTGTGGTAAATAGGGCGAAAGTTGAGTTCTTATGCGATTTGCTTCAAACTCATTTTCAAAGATCTATATGAAAATTCATTTAAAACAGCATACCAATTTTCCTAAAAACTTATCCCGCTGGGTGGAAAGTGGGTGGTAAATAGAGCGAAAGTTGAGTTCTTAAGCGATTTGCTTCAAACTCATTTTCAAAGATCTAAATGAAAATGCATTAAAAGCTGCATTCCAAATTTCCGGAAATTTCATGCCGCTGGGTGGAAAGTGGGTGGTAAATAGGGCGAAAGTTGAGTTTTTATACGATTTGCTTCAAACTCATTTTCAAAGATCTATATGAAAATTCATTTAAAACAGCATACCAATTTTAATAAAAACTTATCCCGCTGGGTGGAAAGTGGGTGGTAAATAGAGCGAAAGTTGAGTTCTTATGCGATTTGCTTCAAACTCAATTTCAAAGATCTGTATGAAAATTCATTTAAAACTGCAAACCAATTTTCCGGAAAATTCATCACGCTCGGTGGAGAGTGGGTGGTAAATAGGGCGAAAGTTGAGTTCTTATGCGATTTGCTTCAAACTCATTTTCAAAGATCTATATGAAAATTCATTTAAGACTGCATACCAATTTTCCGGAAAATTCATCCCGCTCGGTGGAAAGTGGGTGGTATATAGGGCGAAAGTTGAGTTCTTATGCGATTTGCTTCAAACTCATTTTCAAAGATCTATATGAAAATTCATTTAAGACAGCATCCCAATTTTCCGGAAAATTCATCCCGCTCGGTGGAAAGTGTGTGGTAAATAGGGCGAAAGTTGAGTTTTTATACGATTTGCCTCACTCATTTTCAAAGATTTTCAATATGAAAATTCATTTAAAACTGCATACCAATTTAACGGAAAATTCAACCCGCTCGGTGGAGAGTGGGTGGTAAAAATGCCAAAGTTGAGTTCTTATGCGATTTGCTTCAAACTCATTTCCAAAGATCTAAATGAAAATGCATTTAACACAACATACCAATTTTCCGGAAAATTCATCCCGCTCGGTATAAAGTGGGTGGTAAATAGGGCGAAAGTTGAGTTTTTATACGATTTGCTTCACTCATTTTTAAAGATTTTCAATATGAAAATTCATTTAAAACTGCATACCAATTTAACGGAAAATTCACATTCCCGGATGGAAAGTGGATGGTAAAAAGCCCAAAGTTGAGTTCTTATGCGATTTGCTTCAAACTCATTTTCAAAGATCTATATGAAAATTCATTTAAAACTGCATACCTATTTCCCGGAAAATTCACCCCCCTGGGTGGAAAGTGGGTGCTAAATAAGGCGAAAGTTGAGTTTTTGTGCCGTTTGCTTCAAAATCGTTTTCAAATATCTATATGAAAATTCATTTAAAACTGCATATCTATTTCCCGGAAAATTCACCCCCCTTGGTGTAGAGAGTGCGGTAAATAGGGCGAAAGTTGAGTTCTTATGCGATTTGCTTCAAACTCTTTTTCAAAGATCTATATGAAAATTCATTAAAAGCTGCATTCCAATTTTCCGGAAATTTCACATTTCCGGGTGGAAAGTGGGTGGTAAATAGGGCGAAAGTTGAGTTTTTATACGATTTGCTTCACTCATTTTCAAAGATTTTCAATATGAAAATTCATTTAAAGCTGCATACCAATTTAACGGAAAATTCACATTCCCGGATGGAAAGTGGATGGTAGAAAGCCCAAAGTTGAGTTCTTATGCGATTTGCTTCAAACTCATTTTCAAAGATCTATATGAAAATTCATTTAAAACTGCATACCTATTTCCCGGAAAATTCACCCCCCTGGGTGGAAAGTGGGTGGTAAATAAGGCGAAAGTTGAGTTTTTGTGCCGTTTGCTTCAAAATCGTTTTCAAATATCTATATGAAAATTCATTTAAAACTGCATACCTATTTCCCGGAAAATTCACCCCCCTTGGTGTAGAGAGTGTGGTAAATAGGGCGAAAGTTGAGTTCTTATGCGATTTGCTTCAAACTCATTTTCAAAGATCTATATGAAAATTCATTTAAGACTGCATACCAATTTTCCGGAAAATTCATCCCGCTGGGTGGAAAGTGGGTGGTTAATAGAGCGAAAGTTGAGTTCTTATGCGATTTGCTTCAAACTCATTTTCAAAGATCTAAATGAAAATGCATTAAAAGCTGCATTCCAAATTTCCGGAAATTTCATCCCGCTGGGTGGAAAGTGGGTGGTAAATAGGGCGAAAGTTGAGTTTTTATACGATTTGCTTCAAACTCATTTTCAAAGATCTATATGAAAATTCATTTAAAACAGCATACCAATTGTCCTAAAAACTTATCCCGCTGGGTGGAAAGTGGGTGGTAAATAGAGCGAAAGTTGAGTTTTTATGCGATTTGCTTCAAACTCAATTTCAAAGATCTGTATGAAAATTCATTTAAAACTGCATACCAATTTTCCGGAAAATTCATCCCGCTCGGTGGAGAGTGGGTGGTAAATAGGGCGAAAGTTGCATTTTATTGCGATTTGCGCCGAACTCATATTCAAAGATCTATATGAAAATTCATTTAAAACTGCATACCTATTTCCCGGAAAATTCACCCCCCTGGGTGGAAAGTGGGTGGTTAATAGGGCGAAAGTTGAGTTTTTATACGATTTGCCTCACTCATTTTTAAAGATTTTCAATATGAAAATTCATTTAAAACAGCATACCAATTTAACTGAAAATTCACATTCCCGGATGGAAAGTGGATGGTAAAATGCCCAAAGTTGAGTTCTTATGCGATTTGCTTCAAACTCATTTTCAAAGATCTATATGAAAATTCATTTAAAACTGCATACCTATTTCCCGGAAAATTCACCCCCCTGGGTGGAAAGTGGGTGGTAAATAAGGCGAAAGTTGAGTTTTTGTGCCGTTGGCTTCAAAATCGTTTTCAAATATCTATATGAAAATTCATTTAAAACTGCATACCTATTTCCCGGAAAATTCACCCCCCTTGGTGTAGAGAGTGTGGTAAATAGGGCGAAAGTTGAGTTCTTATGCGATTTGCTTCAAACTCATTTTCAAAGATCTATATGAAAATTCATTTAAGACTGCACACCAATTTTCCGGAAAATTCATCCCGCTCGGTGGAAAGTGTGTGGTAAATAGGGCGAAAGTTGAGTTTTTATACGATTTGCTTCAAACTCATTTTCAAAGATCTATATGAAAATTCATTTAAAACAGCATACCAATTTTCCTAAAAACTTATCCCGCTGGGTGGAAAGTGGGTGGTAAATAGAGCGAAAGTTGAGTTCTTAAGCGATTTGCTTCAAACTCATTTTCAAAGATCTAAATGAAAATGCATTAAAAGCTGCATTCCAAATTTCCGGAAATTTCATCCCGCTGGGTGGAAAGTGGGTGGTAAATAGGGCGAAAGTTGAGTTTTTATGCGATTTGCTTCAAACTCATTTTCAAAGATCTATATGAAAATTCATTTAAAACAGCATACCAATTTTAATAAAAACTTATCCCGCTGGGTGGAAAGTGGGTGGTAAATAGAGCGAAAGTTGAGTTTTTATGCGATTTGCTTCAAACTCAATTTCAAAGATCTGTATGAAAATTCATTTAAAACTGCAAACCAATTTTCCGGAAAATTCATCACGCTCGGTGGAGAGTGGGTGGTAAATAGGGCGAAAGTTGAGTTCTTATGCGATTTGCTTCAAACTCATTTTCAAAGATCTATATGAAAATTCATTTAAGACTGCATACCAATTTTCCGGAAAATTCATCCCGCTCGGTGGAAAGTGGGTGGTATATAGGGCGAAAGTTGAGTTCTTATGCGATTTGCTTCAAACTCATTTTCAAAGATATATATGAAAATTCATTTAAGACAGCATCCCAATTTTCCGGAAAATTCATCCCGCTCGGTGGAAAGTGTGTGGTAAATAGGGCGAAAGTTGAGTTTTTATACGATTTGCTTCACTCATTTTCAAAGATTTTCAATATGAAAATTCATTTAAAACTGCATACCAATTTAACGGAAAATTCAACCCGCTCGGTGGAGAGTGGGTGGTAAAAATGCCAAAGTTGAGTTCTTATGCGATTTGCTTCAAACTCATTTCCAAAGATCTAAATGAAAATGCATTTAACACAACATACCAATTTTCCGGAAAATTCATCCCGCTCGGTATAAAGTGGGTGGTAAATAGGGCGAAAGTTGAGTTTTTATACGATTTGCTTCACTCATTTTTAAAGATTTTCAATATAAAAATTCATTTAAAACTGCATACCAATTTAACGGAAAATTCACATTCCCGGATGGAAAGTGGATGGTAAAAAGCCCAAAGTTGAGTTCTTATGCGATTTGCTTCAAACTCATTTTCAAAGATCTATATGAAAATTCATTTAAAACTGCATACCTATTTCCCGGAAAATTCACCCCCCTGGGTGGAAAGTGGGTGCTAAATAAGGCGAAAGTTGAGTTTTTGTGCCGTTTGCTTCAAAATCGTTTTCAAATATCTATATGAAAATTCATTTAAAACTGCATACCTATTTCCCGGAAAATTCACCCCCCTTGGTGTAGAGAGTGTGGTAAATAGGGCGAAAGTTGAGTTCTTATGCGATTTGCTTCAAACTCTTTTTCAAAGATCTATATGAAAATTCATTAAAAGCTGTATTCCAATTTTCCGGAAATTTCACATTTCCGGGTGGAAAGTGGGTGGTAAATAGGGCGAAAGTTGAGTTTTTATACGATTTGCTTCACTCATTTTCAAAGATTTTCAACATGAAAATTCATTTAAAGCTGCATACCAATTAAACTGAAAATTCACATTCCCGGATGGAAAGTGGATGGTAAAAAGCCCAAAGTTGAGTTCTTATGCGATTTGCTTCAAACTCATTTGCAAAGATCTATATGAAAATTCATTTAAAACTGCATACCTATTTCACGGAAAATTCACCCCCCTGGGTGGAAAGTGGGTGGTAAATAAGGCGAAAGTTGAGTTTTTGTGCCGTTTGCTTCAAACTCGTTTTCAAATATCTACATGAAAATTCATTTAAAACTGAATACCAATTTTCCGGAAAATTCACCCCCCTGGGTGGAAAGTGGGTGGTAAATAGGGCGAAAGTTGAGTTCTTATGCGATTTGCTTCGAACTCATATTCAAAGATCTATATGAAAATTCATTTAAAACTGCATACCTATTTCCCGGAAAATTCACCCCCCTGGGTGGAAAGTGGGTGGTAAATAGGGCGAAAGTTGAGTTTTTATACGATTTGCTTCACTCATTTTTAAAGATTTTCAATATGAAAATTCATTTAAAACTGCATACCAATTTAACTGAAAATTCACATTCCCGGATGGAAAGTAAATGGTAAAAAGCCCAAAGTTGAGTTCTTATGCGATTTACTTCAAACTCATTTTCAAAGATCTATATGAAAATTCATTTAAAACTGCATACCTATTTCCCGGAAAATTCACCCCCCTGGGTGGAAAGTGGGTGGTAAATAAGGCGAAAGTTGAGTTTTTGTGCCGTTTGCTTCAAAATCGTTTTCAAATATCTATATGAAAATTCATTTAAAACTGCATACCTATTTCCCGGAAAATTCACCCCCCTTGGTGTAGAGAGTGCGGTTAATAGGGCGAAAGTTGAGTTCTTATGCGATTTGCTTCAAACTCTTTTTCAAAGATCTATATGAAAATTCATTAAAAGCTGCATTCCAATTTTCCGGAAATTTCACATTTCCGGGTGGAAAGTGGGTGGTAAATAGGGCGAAAGTTGAGTTTTTATACGATTTGCTTCACTCATTTTCAAAGATTTTCAATATGAAAATTCATTTAAAGCTGCATACCAATTTAACGGAAAATTCACATTCCCGGATGGAAAGTGGATGGTAAAAAGCCCAAAATTGAGTTCTTATGCGATTTGCTTCAAACTCATTTTCAAAGATCTATATGAAAATTCATTTAAAACTGCATACCTATTTCCCGGAAAATTCACCCCCCTGGGTGGAAAGTGGGTGGTAAATAAGGCGAAAGTTGAGTTTTTGTGCCGTTTGCTTCAAAATCGTTTTCAAATATCTATATGAAAATTCATTTAAAGCTGCATACCTATTTCCCGGAAAATTCACCCCCCTTGGTGTAGAGAGTGTGGTAAATAGGGCGAAAGTTGAGTTCTTATGCGATTTGCTTCAAACTCATTTTCAAAGATCTATATGAAAATTCATTTAAGACTGCATACCAATTTTCCGAAAAATTCATCCCGCTCGGTGGAAAGTGTGTGGTAAATAGGGCGAAAGTTGAGTTTTTATACGATTTGCTTCAAACTCATTTTCAAAGATCTATATGAAAATTCATTTAAAACAGCATACCAATTTTCCTAAAAACTTATCCCGCTGGGTGGAAAGTGGGTGGTAAATAGAGCGAAAGTTGAGTTCTTAAGCGATTTGCTTCAAACTCATTTTCAAAGATCTAAATGAAAATGCATTAAAAGCTGCATTCCAAATTTCCGGAAATTTCATCCCGCTGGGTGGAAAGTGGGTGGTAAATAGGGCGAAAGTTGAGTTCTTATACGATTTGCTTCAAACTCATTTTCAAAGATCTATATGAAAATTCATTTAAAACAGCATACCAATTTTCCTAAAAACTTATCCCGCTGGGTGGAAAGTGGGTGGTAAATAGAGCGAAAGTTGAGTTTTTATGCAATTTGCTTCAAACTCAATTTCAAAGATCTGTATGAAAATTCATTTAAAACTGCATACCAATTTTCCGGAAAATTCATCCCGCTCGGTGGAGAGTGGGTGGTAAATAGGGCGAAAGTTGCATTTTATTGCGATTTGCTTCGAACTCATTTTCAAAGATCTATATGAAAATTCATTTAAAACTGCATACCTATTTCCCAGAAAATTCACCCCCCTGGGTGGAAAGTGGGTGGTAAATAAGGCGAAAATTGAGTTTTTGTGCGATTTGCTTCAAACTCATTTTCAAAGATCTAAATGAAAATGCATTTAAAGCTGCATTCCAAATTTCCTAAAAACTTATCCCGCTGGGTGGAAAGTGGGTGGTAAATAGAGCGAAAGTTGAGTTCTTATGCGATTTGCTTCAAACTCATTTTCAAAGATCTAAATGAAAATGCATTAAAAGCTGCATTCCAAATTTCCGGAAATTTCATCCCGCTGGGTGGAAAGTGGGTGGTAAATAAGGCGAAAGTTGAGTTTTTGTGCCGTTTGCTTCAAACTCGTTTTCAAATATCTACATGAAAATTCATTTAAAACTGAATACCAATTTTCCGGAAAATTCACCCCCCTGGGTGGAAAGTGGGTGGTAAAAAGGGCGAAAGTTGAGTTCTTATGCGATTTGCTTCGAACTCATATTCAAAGATCTATATGAAAATTCATTTAAAACTGCATACCTATTTCCCGGAAAATTCACCCCCCTGGGTGGAAAGTGGGTGGTAAATAGGGCGAAAGTTGACTTTTAATACGATTTGCTTCACTCATTTTTATAGATTTTCAATATGAAAATTCATTTAAAACTGCATACCAATTTAACTGAAAATTCACATTCCCGGATGGAAAGTGGATGGTAAAAAGCCCAAAGTTGAGTTCTTATGCGATTTGCTTCAAACTCATTTTCAAAGATCTACATGAAAATTCATTTAAAACTGCATACCTATTTCCCGGAAAATTCACCCCCCTGGGTGGAAAGTGGGTGGTAAATAAGGCGAAAGTTGAGTTTTTGTGCGATTTGCTTCAAACTCATTTTCAAAGATCTAAATGAAAATGCATTAAAAGCTGCATTCCAAATTTCCGGAAATTTCATCCCGCTGGGTGGAAAGTGGGTGGTAAATAAGGCGAAAGTTGAGTTTTTGTGCCGTTTGCTTCAAACTCGTTTTCAAATATCTACATGAAAATTCATTTAAAACTGAATACCAATTTTCCGGAAAATTCACCCCCCTGGGTGGAAAGTGGGTGGTAAATAGGGCGAAAGTTGAGTTCTTATGCGATTTGCTTCGAACTCATTTTCAAAGATCTATATGAAAATTCATTTAAAACGGCATACCTATTTCCCGGAAAATTCACCCCCCTGGGTGGAAAGTGGGTGGTAAATAGAGCGAAAGTTGAGTTCTTATGCGATTTGCTTCAAACTCATTTTCAAAGATCTAAATGAAAATGCATTAAAAGCTGCATTCCAAATTTCCGGAAATTTCATCCCGCTGGGTGGAAAGTGGGTGGTAAATAGGGCGAAAGTTGAGTTTTTGTGCCGTTTGCTTCAAACTCGTTTTCAAATATCTACATGAAAATTCATTTAAAACTGAATACCAATTTTCCGGAAAATTCACCCCCCTGGGTGGAAAGTGGGTGGTAAATAGGGCGAAAGTTGAGTTCTTATGCGATTTGCTTCGAACTCATATTCAAAGATCTATATGAAAATTCATTTAAAACTGCATACCTATTTCCCGGAAAATTCAACCCCCTGGGTGGAAAGTGGGTGGTAAATAGGGCGAAAGTTGACTTTTAATACGATTTGCTTCACTCACTTTTAAAGATTTTCAATATGAAAATTCATTTAAAACTGCATACCAATTTAACTGAAAATTCACATTCCCGGATGGAAAGTGGATGGTAAAAAGCCCAAAGTTGAGTTCTTATGCGATTTGCTTCAAACTCATTTTCAAAGATCTATATGAAAATTCATTTAAAACTGCATACCTATTTCCCGGAAAATTCACCCCCCTGGGTGGAAAACGGGTGGTAAATAAGACGAAAGTTGAGTTTTTGTGCCGTTTGCTTCAAAATCGTTTTCAAATATCTATATGAAAATTCATTTAAAACTGCATACCTATTTCCCGGAAAATTCACCCCCCTTGGTGTAGAGAGTGCGGTAAATAGGGCGAAAGTTGAGTTCTTATGCGATTTGCTTCAAACTCTTTTTCAAAGATCTATATGAAAATTCATTAAAAGCTGCATTCCAATTTTCCGGAAATTTCACATTTCCGGGTGGAAAGTGGGTGGTAAATAGGGCGAAAGTTGAGTTTTTGTACGATTTGCTTCACTCATTTTCAAAGATTTTCAATATGAAAATTCATTTAAAGCTGCATACCAATTTAACGGAAAATTCACATTCCCGGATGGAAAGTGGATGGTAAAAAGCCCAAAGTTGAGTTCTTATGCGATTTGCTTCAAACTCATTTTCAAAGATCTATATGAAAATTCATTTAAAACTGCATACCTATTTCCCGGAAAATTCACCCCCCTGGGTGGAAAGTGGGTGGTAAATAAGGCGAAAGTTGAGTTTTTGTGCCGTTTGCTTCAAAATCGTTTTCAAATATCTATATGAAAATTCATTTAAAGCTGCATACCTATTTCCCGGAAAATTCACCCCCCTTGGTGTAGAGAGTGTGGTAAATAGGGCGAAAGTTGAGTTCTTATGCGATTTGCTTCAAACTCATTTTCAAAGATCTATATGAAAATTCATTTAAGACTGCAATCCAATTTTCCGGAAAATTCATCCCGCTCGGTGGAAAGTGTGTGGTAAATAGGGCGAAAGTTGAGTTTTTATACGATTTGCTTCAAACTCATTTTCAAAGATCTATATGAAAATTCATTTAAAACAGCATACCAATTTTCCTAAAAACTTATCCCGCTGGGTGGAAAGTGGGTGGTAAATAGAGCGAAAGTTGAGTTCTTATGCGATTTGCTTCAAACTCATTTTCAAAGATCTAAATGAAAATGCATTAAAAGCTGCATTCCAAATTTCCGGAAATTTCATCCCGCTGGGTGGAAAGTGGGTGGTAAATAGGGCGAAAGTTGAGTTCTTATACGATTTGCTTCAAACTCATTTTCAAAGATCTATATGAAAATTCATTTAAAACAGCATACCAATTTTCCTAAAAACTTATCCCGCTGGGTGGAAAGTGGGTGGTAAATAGAGCGAAAGTTGAGTTTTTATGCGATTTGCTTCAAACTCAATTTCAAAGATCTGTATGAAAATTCATTTAAAACTGCATACCAATTTTCCGGAAAATTCATCCCGCTCGGTGGAGAGTGGGTGGTAAATAGGGCGAAAGTTGCATTTTATTGAAAATTCATTTAAAACTGCATACCTATTTCCCGGAAAATTCACCCCCCTGGGTGGAAAGTGGGTGGTAAATAAGGCGAAAGTTGAGTTTTTGTGCCGTTTGCTTCAAAATCGTTTTCAAATATCTATATGAAAATTCATTTAAAACTGCATACCTATTTCCCGGAAAATTCACCCCCCTTGGTGTAGAGAGTGTGGTAAATAGGGCGAAAGTTGAGTTCTTATGCGATTTGCTTCAAACTCATTTTCAAAGATCTATATGAAAATTCATTTAAGACTGCACACCAATTTTCCGGAAAATTCATCCCGCTCGGTGGAAAGTGTGTGGTAAATAGGGCGAAAGCTGAGTTTTTATACGATTTGCTTCAAACTCATTTTCAAAGATCTATATGAAAATTCATTGAAAACAGCATACCAATTTTCCTAAAAACTTATCCCGCTGGGTGGAAAGTGGGTGGTAAATAGAGCGAAAGTTGAGTTCTTATGCGATTTGCTTCAAACTCATTTTCAAAGATCTAAATGAAAATGCATTAAAAGCTGCATTCCAAATTTCCGGAAATTTCATCCCGCTGGGTGGAAAGTGGGTGGTAAATAAGGCGAAAGTTGAGTTTTTATACGATTTGCTTCAAACTCATTTTCAAAGATCTATATGAAAATTCATTTAAAACAGCATACCAATTTTAATAAAAACTTATCCCGCTGGGTGGAAAGTGGGTGGTAAATAGAGCGAAAGTTGAGTTTTTATGCGATTTGCTTCAAACTCAATTTCAAAGATCTGTATGAAAATTCATTTAAAACTGCAAACCAATTTTCCGGAAAATTCATCACGCTCGGTGGAGAGTGGGTGGTAAATAGGGCGAAAGTTGAGTTCTTATGCGATTTGCTTCAAACTCATTTTCAAAGATCTATATGAAAATTCATTTAAGACTGCATACCAATTTTCCGGAAAATTCATCCCGCTCGGTGGAAAGTGGGTGGTATATAGGGCGAAAGTTGAGTTCTTATGCGATTTGCTTCAAACTCATTTTCAAAGATCTATATGAAAATTCATTTAAGACAGCATCCCAATTTTCCGGAAAATTCATCCCGCTCGGTGGAAAGTGTGTGGCAAATAGGGCGAAAGTTGAGTTTTTATACGATTTGCTTCACTCATTTTCAAAGATTTTCAATATGAAAATTCATTTAAAACTGCATACCAATTTAACGGAAAATTCAACCCGCTCGGTGGAGAGTGGGTGGTAAAAATGCCAAAGTTGAGTTCTTATGCGATTTGCTTCAAACTCATTTCCAAAGATCTAAATGAAAATGCATTTAAAACAACATACCAATTTTCCGGAAAATTCATCCCGCTCGGTATAAAGTGGGTGGTAAATAGGGCGAAAGTTGAGTTTTTATACGATTTGCTTCACTCATTTTTAAAGATTTTCAATATGAAAATTCATTTAAAACTGCATACCAATTTAACGGAAAATTCACATTCCCGGATGGAAAGTGGATGGTAAAAAGCCCAAAGTTGAGTTCTTATGCGATTTGCTTCGAACTCATATTCAAAGATCTATATGAAAATTCATTTAAAACTGCATACCTATTTCCCGGAAAATTCACCCCCCTGGGTGGAAAGTGGGTGGTAAATAGGGCGAAAGTTGAGTTTTTATACGATTTGCTTCACTCATTTTCAAAGATTTTCAATATGAAAATTCATTTAAAGCTGCATACCAATTTAACGGAAAATTCACATTCCCGGATGGAAAGTGGATGGTAAAAAGCCCAAAATTGAGTTCTTATGCGATTTGCTTCAAACTCATTTTCAAAGATCTATATGAAAATTCATTTAAAACTGCATACCTATTTCCCGGAAAATTCACCCCCCTGGGTGGAAAGTGGGTGGTAAATAAGGCGAAAGTTGAGTTTTTGTGCCGTTTGCTTCAAAATCGTTTTCAAATATCTATATGAAAATTCATTTAAAGCTGCATACCTATTTCCCGGAAAATTCACCCCCCTTGGTGTAGAGAGTGTGGTAAATAGGGCGAAAGTTGAGATCTTATGCGATTTGCTTCAAACTCATTTTCAAAGATCTATATGAAAATTCATTTAAGACTGCATACCAATTTTCCGAAAAATTCATCCCGCTCGGTGGAAAGTGTGTGGTAAATAGGGCGAAAGTTGAGTTTTTATACGATTTGCTTCAAACTCATTTTCAAAGATCTATATGAAAATTCATTTAAAACAGCATACCAATTTTCCTAAAAACGTATTTCGCTGGGTGGAAAGTGGGTGGTAAATAGAGCGAAAGTTGAGTTCTTATGCGATTTGCTTCAAACTCATTTTCAAAGATCTAAATGAAAATGCATTAAAAGCTGCATTCCAAATTTTCGGAAATTTCATCCCGCTGGGTGGAAAGTGGGTGGTAAATAGGGCGAAAGTTGAGTTTTTATACGATTTGCTTCAAACTCATTTTCAAAGATCTATATGAAAATTCATTTAAGACAGCATACCAATTTTCCTAAAAACTTATCCCGCTGGGTGGAAAGTGGGTGGTAAAAAGAGCGAAAGTTGAGTTTTTATGCGATTTGCTTCAAACTCAATTTCAAAGATCTGTATGAAAATTCATTTAAAACTGCATACCAATTTTCCGGAAAATTCATCCCGCTCGGTGGAGAGTGGGTGGTAAATAGGGCGAAAGTTGCATTTTATTGCGATTTGCTTCGAACTCATATTCAAAGATCTATATGAAAATTCATTTAAAACTGCATACCTATTTCCCGGAAAATTCACCCCCCTGGGTGGAAAGTGGGTGGTTAATAGGGCGAAAGTTGACTTTTTATACGATTTGCTTCACTCATTTTTAAAGATTTTCAATATGAAAATTCATTTAAAACAGCATACCAATTTAACTGAAAATTCACATTCCCGGATGGAAAGTGGATGGTAAAAAGCCCAAAGTTGAGTTCTTATGCGATTTGCTTCAAACTCATTTTCAAAGATCTATATGAAAATTCATTTAAAACTGCATACCTATTTCCCGGAAAATTCACCCCCCTGGGTGGAAAGTGGGTGGTAAATAAGGCGAAAGTTGAGTTTTTGTGCGATTTGCTTCAAACTCATTTTCAAAGATCTAAATGAAAATGCATTAAAAGCTGCATTCCAAATTTCCTAAAAACTTATCCCGCTGGGTGGAAAGTGGGTGGTAAATAGAGCGAAAGTTGAGTTCTTATGCGATTTGCTTCAAACTCATTTTCAAAGATCTAAATGAAAATGCATTAAAAGCTGCATTCCAAATTTCCGGAAATTTCATCCCGCTGGGTGGAAAGTGGGTGGTAAATAAGGCGAAAGTTGAGTTTTTGTGCCGTTTGCTTCAAACTCGTTTTCAAATATCTACATGAAAATTCATTTAAAACTGAATACCAATTTTCCGGAAAATTCACCCCCCTGGGTGGAAAGTGGGTGGTAAATAGGGCGAAAGTTGAGTTCTTATGCGATTTGCTTCGAACTCATATTCAAAGATCTATATGAAAATTCATTTAAAACTGCATACCTATTTCCCGGAAAATTCACCCCCCTGGGTGGAAAGTGGGTGGTAAATAAGGCGAAAGTTGACTTTTAATACGATTTGCTTCACTCATTTTTATAGATTTTCAATATGAAAATTCATTTAAAACTGCATACCAATTTAACTGAAAATTCACATTCCCGGATGGAAAGTGGATGGTAAAAAGCCCAAAGTTGAGTTCTTATGCGATTTGCTTCAAACTCATTTTCAAAGATCTATATGAAAATTCATTTAAAACTGCATACCTATTTCCCGGAAAATTCACCCCCCTGGGTGGAAAGTGGGTGGTAAATAAGGCGAAAGTTGAGTTTTTGTGCGATTTGCTTCAAACTCATTTTCAAAGATCTAAATGAAAATGCATTTAAAGCTGCATTCCAAATTTCCGGAAATTTCATCCCGCTGGGTGGAAAGTGGGTGGTAAATAAGGCGAAAGTTGAGTTTTTGTGCCGTTTGCTTCAAACTCGTTTTCAAATATCTACATGAAAATTCATTTAAAACTGAATACCAATTTTCCGGAGAATTCACCCCCCTGGGTGGACAGTGGGTGGTAAATAGGGCGAAAGTTGAGTTCTTATGCGATTTGCTTCGAACTCATTTTCAAAGATCTATATGAAAATTCATTTAAAACTGCATACCTATTTCCCGGAAAATTCACCCCCCTGGGTGGAAAGTGGGTGGTAAATAGAGCGAAAGTTGAGTTCTTATGCGATTTGCTTCAAACTCATTTTCAAAGATCTAAATGAAAATGCATTAAAAGCTGCATTCCAAATTTCCGGAAATTTCATCCCGCTGGGTGGAAAGTGGGTGGTAAATAAGGCGAAAGTTGAGTTTTTGTGCCGTTTGCTTCAAACTCGTTTTCAAATATCTACATGAAAATTCATTTAAAACTGAATACCAATTTTCCGGAAAATTCACCCCCCTGGGTGGAAAGTGGGTGGTAAATAGGGCGAAAGTTGAGTTCTTATGCGATTTGCTTCGAACTCATATTCAAAGATCTATATAAAAATTCATTTAAAACTGCATACCTATTTCCCGGAAAATTCAACCCCCTGGGTGGAAAGTGGGTGGTAAATAGGGCGAAAGTTGACTTTTAATACGATTTGCTTCACTCACTTTTAAAGATTTTCAATATGAAAATTCATTTAAAACTGCATACCAATTTAACTGAAAATTCACATTCCCGGATGGAAAGTGGATGGTAAAAAGCCCAAAGTTGAGTTCTTATGCGATTTGCTTCAAACTCATTTTCAAAGATCTATATGAAAATTCATTTAAAACTGCATACCTATTTCCCGGAAAATTCACCCCCCTGGGTGGAAAGTGGGTGGTAAATAAGGCGAAAGTTGAGTTTTTGTGCCGTTTGCTTCAAAATCGTTTTCAAATATCTATATGAAAATTCATTTAAAACTGCATACCTATTTCCCGGAAAATTCACCCCCCTTGGTGTAGAGAGTGCGGTAAATAGGGCGAAAGTTGAGTTCTTATGCGATTTGCTTCAAACTCTTTTTCAAAGATCTATATGAAAATTCATTAAAAGCTGCATTCCAATTTTCCGGAAATTTCACATTTCCGGGTGGAAAGTGGGTGGTAAATAGGGCGAAAGTTGAGTTTTTATACGATTTGCTTCACTCATTTTCAAAGATTTTCAATATGAAAATTCATTTAAAGCTGCATACCAATTTAACGGAAAATTCACATTCCCGAATGGAAAGTGGATGGTAAAAAGCCCAAAGTTGAGTTCTTATGCGATTTGCTTCAAACTCATTTTCAAAGATCTATATGAAAATTCATTTAAAACTGCATACCTATTTCCCGGAAAATTCACCCCCCTGGGTGGAAAGTGGGTGGTAAATAAGGCGAAAGTTGAGTTTTTGTGCCGTTTGCTTCAAAATCGTTTTCAAATATCTATATGAAAATTCATTTAAAGCTGCATACCTATTTCCCGGAAAATTCACCCCCCTTGGTGTAGAGAGTGTGGTAAATAGGGCGAAAGTTGAGTTCTTATGCGATTTGCTTCAAACTCATTTTCAAAGATCTATATGAAAATTCATTTAAGACTGCATACCAATTTTCCGGAAAATTCATCCCGCTCGGTGGAAAGTGTGTGGTAAATAGGGCGAAAGTTGAGTTTTTATACGATTTGCTTCAAACTCATTTTCAAAGATCTATATGAAAATTCATTTAAAACAGCATACCAATTTTCCTAAAAACTTATCCCGCTGGGTGGAAAGTGGGTGGTAAATAGAGCGAAAGTTGAGTTCTTATGCGATTTGCTTCAAACTCATTTTCAAAGATCTAAATGAAAATGCATTAAAAGCTGCATTCCAAATTTCCGGAAATTTCATCCCGCTGGGTGGAAAGTGGGTGGTATATAGGGCGAAAGTTGAGTTTTTATACGATTTGCTTCAAACTCATTTTCAAAGATCTATATGAAAATTCATTTAAAACAGCATACCAATTTTCCTAAAAACGTATCCCGCTGGGTGGAAAGTGTGTGGTAAATAGACCGAAAGTTGAGTTTTTATGCGATTTGCTTCAAACTCAATTTCAAAGATCTGTATGAAAATTCATTTAAAACTGCATACCAATTTTCCGGAAAATTCATCCCGCTCGGTGGAGAGTGGGTGGTAAATAGGGCGAAAGTTGCATTTTATTGCGATTTGCTTCGAACTCATATTCAAAGATCTATATGAAAATTCATTTAAAACTGCATACCTATTTCCCGGAAAATTCACCCCCCTGGGTGGAAAGTGGGTGGTTAATAGGGCGAAAGTTGACTTTTTATACGATTTGCTTCACTCATTTTTAAAGATTTTCAATATGAAAATTCATTTAAAACAGCATACCAATTTAACTGAAAATTCACATTCCCGGATGGAAAGTGGATGGTAAAAAGCCCAAAGTTGAGTTCTTATGCGATTTGCTTCAAACTCATTTTCAAAGATCTATATGAAAAATCATTTAAAACTGCATACCTATTTCCCGGAAAATTCACCCCCCTGGGTGGAAAGTGGGTGGTAAATAAGGCGAAAGTTGAGTTTTTGTGCCGTTTGCTTCAAAATCGTTTTCAAATATCTATATGAAAATTCATTTAAAACTGCATACCTATTTCCCGGAAAATTCACCCCCCTTGGTGTAGAGAGTGTGGTAAATAGGGCGAAAGTTGAGTTCTTATGCGATTTGCTTCAAACTCATTTTCAAAGATCTATATGAAAATTCATTTAAGACTGCATACCAATTTTCCGGAAAATTCATCCCGCTCGGTGGAAAGTGTGTGGTAAATAGGGCGAAAGTTGAGTTTTTATCCGATTTGCTTCAAACTCATTTTCAAAGATCTATATGAATATTCAATTAAAACAGCATACCAATTTTCCTAAAAACTTATCCCGCTGGGTGGAAAGTGGGTGGTAAATAAGGCGAAAGTTGAGTTCTTATGCGATTTGCTTCAAACTCATTTTCAAAGATCTAAATGAAAATGCATTAAAAGCTGCATTCCAAATTTTCGGAAATTTCATCCCGCTGGGTGGAAAGTGGGTGGTAAATAGGGCAAAAGTTGAGTTTTTATACGATTTGCTTCAAACTCATTTTCAAAGATCTATATGAAAATTCATTTAAAACAGCATACCAATTTTAATAAAAACTTATCCCGCTGGGTGGAAAGTGGGTGGTAAATAGAGCGAAAGTTGAGTTCTTATGCGATTTGCTTCAAACTCAATTTCAAAGATCTGTATGAAAATTCATTTAAAAGTGCAAACCAATTTTCCGGAAAATTCATCACGCTCGGTGGAGAGTGGGTGGTAAATAGGGCGACAGTTGAGTTCTTATGCGATTTGCTTCAAACTCATTTTCAAAGATCTATATGAAAATTCATTTAAGACTGCATACCAATTTTCCGGAAAATTCATCCCGCTCGGTGGAAAGTGGGTGGTAAATAGGGCGAAAGTTGAGTTCTTATGCGATTTGCTTCAAACTCATTTTCAAAGATCTATATGAAAATTCATTTAAGACAGCATCCCAATTTTCCGGAAAATTCATCCCGCTCGGTGGAAAGTGTGTGGCAAATAGGGCAAAAGTTGAGTTTTTATACGATTTGCTTCACTCATTTTCAAAGATTTTCAATATGAAAATTCATTTAAAACTGCATACCAATTTAACGGAAAATTCAACCCGCTCGGTGGAGAGTGGGTGGTAAAAATGCCAAAGTTGAGTTCTTATGCGATTTGCTTCAAACTCATTTCCAAAGATCTAAATGAAAATGCATTAAAAACAACATACGAATTTTCCGGAAAATTCATCCCGCTCGGTATAAAGTGGGTGGTAAATAGGGCGAAAGTTGAGTTTTTATACGATTTGCTTCACTCATTTTTAAAGATTTTCAATATGAAAATTCATTTAAAACTGCATACCAATTTAACGGAAAATTCACATTCCCGGATGGAAAGTGGGTGGTAAAAAGCCCAAAGTTGAGTTCTTATGCGATTTGCTTCAAACTCATTTTCAAAGATCTATATGAAAATTCATTTAAAACTGCATACCTATTTCCCGGAAAATTCACCCCCCTGGGTGGAAAGTGGGTGGTAAATAAGGCGAAAGTTGAGTTTTTGTGCAGTTTGCTTCAAACTCGTTTTCAAATATCTATATGAAAATTCATTTAAAACTGCATACCTATTTCCCGGAAAATTCACCCCCCTTGGTGTAGAGAGTGTGGTAAATAGGGCGAAAGTTGAGTTTTTTTGCGATTTGCTTCAAACTCGTTTTCAAATATCTACATGAAAATTCATTTAAAACTGAATACCAATTTTCCGGAAAATTCACCCCCCTGGGTGGAAAGTGGGTGGTGAATAGGGCGAAAGTTGAGCTTTTATACGATTTGCTTCACTCATTTTCAAAGATTTTCAATATGAAAATTCATTTAAAACTGCATACCAATTTAACGGAAAATTCACATTCCCGGATGGAAAGTGGGTGGTAAATAGGGCGAAAGTTGAGTTTTTATGCGATTTGCTTCAAACTCAATTTCAAAGATCTGTATGAAAATTCATTTAAAACTGCATACCAATTTTCCGGATAATTCATCCCGCTCGGTGGAGAGTGGGTGGTAAATAGGGCGAAAGTTGAGTTCTTATGCGATTTGCTTCAAACTCATTTTCAAAGATCTATATGAAAATTCATTTAAGACTGCATACCAATTTTCCGGAAAATTCATCCCGCTCGGTGGAAAGTGTGTGGTAAATAGGGCGAAAGTTGAGTTTTTATACGATTTGCTTCAAACTCATTTTCAAAAATCCATATGAAAATTCATTTAAAACAGCATACCAATTTTCCTAAAAACTTATCTCGCTGGGTGGAAAGTGGGTGGTAAATAGAGCGAAAGTTGAGTTCTTATGCGATTTGCTTCAAACTCATTTTCAAAGATCTAAATAAAAATGCATTAAAAACAACACACCAATTTTCCGGAAAATTCATCCCGCTGGGTGGAGAGTGGGTGGTAAATAGGGCGAAAGTTGAGTTCTTATGCGAATTGCTTCAAACTCATTTTCAAAGATCTATATGAAAATTCATTTAAAACAGCATACCAATTTTAATAAAAACTTATCCCGCTGGGTGGAAAGTGGGTGGTAAATAGAGCGAAAGTTGAGTTCTTATGCGATTTGCTTCAAACTCAATTTCAAAGATCTGTATGAAAATTCATTTAAAAGTGCAAACCAATTTTCCGGAAAATTCATCACGCTCGGTGGAGAGTGGGTGGTAAATAGGGCGACAGTTGAGTTCTTATGCGATTTGCTTCAAACTCATTTTCAAAGATCTATATGAAAATTCATTAAAAGCTGCATTCCAATTTTCCGGAAATTTCACATTTCCGGGTGGAAAGTGGGTGGTTAATAGGGCGAAAGTTGAGTTTTTCTGCATTTTGCTTCAAACTCATTTTCAAAGATCTATATGAAAATTCATTTAAAACAGCATACCAATTTTAATAAAAACTTATCCCGCTGGGTGGAAAGTGGGTGGTAAATAGAGCGAAAGTTGAGTTCTTATGCGATTTGCTTCAAACTCAATTTCAAAGATCTGTATGAAAATTCATTTAAAAGTGCAAACCAATTTTCCGGAAAATTCATCACGCTCGGTGGAGAGTGGGTGGTAAATAGGGCGACAGTTGAGTTCTTATGCGATTTGCTTCAAACTCATTTTCAAAGATCTATATGAAAATTCATTTAAGACTGCATACCAATTTTCCGGAAAATTCATCCCGCTCGGTGGAAAGTGGGTGGTAAATAGGGCGAAAGTTGAGTTCTTATGCGATTTGCTTCAAACTCATTTTCAAAGATCTATATGAAAATTCATTTAAAACTGCATACCAATTTAACGGAAAATTCAACCCGCTCGGTGGAGAGTGGGTGGTAAAAATGCCAAAGTTGAGTTCTTATGCGATTTGCTTCAAACTCATTTCCAAAGATCTAAATGAAAATGCATTAAAAACAACATACGAATTTTCCGGAAAATTCATCCCGCTCGGTATAAAGTGGGTGGTAAATAGGGCGAAAGTTGAGTTTTTATACGATTTGCTTCACTCATTTTTAAAGATTTTCAATATGAAAATTCATTTAAAACTGCATACCAATTTAACGGAAAATTCAACCCGCTCGGTGGAGAGTGGGTGGTAAAAATGCCAAAGTTGAGTTCTTATGCGATTTGCTTCAAACTCATTTCCAAAGATCTATATGAAAATTCATTTAAAACAGCATACCAATTTTAATAAAAACTTATCCCGCTGGGTGGAAAGTGGGTGGTAAATAGAGCGAAAGTTGAGTTCTTATGCGATTTGCTTCAAACTCAATTTCAAAGATCTGTATGAAAATTCATTTAAAAGTGCAAACCAATTTTCCGGAAAATTCATCACGCTCGGTGGAGAGTGGGTGGTAAATAGGGCGACAGTTGAGTTCTTATGCGATTTGCTTCAAACTCATTTTCAAAGATCTATATGAAAATTCATTTAAGACAGCATCCCAATTTTCCGGAAAATTCATCCCGCTCGGTGGAAAGTGTGTGGCAAATAGGGCGAAAGTTGAGTTTTTATACGATTTGCTTCACTCATTTTCAAAGATTTTCAATATGAAAATTCATTTAAAACTGCATACCAATTTAACGGAAAATTCAACCCGCTCGGTGGAGAGTGGGTGGTAAAAATGCCAAAGTTGAGTTCTTATGCGATTTGCTTCAAACTCATTTCCAAAGATCTAAATGAAAATGCATTAAAAACAACATACGAATTTTCCGGAAAATTCATCCCGCTCGGTATAAAGTGGGTGGTAAATAGGGCGAAAGTTGAGTTTTTATACGATTTGCTTCACTCATTTTTAAAGATTTTCAATATGAAAATTCATTTAAAACTGCATACCAATTTAACGGAAAATTCACATTCCCGGATGGAAAGTGGGTGGTAAAAAGCCCAAAGTTGAGTTCTTATGCGATTTGCTTCAAACTCATTTTCAAAGATCTATATGAAAATTCATTTAAAACTGCATACCTATTTCCCGGAAAATTCACCCCCCTGGGTGGAAAGTGGGTGGTAAATAAGGCGAAAGTTGAGTTTTTGTGCAGTTTGCTTCAAACTCGTTTTCAAATATCTATATGAAAATTCATTTAAAACTGCATACCTATTTCCCGGAAAATTCACCCCCCTTGGTGTAGAGAGTGTGGTAAATAGGGCGAAAGTTGAGTTTTTTTGCGATTTGCTTCAAACTCGTTTTCAAATATCTACATGAAAATTCATTTAAAACTGAATACCAATTTTCCGGAAAATTCACCCCCCTGGGTGGAAAGTGGGTGGTGAATAGGGCGAAAGTTGAGCTTTTATACGATTTGCTTCACTCATTTTCAAAGATTTTCAATATGAAAATTCATTTAAAACTGCATACCAATTTAACGGAAAATTCACATTCCCGGATGGAAAGTGGGTGGTAAATAGGGCGAAAGTTGAGTTTTTATGCGATTTGCTTCAAACTCAATTTCAAAGATCTGTATGAAAATTCATTTAAAACTGCATACCAATTTTCCGGATAATTCATCCCGCTCGGTGGAGAGTGGGTGGTAAATAGGGCGAAAGTTGAGTTCTTATGCGATTTGCTTCAAACTCATTTTCAAAGATCTATATGAAAATTCATTTAAGACTGCATACCAATTTTCCGGAAAATTCATCCCGCTCGGTGGAAAGTGTGTGGTAAATAGGGCGAAAGTTGAGTTTTTATACGATTTGCTTCAAACTCATTTTCAAAAATCCATATGAAAATTCATTTAAAACAGCATACCAATTTTCCTAAAAACTTATCTCGCTGGGTGGAAAGTGGGTGGTAAATAGAGCGAAAGTTGAGTTCTTATGCGATTTGCTTCAAACTCATTTTCAAAGATCTAAATAAAAATGCATTAAAAACAACACACCAATTTTCCGGAAAATTCATCCCGCTGGGTGGAGAGTGGGTGGTAAATAGGGCGAAAGTTGAGTTCTTATGCGAATTGCTTCAAACTCATTTTCAAAGATCTATATGAAAATTCATTTAAAACTGCATACCTATTTCCCGGAAAATTCACCCCCCTTGGTGTAGAGAGTGTGGTCAATAGGGCGAAAGTTGAGTTTTTATGCGATTTGCTTCAAACTCATTTTCAAAGATCTATATGAAAATTCATTAAAAGCTGCATTCCAATTTTCCGGAAATTTCACATTTCCGGGTGGAAAGTGGGTGGTTAATAAGGCGAAAGTTGAGTTTTTCTGCATTTTGCTTCAAACTCATTTTCAAAGATCTATATGAAAATTCATTTAAAACAGCATACCAATTTTCCGGAAAATTCATCCCGCTCGGTGGAAAGTGGGTGGTAAATAGGGCGAAAGTTGAGTTCTTATGCGATTTGCTTCGAACTCATATTCAAAGATCTATATGAAAATTCATTTAAAACTGCATACCTATATCCCGGAAAATTCACCCCCCTGGGTGGAAAGTGGTTGGTAAATAAGGCGAAAGTTGAGTTTTTGTGCAGTTTGCTTCAAACTCGTTTTCAAATATCTTTCTGAAAATTCATTTAAAACTGCATTCCAATTTTCCGGAAATTTCACATTTCCGGGTGGAAAGTGGGTGGTAAATAGGGCGAAAGTTGAGTTTTTCTGCAGTTTGCTTCAAGCTCGTTTTGCAATATCTACATGAAAATTTATTTAAAACTGAATACCAATTTTCCGGAAAATTCACTCCCCTGGGTGGAAAGTGGGTGGTAAATAGGGCGAAAGTTGAGTTCTTATGCGATTTGCTTCGAACTCATATTCAAAGATCTATATGAAAATTCATTGAAAACTGCATACCTATTTCCCGGAAAATTCACCCCCCTGGGTGGAAAGTGGTTGGTAAATAAGGCGAAAGTTGAGTTTTTGTGCAGTTTGCTTCAAACTCGTTTTCAAAAATCTATCTGAAAATTCATTTAAAACTGCATACCTATTTCCCGGAAAATTCACCCCCCTTGGTGTAGAGAGTGTGGTAAATAGGGCGAAAGTTGAGTTCTTTTGCGATTTGCTTCAAACTCAATTTCAAAGATCTATATGAAAATTCATTAAAAGCTGCATTCCATTTTTCTGGAAATTTCACATTTCCGGGTGGAAAGTGGGTGGTAAATAGGGTGAAAGTTGAGTTTTTGTGCAATTTGCTTCAAACTCGTTTTAAAATATCTACATGAAAATTCATTTAAAACTGAATACCAATTTTCCGGAAAATTCACCCCCCTGGGTGTAGAGAGTGTGGTAAATAGGGCGAAAGTTGAGTTCTTTTGCGATTTGCTTCAAACTCATTTTCAAAGATCTATATGAAAATTCATTAAAAGCTGCATTCCATTTTTCTGGAAATTTCACATTTCCGGGTGGAAAGTGGGTGGTAAATAGGGCGAAAGTTGAGTTTTTGTGCAGTTTGCTTCAAACTCGTTTTCAAATATCTATATGAAAATTCATTTAAAACTGCATACCTATTTCCCGGAAAATTCACCCCCCTTGGTAGAGAGATTGTGGTCAATAGGGCGAAAGTTGAGTTCTTATGCGATTTGCTTCAAACTCTTTTTCAAAGATCTATATGAAAATTCATTAAAAGCTGCATTCCAAATTTCCGGAAATTTCACATTTCCGGTGGAAAGTGGGTGGTAAATAGTTCGAAAGTTGAGTTTTTGTGCAGTTTGCTTCAAACTCGTTTTCAAATATCTACATGAAAATTCATTTAAAACTGAATACCAATTTTCCGTAAAATTCACCCCCCTGGGTTCAAAGTGGGTGGTAAATAGGGCGAAAGTTGAGTTTTTATACGATTTGCTTCACTCATTTTCAAAGATTTTCAATATGAAAATTCATTTAAAACTGCATACCAATTTAACAGAAAATTCACATTCCCGGATGGAAAGTGGGTGGTAAATAGGGCGAAAGTTGAGTTTTTATGCGATTTGCTTCAAACTCAATTTCAAAGATCTATATGAAAATTCATTTAAAACTGCATACCAATTTTCCGGAAAATTCATCCCGCTCGGTGGAGAGTGGGTGGTAAATAGGGCGAAAGTTGAGTTCTTATACGATTTGCTTCACTCATTTTCAAAGATTTTCAATATGAAAATTCATTTAAAACTGCATACCAATTTAACGGAAAATTCAACCCGCTCGGTGGAGAGTGGGTGGTAAAAATGCCAAAGTTGAGTTCTTATGCGATTTGCTTCAAACTCATTTCCAAAGATCTAAATGAAAATGCATTAAAAACAACATACGAATTTTCCGGAAAATTCATCCCGCTCGGTATAAAGTGGGTGGTAAATAGGGCGAAAGTTGAGTTTTTATACGATTTGCTTCACTCATTTTTAAAGATTTTCAATATGAAAATTCATTTAAAACTGCATACCAATTTAACGGAAAATTCACATTCCCGGATGGAAAGTGGGTGGTAAAAAGCCCAAAGTTGAGTTCTTATGCGATTTGCTTCAAACTCATTTTCAAAGATCTATATGAAAATTCATTTAAAACTGCATACCTATTTCCCGGAAAATTCACCCCCCTGGGTGGAAAGTGGGTGGTAAATAAGGCGAAAGTTGAGTTTTTGTGCAGTTTGCTTCAAACTCGTTTTCAAATATCTATATGAAAATTCATTTAAAACTGCATACCTATTTCCCGGAAAATTCACCCCTCTTGGTGTAGAGAGTGTGGTAAATAGGGCGAAAGTTGAGTTTTTATGCGATTTGCTTCAAACTCAATTTCAAAGATCTATATGAAAATTCATTTAAAACTGCATACCAATTTTCCGGAAAATTCACCCCCCTGGGTTCAAAGTGGGTGGTAAATAGGGCGAAAGTTGAGTTTTTATACGATTTGCTTCACTCATTTTCAAAGATTTTCAATATGAAAATTCATTTAAAACTGCATACCAATTTAACGGAAAATTCACATTCCCGGATATATAGTGGGTGGTAAATAAGGCGATCAAAGATCTATATGAAAATTTTTATAAGGCTGCATACCAATTTTCCGGAAAATTCATCCCGCTCGGTGGAGAGGGTGGTAAATAGGGCGAAAGTTGAGTTCTTATGCGATTTGCTTCAAACTCATTTTCAAAGATCTATATGAAAATTCATTTAAAACTGCATACCAATTTTTTCGGAAAATTCATCCCGCTCAGTGGAAAGTGTGTGGTAAATAGAGCGAAAGTTGAGTTTTTATACGATTTGCTTCAAACTCATTTTCAAAGATCTAAATGAAAATGCATTAAAAACAACACACCAATTTTCCGGAAAATTCATCCCGCTGGGTGGAAAGTGGGTGGTAAATAGAGCGAAAGTTGAGTTCTTATGCGATTTGCTTCAAACTCATTTTCAAAGATCTATATGAAAATTCTTTTAAGACTGCATACCAACTTTCCGGAAAATTCATCCCGCTCGGTGGAAAGTGTGTGGGAAATAGAGCGAAAGTTGAGTTCTTATGCGATTTGCTTCAAACTCATTTTCAAAGATCTATATGAAAATTCATTAAAAACAGCATACCAATTTTCCTAAAAACTTATCCCGCTCGGTGGAAAGTGTGTGGTAAATAGGGCGAAAGTTGAGTTCTTATGCGATTTGCTTCAAACTCATTTTCAAAGATCTAAATGAAAATGCATTTTAAACAACATACCAATTTCCCGGAAAATTCACCCCCCTGGGTGGAAAGTGGGTGGTAAATAGGGCGAAAGTTGACTTTTTATACGATTTGCTTCACTCATTTTTAAAGATTTTCAATATGAAAATTCATTTAAAACTGCATTCCAATTTAACGGAAAATTCACCCCCCTGGGTGGAAAGTGGGTGGTAAATAAGGCGAAAGTTGAGTTTTTGTGCAGTTTGCTTCAAACTCGTTTTCAAATATCTATATGAAAATTCATTTAAAACTGCATACCTATTTCCCGGAAAATTCACCCCCCTTGGTGTGGAGAGTGTGGTAAATAGGGCGAAAGTTGATTTTTTTTGCGATTTGCTTCAAACTCATTTTCAAAGATCTATATGAAAATTCATTAAAAGCTGCATTCCATTTTTCTGGAAATTTCACATTTCCGGGTGGAAAGTGGGTGGTAAATAGGGCGAAAGTTGAGTTTTTGTGCAATTTGCTTCAAACTCCTTTTAAAATATCTACATGAAAATTCATTTAAAACAGCATAAGAATTTTCCGGAAAATTCACCCCCCTGGGTGGAAAGTGGGTGGTAAATAGGGCGAAAGTTGAGTTTTTGTGCAGTTTGCTTCAAACTCGTTTTCAAATATCTATATGAAAATTCATTTAAAACTGCATACCTATTTCCCGGAAAATTCACCCCCCTTGGTAGAGAGAGTGTGGTCAATAGGGCGAAAGTTGAGTTCTTATGCGATTTGCTTCAAACTCATTTTCAAAGATCTATATGAAAATTCATTAAATGCTGCATTCCCAATTTCCGGAAATTTCACATTTCCGGGTGGAAAGTGGGTGGTAAATAGGGCGAAAGTTGAGTTTTTGTGCAGTTTGCTTCAAACTCGTTTTCAAATATCTACATGAAAATTCATTTAAAACTGAATACCAATTTTCCGGAAAATTCACCCCCCTGGGTGGAAAGTGGGTGGTAAATAGGGCGAAAGTTGACTTTTTATACGATTTGCTTCAAACTCAATTTCAAAGATCTATATGAAAATTCATTTAAAACTGCATACCAATTTTCCGGAAAATTCATCCCGCTCGGTGGAGAGTGGGTGGTAAATAGGGCGAAAGTTGAGTTCTTATGCGATTTGCTTCAAACTCAATTTCAAAGATCTATATGAAAATTATTTTAAGACTGCATACCAATTTTCCGGAAAATTCATCCCGCTCGGTGGAAAGAGGGTGGTAAATAGGGCGAAAGTTGAGTTCTTATGCGATTTGCTTCAAACTCATTTTCAAAGATCTATATGAAAATTCATTTAAAACAGCATACCAATTTTCCTAAAAACTTATCCCGCTGGGTGGAAAGTGGGTGGTAAATAGAGCGAAAGTTGAGTTCTTATGCGATTTGCTTCAAACACATTTTCAAAGCTCTAAATGAAAATGCATTAAAAACAACACACCAATTTTCCGGAAAATTCATCCCGCTGGGTGGAAAGTGGGTTGTAAATAGGGCGAAAGTTGAGTTCTTATGCGATTTGCATCAAACTCATTTTCAAAGATCTATATGAAAATTCATTTAAGACTGCATACCAATTTTCCGGAAAATTCATCCCGCTCGGTGGAAAGTGGGTGGTAAATAGAGCAAAAGTTGAGTTCTTTTGCGATTTGCTTCAAACTCATTTTCAAAGATCTATATGAAAATTCATTTAAAACAGCATACCAATTTTCCTAAAAACTTATCCCGCTGGGTGGGAAGTGGGTGGTAAATAGAGCGAAAGTTGAGTTCTTATGCGATTTGCTTCAAACTCATTTTCAAAGATCTAAATGAACATGCATTTAAAACAACATACCAATTTTCCGGAGAATTCATCCCGCTCGGTGGAAAGTGGGTGGTAAATAGGGCGAAAGTTGAGTTCTTATGCAATTTGCTTCGAACTCATATTCAAAGATCTATATGAAAATTCATTTAAAACTGCATACCTATTTCCCGGAAAATTCATCCCCCTGGGTGGAAAATGGGTGGTAAATAAGGCGAAAGTTGAGTTTTTGTGCAGTTTGCTTCAAACTCGTTTTCAAATATCTATATGAAAATTCATTTAAAACTGCATACCTTTTTCCCGGAAAATTCACCCCCCTTGGTGTAGAGAGTGTGGTAAATAGGGCGAAAGTTGAGTTTTTATACGATTTGCTTCACTCATTTTTAAAGATTTTCAATTTGAAAATTCATTTAAAACTGCATACCAATTTAACGGAAAATTCACATTCCCGGATGGAAAGTGGGTGGTAAAAAGCCCAAAGTTGAGTTCTTATGCGATTTGCTTCAAACTCATTTTCAAAGACCTATATGAACATTCATTTAAGACTGCATACCAATTTTCCGGAAAATTCATCCCGCTCGGTGGAGAGTGGGTGGTAAATAGGGCGAAAGTTGAGTTCTTATGCGATTTGCTTCAAACTCATTGTCAAAGATCTATATAAAAATTCATTTAAGACTGCATACCAATTTTCCGGAAAATTCATCCCGCTCGGTGGAGAGTGCGTGGTAAATAGGGCGAAAGTTGAGTTCTAATGCGATTTGCTTCAAACTCATTTTCAAAGATCTATATGAAAATTCATTTAAGACTGCATACCAATTTTCCGGAAAATTCATCCCGCTCGGTGGAAAGTGGGTGGTAAATAGGGCGAAAGTTGAGTTCTTATGCGATTTGCTTCACTCATTTTCAAACATCTATATGAAAATTCATTTAAAACTGAATGCCAATTTTCCGGAAAATTAACCTCCTGGGTGGAAAGTGGGTGGTAAATAGGGCGAAAGTTGAGTTTTTCTGCAGTTTGCTTCAAGCTCGTTTTGCAATATCTACATGAAAATTTATTTATAACTAAATACCAATTTTCCGGAAAATTCACTCTCCTGGGTGGAAAGTGGGTGGTAAATAGGGCGAAAGTTGAGTTCTTATGCGATTTGCTTCGAACTCATATTCAAAGATCTATATGAAAATTCATTAAAAACTGCATACCTATATCCCGGAAAATTCACCCCCCTGGGTGGAAAGTGGTTGGTAAATAAGGCGAGAGATTTTTTTTGCAGTTTGCTTCAAACTCGTTTTCAAAGATCTAAATGAAAATTCATTTAAAACTGCATACCTATTTCCCGGAAAATTCACCCCCCTTGGTGTAGAGAGTGTGGTAAATAGGGCGAAAGTTGAGTTTTTTTGCGATTTGCTTCAAACTCATTTTCAAAGATCTATATGAAAATTCATTAAAAGCTGCATTCCATTTTTCTGGAAATTTCACATTTCCGGGTGGAAAGTGGGTGGTAAATAGGGTGAAAGTTGAGTTTTTGTGCAGTTTGCTTCAAACTCGTTTTAAAATATCTACATGAAAATTCATTTGAAACTGAATACCAATTTTCCGGAAAATTCACCCCACTGGGTGGAAAGTGCGTGGTAAATAGGGCGAAAGTTGAGTTTTTATACGATTTGCTTCACTCATTTTCAAAGATTTTCAATATGAAAATTCATTTAAAACTGCATACCAATTTAACGGAAAATTCACATTCCCGGATATATAGTGGGTGGTAAATAGGGCGAAAGTTGATTTTTTATGCGATTTGCTTCAAACTCAATTTCAAAGATCTATATGAAAAGTCATTTAAAACTGCATACCAATTTTCCGGAAAATTCATCCCGCTCGGTGGAGAGTGGGTGGTAAATAGGGCGAAAGTTGAGTTCTTATGCGATTTGCTTCAAACTCATTTTCAAAGATCTATATGAAAATTATTATAAGGCTGCATACCAATTTTCCGGAAAATTCATCCCGCTCGGTGGAGAGGGTGGTAAATAGGGTGAAAGTTGAGTTCTTATGCGATTTGCTTCAAACTCATTTTCAAAGATGTATATGAAAATTCATTTAAGACTGCATACCAATTTTCCGGAAAATTCATCCCGCTCGATGGAAAGTGTGTGGTAAATAGAGCGAAAGTTGAGTTTTTATACGATTTGCTTATAACTCATTTTCAAAGATCTATATGAAAATTCATTTAAAACAGCATACCAATTTTCCTAAAAACTTATCCCGCTGGGTGGAAAGTGGGTGGTAAATAGAGCGAAAGTTGAGTTCTTATGCGATTTGTTCAAACACATTTTCAAAGCTTTAAATGAAAATGCATTAAAAACAACACACCAATTTTCCGGAAAATTCATCCCGCTGGGTGGAAAGTGGGTGGTAAATAGAGCGAAAGTTGAGTTCTTATGCGATTTGCTTCAAACTCATTTTCAAAGATCTATATGAAAATTCATTTAAGACTGCATACCAATTTTCCGGAAAATTCATCCCGCTCGGTGGAAAGTGTGTGGTAAATAGAGCGAAAGTTGAGTTCTTATGCGATTTGCTTCAAACTCATTTTCAAAGATCTATATGAAAATTCATTTAAAACAGCATACCAATTTTCCTAAAAACTTTTCCCGCTGGGTTGGAAGTGGGTGGTAAATAGAGCGAAAGTTGAGTTCTTATGCGATTTGCTTCAAACTCATTTTCAAAGATCTAAATGAAAATGCATTTTAAACAACATACCAATTTCCCGGAAAATTCACCCCCCTGGGTGGAAAGTGGGTGGTAAATAGGGCGAAAGTTGACTTTTTATACGATTTGCTTCACTCATTTTTAAAGATTTTCAATATGAAAATTCATTTAAAACTGCATTCCAATTTAACGGAAAATTCACCCCCCTGGGTGGAAAGTGGGTGGTTAATAAGGCGAAAGTTGAGTTTTTGTGCAATTTGCTTCAAACTCCTTTTAAAATATCTACATGAAAATTCATTTAAAACAGCATACCAATTTTCCGGAAAATTCACCCCCCTGGGTGGAAAGTGGGTGGTAAATAGGGCGAAAGTTGAGTTCTTATGCGATTTGCTTCAAACTCATTTTCAAAGATCTATATGAAAATTCATTTAAGACTGCATACCAATTTTCCGGAAAATTCATCCCGCTCGGTGGAAAGTGTGTGGTAAATAGAGCGAAAGTTGAGTTCTTATGCGATTTGCTTCAAACTCATTTTCAAAGATCTATATGAAAATTCATTTAAAACAGCATACCAATTTTCCTAAAAACTTTTCCCGCTGGGTGGGAAGTGGGTGGTAAATAGAGCGAAAGTTGAGTTCTTATGCGATTTGCTTCAAACTCATTTTCAAAGATCTAAATGAAAATGCATTTTAAACAACATACCAATTTCCCGGAAAATTCACCCCCCTGGGTGGAAAGTGGGTGGTAAATAGGGCGAAAGTTGATTGTTTTTGCGATTTGCTTCAAACTCATTTTCAAAGATCTATATGAAAATTCATTAAAAGCTGCATTCCATTTTTCTGGAAATTTCACATTTCCGGGTGGAAAGTGGGTGGTAAATAGGGCGAAAGTTGAGTTTTTGTGCAATTTGCTTCAAACTCCTTTTAAAATATCTACATGAAAATTCATTTAAAACAGCATACCAATTTTCCGGAAAATTCACCCCCCTGGGTGGAAAGTGGGTGGTAAATAGGGCGAAAGTTGAGTTTTTGTGCAGTTTGCTTCAAACTCGTTTTCAAATATCTATATGAAAATTCATTTAAAACTGCATACCTATTTCCCTGAAAATTCACCCCCCTTGGTAGAGAGAGTGTGGTCAATAGGGCGAAAGTTGAGTTCTTATGCGATTTGCTTCAAACTCATTTTCAAAGATCTATATGAAAATTCAATAAATGCTGCATACCAAATTTCCGGAAATTTCACATTTCCAGGCGGAAAGTGGGTGGTAAATAGGGCGAAAGTTGAGTTTTTGTGCAGTTTGCCTCAAACTCGTTTTCAAATATCTACATGAAAATTCATTTAAAACTGAATACCAATTTTCCGGAAAATTCACCCCCCTGGGTGGAAAGTGGGTGGTAAATAGGGCGAAAGTTGACATTTTATACGATTTGCTTCAAACTCAATTTCAAAGATCTATATGAAAATTCATTTAAAACTGCATACCAATTTTCCGGAAAATTCATCCCGCTCGGTGGAGAGTGGGTGGTAAATAGGGCGAAAGTTGAGTTCTTATGCGATTTGCTTCAAACTCAATTTCAAAGATCTATATGAAAATTCATTTAAGACTGCATACCAATTTTCCGGAAAATTCATCCCGCTCGGTGGAAAGAGGGTGGTAAATAGGGCGAAAGTTGAGTTCTTATGCGATTTGCTTCAAACTCATTTTCAAAGATGAATATGAAAATTCATTTAAAACTGCATACCAATTTTCCGGAAAATTCATCCCGCTCGGTGGAAAGTGTGTGGTAAATAGGGCGAAAGTTGAGTTTTTATACGATTTGCTTCAAACTCATTTTCAAAGATCTATATGAAAATTCATTTAAAACAGCATGCCAATTTTCCTAAAAACTTATCCCGCTGGATGGAAAGTGGGTGGTAAATAGAGCGAAAGTTGAGTTCTTATGCGATTTGCTTCAAACACATTTTCAAAGCTCTAAATGAAAATGCATTAAAAACAACACACCAATTTTCCGGAAAATTCATCCCGCTGGGTGGAAAGTGGGTGGTAAATAGGGCGAAAGTTGAGTTCTTATGCGATTTGCTTCAAACTCATTTTCAAAGATCTATATGAAAATTCATTTAAGACTGCATACCGATTTTCCGGAAAATTCATCCCGCTCGGTGGAAAGTGGGTGGTAAATAGAGCGAAAGTTGAGTTCTTATGCGATTTGCTTCAAACTCATTTTCAAAGATCTATATGAAAATTCATTTAAAACAGCATACCAATTTTCCTAAAAACTTATCCCGCTGGGTGGGAAGTGGGTGGTAAATAGAGCGAAAGTTGAGTTCTTATGCGATTTGCTTCAAACTCATTTTCAAAGATCTAAATGAACATGCATTTAAAACAACATACCAATTTTCCGGAAAATTCATCCCGCTCGGTGGAAAGTGGGTGGTAAATAGGGCGAAAGTTGAGTTCTTATGCAATTTGCTTCGAACTCATATTCAAAGATCTATATGAAAATTCATTTAAAACTGCATACCTATTTCACGAAAAATTCATCCCCCTGGGTGGAAAATGGGTGGTAAATAAGGCGAAAGTTGAGTTTTTGTGCAGTTTGCTTCAAACTCGTTTTCAAATATCTATATGAAAATTCATTTAAAACTGCATACCTATTTCCCGGAAAATTCACCCCCCTTGGTGTAGAGAGTGTGGTAAATAGGGCGAAAGTTGAGTTTTAATACGATTTGCATCACTCATTTTTAAAGATTTTCAATTTGAAAATTCATTTAAAATTGCATACCAATTTAACGGAAAATTCATCCCGCTCGGTGGAAAGTGGGTGGTAAATAGGGCAAAAGTTGAGTTCTTATGCGATTTGCTTCGAACTCATTTTCAAAGACCTATATGAAAATTCATTTAAAGCTGCATACCTATTTCCCGGAAAATTCACCCCCCTGGGTGGAAAGTGGGTGGTAAATAAGGCGAAAGTTGAGTTTTTGTGCAGTTTGCTTCAAACTCGTTTTCAAATATCTATATGAAAATTCATTTAAAACTGCATACCTATTTCCCGGAAAATTCACCCCCCTTGATGTAGAGAGTGTGGTAAATAGGGCGAAAGTTGAGTTTTTATGCGATTTGCTTCAAACTCATTTACAAAGATCTATATGAAAATTCATTAAAAGCTGCATTCCAATTTTCCGGAAATTTCACATTTCCGGGGTGGAAAGTGGGTGGTAAATAGGGCGAAAGTTGAGTTTTTGTGCAGTTTGCTTCAACCTCGTTTTCAAATATCTACATGAAAATTCATTTAAGACTGAATACCAATTTTCCGGAAAATTCACTCCCCTGGGTGGAAAGTGGGTGGTAAATAGGGCGAAACTTGAGTTCTTATGCGATTTGCTTCGAACTCATATTCAAAGATCTATATGAAAATTCATTTAAAACTGCATACCTATTTCCGGGAAATTTCACCCCCCTGGGTGGAAAGTGGGTGGTAAATAAGGCGAAAGTTGAGTTTTTGTGCAGTTTGCTTCAAACTCGTTTTCAAATATCTATATGAAAATTCATTTAAAACTGCATACCTATTTCCCGGAAAATTCACCCCCCATGGTGTAGAGAGTGTGGTAAATAGGGCGAAAGTTGAGTTTTTTTGCGATTTGCTTCAAACTCATTTTCAAAGATCTATATGAAAATTCATTAAAAGCTGCATTCCAATTTTCCGGAAATTTCACATTTCCGGGTGGAAAGTGGGTGGTAAATAGAGCGAAAGTTGAGTTCTTATGCGATTTGCTTCAAACTCGTTTTCAAATATCTACATGAAAATTCATTTAAAACTGAAAACCAATTTTCCGTTAAATTCACCCCCCTGGGTGGAAAGTGGGTGGTAAATAGGGCGAAAGTTGAGTTTTTGTGCAGTTTGCTTCAAACTCGTTTTCAAAGATCTATATGAAAATTCATTTAAAACTGCATACCTATTTCCCGGAAAATTCACCCCCCTTGATGTAGAGAGTGTGGTAAATAGGGCGAAAGTTGAGTTTTTATGCGATTTGCTTCAAACTCATTTTCAAAGATCTATATGAAAATTCATTAAAAGCTGCATTCCAATTTTCCGGAAATTTCACATTTCCGGGTGGAAAGTGGGTGGTAAATAGGGCGAAAGTTGAGTTTTTGTGCAGTTTGCTTCAAATATTTTCAAATATCTACATGAAAATTCATTTAAGACTGAATACCAATTTTCCGGAAAATTCACTCCCCTGGGTGGAAAGTGGGTGGTAAATAGGGCGAAAGTTGAGTTCTTATGCGATTTGCTTCGAACTCATATTCAAAGATCTATATGAAAATTCATTTAAAACTGCATACCTATTTCCCGGAAAATTCACCCCCCTGGGTGGAAAGTGGGTGGTAAATAAGGCGAAAGTTGAGTTTTTGTGCAGTTTGCTTCAAACTCGTTTTCAAATATCTATATGAAAATTCATTTAAAACTGCATACCTATTTCCCGGAAAATTCACCCCACTTGATGTAGAGAGTGTGGTAAATAGGGCGAAAGTTGAGTTTTTATGCGATTTGCTTCAAACTCATATTCAAAGATCTATATGAAAATTCATTTAAGACTGCATACCTATTTCCCGGAAAATTCACCCCCCTGGGTGGAAAGTGGGTGGTAAATAAGGCGAAAGTTCAGTTTTTGTGCAGTTGGCTTCAAACTCGTTTTCAAATATCTATATGAAAATTCATTTAAAACTGCATACCTATTTCCCGGAAAATTCACCCCCCATGGTGTAGAGAGTGTGGTAAATAGGGCGAAAGTTGAGTTTTTTTGCGATTTGCTTCAAACTCATTTTCAAAGATCTATATGAAAATTCATTAAAAGCTGCATTCCAATTTTCCGGAAATTTCATATTTCCGGGGTGGAAAGTGGGTGGTAAATAGGGCGAAAGTTGAGTTTTTGTGCAGTTTGCTTCAAGCTCGTTTTCAAATATCTATATGAAAATTCATTTAAAACTGCATACCTATTTCCCGGAAAATTCACCCCCCTTGATGTAGAGAGTGTGGTAAATAGGGCGAAAGTTGAGTTTTTATGCGATTTGCTTCAAACTCATATTCAAAGATCTATATGAAAATTCATTTAAAACTGCATACCTATTTCCCGGAAAATTCACCCCCCTGGGTGGAAAGTGGGTGGTAAATAAGGCGAAAGTTCAGTTTTTGTGCAGTTGGCTTCAAACTCGTTTTCAAATATCTATATGAAAATTCATTTAAAACTGCATACCTATTTCCCGGAAAATTCACCCCCCATGGTGTAGAGAGTGTGGTAAATAGGGCGAAAGTTGAGTTTTTTTGCGATTTGCTTCAAACTCATTTTCAAAGATCTATATGAAAATTCATTAAAAGCTGCATTCCAATTTTCCGGAAATTTCACATTTCCGGGTGGAAAGTGGGTGGTAAATAGGGCGAAAGTTGAGTTTTTGTGCAGTTTGCTTCAAACTCGTTTTCAAATATCTATATGAAAATTCATTTAAAACTGCATACCTATTTCCCGGAAAATTCACCCCCCTTGGTGTAGAGAGTGTGGTAAATAGGGCGAAAGTTGAGTTTTAATACGATTTGCTTCACTCATTTTTAAAGATTTTCAATTTGAAAATTCATTTAAAACTGCATACCAATTTAACGGAAAATTCATCCCGCTCGGTGGAAAGTGGGTGGTAAATAGGGCAAAAGTTGAGTTCTTATGCGATTTGCTTCGAACTCATTTTCAAAGACCTATATGAAAATTCATTTAAAGCTGCATACCTATTTCCCGGAAAATTCACCCCCCTGGGTGGAAAGTGGGTGGTAAATAAGGCGAAAGTTGAGTTTTTGTGCAGTTTGCTTCAAACTCGTTTTCAAATATCTATATGAAAATTCATTTAAAACTGCATACCTTTTTCCCGGAAAATTCACCCCCCTTGATGTAGAGAGTGTGGTAAATAGGGCGAAAAATGAGTTCTTATGCTATTTGCTTCAAACTCATTTTCAAAGATCTATATGAAAATTCATTAAAAGCTGCATTCCAATTTTCCGGAAATTTCACATTTCCGGGTGGAAAGTGGGTGGTAAATAGGGCGAAAGTTGAGTTTTTGTGCAGTTTGCTTCAAACTCGTTTTCAAATATCTATATGAAAATTCATTTAAAACTGCATACCTATTTCCCGGAAAATTCACCCCCCTTGGTGTAGAGAGTGTGGTAAATAGGGCGAAAGTTGAGTTTTAATACGATTTGCTTCACTCATTTTTAAAGATTTTCAATTTGAAAATTCATTTAAAACTGCATACCAATTTAACGGAAAATTCATCCCGCTCGGTGGAAAGTGGGTGGTAAATAGGGCAAAAGTTGAGTTCTTATGCGATTTGCTTCGAACTCATTTTCAAAGACCTATATGAAAATTCATTTAAAGCTGCATACCTATTTCCCGGAAAATTCACCCCCCTGGGTGGAAAGTGGGTGGTAAATAAGGCGAAAGTTGAGTTTTTGTGCAGTTTGCTTCAAACTCGTTTTCAAATATCTATATGAAAATTCATTTAAAACTGCATACCTATTTCCCGGAAAATTCTTCCCCCTGGGTGGAAAGTGGGTGGTAAATAAGGCGAAAGTTCAGTTTTTGTGCAGTTGGCTTCAAACTCGTTTTCAAATATCTATATGAAAATTCATTTAAAACTGCATACCTATTTCCCGGAAAATTCACCCCACTTGATGTAGAGAGTGTGGTAAATAGGGCGAAAGTTGAGTTTTTATGCGATTTGCTTCAAACTCATATTCAAAGATCTATATGAAAATTCATTTAAGACTGCATACCTATTTCCCGGAAAATTCACCCCCCTGGGTGGAAAGTGGGTGGTAAATAAGGCGAAAGTTCAGTTTTTGTGCAGTTGGCTTCAAACTCGTTTTCAAATATCTATATGAAAATTCATTTAAAACTGCATACCTATTTCCCGGAAAATTCACCCCCCATGGTGTAGAGAGTGTGGTAAATAGGGCGAAAGTTGAGTTTTTTTGCGATTTGCTTCAAACTCATTTTCAAAGATTTTCAATTTGAAAATTCATTTAAAACTGCATACCAATTTAACGGAAAATTCATCCCGCTCGGTGGAAAGTGGGTGGTAAATAGGGCAAAAGTTGAGTTCTTATGCGATTTGCTTCGAACTCATTTTCAAAGACCTATATGAAAATTCATTTAAAGCTGCATACCTATTTCCCGGAAAATTCACCTCCCTGGGTGGAAAGTGGGTGGTAAATAAGGCGAAAGTTGAGTTTTTGTGCAGTTTGCTTCAAACTCGTTTTCAAATATCTATATGAAAATTCATTTAAAACTGCATACCTTTTTCCCGGAAAATTCACCCCCCTTGATGTAGAGAGTGTGGTAAATAGGGCGAAAAATGAGTTCTTATGCTATTTGCTTCAAACTCATTTTCAAAGATCTATATGAAAATTCATTTAAAGCTGCATTCCAATTTTTCGGAAATTTCACATTTCCGGGGTGGAAAGTGGGTGGTAAATAGGGCGAAAGTTGAGTTTTTGTGCAGTTTGCTTCAAGCTCGTTTTCAAATATCTACATGATAATTCATTTAAGACTGAATACCAATTTTCCGGAAAATTCACTCCCCTGGGTGGAAAGTGGGTGGTAAATAGGGCGAAAGTTGAGTTTTTACGCGATTTGCTTCGAACTCATATTCAAAGATCTATATGAAAATTCATTTAAAACTGCATACCTATTTCCCGGAAAATTCACCCCCCTGGGTGGAAAGTGGGTGGTAAATAAGGCGAAAGTTCAGTTTTTGTGCAGTTGGCTTCAAACTCGTTTTCAAATATCTATATGAAAATTCATTTAAAACTGCATACCTTTTTCCCGGAAAATTCACCCCCCTTGATGTAGAGAGTGTGGTAAATAGGGCGAAAAATGAGTTCTTATGCTATTTGCTTCAAACTCATTTTCAAAGATCTATATGAAAATTCATTTAAAGCTGCATTCCAATTTTCCGGAAATTTCACATTTCCGGGGTGGAAAGTGGGTGGTAAATAGGGCGAAAGTTGAGTTTTTGTGCAGTTTGTTCAAGCTCGTTTTCAAATATCTACATGAAAATTCATTTAAGACTGAATACCAATTTTCCGGAAAATTCACTCCCCTGGGTGGAAAGTGGGTGGTAAATAGGGCGAAAGTTGAGTTTTTTTGCGATTTGCTTCAAACTCATTTTCAAAGATCTATATGAAAATTCATTAAAAGCTGCATTCCAATTTTCCGGAAATTTCACATTTCCGGGTGGAAAGTGGGTGGTAAATAGGGCGAAAGTTGAGTTTTTGTGCAGTTTGCTTCAAACTCGTTTTCAAATATCTACATGAAAATTCATTTAAAACTGAAAACCAATTTTCCGTAAAATTCACCCCACTGGGTGGAAAGTGGGTGGTAAATAGGGCGAAAGTTGAGTTTTTGTGCAGTTTGCTTCAAACTCGTTTTCAAAGATCTATATGAAAATTCATTTAAAACTGCATACCTATTTCCCGGAAAATTCACCCCCCTTGGTGTGGAGAGTGTGGAAAATAGGGCGAAAGTTGAGTTTTTATGCGATTTGCTTCAAACTCATTTTCAAAGATCTACATGAAAATTCATTAAAAGCTGCATTCCAATTGCCGGAAATTTCACATTTCCGGTGGAAAGTGGGTGGTAAATAGAGCGAAAGTTGAGTTTTTGTGCAGTTTGCTTCAAACTCGTTTTCAAATATCTACATGAAAATTCATTTAAAACTGAATACCAATTTTCCGGAAATTCACCCCCCTGGGTGGAAAGTGGGTGGTAAATAGGGCGAAAGTTGAGTTTTTATACGATTTGCTTCACTCATTTTCAAAGATTTTCAATATGAAAATTCATTTAAAACTGCATACCAATTTAACGGAAAATTCATCCCGCTCGGTGGAGAGTGGGTGGTAAATAGGGCGAAAGTTGAGTTCTTATGCGATTTGCTTCAAACTCATTTTCAAAGATCTATATGAAAATTCATTTAAAACTGCATACCAATTTTCCGGAAAATTCATCCCGCTCGGTGGAAAGTGGGTGGTAAATAGGGCGAAAGTTGAGTTCTTATGCGATTTGCTTCAAACTCATTTTCAAAGATCTATATGAAAATTCATTTAAAACTGCATACCAATTTTCCGGAAAATTCATCCCGCTCGGTGGAGAGTGGGTGGTAAATAGGGCGAAAGTTGTGTTCTAATGTGATTTGCTTCAAACTCATTTTCAAAGATCTATATTAAAATTCATTTAAGACTGCATACCAATTTTCCGGAAAATTCATCCCGCTCGGTGGAAAGTGTGTGGTAAATAGGGCGAAAGTTGAGTTCTTATGCGATTTGCTTCAAACTCATTTTCAAAGATCTATATGAAAATTCATTTAAAACAGCATACCAATTTTCCTAAAAACTTATCCCGCTCGGTGGAGAGTGGGTGGTAAATAGAGCGAAAGTTGAGTTCTTATGCGATTTGCTTCAAACTCATTTTCAAAGATCTATATGAAAATTCATTTAGACTGCATACCAATTTTCCGGAAAATTCATCCCGCTCGGTGGAAAGTGGGTGGTAAATGGGGCGAAAGTTGAGTTCTTATGCGATTTGCTTCAAACTCATTTTCAAAGATCTATATGAAAATTCATTTAAGACTGCATACCAATTTTCCGGAAAATTCATCCCGCTCGGTGGAAAGTGGGTGGTAAATAGGGCGAAAGTTGAGTTCTTATGCGATTTGCTTCAAACTCATTTTCAAAGATCAATATGAAAATTCATTTAAAACAGCATACCAATTTTCCGGCAAATTCATCCCGCTCGGTGGAAAGTGTGTGGTAAATAGGGCGAAAGTTGAGTTTTTATTCGATTTGCTTCACTCATTTTCAAAGATTTTCAATATGAAAATTCATTTAAAACTGCATACCAATTTAACGGAAAATTCACATTCCCGGATGGAAAGTGGGTGGTAAAAAGCCCAAAGTTGAGTTCTTATGCGATTTGCTTCAAACTCATTTTCAAAGATCTATATGAAAATTCATTTAAAACTGCATACCTATTTCCCGGAAAATTCACCCCCCTGGGTGGAAAGTGGGTGGTAAATAAAGCGAAAGTTGAGTTTTTGTGCAGTTTGCTTCAAACTCGTTTTCAAATATCTATATGAAAATTCATTTAAAACTGCATACCTATTTCCCGGAAAATTCACCCCCCTTGGTGTAGAGAGTGTGGTAAATAGGGCGAAAGTTGAGTTTTTTTGCGATTTGCTTCAAACTCATTTTCAAAGATCTATGTGAAAATTCATTAAAAGCTGCATTCCAATTTTCCGGAAATTTCACATTTCCGGGTGGAAAGTGGGTGGTAAATAGGGCGAAAGTTGAGTTTTTGTGCAGTTTGCTTCAAACTCGTTTTAAAATATCTATATGAAAATTCATTTAAAACTGAAAACCAATTTTCCGGAAAATTCACCCCCCTGGGTGGAAAGTGGGTGGTAAATAGGGCGAAAGTTGAGTTTTTGTGCAGTTTGCTTCAAACTCGTTTTCAAAGATCTATATGAAAATTCATTTAAAACTGAATACCTATTTCCCGGAAAATTCACCCCCCTTGGTAGAGAGAGTGTGGTCAATGGGGCGAAAGTTGAGTTTTTATACGATTTGCTTCAAACTCATTTTCAAAGATCTATATGAAAATTCATTAAAAGCTGCATTTAAAATTTCCGGAAATTTCACATTTCCGGTGGAAAGTGGGTGGTAAATAGGGCGAAAGTTGAGTTTTTGTGCAGTTTGCTTCAAACTCGTTTTCAAATATCTACATGAAAATTCATTTAAAACTGAATACCAATTTTCCGGAAAATTCACCCCCCTGGGTGGAAAGTAGGTGGTAAATAGGGCGAAAGTTGAGTTTTTATACGATTTGCTTCACTCATTTTCAAAGATTTTCAATATGAAAATTCATTTAAAACTGCATACCAATTTTCCGGAAAATTCATCCCGCTCGGTGGAGAGTGGGTGGTAAATAGGGCGAAAGTTGAGTTCTTATGTGATTTGCTTCAAACTCATTTTCAAAGATCCATATGAAAATTCATTTAAGACTGCATACCAATTTTCCGGAAAATTCATCCCGCTCGGTGGAAAGTGTGTGGTAAATAGGGCGAAAGTTGAGTTCTTATACTATTTGCTTCAAACTCATTTTCAAAGATCTATATGCAAATTCATTTAAAACAGCATACCAATTTTCCGGAAAATTCATCCCGCTCGGTGGAAAGTGGGTGGTAAATAGGGCGAAAGTTGAGTTCTTATGCGATTTGCTTCAAACTCATTTTCAAAGATCTGTATGAAAATTCATTTAAGACTGCTTACCAATTTTCCGGAAAATTCATCCCGCTCGGTGGAAAGTGGGTGGTAAATAGAGCGAAAGTTGAGTTCTTGTGCGATTTGCTTCAAACTCATTTTCAAAGATCTATATGAAAATTCATTTAAGACTGCATACCAATTTTCCGGAAAATTCATCCCGCTCGGTGGAAAGTGGGTGGTAAATAGGGCGAAAGTTGAGTTCTTATGCGATTTGCTTCAAACTCATTTTCAAAGATCTATATGAAAATTCATTTAAGACTGCATACCAATTTTCCGGAAAATTCATCCCGCTCGGTGGAAAATGGGTGGTAAATAAGGCGAAAGTTGAGTTTTTGTGCAGTTTGCTTCAAACTCGTTTTCAAATATCTATATGAAAATTCATTTAAAACTGCATACCTATTTCCCGGAAAATTCACCCCCCTTGATGTAGAGAGTGTGGTAAATTGGGCGAAAGTTGAGTTCTTATGCGATTGGCTTCAAACTCATTTTCAAAGATCTATATGAAAATTCATTAAAAGCTGCATTCCAATTTTCCGGAAATTTCACATTTCCGGGGTGGAAAGTGGGTGGTAAATAGGGCGAAAGTTGAGTTTTTCTGCAGTTTGCTTCAAGCTCGTTTTCAAATATCTACATGAAAATTCATTTAAGACTGAATACCAATTTTCCGGAAAATTCACTCCCCTGTGTGGAAAGTGGGTGTAAATAGGGCGAAAGTTGAGTTCTTATGCGATTTGCTTCGAACTCATATTCAAAGATCTATATGAAAATTCATTTAAAACTGCATACCTATTTTCCGGAAAATTCACCCCCCTGGGTGGAAAGTGGGTGGTAAATAAGGCGAAAGTTGAGTTTTTGTGCGATTTGCTTCAAACTCATTTTCAAAGATCTATATGAAAATTCATTAAAAGCTGCATTCCAATTTTCCGGAAATTTCACATTTCCGGGTGGAAAGTGGGTGGTAAATAGGGCGAAAGTTGAGTTTTTGTGCAGTTTGCTTCGAACTCGTTTTCAAATATCTACATGAAAATTCATTTAAAACTGAAAACCAATTTTCCGTAAAATTCACCCCCCTGGGTGGAAAGTGGGTGGTAAATAGGGCGAAAGTTGAGTTTTTGTGCAGTTTGCTTCAAACTCGTTTTCAAAGATCTTTCTGAAAATTCATTTAAAACTGCATACCTATTTCCCGGAAAATTCACCCCCCTTGATGTAGAGAGTGTGGTAAATAGGGCGAAAGTTGAGTTTTTATGCGATTTGCTTCAAACTCATTTTCAAAGACCTATATGAAAATTCATTAAAAGCTGCATTCCAATTTTCCGGAAGTTTCACATTTCCGGGTGGAAAGTGGGTGGTAAATAGGGCGAAAGTTGAGTTTTTGTGCAGTTTGCTTCAAGCTCGTTTTCAAATATCTACATGAAAATTCATTTAAGACTGAATACCAATTTTCCGGAAAATTCACTCCCCTGGGTGGAAAGTGGGTGGTAAATAGGGCGAAAGTTGAGTTCTTATGCGATTTGCTTCGAACTCATATTTAAAGATCTATATGAAAATTCATTTAAAACTGCATACCTATTTCCCGGAAAATTCACCCCCCTGGGTGGAAAGTGGGTGGTAAATAAGGCGAAAGTTGAGTTTTTGTGCAGTTGGCTTCAAACTCGTTTTCAAATATCTATATGAAAATTCATTTAAAACTGCATACCTATTTCCCGGATAATTCACCCCCCTTGGTGTAGAGAGTGTGGTAAATAGGGCGAAAGTTGAGTTTTTATGCGATTTGCTTCAAACTCATTTTCAAAGATCTACATGAAAATTCATTAAAAGCTGCATTCCAATTGCCGGAAATTTCACATTTCCGGTGGAACGTGGGTGGTAAATAGAGCGAAAGTTGAGTTTTTGTGCAGTTTGCTTCAAACTCGTTTTCAAATATCTACATGAAAATTCATTTAAAACTGAATACCAATTTTCCGGAAAATTCACCCCACTGGGTGGAAAGTGGGTGGTAAATAGGGCGAAAGTTGAGTTTTTATACGATTTGCTTCACTCATTTTCAAAGATTTTCAATATGAAAATTCATTTAAAACTGCATACCAATTTAACGGAAAATTCAGCCCGCTCGGTGGAGAGTGGGTGGTAAATAGGGCGAAAGTTGAGTTCTAATGTGATTTGCTTCAAACTCATTTTCAAAGATCTATATGAAAATTAATTTAAGACTGCATACCAATTTTCCGGAAAATTCATCCCGCTCGGTGGAAAGTGTGTGGTAAATAGGGCGAAAGTTGAGTTTTTATGCGATTTGCTTCAAACTCATTTTCAAAGATCTATATGAAAATTCATTAAAAGCTGCATTCCAATTTTCCGGAAATTTCACATTTCCGGGGTGGAAAGTGGGTGGTAAATAGGGCGAAAGTTGAGTTCTTATGCGATTTGCTTCAAACTCATTTTCAAAGATCTATATGAAAATTCATTTAAAACTGCATACCAATTTTCCGGAAAATTCATCCCGCTCGGTGGAGAGTGGGTGGTAAATAGGGCGAAAGTTGTGTTCTAATGTGATTTGCTTCAAACTCATTTTCAAAGATCTATATGAAAATTCATTTAAGACTGCATACCAATTTTCCGGAAAATTCATCCCGCTCGGTGGAAAGTGTGTGGTAAATAGGGCGAAAGTTGAGTTCTTATGCGATTTGCTTCAAACTCATTTTCAAAGATCTATATGAAAATTCATTTAAAACAGCATACCAATTTTCCTAAAAACTTATCCCGCTGGGTGGAAAATGGGTGGTAAATAGAGCGAAAGTTGAGTTCTTATGCGATTTGCTTCAAACTCATTTTCAAAGGTCTAAATGAAAATGCATTAAAAACAACACACCAATTTTCCGGAAAATTCATCCCGCTGGGTGGAAAGTGGGTGGTAAATAGAGCGAAAGTTGAGTTCTTATGCGATTTGCTTCAAACTCATTTTCAAAGATCTATATGAAAATTCATTGAAGACTGCATACCAATTTTCCGGAAAATTCATCCCGCTCGGTGGAAAGTGGGTGGTAAATAGGGCGAAAGTTGAGTTCTTATGCGATTTGCTTCAAACTCATTTTCAAAGATCTATATGAAAATTCATTTAAGACTGCATACCAATTTAACGGAAAATTCATCCCGCTCGGTGGAAAGTGTGTGGTAAATAGGGCGAAAGTTGAGTTTTTATGCGATTTGCATCAAACTCAATTTCAAAGATCTATATGAAAATTCATTTAAAACTGCATACCAATTTTCCGGAAAATTCATCCCGCTCGGTGGAGAGTGGGTGGTAAATAGGGCGAAAGTTGAGTTCTTATGCGATTTGCTTCAAACTCATTTTCAAAGATCTATATGAAAATTCATTTAGACTGCATACCAATTTTCCGGAAAATTCATCCCGCTCGGTGGAAAGTGGGTGGTAAATAGGGCGAAAGTTGAGTTCTTATGCGATTTGCTTCAAACTCATTTTCAAAGATCTATATGAAAATTCATTTAGACTGCATACCAATTTTCCGGAAAATTCATCCCGCTCGGTGGAAAGTGGGTGGTAAATAGGGCGAAAGTTGAGTTCTTATGCGATTTGCTTCAAACTCATTTTCAAAGATCTATATGAAAATTCATTTAAGACTGCATACCAATTTTCCGGAAAATTCATCCCGCTCGGTGGAAAGTGGGTGGTAAATAGGGCGAAAGTTGAGTTCTTATGCGATTTGCTTCAAACTCATTTTCAAAGATCAATATGAAAATTCATTTAAAACAGCATACCAATTTTCCGGAAAATTCATCCCGCTCGGTGGAAAGTGTGTGGTAAATAGGGCGAAAGTTGAGTTTTTATTCGATTTGCTTCACTCATTTTCAAAGATTTTCAATATGAAAATTCATTTAAAACTGCATACCAATTTAACGGAAAATTCACATTCCCGGATGGAAAGTGGGTGGTAAAAAGCCCAAAGTTGAGTTCTTATGCGATTTGCTTCAAACTCATTTTCAAAGATCTATATGAAAATTCATTTAAAACTGCATACCTATTTCCCGGAAAATTCACCCCCCTGGGTGGAAAGTGGGTGGTAAATAAGGCGAAAGTTGAGTTTTTGTGCAGTTTGCTTCAAACTCGTTTTCAAATATCTATATGAAAATTCATTTAAAACTGCATACCTATTTCCCGGAAAATTCACCCCCCTTGGTGTAGAGAGTGTGGTAAATAGGGCGAAAGTTGAGTTTTTTTTCGATTTGCTTCAAACTCATTTTCAAAGATCTATTTGAAAATTCATTAAAAGCTGCATTCAAAATTTCCGGAAATTTCACATTTCCGGTGGAAAGTGGGTGGTAAATAGGGCGAAAGTTGAGTTTTTGTGCAGTTCAAACTCGTTTTCAAATATCTACATGAAAATTCATTTAAAACTGAATACCAATTTTCCGGAAAATTCATCCCGCTGGGTGGAAAGTGGGTGGTAAATAGGGCGAAAGTTGAGTTCTTATGCGATTTGCTTCAAACTCATTTTCAAAGATCTATATGAAAATTCATTTAAGACTGCATACCTATTTCCCGGAAAATTCACCCCCCTTGGTGTAGAGAGTGTGGTAAATAGGGCGAAAGTTGAGTTCTTATGCGATTTGCTTCAAACTCATTTTCAAAGATCTATATGAAAATTCATTTAAGACTGCATACCAATTTTCCGGAAAATTCATCCCGCTCGGTGGAAAGTGTGTGGTAAATAGGGCGAAAGTTGAGTTCTTATACTATTTGCTTCAAACTCATTTTCAAAGATCTATATGCAAATTCATTTAAAACAGCATACCAATTTTCCTAAAAACTGATCACGCTGGGTGCAAAGTGGATGGTAAATAGAGCGAAAGTTGAGTTCTTATACGATTTGCTTCAAACTCATTTTCAAAGGTCTAAATGAAAATGCATTAAAAACAACACACCAATTTTCCGGAAAATTCATCCCGCTCGATGGAGAGTGGGTGGTAAATAGGGCGAAAGTTGAGTTCTTATGCAGCTTGCTTCAAACTCATTTTCAAAGATCTATATGAAAATTCATTTAGACTGCATACCAATTTTCCGGAAAATTCATCCCGCTCGGTGGAAAGTGGGTGGTAAATAGGGCGAAAGTTGAGTTCTTATGCGATTTGCTTCAAACTCATTTTCAAAGATCTATATGAAAATTCATTTAAGACTGCATACCTATTTCCCGGAAAATTCACCCCCCTGGGTGGAAAGTGTGTGGTAAATAAGGCGAAAGTTGAGTTTTTGTGCAGTTTGCTTCAAACTCGTTTTCAAATATCTATATGAAAATTCATTTAAAACTGCATACCTATTTCCCGGAAAATTCACCCCCCTTGGTGTAGAGAGTGTGGTAAATAGGGCGAAAGTTGAGTTTTTTTTCGATTTGCTTCAAACTCATTTTCAAAGATCTATATGCAAATTCATTTAAAACAGCATACCAATTTTCCGGAAAATTCATCCCGCTCGGTGGAAAGTGGGTGGTAAATAGGGCGAAAGTTGAGTTCTTATGCGATTTGCTTCAAACTCATTTTCAAAGATCTATATGAAAATTCATTTAAGACTGCATACCAATTTTCCGGAAAATTCATCCCGCTCGGTGGAAAGTGGGTGGTAAATAGGGCGAAAGTTGAGTTCTTATGCGATTTGCTTCAAACTCATTTTCAAAGATCTATATGAAAATTCATTTAAGACTGCATACCAATTTTCCGGAAAATTCATCCCGCTCGGTGGAAAATGTGTGGTAAATAGGGCGAAAGTTGAGTTCTTATACGATTTGCTTCACTCATTTTCAAAGATTTTCAATATGAAAATTCATTTAAAACTGCATACCAATTTTACGGAAAATTCACATTCCCGGATGGAAAGTGGGTGGTAAATAGGGCGAAAGTTGAGTTTTTATGCGATTTGCTTCAAACTCAATTTCAAAGATCTATATGAAAATTCATTTAAAACTGCATACCAATTTTCCGGAAAATTCATCCCGCTCGGTGGAGAGTGGGTGGTAAATAGGGCGAAAGTTGAGTTCTTATGCGATTTGCTTCAAACTCATTTTCAAAGATCTATATGAAAATTCATTTAAAACTGCATACCTATTTCCCGGAAAATTCACCCCCCTGGGTGGAAAGTGGGTGGTAAATAAGGCGAAAGTTGAGTTTTTGTGCAGTTTGCTTCAAACTCGTTTTCAAATATCTAAATGAAAATTCATTTAAAACTGCATACCAATTTTCCGGAAAATTCACCCCCCTTGGTGTAGAGAGTGTGGTAAATAGGGCGAAAGTTGAGTTTTTATACGATTTGCTTCACTCATTTTCAAAGATTTTCAATATGAAAATTCATTTAAAACTGCATACCAATTTAACAGAAAATTCACATTCCCGGATGGAAAGTGGGTGGTAAATAGGGCGAAAGTTGAGTTTTTATGCGATTTGCTTCGAACTCATATTCAAAGATCCATATGAAAATTCATTTATAACTGCATACCTATTTCCCGGAAAAATTTACCCCCCTGGGTGGAATGTGGGTGGTAAATAAGGCGAAAGTTGAGTTTTTGTGCAGTTTGCTTCAAACTCGTTTTCAAATATCTACATGAAAATTCATTTAAAACTGCATACCAATTTTCCGGAAAATTCACCCCCCTTGGTGTAGAGAGTGTGGTAAATAGGGCGAAAGTTGAGTTTTTATACGATTTGCTTCACTCATTTTCAAAGATTTTCAATATGAAAATTCATTTAAAACTGCATACCAATTTAACAGAAAATTCACATTCCCGGATGGAAAGTGGGTGGTAAATAGGGCGAAAGTTGAGTTTTTATGCGATTTGCTTCGAACTCATATTCAAAGATCCATATGAAAATTCATTTAAAACTGCATACCTATTTCCCGGAAAATTCACCCCCCTTGGTGTAGAGAGTGTGGTCAATAGGGCGAAAGTTGAGTTTTTTTGCGATTTGCTTCAAACTCATTTTCAAAGATCTATATGAAAATTCATTAAAAGCTGCATTCCAATTTTCCGGAAATTTCACATTTCCGGGTGGAAAGTGGGTGGTAAATAGGGCGAAAGTTGAGTTTTTGTGCAGTTTGCTTCAAACTCGTTTTCAAATATCTACATGAAAATTCATTTAAAACTGAAAACCAATTTTCCGGAAAATTCACCCCCCTGGGTGGAAAGTGGGTGGTAAATAGGGCGAAAGTTGAGTTCTTATGCGATTTGCTTCAAACTCATTTTCAAAGATCTATATGAAAATTCATTTAAGACTGCATACCTATTTCCCGGAAAATTCACCCCCCTTGGTGTAGAGAGTGTGGTAAATAGGGCGAAAGTTGAGTTCTTATGCGATTTGCTTCAAACTCATTTTCAAAGATTAATATGAAAATTCATTTAAGACTGCATACCAATTTTCCGGAAAATTCATCCCGCTCGGTTGAAAGTGTGTGGTAAATAGGGCGAAAGTTGAGTTTTTGTGCAATTTTCTTTCATTCTTGTTTTCAAATATCTACATGAAACTTCATTTAAAACTGAATACCAATTTTCCGGAAAATTCACTCACCTGGGTGGAAAGTGGGTGGTAAATAGGGCGAAAGTTGAGTTTTTGTGCGATTTGCTTCAAACTCATTTTCAAAGATTAATATGAAAATTCATTTAAGACTGCATACCAATTTTCCGGAAAATTCATCCCGCTCGGTTGAAAGTGTGTGGTAAATAGGGCGAAAGTTGAGTTTTTGTGCAATTTTCTTTCATTCTTGTTTTCAAATATCTACATGAAACTTCATTTAAAACTGAATACCAATTTTCCGGAAAATTCACTCACCTGGGTGGAAAGTGTGTGGTAAATAGGGCGAAAGTTGAGTTTTTGTGCAATTTTCTTTCATTCTTGTTTTCAAATATCTACATAAAACTTCATTTAAAACTGAATACCAATTTTCCGGAAAATTCACTCACCTGGGTGGAAAGTGGGTGGTAAATAGGGCGAAAGTTGAGTTCTTATGCGATTTGCTTCAAACTCATTTTCAAAGATCTATATGAAAATTCATTTAAAACTGCATACCTATTTCCCGGAAAATTCACCCCCCTTGGTGTAGAGAGTGTGGTCAATAGGGCGAAAGTTGAGTGTTTTTGCGATTTGCTTCAAACTCATTTTCAAAGATCTATATGAAAATTCATTAAAAGCTGCATTCCAATTTTCCGGAAATTTCACATTTCCGGGTGGAAAGTGGGTGGTAAATAGGGCGAAAGTTGAGTTTTTGTGCAGTTTGCTTCAAACTCGTTTTCAAATATCTACATGAAAATTCATTTAAAACTGAAAACCAATTTTCCGGAAAATTCACCCCCCTGGGTGGAAAGTGGATGGTAAATAGGGCGAAAGTTGAATTTTTGTGCAGTTTGCTTCAAACTCGTTTTTAAAGATCTATATGAAAATTCATTTAAAACTGCATACCTATTTCCCGGAAAATTCACCCCCCTTGGTGGAAAGTGGGTGGTAAATAGGGCGAAAGTTTAGTTCTTATGCGATTTGCTTCAAACTCATTTTCAAAGATTAATATGAAAATTCATTTAAGACTGCATACCAATTTTCCGGAAAATTCATCCCGCTCGGTTGAAAGTGTGTGGTAAATAGGGCGAAAGTTGAGTTTTTGTGCAATTTTCTTTCATTCTTGTTTTCAAATATCTACATGAAACTTCATTTAAAACTGAATACCAATTTTCCGGAAAATTCACTCACCTGGGTGGAAAGTGGGTGGTAAATAGGGCGAAAGTTGAGTTCTTATGCGAATTGCTTCGAACTCATATTCAAAGATCTATATGAAAATTCATTTAAAACTGCATACCTATTTCCCAGAAAATTCACTCCCCTGGGTGGAAAGTGGGTGGTAAATAGGGCGAAAGTTGAGTTTTTGTGCAGTTTGCTTCAAACTCGTTTTCAAATATCTATATGAAAATTCATTTAAAACTGCATACCTATTTCCCGGAAAATTCACCCCCCTTGGTGTAGAGAGTGTGGTAAATAGGGCGAAAGTTGATTTTTTTTGCGATTTGCTTCAAACTCATTTTCAAAGATCAATATGAAAATTCATTAAAAGCTGCATTCCAATTTTCCGGATGGAAAGTGGGTGGTAAAAAGCCCAAAGTTGAGTTCTTATGCGATTTGCTTCAAACTCATTTTCAAAGATCTATATGAAAATTCATTTAAAACTGCATACCTATTTCCCGGAAAATTCACCCCCCTGGGTGGAAAGTGGGTGGTAAATAAGGCGAAAGTTGAGTTTTTGTGCAGTTTGCTTCAAACTCGTTTTCAAATATCTATATGAAAATTCATTTAAAACTGCATACCTATTTCCCGGAAAATTCACCCCCCTTGGTGTAGAGAGTGTGGTAAATAGGGCGAAAGTTGAGTTTTTTTTCGATTTGCTTCAAACTCATTTTCAAAGATCTATTTGAAAATTCATTAAAAGCTGCATTCAAAATTTCCGGAAATTTCACATTTCCGGTGGAAAGTGGGTGGTAAATAGGGCGAAAGTTGAGTTTTTGTGCAGTTCAAACTCGTTTTCAAATATCTACATGAAAATTCATTTAAAACTGAATACCAATTTTCCGGAAAATTCATCCCGCTGGGTGGAAAGTGGGTGGTAAATAGGGCGAAAGTTGGGTTCTTATGCGATTTGCTTCAAACTCATTTTCAAAGATCTATATGAAAATTCATTTAAGACTGCATACCTATTTCCCGGAAAATTCACCCCCCTTGGTGTAGAGAGTGTGGTAAATAGGGCGAAAGTTGAGTTCTTATGCGATTTGCTTCAAACTCATTTTCAAAGATCTATATGAAAATTCATTTAAGACTGCATACCAATTTTCCGGAAAATTCATCCCGCTCGGTGGAAAGTGTGTGGTAAATAGGGCGAAAGTTGAGTTCTTATACTATTTGCTTCAAACTCATTTTCAAAGATCTATATGCAAATTCATTTAAAACAGCATACCAATTTTCCTAAAAACTGATCACGCTGGGTGCAAAGTGGATGGTAAATAGAGCGAAAGTTGAGTTCTTATACGATTTGCTTCAAACTCATTTTCAAAGGTCTAAATGAAAATGCATTAAAAACAACACACCAATTTTCCGGAAAATTCATCCCGCTCGATGGAGAGTGGGTGGTAAATAGGGCGAAAGTTGAGTTCTTATGCAGCTTGCTTCAAACTCATTTTCAAAGATCTATATGAAAATTCATTTAGACTGCATACCAATTTTCCGGAAAATTCATCCCGCTCGGTGGAAAGTGGGTGGTAAATAGGGCGAAAGTTGAGTTCTTATGCGATTTGCTTCAAACTCATTTTCAAAGATCTATATGAAAATTCATTTAAGACTGCATACCTATTTCCCGGAAAATTCACCCCCCTGGGTGGAAAGTGTGTGGTAAATAAGGCGAAAGTTGAGTTTTTGTGCAGTTTGCTTCAAACTCGTTTTCAAATATCTATATGAAAATTCATTTAAAACTGCATACCTATTTCCCGGAAAATTCACCCCCCTTGGTGTAGAGAGTGTGGTAAATAGGGCGAAAGTTGAGTTTTTTTTCGATTTGCTTCAAACTCATTTTCAAAGATCTATATGCAAATTCATTTAAAACAGCATACCAATTTTCCGGAAAATTCATCCCGCTCGGTGGAAAGTGGGTGGTAAATAGGGCGAAAGTTGAGTTCTTATGCGATTTGCTTCAAACTCATTTTCAAAGATCTATATGAAAATTCATTTAAGACTGCATACCAATTTTCCGGAAAATTCATCCCGCTCGGTGGAAAGTGGGTGGTAAATAGGGCGAAAGTTGAGTTCTTATGCGATTTGCTTCAAACTCATTTTCAAAGATCTATATGAAAATTCATTTAAGACTGCATACCAATTTTCCGGAAAATTCATCCCGCTCGGTGGAAAATGTGTGGTAAATAGGGCGAAAGTTGAGTTCTTATACGATTTGCTTCACTCATTTTCAAAGATTTTCAATATGAAAATTCATTTAAAACTGCATACCAATTTTACGGAAAATTCACATTCCCGGATGGAAAGTGGGTGGTAAATAGGGCGAAAGTTGAGTTTTTATGCGATTTGCTTCAAACTCAATTTCAAAGATCTATATGAAAATTCATTTAAAACTGCATACCAATTTTCCGGAAAATTCATCCCGCTCGGTGGAGAGTGGGTGGTAAATAGGGCGAAAGTTGAGTTCTTATGCGATTTGCTTCAAACTCATTTTCAAAGATCTATATGAAAATTCATTTAAAACTGCATACCTATTTCCCGGAAAATTCACCCCCCTGGGTGGAAAGTGGGTGGTAAATAAGGCGAAAGTTGAGTTTTTGTGCAGTTTGCTTCAAACTCGTTTTCAAATATCTAAATGAAAATTCATTTAAAACTGCATACCAATTTTCCGGAAAATTCACCCCCCTTGGTGTAGAGAGTGTGGTAAATAGGGCGAAAGTTGAGTTTTTATACGATTTGCTTCACTCATTTTCAAAGATTTTCAATATGAAAATTCATTTAAAACTGCATACCAATTTAACAGAAAATTCACATTCCCGGATGGAAAGTGGGTGGTAAATAGGGCGAAAGTTGAGTTTTTATGCGATTTGCTTCGAACTCATATTCAAAGATCCATATGAAAATTCATTTATAACTGCATACCTATTTCCCGGAAAAATTTACCCCCCTGGGTGGAATGTGGGTGGTAAATAAGGCGAAAGTTGAGTTTTTGTGCAGTTTGCTTCAAACTCGTTTTCAAATATCTATATGAAAATTCATTTAAGACTGCATACCTATTTCCCGGAAAATTCACCCCCCTTGGTGTAGAGAGTGTGGTCAATAGGGCGAAAGTTGAGTTTTTTTGCGATTTGCTTCAAACTCATTTTCAAAGATCTATATGAAAATTCATTAAAAGCTGCATTCCAATTTTCCGGAAATTTCAAAGTGGGTGGTAAATAGGGCGAAAGTTGAGTTTTTGTGCAGTTTGCTTCAAACTCGTTTTCAAATATCTACATGAAAATTCATTTAAAACTGAAAACCAATTTTCCGGAAAATTCACCCCCCTGGGTGGACTGCATACCAATTTTCTGGAAAATTCATCCCGCTCGGTTGAAAGTGTGTGGTAAATAGGGCGAAAGTTGAGTTTTTGTGCAATTTTCTTTCATTCTTGTTTTCAAATATCTACATGAAACTTCATTTAAAACTGAATACCAATTTTCCGGAAAATTCACTCCCCTGGGTGGAAAGTGGGTGGTAAATAGGGCGAAAGTTGAGTTCTTATGCGAATTGCTTCGAACTCATATTCAAAGATCTATATGAAAATTCATTTAAAACTGCATACCTATTTCCCAGAAAATTCACTCCCCTGGGTGGAAAGTGGGTGGTAAATAGGGCGAAAGTTGAGTTTTTGTGCAGTTTGCTTCAAACTCGTTTTCAAATATCTATATGAAAATTCATTTAAAACTGCATACCTATTTCCCGGAAAATTCACCCCCCTTGGTGTAGAGAGTGTGGTAAAAAGGGCGAAAGTTGATTTTTTTTGCGATTTGCTTCAAACTCATTTTCAAAGATCAATATGAAAATTCATTAAAAGCTGCATTCCAATTTTCCGGGTGGAAAGTGGGTGGTAAATAGGGCGAAAGTTGAGTTCTTATGCGATTTGCTTCGAACTCATATTCAAAGATCTATATGAAAATTCATTAAAAGCTGCATTCCAATTTTCCGGAAATTTCACATTTCCGGGTGGAAAGTGGGTGGTAAATAGGGCGAAAGTTAAGTTTTTGTGCAGTTTGCTTCAAACTCGTTTTCAAAGATCTAAATGAAAATGCATTTAAAACAACATACAAATTTTCCGGAAAATTCATCCCGCTCGGTGGAAAGTGGGTGGTAAATAGGGCGAAAGTTGAGTTCTTATGCGATTTGCTTCGAACTCATTTTCAAATATCTATATGAATATTCATTTAAAACTGCATACCTATTTCCCGGAAAATTCACCCCCCTTGGTGGAAAGTGGGTGGTAAATAGGGCGAAAGTTGAGTTCTTATGCGATTTGCTTCAAACTCATTTTCAAAGATTAATATGAAAATTCATTTAAGACTGCATACCAATTTTCCGGAAAATTCATCCCGCTCGGTGGAAAGTGTGTGGTAAATAGGGCGAAAGTTGAGTTTTTGTGCAGTTTGCTTCAAGCTCGTTTTCAAATATCTACATGAAACTTCATTTAAAACTGAATACCAATTTTCCGGAAATTTCACATTTCCGGGTGGAAAGTGGGTGGTAAATAGGGCGAAAGTAAAGTTTTTGTGCAGTTTGCTTCAAACTCGTTTTCAAAGATCTAAATGAAAATGCATTTAAACAAAATACAAATTTTCCGGAAAATTCATCCCGCTCGGTGGAAAGTGGGTGGTAAATAGGGCGAAAGTTGAGTTCTTATGCGATTTGCTTCGAACTCATTTTCAAATATCTATATGAAAATTCATTTAAAACTGCATACCTATTTCCCGGAAAATTCACCCCCCTTGGTGTAGAGAGTGTGGTAAATAGGGCGAAAGTTGAGTTTTTATGCGATTTGCTTCAAACTCATTTTCAAAAATCTATATGAAAATTCATTAAAAGCTGCATTCCAAATTTCCGGAAATTTCACATTTCCGGTGGAAAGTGGGTGGTAAATAGGGCGAAAGTTGAGTTTTTGTGCAGTTTGCTTCAAACTCGTATTCAAATATCTACATGAAAATTCATTTAAAACTGAATACAAATTTTCCGGAAAATTCACCCCCCTTGGTGGAAAGTGGGTGGTAAATAGGGCGAAAGTTGAGTTTTTATACGATTTGTTTCACTCATTTTCAAAGATTTTCAATATGAAAATTCATTTAAAACTGCATACCAATTTAACGGAAAATTCACATTCCCGGATGGAAAGTGGGTGGTAAATAGGGCGAAAGTTGAGCTTGTATGCGATTTGCTTCAAACTCATTTTCAAAGATCTACATGAAAATTCATTTAAAACTGCATACCAATTTCCCGGAAAATTCATCCCGCTCGGTGGAGAGTGGGTGGTAAATAGGGCGAAAGTTGAGTTCTTATGCGATTTGCTTCGAACTCATATTCAAAGATCCATATGAAAATTCATTTAAAACTGCATACCTATTTCCCGGAATTTTCACCCTCCTGGGTGGAAAGTGGGTGGTAAATAGGGCGAAAGTTGACTTTTTATACGATTTGCTTCACTCATTTTAAAAGATTTTCAATATGAAAATTTATTTAAAACTGCATACCAATTTAACGGAAAATTCACATTCCCGGATGGAAAGTGGGTGGTAAATAGGGCGAAAAATGAGTTCTTATGCGATTTGCTTTAAACTCATTTTCAAAGATCTATATGAAAATTCATTTAGACTGCATACCAATTTTCCTGAAAATTCATCCCGCTCGGTGGAGAGTGGGTGGTAAATAGGGCGAAAGTTGAGTTCTTATGCAGCTTGCTTCAAACTCATTTTCAAAGATCTATATGAAAATTCATTTAGACTGCATACCAATTTTCCGGAAAATTCATCCCGCTCGGTGGAAAGTGGGTTGTAAATAGGGCGAAAGTTGAGTTCTTATGCGATTTGCTTCAAACTCATTTTCAAAGATCTATATGAAAATTCATTTAAGACTGCATACCAATTTTCCGGAAAATTCATCCCGCTCGGTGGAGAGTGGGTGGTAAATAGGGCGAAAGTTGAGTTCTTATGCAGCTTGCTTCAAACTCATTTTCAAAGATCTATATGAAAATTCATTTAGACTGCATACCAATTTTCCGGAAAATTCATCCCGCTCGGTGGAAAGTGGGTGGTAAATAGGGCGAAAGTTGAGTTCTTATGCGATTTGCTTCAAACTCATTTTCAAAGATCTATATGAAAATTCATTTAAGACTGCATACCAATTTTCCGGAAAATTCATCCCGCTCGGTGGAAAGTGTGTGGTAAATAGGGCGAAAGTTGAGTTCTTATACGATTTGCTTCACTCATTTTCAAAGATTTTCAATATGAAAATTCATTTAAAACTGCATACCAATTTTACGGAAAATTCACATTCCCGGATGGAAAGACGGTGGTAAATAGGGCGAAAGTTGAGTTTTTATGCGATTTGCTTCAAACTCAATTTCAAAGATCTATATGAAAATTCATTTAAAACTGCATACCAATTTTCCGGAAAATTCACCCCCCTTGGTGTAGAGAGTGTGGTAAATAGGGCGAAAGTTGAGTTTTTATACGATTTGCTTCACTCATTTTCAAAGATTTTCAATATGAAAATTCATTTAAAACTGCATACCAATTTAACAGAAAATTCACATTCCCGGATGGAAAGTGGGTGGTAAATAGGGCGAAAGTTGAGTTTTTATGCGATTTGCTTCGAACTCATATTCAAAGATCCATATGAAAATTCATTTATAACTGCATACCTATTTCCCGGAAAAATTTACCCCCCTGGGTGGAATGTGGGTGGTAAATAAGGCGAAAGTTGAGTTTTTGTGCAGTTTGCTTCAAACTCGTTTTCAAATATCTATATGAAAATTCATTTAAGACTGCATACCTATTTCCCGGAAAATTCACCCCCCTTGGTGTAGAGAGTGTGGTCAATAGGGCGAAAGTTGAGTTTTTTTGCGATTTGCTTCAAACTCATTTTCAAAGATCTATATGAAAATTCATTAAAAGCTGCATTCCAATTTTCCGGAAATTTCAAAGTGGGTGGTAAATAGGGCGAAAGTTGAGTTTTTGTGCAGTTTGCTTCAAACTCGTTTTCAAATATCTACATGAAAATTCATTTAAAACTGAAAACCAATTTTCCGGAAAATTCACCCCCCTGGGTGGACTGCATACCAATTTTCTGGAAAATTCATCCCGCTCGGTTGAAAGTGTGTGGTAAATAGGGCGAAAGTTGAGTTTTTGTGCAATTTTCTTTCATTCTTGTTTTCAAATATCTACATGAAACTTCATTTAAAACTGAATACCAATTTTCCGGAAAATTCACTCCCCTGGGTGGAAAGTGGGTGGTAAATAGGGCGAAAGTTGAGTTCTTATGCGAATTGCTTCGAACTCATATTCAAAGATCTATATGAAAATTCATTTAAAACTGCATACCTATTTCCCAGAAAATTCACTCCCCTGGGTGGAAAGTGGGTGGTAAATAGGGCGAAAGTTGAGTTTTTGTGCAGTTTGCTTCAAACTCGTTTTCAAATATCTATATGAAAATTCATTTAAAACTGCATACCTATTTCCCGGAAAATTCACCCCCCTTGGTGTAGAGAGTGTGGTAAAAAGGGCGAAAGTTGATTTTTTTTGCGATTTGCTTCAAACTCATTTTCAAAGATCAATATGAAAATTCATTAAAAGCTGCATTCCAATTTTCCGGGTGGAAAGTGGGTGGTAAATAGGGCGAAAGTTGAGTTCTTATGCGATTTGCTTCGAACTCATATTCAAAGATCTATATGAAAATTCATTAAAAGCTGCATTCCAATTTTCCGGAAATTTCACATTTCCGGGTGGAAAGTGGGTGGTAAATAGGGCGAAAGTTAAGTTTTTGTGCAGTTTGCTTCAAACTCGTTTTCAAAGATCTAAATGAAAATGCATTTAAAACAACATACAAATTTTCCGGAAAATTCATCCCGCTCGGTGGAAAGTGGGTGGTAAATAGGGCGAAAGTTGAGTTCTTATGCGATTTGCTTCGAACTCATTTTCAAATATCTATATGAATATTCATTTAAAACTGCATACCTATTTCCCGGAAAATTCACCCCCCTTGGTGGAAAGTGGGTGGTAAATAGGGCGAAAGTTGAGTTCTTATGCGATTTGCTTCAAACTCATTTTCAAAGATTAATATGAAAATTCATTTAAGACTGCATACCAATTTTCCGGAAAATTCATCCCGCTCGGTGGAAAGTGTGTGGTAAATAGGGCGAAAGTTGAGTTTTTGTGCAGTTTGCTTCAAGCTCGTTTTCAAATATCTACATGAAACTTCATTTAAAACTGAATACCAATTTTCCGGAAATTTCACATTTCCGGGTGGAAAGTGGGTGGTAAATAGGGCGAAAGTAAAGTTTTTGTGCAGTTTGCTTCAAACTCGTTTTCAAAGATCTAAATGAAAATGCATTTAAACAAAATACAAATTTTCCGGAAAATTCATCCCGCTCGGTGGAAAGTGGGTGGTAAATAGGGCGAAAGTTGAGTTCTTATGCGATTTGCTTCGAACTCATTTTCAAATATCTATATGAAAATTCATTTAAAACTGCATACCTATTTCCCGGAAAATTCACCCCCCTTGGTGTAGAGAGTGTGGTAAATAGGGCGAAAGTTGAGTTTTTATGCGATTTGCTTCAAACTCATTTTCAAAAATCTATATGAAAATTCATTAAAAGCTGCATTCCAAATTTCCGGAAATTTCACATTTCCGGTGGAAAGTGGGTGGTAAATAGGGCGAAAGTTGAGTTTTTGTGCAGTTTGCTTCAAACTCGTATTCAAATATCTACATGAAAATTCATTTAAAACTGAATACAAATTTTCCGGAAAATTCACCCCCCTTGGTGGAAAGTGGGTGGTAAATAGGGCGAAAGTTGAGTTTTTATACGATTTGTTTCACTCATTTTCAAAGATTTTCAATATGAAAATTCATTTAAAACTGCATACCAATTTAACGGAAAATTCACATTCCCGGATGGAAAGTGGGTGGTAAATAGGGCGAAAGTTGAGCTTGTATGCGATTTGCTTCAAACTCATTTTCAAAGATCTACATGAAAATTCATTTAAAACTGCATACCAATTTCCCGGAAAATTCATCCCGCTCGGTGGAGAGTGGGTGGTAAATAGGGCGAAAGTTGAGTTCTTATGCGATTTGCTTCGAACTCATATTCAAAGATCCATATGAAAATTCATTTAAAACTGCATACCTATTTCCCGGAATTTTCACCCTCCTGGGTGGAAAGTGGGTGGTAAATAGGGCGAAAGTTGACTTTTTATACGATTTGCTTCACTCATTTTAAAAGATTTTCAATATGAAAATTTATTTAAAACTGCATACCAATTTAACGGAAAATTCACATTCCCGGATGGAAAGTGGGTGGTAAATAGGGCGAAAAATGAGTTCTTATGCGATTTGCTTTAAACTCATTTTCAAAGATCTATATGAAAATTCATTTAGACTGCATACCAATTTTCCTGAAAATTCATCCCGCTCGGTGGAGAGTGGGTGGTAAATAGGGCGAAAGTTGAGTTCTTATGCAGCTTGCTTCAAACTCATTTTCAAAGATCTATATGAAAATTCATTTAGACTGCATACCAATTTTCCGGAAAATTCATCCCGCTCGGTGGAAAGTGGGTTGTAAATAGGGCGAAAGTTGAGTTCTTATGCGATTTGCTTCAAACTCATTTTCAAAGATCTATATGAAAATTCATTTAAGACTGCATACCAATTTTCCGGAAAATTCATCCCGCTCGGTGGAGAGTGGGTGGTAAATAGGGCGAAAGTTGAGTTCTTATGCAGCTTGCTTCAAACTCATTTTCAAAGATCTATATGAAAATTCATTTAGACTGCATACCAATTTTCCGGAAAATTCATCCCGCTCGGTGGAAAGTGGGTGGTAAATAGGGCGAAAGTTGAGTTCTTATGCGATTTGCTTCAAACTCATTTTCAAAGATCTATATGAAAATTCATTTAAGACTGCATACCAATTTTCCGGAAAATTCATCCCGCTCGGTGGAAAGTGTGTGGTAAATAGGGCGAAAGTTGAGTTCTTATACGATTTGCTTCACTCATTTTCAAAGATTTTCAATATGAAAATTCATTTAAAACTGCATACCAATTTTACGGAAAATTCACATTCCCGGATGGAAAGACGGTGGTAAATAGGGCGAAGGTTGAGTTTTTATGCGATTTGCTTCAAACTCAATTTCAAAGATCTATATGAAAATTCATTTAAAACTGCATACCAATTTTCCGGAAAATTCATCCCGCTCGGTGGAGAGCGGGTGGTAAATAGGGCGAAAGTTGAGTTCTTATGCGATTTGCTTCAAACTCATTTTCAAAGATCTATATGAAAATTCATTTAAAACTGCATACCTATTTCCCGGAAAATTCACCCCCCTTGGTGTAGAGAGTGTGGTCAATAGGGCGAAAGTTGAGTTTTTTTGCGATTTGCTTCAAACTCATTTTCAAAGATCTATATGAAAATTCATTTAAAACTGCATACCAATTTTCCGGAAAATTCATCCCGCTCGGTGGAGAGCGGGTGGTAAATAGGGCGAAAGTTGAGTTCTTATGCGATTTGCTTCAAACTCATTTTCAAAGATCTATATGAAAATTCATTTAAAACTGCATACCTATTTCCCGGAAAATGCACCCCCCTTGGTGTAGAGAGTGTGGTCAATAGGGCGAAAGTTGAGTTTTTTTGCGATTTGCTTCAAACTCATTTTCAAAGATCTATATGAAAATTCATTAAAAGCTGCATTCCAATTTTCCGGAAATTTCACATTTCCGGGTGGAAAGTGGGTGGTAAATAGGGCGAAAGTTGAGTTTTTGTGCAGTTCAAACTCGTTTTCAAATATCTACATGAAAATTCATTTAAAACTGAAAACCAATTTTCCGGAAAATTCACCCCCCTGGGTGGAAAGTGGGTGGTAAATAGGGCGAAAAATGAGTTCTTATGCGACTTGCTTTAAACTCATTTTCAAAGATCTATATGAAAATTCATTTAAGACTGCATACCAATTTAACGGAAAATTCATCCCGCTCGGTGGAAAGTGTGTGGTAAATAGGGCGAAAGTTGAGTTCTTATGCGATTTGCATCAAACTCAATTTCAAAGATCTATATGAAAATTCATTTAAAACTGCATACCAATTTTCCGGAAAATTCATCCCGCTCGGTGGAGAGCGGGTGGTAAATAGGGCGAAAGTTGAGTTCTTATGCGATTTGCTTCAAACTCATTTTCAAAGATCTATATGAAAATTCATTTAAAACTGCATACCTATTTCCCGGAAAATTTACCCCCCTTGGTGTAGAGAGTGTGGTCAATAGGGCGAAAGTTGAGTTTTTTTGCGATTTGCTTCAAACTCATTTTCAAAGATCTATATGAAAATTCATTAAAAGCTGCATTCCAATTTTCCGGAAATTTCACATTTCCGGGTGGAAAGTGGGTGGTAAATAGGGCGAAAGTTGAGTTTTTGTGCAGTTCAAACTCGTTTTCAAATATCTACATGAAAATTCATTTAAAACTGAAAACCAATTTTCCGGAAAATTCACCCCCCTGGGTGGAAAGTGGGTGGTAAATAGGGCGAAAGTTGAATTTTTGTGCAGTTTGCTTCAAACTCGTTTTTAAAGATCTATATGAAAATTCATTTAAAACTGCATACCTATTTCCCGGAAAATTCACCCCCCTTGGTGGAAAGTGGGTGGTAAATAGGGCGAAAGTTGAGTTCTTATGCGATTTGCTTCAAACTCATTTTCAAAGATCAATATGAAAATTCATTTAAGACTGCATACCAATTTTCCGGAAAATTCATCCCGCTCGGTGGAAAGTGTGTGGTGAATAGGGCGAAAGTTGAGTTTTTGTGCAGTTTGCTTCAAGCTCGTTTTCAAATATCTACATGAAACTTCATTTAAAACTGAATACCAATTTTCCGGAAAATTCACTCCCCTGGGTGGAAAGTGGGTGGTAAATAGGGCGAAAGTTGAGTTCTTATGCGATTTGCTTCGAACTCATATTCAAAGATCTATATGAAAATTCATTTAAAACTGCATACCTATTTCCCGGAAAATTCACCCCCCTTGGTGTAGAGCGTGTGGTAAATAGGGCGAAAGTTGATTTTTTTTGCGATTTGCTTCAAACTCATTTTCAAAGATCTATATGAAAATTCATTAAAAGCTGCATTCCAATTTTCCGGGTGGAAAGTGGGTGGTAAATAGGGCGAAAGTTGAGTTCTTATGCGATTTGCTTCGAACTCATATTCAAAGATCTATATGAAAATTCATTAAAAGCTGCATTCCAATTTTCCGGAAATTTCACATTTCCGGGTGGAAAGTGGGTGGTAAATAAGGCGAAAGTTGAGTTTTTGTGCAGTTTGCTTCAAACTCGTATTCAAATATCTACATGAAAATTCATTTAAAACTGAATACAAATTTTCCGGAAAATTCACCCCCCTTGGTGGAAAGTGGGTGGTAAATAGGGCGAAAGTTGAGTTTTTATACGATTTGCTTCACTCATTTTCAAAGATTTTCAATATGAAAATTCATTTAAAACTGCATACCAATTTAACGGAAAATTCACATTCCCGGATGGAAAGTGGGTGGTAAATAGGGCGAAAAATGAGTTCTTATGCGACTTGCTTTAAACTCATTTTCAAAGATCTATATGAAAATTCATTTAAAACTGCATACCAATTTAACGGAAAATTCACATTCCCGGATGGAAAGTGGGTGGTAAATAGGGCGAAAGTTGAGTTTTAATGCGATTTGCATCAAACTCAATTTCAAAGATCTATATGAAAATTCATTTAAAACTGCATACCAATTTTCCGGAAAATTCATCCCGCTCGGTGGAGAGTGGGTGGTAAATAGGGCGAAAGTTGAGTTCTTATGCGATTTGCTTCGAACTCATATTCAAAGATCCATATGAAAATTCATTTAAAACTGCATACCTATTTCCCGGAATTTTCACCCTCCTGGGTGGAAAGTGGGTGGTAAATAGGGCGAAAGTTGACTTTTTATACGATTTGCTTCACTCATTTTAAAAGATTTTCAATATGAAAATTTATTTAAAACTGCATACCAATTTAACGGAAAATTCACATTCCCGGATGGAAAGTGGGTGCTAAATAGGGCGAAAAATGAGTTCTTATGCAATTTGCTTTAAACTCATTTTCAAAGATCTATATGAAAATTCATTTAAGACTGCATACCAATTTAACGGAAAATTCATCCCGCTCGGTGGAAAGTGTGTGGTAAATAGGGCGAAAGTTGAGTTTTAATGCGATTTGCATCAAACTCAATTTCAAAGATCTATATGAAAATTCATTTAAAACTGCATACCAATTTTCCGGAAAATTCATCCCGCTCGGTGGAGAGTGGGTGGTAAATAGGGCGAAATTGAGTTCTTATGCGATTTGCTTCAAACTCATTTTCAAAGATCTATATGAAAATTCATTTAGACTGCATACCAATTTTCCTGAAAATTCATCCCGCTCGGTGGAGAGTGGGTGGTAAATAGGGCGAAAGTTGAGTTCTTATGCAGCTTGCTTCAAACTCATTTTCAAAGATCTATATGAAAATTCATTTAGACTGCATACCAATTTTCCGGAAAATTCATCCCGCTCGGTGGAAAGTGGGTGGTAAATAGGGCGAAAGTTGAGTTCTTATGCGATTTGCTTCAAACTCATTTTCAAAGATCTATATGAAAATTCATTTAAGACTGCATACCAATTTTCCGGAAAATTCATCCAGCTCGGTGGAAAGTGTGTGGTAAATAGGGCGAAAGTTGAGTTCTTATACGATTTGCTTCACTCATTTTACAAGATTTTCAATATGAAAATTCATTTAAAACTGCATACCAATTTTACGGAAAATTCACATTCCCGGATGGAAAGTGGGTGGTAAATAGGGCGAAAGTTGAGTTTTTATGCGATTTGCTTCAAACTCAATTTCAAAGATCTATATGAAAATTCATTTAAAACTGCATACCAATTTTCCGGAAAATTCATCCCGCTCGGTGGAGAGTGGGTGGTAAATAGGGCGAAAGTTGAGTTCTTATGCGATTTGCTTCAAACTCATTTTCAAAGATCTTTATGAAAATTAATTTAAAACTGCATACCTATTTCCCGCAAAATTCACCCCCCTGGGTGGAAAGTGGGTGGTAAATAAGGCGAAAGTTGAGTTTTTGTGCAGTTTGCTTCAAACTCGTTTTCAAATATCTATATGAAAATTCATTTAAAACTGCATACCTATTTCCCAGAAAATTCACCCCCCTTGGTGTAGAGAGTGTGGTAAATAGTACGAAAGTTGAGTTTTTTTGCGATTTGCTTCAAACTCATTTTCAAAGATCTATATGAAAATTCATTTAGACTGCATACCAATTTTCCGGAAAATTCATCCCGCTCGGTGGAGAGTGGGTGGTAAATAGGGCGAAAGTTGAGTTTTTTTGCGATTTGCTTCAAACTCATTTTCAAAGATCTATATGAAAATTCATTAAAAGCTGCATTCCAATTTTCCGGAAATTTCACATTTCCGGGTGGAAAGTGGGTGGTAAATAGGGCGAAAGTTGAGTTTTTGTGCAGTTTGCTTCAAACTCGTTTTCACATATCTATATGAAAATTCATTTAAAACTGCATACCTATTTCCCGGAAAATTCACCCCCCTTGGTGTAGAGAGTGTGGTAAATAGGGCGAAAGTTGATTTTTTTTGCGATTTGCTTCAAACTCATTTTCAAAGATCAATATGAAAATTCATTAAAAGCTGCATTCCAATTTTCCGGGTGGAAAGTGGGTGGTAAATAGGGCGAAAGTTGAGTTCTTATGCGATTTGCTTCGAACTCATATTCAAAGATCTATATGAAAATTCATTAAAAGCTGCATTCCAATTTTCCGGAAATTTCACATTTCCGGGTGGAAAGTGGGTGGTAAATAGGGCGAAAGTTAAGTTTTTGTGCAGTTTGCTTCAAACTCGTTTTCAAAGATCTAAATGAAAATGCATTTAAAACAACATACAAATTTTCCGGAAAATTCATCCCGCTCGGTGGAAAGTGGGTGGTAAATAGGGCGAAAGTTGAGTTCTTATGCGATTTGCTTCGAACTCATTTTCAAATATCTATATTAATATTCATTTAAAACTGCATACCTATTTCCCGGAAAATTCACCCCCCTTGGTGTAGAGAGTGTGGTTAATAGGGCGAAAGTTGAGTTTTTATGCGATTTGCTTCAAACTCATTTTCAAAGATCTATATGAAAATTCATTAAAAGCTGCATTCCAAATTTCCGGAAATTTCACATTTCCGGTGGAAAGTGGGTGGTAAATAGGGCGAAAGTTGAGTTTTTGTGCAGTTTGCTTCAAACTCGTATTCAAATATCTACATGAAAATTCATTTAAAACTGAATACAAATTTTCCGGAAAATTCACCCCCCTGGGTGGAAAGTGGGTGGTAAATAGGGCGAAAGTTGAGATTTTATACGATTTGCTTCACTCATTTTCAAAGATTTTCAATATGAAAATTCATTTAAAACTGCATACCAATTTAACGGAAAATTCACATTCCCGGATGGAAAGTGGGTGGTAAATAGGGCGAAAGTTGAGTTTTTATATGATTTGCTTCGAACTCAATTTCAAAGATCTATATGAAAATTAATTTAAAACTGCATACCAATTTTCCGGAAAATTCATCCCGCTCGGTGGAGAGTGGGTGGTAAATAGGGCGAAAGTTGAGTTCTTATGCGATTTGCTTCGAACTCATATTCAAAGATCTATATGAAAATTCATTAAAAGCTGCATTCCAATTTTCCGGAAATTTCACATTTCCGGGTGGAGAGTGGGTGGTAAATAGGGCGAAAGTTGAGTTTTTATGCAGTTTGCTTCAAATTCTTTTTCAAATATCTACATGAAAATTCATTTAAAACTGAAAACCAATTTTCCGGAAAATTCACCCCCCTGGGTGGAAAGTGGGTGGTAAATAGGGCGAAAGTTGAATTTTTGTGCAGTTTGCTTCAAACTCGTTTTTAAAGATCTATATGAAAATTCATTTAAAACTGCATACCTATTTCCCGGAAAATTCACCCCCCTTGGTGGAAAGTGGGTGGTAAATAGGGCGAAAGTTGAGTTCTTATGCGATTTGCTTCAAACTCATTTTCAAAGATCAATATGAAAATTCATTTAAGACTGCATACCAATTTTCCGGAAAATTCATCCCGCTCGGTGGAAAGTGTGTGGTGAATAGGGCGAAAGTTGAGTTTTTGTGCAGTTTGCTTCAAGCTCGTTTTCAAATATCTACATGAAACTTCATTTAAAACTGAATACCAATTTTCCGGAAAATTCACTCCCCTGGGTGGAAAGTGGGTGGTAAATAGGGCGAAAGTTGAGTTCTTATGCGATTTGCTTCGAACTCATATTCAAAGATCTATATGAAAATTCATTTAAAACTGCATACCTATTTCCCGGAAAATTCACCCCCCTTGGTGTAGAGAGTGTGGTAAATAGGGCGAAAGTTGATTTTTTTTGCGATTTGCTTCAAACTCATTTTCAAAGATCTATATGAAAATTCATTAAAAGCTGCATTCCAATTTTCCGGGTGGAAAGTGGGTGGTAAATAGGGCGAAAGTTGAGTTCTTATGCGATTTGCTTCGAACTCATATTCAAAGATCTATATGAAAATTCATTAAAAGCTGCATTCCAATTTTCCGGAAATTTCACATTTCCGGGTGGAAAGTGGGTGGTAAATAGGGCGAAAGTTGAGTTTTTGTGCAGTTTGCTTCAAACTCGTATTCAAATATCTACATGAAAATTCATTTAAAACTGAATACAAATTTTCCGGAAAATTCACCCCCCTTGGTGGAAAGTGGGTGGTAAATAGGGCGAAAGTTGAGTTTTTATACGATTTGCTTCACTCATTTTCAAAGATTTTCAATATGAAAATTCATTTAAAACTGCATACCAATTTAACGGAAAATTCACATTCCCGGATGGAAAGTGGGTGGTAAATAGGGCGAAAAATGAGTTCTTATGCGACTTGCTTTAAACTCATTTTCAAAGATCTATATGAAAATTCATTTAAGACTGCATACCAATTTAACGGAAAATTCATCCCGCTCGGTGGAAAGTGTGTGGTAAATAGGGCGAAAGTTGAGTTTTAATGCGATTTGCATCAAACTCAATTTCAAAGATCTATATGAAAATTCATTTAAAACTGCATACCAATTTTCCGGAAAATTCATCCCGCTCGGTGGAGAGTGGGTGGTAAATAGGGCGAAAGTTGAATTCTTATGCGATTTGCTTCGAACTCATATTCAAAGATCCATATGAAAATTCATTTAAAACTGCATACCTATTTCCCGGAATTTTCACCCTCCTGGGTGGAAAGTGGGTGGTAAATAGGGCGAAAGTTGACTTTTTATACGATTTGCTTCACTCATTTTAAAAGATTTTCAATATGAAAATTTATTTAAAACTGCATACCAATTTAACGGAAAATTCACATTCCCGGATGGAAAGTGGGTGCTAAATAGGGCGAAAAATGAGTTCTTATGCGATTTGCTTTAAACTCATTTTCAAAGATCTATATGAAAATTCATTTAAGACTGCATACCAATTTAACGGAAAATTCATCCCGCTCGGTGGAAAGTGTGTGGTAAATAGGGCGAAAGTTGAGTTTTAATGCGATTTGCATCAAACTCAATTTCAAAGATCTATATGAAAATTCATTTAAAACTGCATACCAATTTTCCGGAAAATTCATCCCGCTCGGTGGAGAGTGGGTGGTAAATAGGGCGAAATTGAGTTCTTATGCGATTTGCTTCAAACTCATTTTCAAAGATCTATATGAAAATTCATTTAGACTGCATACCAATTTTCCTGAAAATTCATCCCGCTCGGTGGAGAGTGGGTGGTAAATAGGGCGAAAGTTGAGTTCTTATGCAGCTTGCTTCAAACTCATTTTCAAAGATCTATATGAAAATTCATTTAGACTGCATACCAATTTTCCGGAAAATTCATCCCGCTCGGTGGAAAGTGGGTGGTAAATAGGGCGAAAGTTGAGTTCTTATGCGATTTGCTTCAAACTCATTTTCAAAGATCTATATGAAAATTCATTTAAGACTGCATACCAATTTTCCGGAAAATTCATCCCGCTCGGTGGAAAGTGTGTGGTAAATAGGGCGAAAGTTGAGTTCTTATACGATTTGCTTCACTCATTTTACAAGATTTTCAATATGAAAATTCATTTAAAACTGCATACCAATTTTACGGAAAATTCACATTCCCGGATGGAAAGTGGGTGGTAAATAGGGCGAAAGTTGAGTTTTTATGCGATTTGCTTCAAACTCAATTTCAAAGATCTATATGAAAATTCATTTAAAACTGCATACCAATTTTCCGGAAAATTCATCCCGCTCGGTGGAGAGTGGGTGGTAAATAGGGCGAAAGTTGAGTTCTTATGCGATTTGCTTCAAACTCATTTTCAAAGATCTTTATGAAAATTAATTTAAAACTGCATACCTATTTCCCGCAAAATTCACCCCCCTGGGTGGAAAGTGGGTGGTAAATAAGGCGAAAGTTGAGTTTTTGTGCAGTTTGCTTCAAACTCGTTTTCAAATATCTATATGAAAATTCATTTAAAACTGCATACCTATTTCCCAGAAAATTCACCCCCCTTGGTGTAGAGAGTGTGGTAAATAGTACGAAAGTTGAGTTTTTTTGCGATTTGCTTCAAACTCATTTTCAAAGATCTATATGAAAATTCATTTAGACTGCATACCAATTTTCCGGAAAATTCATCCCGCTCGGTGGAGAGTGGGTGGTGAATAGGGCGAAAGTTGAGTTTTTTTGCGATTTGCTTCAAACTCATTTTCAAAGATCTATATGAAAATTCATTAAAAGCTGCATTCCAATTTTCCGGAAATTTCACATTTCCGGGTGGAAAGTGGGTGGTAAATAGGGCGAAAGTTGAGTTTTTGTGCAGTTTGCTTCAAACTCGTTTTCACATATCTATATGAAAATTCATTTAAAACTGCATATTATTTCCCGGAAAATTCACCCCCCTTGGTGTAGAGAGTGTGGTAAATAGGGCGAAAGTTGATTTTTTTTGCGATTTGCTTCAAACTCATTTTCAAAGATCAATATGAAAATTCATTAAAAGCTGCATTCCAATTTTCCGGGTGGAAAGTGGGTGGTAAATAGGGCGAAAGTTGAGTTCTTATGCGATTTGCTTCGAACTCATATTCAAAGATCTATATGAAAATTCATTAAAAGCTGCATTCCAATTTTCCGGAAATTTCACATTTCCGGGTGGAAAGTGGGTGGTAAATAGGGCGAAAGTTAAGTTTTTGTGCAGTTTGCTTCAAACTCGTTTTCAAAGATCTAAATGAAAATGCATTTAAAACAACATACAAATTTTCCGGAAAATTCATCCCGCTCGGTGGAAAGTGGGTGGTAAATAGGGCGAAAGTTGAGTTCTTATGCGATTTGCTTCGAACTCATTTTCAAATATCTATATTAATATTCATTTAAAACTGCATACCTATTTCCCGGAAAATTCACCCCCCTTGGTGTAGAGAGTGTGGTAAATAGGGCGAAAGTTGAGTTTTTATGCGATTTGCTTCAAACTCATTTTCAAAGATCTATATGAAAATTCATTAAAAGCTGCATTCCAAATTTCCGGAAATTTCACATTTCCGGTGGAAAGTGGGTGGTAAATAGGGCGAAAGTTGAGTTTTTGTGCAGTTTGCTTCAAACTCGTATTCAAATATCTACATGAAAATTCATTTAAAACTGAATACAAATTTTCCGGAAAATTCACCCCCCTGGGTGGAAAGTGGGTGGTAAATAGGGCGAAAGTTGAGATTTTATACGATTTGCTTCACTCATTTTCAAAGATTTTCAATATGAAAATTCATTTAAAACTGCATACCAATTTAACGGAAAATTCACATTCCCGGATGGAAAGTGGGTGGTAAATAGGGCGAAAGTTGAGTTTTTATATGATTTGCTTCGAACTCAATTTCAAAGATCTATATGAAAATTAATTTAAAACTGCATACCAATTTTCCGGAAAATTCATCCCGCTCGGTGGAGAGTGGGTGGTAAATAGGGCGAAAGTTGAGTTCTTATGCGATTTGCTTCGAACTCATATTCAAAGATCCATATGAAAATTCATTTAAAACTGCATACCTATTTCCCGGAATTTTCACCCTCCTGGGTGGAAAGTGGGTGGTAAATAGGGCGAAAGTTGACTTTTTATACGATTTGCTTCACTCATTTTAAAAGATTTTCAATATGAAAATTTATTTAAAGCTGCATACCAATTTAACGGAAAATTCACATTCCCGGATGGAAAGTGGGTGGTAAATAGGGCGAAAAATGAGTTCTTATGCGACTTGCTTTAAACTCATTTTCAAAGATCTATATGAAAATTCATTTAAGACTGCATACCAATTTAACGGAAAATTCATCCCGCTCGGTGGAAAGTGTGTGGTAAATAGGGCGAAAGTTGAGTTCTTATGCGATTTGCATCAAACTCAATTTCAAAGATCTATATGAAAATTCATTTAAAACTGCATACCAATTTTCCGGAAAATTCATCCCGCTCGGTGGAGAGCGGGTGGTAAATAGGGCGAAAGTTGAGTTCTTATGCGATTTGCTTCAAACTCATTTTCAAAGATCTATATGAAAATTCATTTAGACTGCATACCAATTTTCCTGAAAATTCATCCCGCTCGGTGGAGAGTGGGTGGTAAATAGGGCGAAAGTTGAGTTCTTATGCGATTTGCTTCAAACTCATTTTCAAAGATCTATATGAAAATTCATTTAGACTGCATACCAATTTTCCGGAAAATTCATCCCGCTCGGTGGAAAGTGGGTGGTAAATAGGGCGAAAGTTGAGTTCTTATGCGATTTGCTTCAAACTCATTTTCAAAGATCTATATGAAAATTCATTTAAGACTGCATACCAATTTTCCGGAAAATTCATCCCGCTCGGTGGAAAGTGTGTGGTAAATAGGGCGAAAGTTGAGTTCTTATACGATTTGCTTCACTCATTTTACAAGATTTTCAATATGAAAATTCATTTAAAACTGCATACCAATTTTACGGAAAATTCACATTCCCGGATGGAAAGTGGGTGGTAAATAGGGCGAAAGTTGAGTTTTTATGCGATTTGCTTCAAACTCATTTTCAAAGATCTATATGAAAATTCATTTAAGACTGCATACCAATTTTCCGGAAAATTCATCCCGCTCGGTGGAAAGTGGGTGGTAAATAGGGCGAAAGTTGAGTTCTTATACGATTTGCTTCACTCATTTTCAAAGATTTTCAATATGAAAATTCATTTAAAACTGCATACCAATTTAACTGAAAATTCACATTCCCGGATGGAAAGTGGGTGGTAAATAGGGCGAAAGTTGAGTTTTTATGCGATTTGCTTCAAACTCAATTTCAAAGATCTATATGAAAATTCATTTAAAACTGCATACCAATTTTCCGGAAAATTCATCCCGCTCGGTGGAAAGTGGGTGGTAAATAGGGCCAAAGTTGAGTTCTTATGCGATTTGCTTCAAACTCATTTTCAAAGATCTATATGAAAATTCATTTAAAACTGCATACCTATTTCCCGGAAAATTCACCACGGTGTAGAGAGTGTGGTAAATAGGGCGAAAGTTGATTTTTTTTGCGATATGCTTCAAACTCATTTTCAAAGATCTATATGAAAATTCATTAAAAGCTGCACTCCAATTTTCCGGAAAATTCACCCCCCTGGGTGGAAAGTGGGTGGTAAATAAGGCGAAAGTTGAGTTTTTGTGCAGTTTGCTTCAAACTCGTTTTCAAATATCTATATGAAAATTCATTTAAAACTGCATACCTATTTCCCAGAAAATTCACCCCCCTTGGTGTAGAGAGTGTGGTAAATAGGGCGAAAGTTGAGTTTTTTTGCGATTTGCTTCAAACTCATTTTCAAAGATCTATATGAAAATTCATTTAGACTGCATTCCAATTTTCCGGAAAATTCATCCCGCTCGGTGCAGAGTGGGTGGTAAATAGGGCGAAAGTTGAGTTTTTTTGCGATTTGCTTCAAACTCATTTTCAAAGATCTATATGAAAATTCATTAAAAGCTGCATTCCAATTTTCCGGAAAATTCACCCCCCTGGGTGGAAAGTGGGTTGTAAATAGGGCGAAAGTTGAGTTTTTATACGATTTGCTTCACTCATTTTCAAAGATTTTCAATATGAAAATTCATTTAAAACTGCATACCAATTTTCCGGAAAATTCATCCCGCTCGGTGGAAAGTGTGTGGTAAATAGGGCGAAAGTTGAGTTTTTATACGATTTGCTTCACTCATTTCAAAGATTTTCAATATGAAAATTCATTTAAAACTGCATACCAATTTAACGGAAAATTCACATTCCCGGATGGAAAGTGGGTGGTAAATAGGGCGAAAAATGAGTTCTTATGCGACTTGCTTTAAACTCATTTTCAAAGATCTATATGAAAATTCATTTAAGACTGCATACCAATTTAACGGAAAATTCATCCCGCTCGGTGGAAAGTGTGTGGTAAATAGGGCGAAAGTTGAGTTCTTATGCGATTTGCATCAAACTCAATTTCAAAGATCTATATGAAAATTCATTTAAAACTGCATACCAATTTTCCGGAAAATTCATCCCGCTCGGTGGAGAGCGGGTGGTAAATAGGGCGAAAGTTGAGTTCTTATGCGATTTGCTTCAAACTCATTTTCAAAGATCTATATGAAAATTCATTTAGACTGCATACCAATTTTCCTGAAAATTCATCCCGCTCGGTGGAGAGTGGGTGGTAAATAGGGCGAAAGTTGAGTTCTTATGCGATTTGCTTCAAACTCATTTTCAAAGATCTATATGAAAATTCATTTAGACTGCATACCAATTTTCCGGAAAATTCATCCCGCTCGGTGGAAAGTGGGTGGTAAATAGGGCGAAATTGAGTTCTTATGCGATTTGCTTCAAACTCATATTCAAAGATCTATATGAAAATTCATTTAAGACTGCATACCAATTTTCCGGAAAATTCATCCCGCTCGGTGGAAAGTGGGTGGTAAATAGGGCGAAAGTTGAGTTCTTATGCGATTTGCTTCAAACTCATTTTCAAAGATCTATATGAAAATTCATTTAAGACTGCATACCAATTTTCCGGAAAATTCATCCCGCTCGGTGGAAAGTGTGTGGTAAATAGGGCGAAAGTTGAGTTCTTATACGATTTGCTTCACTCATTTTCAAAGATTTTCAATATGAAAATTCATTTAAAACTGCATACCAATTTTACTGAAAATTCACATTCCCGGATGGAAAGTGGGTGGTAAATAGGGCGAAAGTTGAGTTTTTATGCGATTTGCTTCAAACTCAATTTCAAAGATCTATATGAAAATTCATTTATTACTGCATACCAATTTTCCGGAAAATTCATCCCGCTCGGTGGAGAGTGGGTGGTAAATAGGGCGAAAGTTGAGTTCTTATGCGATTTGCTTCAAACTCATTTTCAAAGATCTATATGAAAATTCATTTAAAACTGCATACCTATTTCCCGGAAAATTCACCACGGTGTAGAGAGTGTGGTTAATGGGGCGAAAGTTGATTTTTTTTGCGATATGCTTCAAACTCATTTTCAAAGATCTATATGAAAATTCATTAAAAGCTGCACTCCAATTTTCCGGAAAATTCACCCCCCTGGGTGGAAAGTGGGTGGTAAATAAGGCGAAAGTTGAGTTTTTGTGCAGTTTGCTTCAAACTCGTTTTCAAATATCTATATGAAAATTCATTTAAAACTGCATACCTATTTCCCGGAAAATTCACCCCCCTTGGTGTAGAGAGTGTGGTAAATAGGGCGAAAGTTGAGTTTTTTTGCGATTTGCTTCAAACTCATTTTCAAAGATCTATATGAAAATTCATTTAGACTGCATACCAATTTTCCTGAAAATTCATCCCGCTCGGTGGAGAGTGGGTGGTAAATAGGGCGAAAGTTGAGTTCTTATGCGATTTGCTTCAAACTCATTTTCAAAGATCTATATGAAAATTCATTAAAAGCTGCATTCCAATTTTCCGGAAAATTCACCCCCCTGGGTGGAAAGTGGGTGGTAAATAGGGCGAAAGTTGAGTTTTAATACGATTTGCTTCACTCATTTTCAAAGATTTTCAATATGAAAATTCATTTAAAACTGCATACTAATTTTCCGGAAAATTCATCCCGCTCGGTGGAAAGTGTGTGGTAAATAGGGCGAAAGTTGAGTTTTTATACGATTTGCTTCACTCATTTTCAAAGATTTTCAATATAAAAATTCATTTAAAACTGCATACCAATTTTCCGGAAAATTCATCCCGCTCGGTGGAAAGTGTGTGGTAAATAGGGCGAAAGTTGAGTTTTTATGCGATTTGCTTCAAACTCATATTCAAAGATCCATATGAAAATTCATTTATAACTGCATACCTATTTCCCGGAAAATTCACCCCCCTTGGTGTAGAGAGTGTGGTAAATAGGGCGAAAGTTGAGTTTTTATACGATTCGCTTCACTCATTTCAAAGATTTTCAATATGAAAATTCATTTAAAACTGCATACCAATTTAACGGAAAATTCACATTCCCGGATGGAAAGTGGGTGGTAAATAAGGCGAAAGTTGAGTTTTTGTGCAGTTTGCTTCAAACTCGTTTTCAAATATCTATATGAAAATTCATTTAAAACTGAATACCTATTTCCCAGAAAATTCACCCCCCTTGGTGTAGAGAGTGTGGTAAATAGGGCGAAAGTTGAGTTTTTTTGCGATTTGCTTCAAACTCATTTTCAAAGATCTATATGAAAATTCATTTAGACTGCATACCAATTTTCCGGAAAATTCATCCCGCTCGGTGCAGAGTGGGTGGTAAATAGGGCGAAAGTTGAGTTTTTTTGCGATTTGCTTCAAACTCATTTTCAAAGATCTATATGAAAATTCATTAAAAGCTGCATTCCAATTTTCCGGAAATTTCACATTTCCGGGTGGAAAGTGGGTGGTTAATAGGGCGAAAGTTGAGTTTTTGTGCAGTTTGCTTCAAACTCGTTTTCACATATCTATATGAAAATTCATTTAAAACTGCATACCAATTTTCCGGAAAATTCATCCCGCTCGGTGGAAAAGGTGTGGTTAATTGGGCGAAAGTTGAGTTTTTATACAATTCGCTTCACTCATTTCAAAGATTTTCAATATGAAAATTCATTTAAAACTGCATACCAATTTAACGGAAAATTCACATTCCCGGATGGAAAGTGGGTGGTAAATAGGGCGAAAGTTGAGTTTTTATGCGATTTGCTTCAAACTCATATTCAAAGATCCATATGAAAATACATTTATAACTGCATACCTATTTCCCAGAAAAATTCACCCCCCTGGGTGGAATGTGGGTGGTAAATAAGGCGAAAGTTGAGTTTTTGTGCAGTTTGCTTCAAACTCGTTTTCAAATATCTATATGAAAATTCATTTAAAACTGCATACCTATTTCCCGGAAAATTCACCCCCCTTGGTGTAGAGAGTGTGGTAAATAGGGCGAAATTTGAGTTTTTTGCGATTTGCTTCAAACTCATTTTCAAAGATCTATATGAAAATTCATTAAATGCTGCATTCCAATTTTCCGGAAAATTCACCCCCCTGGGTGGAAAGTGGGTGGTAAATAAGGCGAAAGTTGAGTTTTTGTGCAGTTTGCTTCAAACTCGTTTTCAAATATCTATATGAAAATTCATTTAAAACTGAATACCTAATTCCCAGAAAATTCACCCCCCTTGGTGTAGAGAGTGTGGTAAATAGGGCGAAAGTTGAGTTTTTTTGCGATTTGCTTCAAACTCATTTTCAAAGATCTATATGAAAATTCATTTAGACTGCATACCAGTTTTCCGGAAAATTCATCCCGCTCGGTGGAGAGTGGGTGGTAATTAGGGCGAAAGTTGAGTTTTTTTGCGATTTGCTTCAAACTCATTTTCAAAGATCTATATGAAAATTCATTAAAAGCTGCATTCCAATTTTCCGGAAAATTCACCCCCCTGGGTGGAAAGTGGGTGGTAAATAGGGCGAAAGTTGAGTTTTTATACGATTTGCTTCACTCATTTTCAAAGATTTTCAATATGAAAATTCATTTAAAACTGCATACCAATTTTCCGGAAAATTCATCCCGCTCGGTGGAAAGTGTGTGGTAAATAGGGCGAAAGTTGAGTTTTTATACGATTTGCTTCACTCATTTTCAAAGATTTTCAATATGAAAATTCATTTAAAACTGCATACCAATTTTCCGGAAAATTCATCCCGCTCGGTGGAAAAGGTGTGGTAAATTGGGCAAAAGTTGAGTTTTTATACAATTCGCTTCACTCATTTCAAAGATTTTCAATATGAAAATTCATTTAAAACTGCATACCAATTTAACGGAAAATTCACATTCCCGGATGGAAAGTGGGTGGTAAATAGGGCGAAAGTTGAGTTTTTATGCGATTTGCTTCAAACTCATATTCAAAGATCCATATGAAAATACATTTATAACTGCATACCTATTTCCCGGAAAAATTCACCCCCCTGGGTGGAATGTGGGTGGTAAATAAGGCGAAAGTTGAGTTTTTGTGCAGTTTGCTTCAAACTCGTTTTCAAATATCTATATGAAAATTCATTTAAAACTGCATACCTATTTCCCGGAAAATTCACCCCCCTTGGTGTAGAGAGTGTGGTAAATAGGGCGAAATTTGAGATTTTTGCGATTTGCTTCAAACTCATTTTCAAAGATCTATATGAAAATTCATTAAATGCTGCATTCCAATTTTCCGGAAAATTCACCCCCCTGGGTGAAAAGTGGGTGGTAAATAAGGCGAAAGTTGAGTTTTTGTGCAGTTTGCTTCAAACTCGTTTTCAAATATCTATATGAAAATTCATTTAAAACTGAATACCTAATTCCCAGAAAATTCACCCCCCTTGGTGTAGAGAGTGTGGTAAATAGGGCGAAAGTTGAGTTTTTTTGCGATTTGCTTCAAATTCATTTTCAAAGATCTATATGAAAATTCATTTAGACTGCATACCAGTTTTCCGGAAAATTCATCCCGCTCGGTGGAGAGTGGGTGGTAAATAGGGCGAAAGTTGAGTTTTTTTGCGATTTGCTTCAAACTCATTTTCAAAGATCTATATGAAAATTCATTAAAAGCTGCATTCCAATTTTCCGGAAAATTCACCCCCCTGGGTGGAAAGTGGGTGGTAAATAGGGCGAAAGTTGAGTTTTTATACGATTTGCTTCACTCATTTTCAAAGATTTTCAATATGAAAATTCATTTAAAACTGCATACCAATTTTCCGGAAAATTCATCCCGCTCGGTGGAAAGTGTGTGGTAAATAGGGCGAAAGTTGAGTTTTTATACGATTTGCTTCACTTATTTTCAAAGATTTTCAATATGAAAATTCATTTAAAACTGCATACCAATTTTCCGGAAAATTCATCCCGCTCGGTGGAAAGTGTGTGGTAAATAGGGCGAAAGTTGAGTTTTTATACGATTCGCTTCACTCATTTCAAAGATTTTCAATATGAAAATTCATTTAAAACTGCATACCAATTTATCGGAAAATTCACATTCCCGGATGGAAAGTGGGTGGTAAATAGGGCGAAAGTTGAGTTTTTATGCGATTTGCTTCAAACTCATATTCAAAGATCCATATGAAAATTCATTTATAACTGCATACCTATTTCCCGGAAAAATTCATCCCCCTGGGTGGAATGTGGGTGGTAAATAAGGCAAAAGTTGAATTTTTGTGCAGTTTGCTTCAAACTCGTTTTCAAATATCTATATGAAAATTCATTTAAAACTGCATAGCTATTTCCCGGAAAATTCACCCCCCTTGGTGTAGAGAGTGTGGTAAATAGGGCGAAAGTTGAGTTTTTTTGCGATTTGCTTCAAACTCATTTTCAAAGATCTATATGAAAATTCATTAAAAGCTGCATTCCAATTTCCCAGAAAATTCACCCCCCTTGGTGTAGAGAGTGTGGTAAATAGGGCGAAAGTTGAGTTTTTTTGCGATTTGCTTCAAACTCATTTTCAAAGATCTATATGAAAATTCATTTAGACTGCATACCAGTTTTCCGGAAAATTCATCCCGCTCGGTGGAGAGTGGGTGGTAAATAGGGCGAAAGTTGAGTTTTTTTGCGATTTGCTTCAAACTCATTTTCAAAGATCTATATGAATTCATTAAAAGCTGCATTCCAATTTTCCGGAAAATTCACCCCCCTGGGTGGAAAGTGGGTGGTAAATAGGGCGAAAGTTGAGTTTTTATACGATTTGCTTCACTCATTTTCAAAGATTTTCAATATGAAAATTCATTTAAAACTGCATACCAATTTTCCGGAAAATTCATCCCGCTCGGTGGAAAGTGTGTGGTAAATAGGGCGAAAGTTGAGTTTTTATACGATTTGCTTCACTCATTTTCAAAGATCCATATGAAAATTCATTTAAAACTGCATACCAATTTATCGGAAAATTCACATTCCCGGATGGAAAGTGGGTGGTAAATAGGGCGAAAGTTGAGTTTTTATGCGATTTGCTTCAAACTCATATTCAAAGATCCATATGAAAATTCATTTATAACTGCATACCTATTTCCCGAAAAAATTCACCCCCCTGGGTGGAATGTGGGTGGTAAATAAGGCGAAAGTTGAGTTTTTGTGCAGTTTGCTTCAAACTCGTTTTCAAATATCTATATGAAAATTCATTTAAAACTGCATACCTATTTCCCGGAAAATTCACCCCCCTTGGTGAAGAGAGTGTGGTAAATAGGGCGAAAGTTGAGTTTTTTTGCGATTTGCTTCAAACTCATTTTCAAAGATCTATATGAAAATTCATTAAAAGCTGCATTCCAATTTTCCGGAAAATTCACCCCCCTGGGTGGAAAGTGGGTGGTAAATAAGGCGAAAGTTGAGTTTTTGTGCAGTTTGCTTCAAACTCGTTTTCAAATATCTATATGAAAATTCATTTAAAACTGCATACCTATTTCCCAGAAAATTCACCCCCCTTGGTGTAGAGAGTGTGGTAAATAGGGCGAAAGTTGAGTTTTTTTGCGATTTGCTTCAAACTCATTTTCAAAGATCTATATGAAAATTCATTAAAAGCTGCATTCCAATTTTCCGGAAATTTCACATTTCCGGGTGGAAAGTGGGTGGTAAATAGGGCGAAAGTTGAGTTTTTGTGCAGTTTGCTTCAAATTCGTTTTCAAATATCTACATGAAAATTCATTTAAAACTGAAAACCAATTTTCCGGAAAATGCACCCCCCTGGGTGGAAAGTGGGTGGTAACTAGGGCGAAAGTTGAGTTCTTATGCAGTTTGCTTCAAACTCGTTTTCAAAGATCTATATGAAAATTCATTTAAAACTGCATACCAATTTCCCGGAAAATTCACACCCCTTGGTGGAAAGTGGGTGGTAAATAGGGCGAAAGTTAAGTTCTTATGCGATTTGCTTCAAACTCATTTTCAAAGATCTATATGAAAATTCATTTAAGACTGCATACCAATTTTTCGGAAAATTCATCCCGCTCGGTGGAGAGTGGGTGGTAAATAGGGCGAAAGTTGAGTTCTTATGTGATTTGCTTCAAACTCATTTTCAAAGATCTATATGAAAATTCATTTAAGACTGCATACCAATTTTCCGGAAAATTCATCCCGCTCGGTGGAAAGTGTGTGGTAAGTAGGGCGAAAGTTGAGTTTTTGTGCAGTTTGCTTCAAGCTCGTTTTCAAATATCTTCATGAAACTTCATTTTAAACTGAATACCAATTTTCCGGAAAATTCACTCCCCTGGGTGGAAAGGAGGTGGTAAATAGGGCGAAAGTTGAGTTCTTATGCGATTTGCTTCGAACTCATATTCAAAGATCTATATGAAAATTCATTTAAAACTGCATACCTATTTCCCAGAAAATTCACTCCCCTGGGTGGAAAGTGGGTGGTAAATAAGGCGAAAGTTGAGTTTTTGTGCAGTTTGCTTCAAACTCGTTTTCAAATATCTATATGAAAATTCATTTAAAACTGCATACCTATTTCCCGGAAAATTCACCCCCCTTGGTGTAGAGAGTGTGGTAAATAGGGCGAAAGTTGATTTTTTTTGCGATTTGCTTCAAACTCATTTTCAAAGATCTATATGAAAATTCATTAAAAGCTGCATTCCAAATTTCCGGAAATTTCACATTTCCGGTGGAAAGTGGGTGGTAAATAGGTCGAAAGTTGAGTTTTTGTGCAGTTTGCTTCAAACTCGTATTCAAATATCTACATGAAAATTCATTTAAAACTGAATACAAATTTTCCGGAAAATTCACCCCCCTTGGTGGAAAGTGGGTGGTAAATAGGGCGAAAGTTGAGTTCTTATGCGATTTGCTTCAAACTCATTTTCAAAGATCAATATTAAAATTCATTTAAGACTGCATACCAATTTTCCGGAAAATTCATCCCGCTCGGTGGAAAGTGTGTGGTAAATAGGGCGAAAGTTGAGTTTTTGTGGAGTTTGCTTCAAGCTCGTTTTCAAATATCTACATGAAACTTCATTTAAAACTGAATACCAATTTTCCGGAAAATTCACTCCCCTGGGTGGAAAGTGGGTGGTAAATAGGGCGAAAGTTGAGTTCTTATGCGATTTGCTTCGAACTCATATTCAAAGATCCATATGAAAATTCATTTATAACTGCATACCTATATCCCGGAAAAATTCATCCCCCTGGGTGGAATGTGGGTGGTAAATAAGGCGAAAGTTGAGTTTTTGTGCAGTTTGCTTCAAACTCGTTTTCAAATATCTATATGAAAATTCATTTAAAACTGCATACCTATTTCCCGGAAAATTCACCCCCCTTGGTGTAGAGAGTGTGGTAAATAGGGCGAAAGTTGATTTTTTTTGCGATTTGCTTCAAACTCATTTTCAAAGATCTATATGAAAATTCATTAAAAGCTGCATTCCAATTTTCCGGGTGGAAAGTGGGTGGTAAATAGGGCGAAAGTTGAGTTTTTGTGCAGTTTGCTTCAAACTCGTTTTCAAATATCTATATGAAAATTCATTTAAAACTGCATACCTATTTCCCGGAAAATTCACCCCCCTGGGTGGAAAGTGGGTGGTAAATAAGGCGAAAGTTGGGTTTTTGTGCAGTTTGCTTCAAACTCGTTTTCAAAGATCTAAATGAAAATGCATTTAAAACAACATACCAATTTTCCGGAAAATTCATCCCGGTCGGTGGAAAGTGGGTGGTAAATAGGGCGAAAGTTGAGTTCTTATGCGATTTGCTTCGAACTCATATTCAAAGATCTATATGAAAATTCATTAAAAGCTGCATTCCAATTTTCCGGAAATTTCACATTTCCGGGTGGAAAGTGGGTGGTAAATAGAGCGAAAGTTAAGTTTTTGTGCAGTTTGCTTCAAACTCGTTTTCAAAGATCTAAATGAAAATGCATTTAAAACAACCTACAAATTTTCCGGAAAATTCATCCCGCTCGGTGGAAAGTGGGTGGTAAATAGGGCGAAAGTTGAGTTCTTATGCGATTTGCTTCAAACTCATTTTCAAAGATCTATATGAAAATTCATTTAAGACTGCATACCTATTTCCCGGAAAATTCACCCCCCTTGGTGTAGAGAGTGTGGTAAATAGGGCGAAAGTTGAGTTTTTATGCGATTTGCTTCAAACTCATTTTCAAAGATCTATATGAAAATTCATTAAAAGCTGCATTCCAAATTTCCGGAAATTTCACATTTCCGGTGGAAAGTGGGTGGTAAATAGGGCGAAAGTTGAGTTTTTATACGATTTGCTTCACTCATTTTCAAAGATTTTCAATATGAAAATTCATTTAAAACTGCATACCAATTTAACGGAAAATTCACATTCCCGGATGGAAAGTGGGTGGTAACTAGGGCGAAAGTTGAGTTCTTATGCGATTTGCTTCAAACTCATTTTCAAAGATCTATATGAAAATTCATTTAAGACTGCATACCAATTTAACGGAAAATTCATCCCGCTCGGTGGAAAGTGTGTGGTAAATAGGGCGAAAGTTGAGTTCTTATACGACTTGCTTCACTCATTTTCAAAGATTTTCAATATGAAAATTTATTTAAAACTGCATACCAATTTGACGGAAAATTCACATTCCCGGATGGAAAGTGGGTGGTAAAAAGGGCGAAAGTTGAGTTCTTATGCGATTTGCTTTAAACTCATTTTCAAAGATCTATATGAAAATTCATTTAAGACTGCATACCAATTTAACGGAAAATTCATCCCGCTCGGTGGAAAGTGTGTGGTAAATAGGGCGAAAGTTGAGTTTAAATGCGATTTGCATCAAACTCAATTTCAAAGGTCTATATGAAAATTCATTTAAAACTGCATACCAATTTTCCGGAAAATTCATCCCGCTCGGTGGAGAGTGGGTGGTAAATAGGGCGAAAGTTGAGTTCTTATGCGATTTGCTTCAAACTCATTTTCAAAGATCTATATGAAAATTCATTTAGACTGCATACCAATTTTCCGGAAAATTCATCCCGCTCGGTGGTAAGTGGGTGGTAAATAGGGCGAAAGTTGAGTTCTTATGCGATTTGCTTCAAACTCATTTTCAAAGATCTATATGAAAATTCATTTTAGACTGCATACCAATTTTCCGGAAAATTCATCCCGCTCGGTGGAAAGTGGGTGGTAAATAGGGCGAAAGTTGAGTTCTTATGCGATTTGCTTCAAACTCATTTTCAAAGATCTATATGAAAATTCATTTAGACTGCATACCAATTTTCCGGAAAATTCATCCCGCTCGGTGGAAAGTGGGTGGTAAATAGAGCGAAAGTTGAGTTCTTATGCGATTTGCTTCAAACTCATTTTCAAAGATCTATATGAAAATTCATTTAAAATTGAATACAAATTTTCCGGAAAATTCACCCCCCTGGGTGGAAAATGGGTGGTAAATAGGGCGAAAGTTGAGTTTTTATACGATTTGCTTCACTCATTTTCAAAGATTTTCAATATGAAAATTCATTTAAAACTGCATACCAATTTAACGGAAAATTCACATTCCCGGATGGAAAGTGGGTGGTAAATAGGGCGAAAGTTGAGTTTTTATACGATTTGCTTTACTCATTTTCAAAGATTTTCAACATGAAAATTAATTTAAAACTGCATACCAATTTTCCGGAAAATTCATCCCGCTCGGTGGAAAGTGTGTGGTAAATAGGGCGAAAGTTGAGTTTTTATACGATTCGCTTCACTCATTTCAAAGATTTTCAATATGAAAATTCATTTAAAACTGCATACCAATTTAACGGAATATTCACATTCCCGGATGGAAAGTGGGTGGTAACTAGGGCGAAAGTTGAGTTCTTATGCGATTTGCTTTAAACTCATTTTCAAAGATCTATATGAAAATTCATTTAAGACTGCATACCAATTTAACGGAAAATTCATCCCGCTCGGTGGAAAGTGTGTGGTAAATAGGGCGAAAGTTGAGTTTAAATGCGATTTGCATCAAACTCAATTTCAAAGGTCTATATGAAAATTAATTTAAAACTGCATACCAATTTTCCGGAAAATTCATCCCGCTCGGTGGAGAGTGGGTGGTATATAGGGCGAAAGTTGAGTTTTTATATGATTTGCTTTGAACTCAATTTCAAAGATCTATATGAAAATTCATTTAAAACTGCATACCAATTTTCCGGAAAATTCATCCCGCTCGGTGGAGAGTGGGTGGTAAATGGGGCGAAAGTTGAGTTCTTATGCGATTTGCTTCGAACTCATATTCAAAGATCTATATGAAAATTCATTTAAAACTGCATACCTATTTCCCGGAATTTTCACCCTCCTGGGTGGAAAGTGGGTGGTAAATAGGGCGAAAGTTGACTTTTTATACGACTTGCTTCACTCATTTTAAAAGATTTTCAATATGAAAATTTATTTAAAACTGCATACCAATTTAACGGAAAATTCACATTCCCGGATGGAAAGTGGGTGGTAAATAGGGCGAAAGTTGAGTTCTTATGCGATTTGCTTTAAACTCATTTTCAAAGATCTATATGAAAATTCATTTAAGACTGCATACCAATTTAACGGAAAATTCATCCCGCTCGGTGGAAAGTGTGTGGTAAATAGGGCGAAAGTTGAGTTTAAATGCGATTTGCATCAAACTCAATTTCAAAGGTCTATATGAAAATTCATTTAAAACTGCATACCAATTTTCCGGAAAATTCATCCCGCTCGGTGGAGAGTGGGTGGTAAATAGGGCGAAAGTTGAGTTCTTATGCGATTTGCTTCAAACTCATTTTCAAAGATCTATATGAAAATTCATTAAAAGCTGCATTCCAATTTTCCGGGTGGAAAGTGGGTGGTAAATAGGGCGAAAGTTGAGTTTTTGTGCAGCTTGCTTCAAACTCGTTTTCAAATATCTATATGAAAATTCATTTAAAACTGCATACCTATTTCCCGGAAAATTCACCCCCCTGGGTGGAAAGTGGGTGGTAAATAAGGCGAAAGTTGGGTTTTTGTGCAGTTTGCTTCAAACTCGTTTTCAAAGATCTAAATGAAAATGCATTTAAAACAACATACCAATTTTCCGGAAAATTCATCCCGGTCGGTGGAAAGTGGGTGGTAAATAGGGCGAAAGTTGAGTTCTTATGCGATTTGCTTCGAACTCATATTCAAAGATCTATATGAAAATTCATTAAAAGCTGCATTCCAATTTTCCGGAAATTTCACATTTCCGGGTGGAAAGTGGGTGGTAAATAGAGCGAAAGTTAAGTTTTTGTGCAGTTTGCTTCAAACTCGTTTTCAAAGATCTAAATGAAAATGCATTTAAAACAACCTACAAATTTTCCGGAAAATTCATCCCGCTCCGTGGAAAGTGGGTGGTAAATAGGGCGAAAGTTGAGTTCTTATGCGATTTGCTTCAAACTCATTTTCAAAGATCTATATGAAAATTCATTTACGACTGCATACCTATTTCCCGGAAAATTCACCCCCCTTGGTGTAGAGAGTGTGGTAAATAGGGCGAAAGTTGAGTTTTTATGCGATTTGCTTCAAACTCATTTTCAAAGATCTATATGAAAATTCATTAAAAGCTGCATTCCAAATTTCCGGAAATTTCACATTTCCGGTGGAAAGTGGGTGGTAAATAGGGCGAAAGTTGAGTTTTTATACGATTTGCTTCACTCATTTTCAAAGATTTTCAATATGAAAATTCATTTAAAACTGCATACCAATTTAACGGAAAATTCACATTCCCGGATGGAAAGTGGGTGGTAACTAGGGCGAAAGTTGAGTTCTTATGCGATTTGCTTTAAACTCATTTTCAAAGATCTATATGAAAATTCATTTAAGACTGCATACCAATTTAACGGAAAATTCATCCCGCTCGGTGGAAAGTGTGTGGTAAATAGGGCGAAAGTTGAGTTTAAATGCGATTTGCATCAAACTCAATTTCAAAGGTCTATATGAAAATTCATTTAAAACTGCATACCAATTTTCCGGAAAATTCATCCCGCTCGGTGGAGAGTGGGTGGTAAATAGGGCGAAAGTTGAGTTCTTATGCGATTTGCTTCAAACTCATTTTCAAAGATCTATATGAAAATTCATTTAGACTGCATACCAATTTTCCGGAAAATTCATCCCGCTCGGTGGAAAGTGGGTGGTAAATAGGGCGAAAGTTGAGTTCTTATGCGATTTGCTTCAAACTCATTTTCAAAGATCTATATGAAAATTCATTTTAGACTGCATACCAATTTTCCGGAAAATTCATCCCGCTCGGTGGAAAGTGGGTGGTAAATAGGGCGAAAGTTGAGTTCTTATGCGATTTGCTTCAAACTCATTTTCAAAGATCTATATGAAAATTCATTTAGACTGCATACCAATTTTCCGGAAAATTCACCCCGCTCGGTGGAAAGTGGGTGGTAAATAGAGCGAAAGTTGAGTTCTTATGCGATTTGCTTCAAACTCATTTTCAAAGATCTATATGAAAATTCATTTAAAATTGAATACAAATTTTCCGGAAAATTCACCCCCCTGGGTGGAAAATGGGTGGTAAATAGGGCGAAAGTTGAGTTTTTATACGATTTGCTTCACTCATTTTCAAAGATTTTCAATATGAAAATTCATTTAAAACTGCATACCAATTTAACGGAAAATTCACATTCCCGGATGGAAAGTGGGTGGTAAATAGGGCGAAAGTTGAGTTTTTATACGATTTGCTTTACTCATTTTCAAAGATTTTCAACATGAAAATTCATTTAAAACTGCATACCAATTTTCCGGAAAATTCATCCCGCTCGGTGGAAAGTGTGTGGTAAATAGGGCGAAAGTTGAGTTTTTATACGATTCGCTTCACTCATTTCAAAGATTTTCAATATGAAAATTCATTTAAAACTGCATACCAATTTAACGGAAAATTCACATTCCCGGATGGAAAGTGGGTGGTAAATAGGGCGAAAGTTGAGTTTTTATGCGATTTGCTTCGAACTCATATTCAAAGATCCATATGAAAATTCATTTATAACTGCATACCTATTTCCCGGAAAAATTCACCCCCCTGGGTGGAATGTGGGTGGAAAATAAGGCGAAAGTTGAGTTCTTGTGCAGTTTGCTTCAAACTCATTTTCAAAGATCAATATGAAAATTCATTTAAGACTGCATACCAATTTTCCGGAAAATTCATCCCGCTCGGTGGAAAGTGTGTGGTAAATAGGGCGAAAGTTGAGTTTTTATGCGATTTGCTTCGAACTCATATTCAAAGATCCATATGAAAATTCATTTAAAACTGAATACCTATTTCCCGGAAAATTCACCCCCCTTGGTGGAAAGTGGGTGGTAAATAGGGCGAAAGTTGAGTTCTTATGCGATTTGCTTCAAACTCATTTTCAAAGATCAATATGAAAATTCATTTAAGACTGCATACCAATTTTCCGGAAAATTCATCCCGCTCGGTGGAAAGTGTGTGGTAAATAGGGCGAAAGTTGAGTTTGTATACGATTTGCTTCACTCATTTTCAAAGATTTTCAATATGAAAATTCATTTAAAACTGCATACCAATTTAACGGAAAATTCACATTCCCGGATGGAAAGTGGGTGGTAAAAAGCCCAAAGTTGAGTTCATATGCGATTTGCTTCAAACTCATTTTCAAAGATCTATATGAAAATTCATTAAAAGCTGCATTCCAAATTTCCGGAAATTTCACATTTCCGGGTGGAAAGTGGGTGGTAAATAGGGCGAAAGTTGAGTTTTTGTGCAGTTTGCTTCAAGCTCGTTTTCAAATATCTACATGAAACTTCTTTAAAAACTGAATACCAATTTTCCGGAAAATTCACTCCCCTGGGTGGAAAGTGGGTGGTAAATAGGGCGAAAGTTGAGTTCTTATGCGATTTGCTTCAAACTCATTTTCAAAGATCTATATGAAAATTCATTTAGACTGCATACCAATTTTCCGGAAAATTCATCCCGCTCGGTGGAAAGTGGGTGGTAAATAGAGCGAAAGTTGAGTTCTCATGCGATTTGCTTCAAACTCATTTTCAAAGATCTATATGAAAATTCATTTAAGACTGCATACCAATTTAACGGAAAATTCATCCCGCTCGGTGGAAAGTGTGTGGTAAATAGGGCGAAAGTTGAGTTTAAATGCGATTTGCATCAAACTCAATTTCAAAGATCTATATGAAAATTCATTTAAAACTGCATACCAATTTTCCGGAAAATTCATCCCGCTCGGTGGAGAGTGGGTGGTAAATGGGGCGAAAGTTGAGTTCTTATGCGATTTGCTTCGAACTCATATTCAAAGATCTATATGAAAATTCATTTAAAACTGCATACCTATTTCCCGGAATTTTCACCCTCCTGGGTGGAAAGTGGGTGGTAAATAGGGCGAAAGTTGACTTTTTATACGGCTTGCTTCACTCATTTTAAAAGATTTTCAATATGAAAATTTATTTAAAACTGCATACCAATTTAACGGAAAATTCACATTCCCGGATGGAAAGTGGGTGGTAAATAGGGCGAAAGTTGAGTTCTTATGCGATTTGCTTTAAACTCATTTTCAAAGATCTATATGAAAATTCATTTAAGACTTCATACCAATTTAACGGAAAATTCCTCCCGCTCGGTGGAAAGTGTGTGGTAAATAGGGCGAAAGTTGAGTTTAAATGCGATTTGCATCAAACTCAATTTCAAAGATCTATATGAAAATTCATTTAAAACTGCATACCAATTTTCCGGAAAATTCATCCCGCTCGGTGGAGAGTGGGTGGTAAATAGGGCGAAAGTTGAGTTCTTATGCGATTTGCTTCAAACTCATTTTCAAAGATCTATATGAAAATTCATTTAGACTGCATACCAATTTTCCGGAAAATTCATCCCGCTCGGTGGAAAGTGGGTGGTAAATAGGGCGAAAGTTGAGTTCTTATGCGATTTGCTTCAAACTCATTTTCAAAGATCTATATGAAAATTCATTTAAGACTGCATACCAATTTTCCGGAAAATTCATCCCGCTCGGTGGAAAGTGGGTGGTAAATAGGGCGAAAGTTGAGTTCTTATGCGATTTGCTTCAAACTCATTTTCAAAGATCTATATGAAAATTTATTTAGACTGCATACCAATTTTCCGGAAAATTCATCCCGCTCGGTGGAAAGTGGGTGGTAAATAGAGCGAAAGTTGAGTTCTTATGCGATTTGCTTCAAACTCATTTTCAAAGATCTATATGAAAATTCATTTAAAATTGAATACAAATTTTCCGGAAAATTCACCCCCCTGGGTGGAAAATGGGTGGTAAATAGGGCGAAAGTTGAGTTTTTATACGATTTGCTTCACTCATTTTCAAAGATTTTCAATATGAAAATTCATTTAAAACTGCATACCAATTTAACGGAAAATTCACATTCCCGGATGGAAAGTGGGTGGTAAATAGGGCGAAAGTTGAGTTTTTATACGATTTGCTTTACTCATTTTCAAAGATTTTCAACATGAAAATTCATTTAAAACTGCATACCAATTTTCCGGAAAATTCATCCCGCTCGGTGGAAAGTGTGTGGTAAATAGGGCGAAAGTTGAGTTTTTATACGATTCGCTTCACTCATTTCAAAGATTTTCAATATGAAAATTCATTTAAAACTGCACACCAATTTAACGGAAAATTCACATTCCCGGATGGAAAGTGGGTGGTAAATAGGGCGAAAGTTGAGTTTTTATGCGATTTGCTTCGAACTCATATTCAAAGATCCATATGAAAATTCATTTATAACTGCATACCTATTTCCCGGAAAAATTCACCCCCCTGGGTGGAATGTGGGTGGAAATTAAGGCGAAAGTTGAGTTCTTGTGCAGTTTGCTTCAAACTCGTTTTCAAATATCTATATGAAAATTAATTTAAAACTGCATACCTATTTCCCGGAAAATTCACCCCCCTTGGTGGAAAGTGGGTGGTAAATAGAGCGAAAGTTGAGTTCATATACGATTTGCTTCACTCATTTTCAAAGATTTTCAATATGAAAATTCATTTAAAACTGCATACCAATTTAACGGAAAATTCACATTCCCGGATGGAAAGTGGGTGGTAAATAGGGCGAAAGTTGAGTTTTTATGCGATTTGCTTCGAACTCAATTTCAAAGATCTATATGAAAATTCATTTAAAACTGCATACCAATTTTCCGGAAAATTCATCCCGCTCGGTGGAGAGTGGGTGGTAAATAGGGCGAAAGTTGAGTTCTTATACGATTTGTTCGAACTCATTTTCAAAGATCTATATGAAAATTCATTTAAAACTGCATACCTATTTCCCGGAATTTTTACCCTCCTGGGTCGAAAGTGGGTGGTAAATAGGGCGAAAGTTGAGTTTTTATACGATTTGCTTCACTCATTTTCAAAGATTTTCAATATGAAAATTCATTTAAAACTGCATACCAATTTAACTTAAAATTCACATTCCCGGATGGAAAGTGGGTGGTAAAAAGCCCAAAGTTGACTTCTTATGCGATTTGCTTCAAACTCATTTTCAAAGATCTATATGAAAATTCATTAAAAGCTGCATTCCAATTTTCCGGAAATTTCACATTTCCGGGTGGAAAGTGGGTGGTAAATAGGGCGAAAGTTGAGTTTTTGTGCAGTTTGCTTCAAGCTCGTTTTCAAATATCTACATGAAACTTCTTTTAAAACTGAATACCAATTTTCCGGAAAATTCACTCCCCTGGGTGGAAAGTGGGTGGTAAATAGGGCGAAAGTTGAGTTCTTATGCGATTTGCTTCGAACTCATATTCAAAGATCTATATGAAAATTCATTTAAAACTGCATACCTATTTCCCGGAAAATTCACCCCCCTGGGTGGAAAGTGGGTGGTAAATAAGGCGAAAGTTGAGTTTTTGTGCAGTTTGCTTCAAACTCGTTTTCAAATACCTATATGAAAATTCATTTAAAACTGCATACCTATTTCCCGGAAAATTCACCCCCCTTGGTGTAGAGAGTGCGGTAAATAGGGCGAAAGTTGATTTTTTTTGCGATTTGCTTCAAACTCATTTTCAAAGATCTATATGAAAATTCATTAAAAGCTGCATTCCAATTTTCCGGGTGGAAAGTGGGTGGTAAATAGGGCGAAAGTTGAGTTTTTGTGCAGCTTGCTTCAAACTCGTTTTCAAATATCTACATGAAAATTCATTTAAAACTGCATACCTATTTCCCGGAAAATTCACCTCCCTGGGTGGAAAGTGGGTGGTAAATAAGGCGAAAGTTGGGTTTTTGTGCAGTTTGCTTCAAACTCGTTTTCAAAGATCTATATGAAAATTCATTTAAAACTGCATACCAACTTTCCGGAAAATTCATCCCGCTCGGTGGAGAGTGGGTGGTAAATAGGGCGAAAGTTGAGTTCTTATGCGATTTGCCTCGAACTCATATTCAAAGATCTATATGAAAATTCATTTAAGACTGCATACCTATTTCCCGGAATTTTCACCCTCCTGGGTCGAAAGTGGGTGGTAAATAGGGCGAAAGTTGAGTTTTTATACGATTTGCTTCACTCATTTTCAAAGATTTTCAATATGAAAATTCATTTAAAACTGCATACCAATTTAACGGAAAATTCACATTCCCGGATGGAAAGTGGGTGGTAAAAAGCCCAAAGTTGACTTCTAATGCGATTTGCTTCAAACTCATTTTCAAAGATCTATATGAAAATTCATTAAAAGCTGCATTCCAAATTTCCGGAAATTTCACATTTCCGGGTGGAAAGTGGGTGGTAAATAGGGCGAAAGCTGAGTTTTTGTGCAGTTTGCTTCAAGCTCGTTTTCAAATATCTACATGAAACTTCTTTTAAAACTGAATACCAATTTTCCGGAAAATTCACTCCCCTGGGTGGAAAGTGGGTGGTAAATAGGGCGAAAGTTGAGTTCTTATGCGATTTGCTTCGAACTCATATTCAAAGATCTATATGAAAATTCATTTAAAACTGCATACCTATTTCCCGGAAAATTCACCCCCCTGGGTGGAAAGTGGGTGGTAAATAAGGCGAAAGTTGAGTTTTTGTGCAGTTTGCTTCAAACTCGTTTTCAAATATCTATATGAAAATTCATTTAAAACTGCATACCTATTTCCCGGAAAATTCACCCCCCTTGGTGTGGAGAGTGTGGTAAATAGGGCGAAAGTTGATTTTTTTTGCGATTTGCTTCAAACTCATTTTCAAAGATCTATATGAAAATTCATTAAAAGCTGCATTCCAATTTTCCGGGTGGAAAGTGGGTGGTAAATAGGGCGAAAGTTGAGTTTTTGTGCAGCTTGCTTCAAACTCGTTTTTAAATATCTATATGAAAATTCATTTAAAACTGCATACCTATTTCCCGAAAAATTCACCCCCCTGGGTGGAAAGTGGGTGGTAAATAAGGCGAAAGTTGGGTTTTTGTGCAGTTTGCATCAAACTCGTTTTCAAAGATCTAAATGAAAATGCATTTAAAACAACATACCAATTTTCCGGAAAATTCATCCCGGTCGGTGGAAAGTGGGTGGTAAATAGGGCGAAAGTTGAGTTCTTATGCGATTTGCTTCGAACTCATATTCAAAGATCTATATGAAAATTCATTAAAAGCTGCATTCCAATTTTCCGGAAATTTCACATTTCCGGGTGGAAAGTGGGTGGTAAATAGGGCGAAAGTTAAGTTTTTGTGCAGTTTGCTTCAAACTCGTTTTCAAAGATCTAAATGAAAATGCATTTAAAACAACATACCAATTTTCCGGAAAATTCATCCCGCTCGGTGGAAAGTGGGTGGTAAATAGGGCGAAAGTTGAGTTCTTATGCGATTTGCTTCGAACTCATTTTCAAATATCTATATGAAAATTCATTTAAAACTGCATACCTATTTCCCGGAAAATTCACCCCCCTTGGTGTAGAGAGTGTGGTAAATAGGGCGAAAGTTGATTTATTTTGCGATTTGCTTCAAACTCATTTTCAAAGATCTATATGAAAATTCATTAAAAGCTGCATTCCAATTTTCCGGGTGGAAAGTGGGTGGTAAATAGGGCGAAAGTTGAGTTTTTGTGCAGCTTGCTTCAAACTCGTTTTCAAATATCTATATGAAAATTCATTTAAAACTGCATACCTATTTCCCGGAAAATTCACCCCCCTGGGTGGAAAGTGGGTGGTAAATAAGGCGAAAGTTGGGTTTTTGTGCAGTTTGCTTCAAACTCGTTTTCAAAGATCTAAATGAAAATGCATTTAAAACAACATACCAATTTTCCGGAAAATTCATCCCGGTCGGTGGAAAGTGGGTGGTAAATAGGGCGAAAGTTGAGTTCTTATGCGATTTGCTTCGAACTCATATTCAAAGATCTATATGAAAATTCATTAAAAGCTGCATTCCAATTTTCCGGAAATTTCACATTTCCGGGTGGAAAGTGGGTGGTAAATAGGGCGAAAGTTAAGTTTTTGTGCAGTTTGCTTCAAACTCGATTTCAAAGATCTAAATGAAAATGCATTTAAAACAACATACCAATTTTCCGGAAAATTCATCCCGCTCGGTGGAAAGTGGGTGGTAAATAGGGCGAAAGTTGAGTTCTTATGCGATTTGCTTCGAACTCATTTTCAAATATCTATACGAAAATTCATTTAAAACTGCATACCTATTTCCCGGAAAATTCACCCCCCTTGGTGTAGAGAGTGTGGTAAATAGGGCGAAAGTTGAGTGTTTATGCGATTTGCTTCAAACTCATTTTCAAAGATCAATATGAAAATTCATTAAAAGCTGCATTCCAAATTTCCGGAAATTTCACATTTCCGGTGGAAAGTGGGTGGTAAATAGGGCGAAAGTTGAGTTTTTGTGCAGTTTGCTTCAAACTCGTATTCAAATATCTACATGAAAATTCATTTAAAACTGAATACCAATTTTCCGGAAAATTCACCCCCCTGGGTGGAAAGTGGGTGGTAAATAGGGCGAAAGTTGAGTTCATATACGATTTGCTTCAAACTCATTTTCAAAGATTTTCAATATGAAAATTCATTTAAAACTGCATACCAATTTAACGGAAAATTCACATTCCCGGATGGAAAGTGGGTGGTAAATAGGGCGAATGTTTTTATGCGATTTGCTTCGAACTCAATTTCAAAGATCTATATGAAAATTCATTTAAGACTGCATACCAATTTTCCGGAAAATTCATCCCGCTCGGTGGAGAGTGGGTGGTAAATAGGGCGAAAGTTGAGTTCTTATGCGATTTGCTTCGAACTCATATTCAATGATCTATATGAAAATTCATTTAAAACTGCATACCTATTTCCCGGAATTTTCACCCTCCTGGGTCGAAAGTGGGTGGTAAATAGGGCGAAAGTTGACTTTTTATACGATTTGCTTCACTCATTTTAAAAGATTTTCAATATGAAAATTTATTTAAAGCTGCATACCAATTTAACGGAAAATTCACATTCCCGGATGGAAAGTGGGTGGTAAAAAGCCCAAAGTTGACTTCTTATGCGATTTGCTTCAAACTCATTTTCAAAGATCTTTATGAAAATTCATTTAAAACTGCATTCCAATTTTCCGGAAATTTCACATTTCCGGGTTTAAAGTGGGTGGTAAAGAGGGCGAAAGTTGAGTTTTTGTGCAGTTTGCTTCAAGCTCGTTTTCAAATATCTACATGAAACTTCATTTAAAACTGAATACCAATTTTCCGGAAAATTCACTCCCCTGGGTGGAAAGTGGGTGGTAACTAGAGCGAAAGTTGAGTTCTTATGCGATTTGCTTCAAACTCATTTTCAAAGATCTATATGAAAATTCATTTAAGACTGCATACCAATTTTCCGGAAAATTCATCCCGCTCGGTGGTAAGTGTTTGGTAAATAGGGCGAAAGTTGAGTTTTTATGCGATTTGCATCAAACTCAATTTCAAAGATCTATATGAAAATTCATTAAAAACTGCATACCAATTTTCCGGAAAATTCATCCCGCTCGGTGGAAAGTGGGTGGTAAATAGGGCGAAAGTTGAGTTCTTATGCGATTTGCTTCAAACTCATTTTCAAAGATCTATATGAAAATTCATTTAAGACTACATACCAATTTTCCGGAAAATTCATCCCGCTCGGTGGAAAGTGGGTGGTAAATAGGGCGAAAGTTGAGTTCTTATGCGATTTGCTTCAAACTCATTTTCAAAGATGTAAATGAAAATGCATTTAAAACAACATACCAATTTTCCGGAAAATTCATCCCGCTGGGTGGAAAGTGGGTGGTAAATAGGGCGAAAGTTGAGTTTTTATACGATTTGCTTCACTCATTTTCAAAGATTTTCAATTTGAAAATTCATTTAAAACTGCATACCAATTTAACGGAAAATTCACATTCCCGGATGGAAAGTGGGTGGTAAAAAGCCCAAAGTTGAGTTCTTATGCGATTTGCTTCAAACTCATTTTCAAAGATCTATATGAAAATTCATTTAAAACTGCATTCTTATTTAACGGAAAATTCACATTCCCTGATGGAAAGTGGGTGGTAAAAAGCCCAAAGTTGACTTCTTATGCGATTTGCTTCAAACTCATTTTCAAAGATCTATATGAAAATTCATTTAAAACTGCATTCCAATTTTCCGGAAATTTCACATTTCCGGGTGGAAAGTGGGTGGTAAATAGGGCGAAAGTTGAGTTTTTGTGCAGTTTGCTTCAAGCTCGTTTTCAAATATCTACATGAAACTTCTTTTAAAACTGAATACCAATTTTCCGGAAAATTCACTCCCCTGGATGGAAAGTGGGTGGTAAATAGGGCGAAAGTTGATTTTTTATACGATTTGCTTCACTCATTTTCAAAGATTTTCAATATGAAAATTCATTTAAAACTGCATACCAATTTAACGGAAAATTCACATTCCCGGATGGAAAGTGGGTGGTAAATAGGGCGAAAGTTGAGTTCTTATGCGATTTGCTTCAAACTCATTTTCATAGATCTATATGACTGCATACCAATTTTCCGGAAAATTCATCCCGCTCGGTGGAAAATGTGTGGTAAATAGGGCGAAAGTTGAGTTTTTATACGATTTGCTTCACTCATTTTCAAAGATTTTCAACATGAAAATTCATTTAAAACTGCATACCAATTTTACGGAAAATTCACTCCCCTGGGTGGAAAGTGGGTGGTAAATAGGGCGAAAGTTGAGTTTTTATACGATTTGCTTCACTCATTTTCAAAGATTTTCAATATGAAAATTCATTTAAAACTGCATACCAATTTTACGGAAAATTCACTCCCCTGGGTGGAAAGTGGGTGGTAAATAGGGCGAAAGTTGAGTTTTTGTGCAGTTTGCTTCAAGCTCGTTTTCAAATATCTACATGAAACTTCATTTAAAACTGAATACCAATTTTCCGGAAAATTCACTCCCCTGGGTGGAAAGTGGGTGGTAAATAGGGCGAAAGTTGAGTTCTTATGCGATTTGCTTCGAACTCATATTCAAAGATCTATATGAAAATTCATTTAAGACTGCATACCTATTTCCCGGAAAATTCACCCCCCTGGGTGGAAAGTGGGTGGTAAATAAGGCGAAAGTTGAGTTTTTGTGCAGTTTGCTTCAAACTCGTTTTCAAATATCGATATGAAAATTCATTTAAAACTGCATACCTATTTCCCGGAAAATTCACCCCCCTTGGTGTAGAGAGTGTGGTAAATAGGGCGAAAGTTGATTTTTTTTGCTATTTGCTTCAAACTCATTTTCAAAGATCTATATGAAAATTCATTAAAAGCTGCATTCCAATTTTCCGGGTGGAAAGTGGGTGGTAAATAGGGCGAAAGTTGAGTTTTTGTGCAGCTTGCTTCAAACTCGTTTTCAAATATCTACATGAAAATTCATTTAAAACTGAATACCAATTTTCCGGAAAATTCACCCCCCTGGGTGGAAAGTGGGTGGTAAATAGAACGAAAGTTGAGTTCTTATGCGATTTGCTTCAAACTCATTTTCAAAGATCTATATGAAAATTCATTTAAAACTGCGTACCTATTTCCCGGAAAATTCACCCCCCTGGGTGGAAAGTGGGTGGTAAATAAGGCGAAAGTTGAGTTTTTGTGCAGTTTGCTTCAAACTCGTTTTCAAATATCTATATGAAAATTCATTTAAAACTGCATACCTATTTCCCGGAAAATTCACCCCCCTTGGTAGAGAGAGTGTGGTCAATAGGGCGAAAGTTGAGTTCTTATGCGATTTGCTTCAAACTCATTTTCAAAGATCTATATGAAAATTCATTAAAAGCTGCATTCCAATTTTCCGGGTGGAAAGTGGGTGGTAAATAGGGCGAAAGTTGAGTTTTTGTGCAGTTTGCTTCAAACTCGTTTTCAAATATCTACATGAAAATTCATTTAAAACTGAATACCAATTTTCCGGAAAATTCACTCCCCTGGGTGGAAAGTGGGTGGTAAATAGGGCGAAAGTTGAGTTTTTATACGATTTGCTTCACTCATTTTCAAATATTTTCAATATGAAAATTCATTTAAAACTGCATACCAATTTAACGGAAAATTCACATTCCCGGATGTAAAGTGGGTGGTAAATAGGGCGAAAGTTGAGTTTTTATGCGATTTGCTTCAAACTCAATTTCAAAGATCTATATGAAAATTCATTTAAAACTGCAGACCAATTTAACGGAAAATTCATCCCGATCGGTGGAGAGTGGGTGGTAAATAGGGCGAAAGTTGAGTTTTTATACGATTTGCTTCACTCATTTTCAAAGATTTTCAATATGAAAATTCATTTAAAACTGCATACCAATTTAACGGAAAATTCACATTCCCGGATGGAAAGTGGGTGGTAAATAGGGCGAAAGTTGAGTTTTTATACGATTTGCTTCACTCATTTTCAAAGATTTTCAATATGAAAATTCATTTAAAACTGCATACCACTTTAACGGAAAATTCACATTCCCGGATGGAAAGTGGGTGGTAAATAGGGCGAAAGTTGAGTTCTTATGCGATTTGCTTCAAACTCATTTTCAAAGATCTATATGAAAATTCATTTCAGACTGCATACCAATTTAACGGAAAATTCACATTCCCGGATGGAAAGTGTGTGGTAAATATGGCGAAAGTTGAGTTCTTATGCGATTTGCTTCAAACTCATTTTCAAAGATCTATATGAAAATTCATTTAAAACTGCATACCTATTTCCCGGAAAATTCACCCCCCTTGGTGTAGAGAGTGTGGTAAATAGGGCGAAAGTTGATTTTTTTTGCGATTTGCTTCAAACTCATTTTCAAAGATGTAAATGAAAATGCATTTAAAACAACATACCAATTTTTCGGAAAATTCATCCCGCTCGGTGGAAAGTGGGTTGTAAATAGGGCGAAAGTTGAGTTCTTATGCGATTTGCTTCAAACTCATTTTCAAAGATGTTAATGAAAATGCATTTAAAACAACATACCAATTTTTCGGAAAATTCATCCCGCTCGGTGGAGAGTGGGTGGTAAATAGAGCGAAAGTTGAGTTCTTATGTGATTTGCTTCGAACTCATATTCAAAGATCTATATGAAAATTCATTTAAAACTGCATACCTATTTCCCGGAAAATTCACCCCCCTTGGTGTAGAGAGTGTGGTAAATAGGGCGAAAGTTGAGTTTTTTTGCGATTTGCTTCAAACTCATTTTCAAAGATGTAAATGAAAATGCATTTAAAACAACATACCAATTTTCCGGAAAATTCATCCCGCTCGGTGGAAAGTGGGTGGAAAATAGGGCGAAAGTTGAGTTCTTATGCGATTTGCTTCAAGCTCATTTTCAAAGATCTATATGAAAATTCATTTAAAACTGAATACCAATTTTCCGGAAATTTCACTACCCTGGGTGGAAAGTGGGTGGTAAATAGGGCGAAAGTTGAGTTCTTATGCGATTTGCTTCGAACTCATATTCAAAGATCTATATGAAAATTCATTTAAAACTGCATACCTATTTCCCGGAAAATTCACCCCCCTGGGTGGAAAGTGTGTGGTAAATAGGGCGAAAGTTGAGTTTTTATACGATTTGCTTCACTCATTTTCAAAGATTTTCAATATGAAAATTCATTTTAAACTGCATACCAATTTTACGGAAAATTCACTCCCCTGGGTGGAAAGTGGGTGGTAAATAGGGCGAAAGTTGAGTTTTTATACGATTTGCTTCACTCATTTTCAAAGATTTTCTATATGAAAATTCATTTAAAACTGCATACCAATTTAACGGAAAATTCACATTCCCGGATGGAAAGTGTGTGGTAAATATGGCGAAAGTTGAGTTCTTATGCGATTTGCTTCAAACTCATTTTCAAAGATCTATATGAAAATTCATTTAAAACTGCATTCCAATTTTCCGGAAATTTCACATTTCCGGGTGGAAAGTGGGTGGTAAATAGGGCGAAAGTTGAGTTTTTGTGCAGTTTGCTTCAAGCTCGTTTTCAAATATCTACATGAATCTTCATTTAAAACTGAATACCAATTTTCCGGAAAATTCACTCCCCTGGGTGGAAAGTGGGTGGTAAATAGGGCGAAAGTTGAGTTCTTATGCGATTTGCTTCGAACTCATATTCAAAGATCTATATGAAAATTCATTTAAAACTGCATACCTATTTCCCGGAAAATTCACCCCCCTGGGTGGAAAGTGGGTGGTAAATAAGGCGAAAGTTGAGTTTTTGTGCAGTTTGCTTCAAACTCGTTTTCAAATATCTATATGAAAATTCATTTAAAACTGCATACCTATTTCCCGGAAAATTCACCCCCCTTGGTGTAGAGAGTGTGGTAAATAGGGCGAAAGTTGATTTTTTTTGCTATTTGCTTCAAACTCATTTTCAAAGATCTATATGAAAATTCATTAAAAGCTGCATTCCAATTTTCCGGGTGGAAAGTGGGTGGTAAATAGGGCGAAAGTTGTGTTTTTGTGCAGCTTGCTTCAAACTCGTTTTCAAATATCTACATGAAAATTCATTTAAAACTGAATACCAATTTTCCGGAAAATTCACCCCCCTGGGTGGAAAGTGGGTGGTAAATAGGGCGAAAGTTGAGTTTTTGTGCAGTTTGCTTCAAACTCATATTCAAAGATCTATATGAAAATTCATTTAAAACTGCATACCTATTTCCCGGAAAATTCACCCCCCTTGGTAAAGAGAGTGTGGTCAATAGGGCGAAAGTTGAGTTCTTATGCGATTTGCTTCAAACTCATTTTCAAAGATCTATATGAAAATTCATTTAAAACTGCGTACCTATTTCCCGGAAAATTAATCCCCCTGGGTGGAAAGTGGGTGGTAAATAAGGCGAAAGTTAAGTTTTTCTGCAGTTTGCTTCAAACTCGTTTTCAAATATCTACATGAAAATTCATTTTAAACTGCATACCTATTTCCCGGAAAATTCACCCCCCTTGGTAGAGAAAGTGTGGTCAATAGGGCGAAAGTTGAGTTCTTATGCGATTTGCTTCAAACTCATTTTCAAAGATCTATATGAAAATTCATTTAAAACTGCGTACCTATTTCCCGGAAAATTCGCCCCCCTGGGTGGAAAGTGGGTGGTAAATAAGGCGAAAGTTGAGTTTTTGTGCAGTTTGCTTCAAACTCGTTTTCAAATATCTACATGAAACTTCAATTAAAACTGCATACCTATTTCCCGGAAAATTCACCCCCCTTGGTGTAGAGAGTGTGGTAAATAGGGCGAAAGTTGAGTTTTTTTGCTATTTGCTTCAAACTCATTTTCAAAGATCTATATGAAAATTCATTAAAAGCTGCATTCCATTTTTCTGGAAATTTCACATTTCCGGGTGGAAAGTGGGTGGTAAATAGGGCGAAAGTTGAGTTTTTGTGCAATTTGCTTCAAACTCGTTTTCAAAGATCTAAATAAAAATGCATTTAAAACAACATACCAATTTTCCGTAAAATTCACCCCCCTGGGTGGAAAGTGGGTGGTAAATAGGGCGAAAGTTGAGTTTTTGTGCAGTTTGCTTCAAACTCGTTTTCAAATATCTATATGAAAATTCATTCAAAACTGCATACCTATTTCCCGGAAAATTCACCCCCCTTGGTGTAGAGAGTGTGGTAAATAGGGCGAAAGTTGATTTTTTTTGCGATTTGCTTCAAACTCATTTTCAAAGATGTAAATGAAAATGCATTTAAAACAACATACCAATTTTCCGGAAAATTCATCCCGCTCGGTGGAAATTGGGTGGTAAATAGGGCGAAAGTTGAGTTTTTGTGCAGTTTGCTTTAAACTCGTTTTCAAATATCTACATGAAAATTCATTTAAAACTGCATACCTATTTCCCGGAAAATTCACCCCCCTGGGTGGAAAGTGGGTGGTAAATAGGGCGAAAGTTGAGTTTTTGTGCAGTTTGCTTCAAACTCGTTTTCAAATATCTATATGAAAATTCATTTAAAACTGCATACCTATTTCCCGGAAAATTCACCCCCCTTGGTAGAGAGAGTGTGGTCAATAGGGCGAAAGTTGAGTTCTTATGCGATTTGCTTCAAACTCATTTTCAAAGATCTATATGAAAATTCATTAAAAGCTGCATTCCAAATTTCCGGAAAATTCACATTCCCGGATGAAAAGTGTGTGGTAAATAGGGCGAAAGTTGAGTTCTTATGCGATTTGCTTCAAACTCATTTTCAAAGATCTATATGAAAATTCATTTAAAACTGCATACCTATTTCCCGGAAAATTCACCCCCCTTGGTGTAGAGAGTGTGGTAAATAGGGCGAAAGTTGATTTTTTTTGCGATTTGCTTCAAACTCATTTTCAAAGATGTAAATGAAAATGCATTTAAAACAACATACCAATTTTCCAGAAAATTCATCCCGGTCGGTGGAAAGTGGGTGGTAAATAGGGCGAAAGTTGAGTTCTTATGCGATTTGCTTCAAACTCATTTTCAAAGATCAATATGAAAATTCATTTAAGACTGCATACAAATTTTCCGGAAAATTCATCCCGCTCGGTGGAAAGTGTGTGGTAAATAGGGCGAAAGTTGAGTTTTTATACGATTTGCTTCACTCATTTTCAAAGATTTTCAATATGAAAATTCATTTAAAACTGCATACCAATTTAACGGAAAATTCACATTCCCTGATGGAAAGTGGGTGGTAAAAATCCCAAAGTTGAGTTCTTATGCGATTTGCTTCAAACTCATTTTCAAAGATCTATATGAAAATTCATTTAAAACTGCATTCCAATTTTCCGGAAATTTCAAATTTCCGGGTGGAAAGTGGGTGGTAAATAGGGCGAAAGTTAAGTTTTTGTGCAGTTTGCTTCAAACTCGTTTTCAAAGATCTAAATGAAAATGCATTTAAAACAACATACCAATTTTCCGGAAAATTCATCCCGCTCGGTGGAAAGTGGGTGGTAAATAGGGCGAAAGTTGAGTTCTTATGCGATTTGCTTCGAACTCATATTCAAAGATCAATATGAAAATTCATTTAAGACTGCATACAAATTTTCCGGAAAATTCATCCCGCTCGGTGGAAAGTGGGTGGTAAATAGGGCGAAAGTTGAGTTCTTATGCGATTTGCTTCGAACTCATATTCAAAGATCTATATGAAAATTCATTAAAAGCTGCATTCCAATTTTCCGGAAATTTCACATTTCCGGGTGGAAAGTGGGTGGTAAATAGGGCGAAAGTTAAGTTTTTGTGCAGTTTGCTTCAAACTCGTTTTCAAAGATCTAAATGAAAATGCATTTAAAACAACATACCAATTTTCCGGAAAATTCATCCCGCTCGGTGGAAAGTGGGTGGTAAATAGGGCGAAAGTTGAGTTCTTATGCGATTTGCTTCGAACTCATTTTCAAATATCTATATGAAAATTCATTTAAAACTGCATACCTATTTCCCGGAAAATTCACCCCCCTTGGTGTAGAGAGTGTGGTAAATAGGGCGAAAGTTGATTTTTTTTGCGATTTGCTTCAAACTCATTTTCAAAGATCTATATGAAAATTCATTAAAAGCTGCATTCCAATTTTCCGGGTGGAAAGTGGGTGGTAAATAGGGCGAAAGTTGAGTTTTTGTGCAGCTTGCTTCAAACTCGTTTTCAAATATCTATATGAAAATTCATTTAAAACTGCATACCTATTTCCCGGAAAATTCACCCCCCTGGGTGGAAAGTGGGTGGTAAATAAGGCGAAAGTTGGGTTTTTGTGCAGTTTGCTTCAAACTCGTTTTCAAAGATCTAAATGAAAATGCATTTAAAACAACATACCAATTTTCCGGAAAATTCATCCCGGTCGGTGGAAAGTGGGTGGTAAATAGGGCGAAAGTTGAGTTCTTATGCGATTTGCTTCGAACTCATATTCAAAGATCTATATGAAAATTCATTAAAAGCTGCATTCCAATTTTCCGGAAATTTCACATTTCCGGGTGGAAAGTGGGTGGTAAATAGGGCGAAAGTTAAGTTTTTGTGCAGTTTGCTTCAAACTCGATTTCAAAGATCTAAATGAAAATGCATTTAAAACAACATACCAATTTTCCGGAAAATTCATCCCGCTCGGTGGAAAGTGGGTGGTAAATAGGGCGAAAGTTGAGTTCTTATGCGATTTGCTTCGAACTCATTTTCAAATATCTATACGAAAATTCATTTAAAACTGCATACCTATTTCCCGGAAAATTCACCCCCCTTGGTGTAGAGAGTGTGGTAAATAGGGCGAAAGTTGAGTGTTTATGCGATTTGCTTCAAACTCATTTTCAAAGATCAATATGAAAATTCATTAAAAGCTGCATTCCAAATTTCCGGAAATTTCACATTTCCGGTGGAAAGTGGGTGGTAAATAGGGCGAAAGTTGAGTTTTTGTGCAGTTTGCTTCAAACTCGTATTCAAATATCTACATGAAAATTCATTTAAAACTGAATACCAATTTTCCGGAAAATTCACCCCCCTGGGTGGAAAGTGGGTGGTAAATAGGGCGAAAGTTGAGTTCATATACGATTTGCTTCAAACTCATTTTCAAAGATTTTCAATATGAAAATTCATTTAAAACTGCATACCAATTTAACGGAAAATTCACATTCCCGGATGGAAAGTGGGTGGTAAATAGGGCGAATGTTTTTATGCGATTTGCTTCGAACTCAATTTCAAAGATCTATATGAAAATTCATTTAAGACTGCATACCAATTTTCCGGAAAATTCATCCCGCTCGGTGGAGAGTGGGTGGTAAATAGGGCGAAAGTTGAGTTCTTATGCGATTTGCTTCGAACTCATATTCAATGATCTATATGAAAATTCATTTAAAACTGCATACCTATTTCCCGGAATTTTCACCCTCCTGGGTCGAAAGTGGGTGGTAAATAGGGCGAAAGTTGACTTTTTATACGATTTGCTTCACTCATTTTAAAAGATTTTCAATATGAAAATTTATTTAAAGCTGCATACCAATTTAACGGAAAATTCACATTCCCGGATGGAAAGTGGGTGGTAAAAAGCCCAAAGTTGACTTCTTATGCGATTTGCTTCAAACTCATTTTCAAAGATCTTTATGAAAATTCATTTAAAACTGCATTCCAATTTTCCGGAAATTTCACATTTCCGGGTTTAAAGTGGGTGGTAAAGAGGGCGAAAGTTGAGTTTTTGTGCAGTTTGCTTCAAGCTCGTTTTCAAATATCTACATGAAACTTCATTTAAAACTGAATACCAATTTTCCGGAAAATTCACTCCCCTGGGTGGAAAGTGGGTGGTAACTAGAGCGAAAGTTGAGTTCTTATGCGATTTGCTTCAAACTCATTTTCAAAGATCTATATGAAAATTCATTTAAGACTGCATACCAATTTTCCGGAAAATTCATCCCGCTCGGTGGTAAGTGTTTGGTAAATAGGGCGAAAGTTGAGTTTTTATGCGATTTGCATCAAACTCAATTTCAAAGATCTATATGAAAATTCATTAAAAACTGCATACCAATTTTCCGGAAAATTCATCCCGCTCGGTGGAAAGTGGGTGGTAAAAAGCCCAAAGTTGACTTCTTATGCGATTTGCTTCAAACTCATTTTCAAAGATCTATATGAAAATTCATTTAAAACTGCATTCCAATTTTCCGGAAATTTCACATTTCCGGGTGGAAAGTGGGTGGTAAATAGGGCGAAAGTTGAGTTTTTGTGCAGTTTGCTTCAAGCTCGTTTTCAAATATCTACATGAAACTTCTTTTAAAACTGAATACCAATTTTCCGGAAAATTCACTCCCCTGGATGGAAAGTGGGTGGTAAATAGGGCGAAAGTTGATTTTTTATACGATTTGCTTCACTCATTTTCAAAGATTTTCAATATGAAAATTCATTTAAAACTGCATACCAATTTAGCGGAAAATTCACATTCCCGGATGGAAAGTGGGTGGTAAATAGGGCGAAAGTTGAGTTCTTATGCGATTTGCTTCAAACTCATTTTCATAGATCTATATGACTGCATACCAATTTTCCGGAAAATTCATCCCGCTCGGTGGAAAGTGTGTGGTAAATAGGGCGAAAGTTGAGTTTTTATACGATTTGCTTCACTCATTTTCAAAGATTTTCAACATGAAAATTCATTTAAAACTGCATACCAATTTTACGGAAAATTCACTCCCCTGGGTGGAAAGTGGGTGGTAAATAGGGCGAAAGTTGATTTTTTTTGCTATTTGCTTCAAACTCATTTTCAAAGATCTATATGAAAATTCATTAAAAGCTGCATTCCAATTTTCCGGGTGGAAAGTGGGTGGTAAATAGGGCGAAAGTTGAGTTTTTGTGCAGCTTGCTTCAAACTCGTTTTCAAATATCTACATGAAAATTCATTTAAAACTGAATACCAATTTTCCGGAAAATTCACTCCCCTGGGTGGAAAGTGGGTGGTAAATAGGGCGAAAGTTGAGTTTTTATACGATTTGCTTCACTCATTTTCAAATATTTTCAATATGAAAATTCATTTAAAACTGCATACCAATTTAACGGAAAATTCACATTCCCGGATGTAAAGTGGGTGGTAAATAGGGCGAAAGTTGAGTTTTTATGCGATTTGCTTCAAACTCAATTTCAAAGATCTATATGAAAATTCATTTAAAACTGCAGACCAATTTAACGGAAAATTCATCCCGATCGGTGGAGAGTGGGTGGTAAATAGGGCGAAAGTTGAGTTTTTATACGATTTGCTTCACTCATTTTCAAAGATTTTCAATATGAAAATTCATTTAAAACTGCATACCAATTTAACGGAAAATTCACATTCCCGGATGGAAAGTGGGTGGTAAATAGGGCGAAAGTTGAGTTTTTATACGATTTGCTTCACTCATTTTCAAAGATTTTCAATATGAAAATTCATTTAAAACTGCATACCAATTTAACGGAAAATTCACATTCCCGGATGGAAAGTGGGTGGTAAATAGGGCGAAAGTTGAGTTCTTATGCGATTTGCTTCAAACTCATTTTCAAAGATCTATATGAAAATTCATTTCAGACTGCATACCAATTTAACGGAAAATTCACATTCCCGGATGGAAAGTGTGTGGTAAATATGGCGAAAGTTGAGTTCTTATGCGATTTGCTTCAAACTCATTTTCAAAGATCTATATGAAAATTCATTTAAAACTGCATACCTATTTCCCGGAAAATTCACCCCCCTTGGTGTAGAGAGTGTGGTAAATAGGGCGAAAGTTGATTTTTTTTGCGATTTGCTTCAAACTCATTTTCAAAGATGTAAATGAAAATGCATTTAAAACAACATACCAATTTTTCGGAAAATTCATCCCGCTCGGTGGAAAGTGGGTTGTAAATAGGGCGAAAGTTGAGTTCTTATGCGATTTGCTTCAAACTCATTTTCAAAGATGTTAATGAAAATGCATTTAAAACAACATACCAATTTTTCGGAAAATTCATCCCGCTCGGTGGAGAGTGGGTGGTAAATAGAGCGAAAGTTGAGTTCTTATGTGATTTGCTTCGAACTCATATTCAAAGATCTATATGAAAATTCATTTAAAACTGCATACCTATTTCCCGGAAAATTCACCCCCCTTGGTGTAGAGAGTGTGGTAAATAGGGCGAAAGTTGAGTTTTTTTGCGATTTGCTTCAAACTCATTTTCAAAGATGTAAATGAAAATGCATTTAAAACAACATACCAATTTTCCGGAAAATTCATCCCGCTCGGTGGAAAGTGGGTGGAAAATAGGGCGAAAGTTGAGTTCTTATGCGATTTGCTTCAAGCTCATTTTCAAAGATCTATATGAAAATTCATTTAAAACTGAATACCAATTTTCCGGAAATTTCACTACCCTGGGTGGAAAGTGGGTGGTAAATAGGGCGAAAGTTGAGTTCTTATGCGATTTGCTTCGAACTCATATTCAAAGATCTATATGAAAATTCATTTAAAACTGCATACCTATTTCCCGGAAAATTCACCCCCCTGGGTGGAAAGTGTGTGGTAAATAGGGCGAAAGTTGAGTTTTTATACGATTTGCTTCACTCATTTTCAAAGATTTTCAATATGAAAATTCATTTTAAACTGCATACCAATTTTACGGAAAATTCACTCCCCTGGGTGGAAAGTGGGTGGTAAATAGGGCGAAAGTTGAGTTTTTATACGATTTGCTTCACTCATTTTCAAAGATTTTCTATATGAAAATTCATTTAAAACTGCATACCAATTTAACGGAAAATTCACATTCCCGGATGGAAAGTGTGTGGTAAATATGGCGAAAGTTGAGTTCTTATGCGATTTGCTTCAAACTCATTTTCAAAGATCTATATGAAAATTCATTTAAAACTGCATTCCAATTTTCCGGAAATTTCACATTTCCGGGTGGAAAGTGGGTGGTAAATAGGGCGAAAGTTGAGTTTTTGTGCAGTTTGCTTCAAGCTCGTTTTCAAATATCTACATGAATCTTCATTTAAAACTGAATACCAATTTTCCGGAAAATTCACTCCCCTGGGTGGAAAGTGGGTGGTAAATAGGGCGAAAGTTGAGTTCTTATGCGATTTGCTTCGAACTCATATTCAAAGATCTATATGAAAATTCATTTAAAACTGCATACCTATTTCCCGGAAAATTCACCCCCCTGGGTGGAAAGTGGGTGGTAAATAAGGCGAAAGTTGAGTTTTTGTGCAGTTTGCTTCAAACTCGTTTTCAAATATCTATATGAAAATTCATTTAAAACTGCATACCTATTTCCCGGAAAATTCACCCCCCTTGGTGTAGAGAGTGTGGTAAATAGGGCGAAAGTTGATTTTTTTTGCTATTTGCTTCAAACTCATTTTCAAAGATCTATATGAAAATTCATTAAAAGCTGCATTCCAATTTTCCGGGTGGAAAGTGGGTGGTAAATAGGGCGAAAGTTGTGTTTTTGTGCAGCTTGCTTCAAACTCGTTTTCAAATATCTACATGAAAATTCATTTAAAACTGAATACCAATTTTCCGGAAAATTCACCCCCCTGGGTGGAAAGTGGGTGGTAAATAGGGCGAAAGTTGAGTTTTTGTGCAGTTTGCTTCAAACTCATATTCAAAGATCTATATGAAAATTCATTTAAAACTGCAGACCAATTTAACGGAAAATTCATCCCGATCGGTGGAGAGTGGGTGGTAAATAGAACGAAAGTTGAGTTCTTATGCGATTTGCTTCAAACTCATTTTCAAAGATCTATATGAAAATTCATTTAAAACTGAATACCAATTTTCCGGAAAATTCACCCCCCTGGGTGGAAAGTGGGTGGTAAATAGGGCGAAAGTTGAGTTTTTGTGCAGCTTGCTTCAAACTCGTTTTCAAATATCTACATGAAAATTCATTTAAAACTGAATACCAATTTTCCGGAAAATTCACCCCCCTGGGTGGAAAGTGGGTGGTAAATAGAACGAAAGTTGAGTTCTTATGCGATTTGCTTCAAACTCATTTTCAAAGATCTATATGAAAATTCATTTAAAACTGCGTACCTATTTCCCGGAAAATTCACCCCCCTGGGTGGAAAGTGGGTGGTAAATAAGGCGAAAGTTGAGTTTTTGTGCAGTTTGCTTCAAACTCGTTTTCAAATATCTATATGAAAATTCATTTAAAACTGCATACCTATTTCCCGGAAAATTCACCCCCCTTGGTGTAGAGAGTGTGGTAAATAGGGCGAAAGTTGATTTTTTTTGCTATTTGCTTCAAACTCATTTTCAAAGATCTATATGAAAATTCATTAAAAGCTGCATTCCAATTTTCCGGGTGGAAAGTGGGTGGTAAATAGGGCGAAAGTTGTGTTTTTGTGCAGCTTGCTTCAAACTCGTTTTCAAATATCTACATGAAAATTCATTTAAAACTGAATACCAATTTTCCGGAAAATTCACTCCCCTGGGTGGAAAGTGGGTGGTAAATAGGGCGAAAGTTGAGTTCTTATGCGATTTGCTTCAAACTCATTTTCATAGATCTATATGACTGCATACCAATTTTCCGGAAAATTCATCCCGCTCGGTGGAAAGTGTGTGGTAAATAGGGCGAAAGTTGAGTTTTTATACGATTTGCTTCACTCATTTTCAAAGATTTTCAACATGAAAATTCATTTAAAACTGCATACCAATTTTACGGAAAATTCACTCCCCTGGGTGGAAAGTGGGTGGTAAATAGGGCGAAAGTTGATTTTTTTTGCTATTTGCTTCAAACTCATTTTCAAAGATCTATATGAAAATTCATTAAAAGCTGCATTCCAATTTTCCGGGTGGAAAGTGGGTGGTAAATAGGGCGAAAGTTGAGTTTTTGTGCAGCTTGCTTCAAACTCGTTTTCAAATATCTACATGAAAATTCATTTAAAACTGAATACCAATTTTCCGGAAAATTCACCCCCCTGGGTGGAAAGTGGGTGGTAAATAGAACGAAAGTTGAGTTCTTATGCGATTTGCTTCAAACTCATTTTCAAAGATCTATATGAAAATTCATTTAAAACTGCGTACCTATTTCCCGGAGAATTCACCCCCCTGGGTGGAAAGTGGTTGGTAAATAAGGCGAAAGTTGAGTTTTTGTGCAGTTTGCTTCAAACTCGTTTTCAAATATCTATATGAAAATTCATTTAAAACTGCATACCTATTTCCCGGAAAATTCACCCCGCTTGGTAGAGAGAGTGTGGTCAATAGGGCGAAAGTTGAGTTCTTATGCGATTTGCTTCAAACTCATTTTCAAAGATCTATATGAAAATTCATTAAAAGCTGCATTCCAATTTTCCGGGTGGAAAGTGGGTGGTAAATAGGGCGAAAGTTGAGTTTTTGTGCAGTTTGCTTCAAACTCGTTTTCAAATATCTACATGAAAATTCATTTAAAACTGAATACCAATTTTCCGGAAAATTCACTCCCCTGGGTGGAAAGTGGGTGGTAAATAGGGCGAAAGTTGAGTTTTTATACGATTTGCTTCACTCATTTTCAAATATTTTCAATATGAAAATTCATTTAAAACTGCATACCAATTTAACGGAAAATTCACATTCCCGGATGTAAAGTGGGTGGTAAATAGGGCGAAAGTTGAGTTTTTATGCGATTTGCTTCAAACTCAATTTCAAAGATCTATATGAAAATTCATTTAAAACTGCAGACCAATTTAACGGAAAATTCATCCCGATCGGTGGAGAGTGGGTGGTAAATAGGGCGAAAGTTGAGTTTTTATACGATTTGCTTCACTCATTTTCAAAGATTTTCAATATGAAAATTCATTTAAAACTGCATACCAATTTAACGGAAAATTCACATTCCCGGATGGAAAGTGGGTGGTAAATAGGGCGAAAGTTGAGTTTTTATACGATTTGCTTCACTCATTTTCAAAGATTTTCAATATGAAAATTCATTTAAAACTGCATACCAATTTAACGGAAAATTCACATTCCCGGATGGAAAGTGGGTGGTAAATAGGGCGAAAGTTGAGTTCTTATGCGATTTGCTTCAAACTCATTTTCAAAGATCTATATGAAAATTCATTTCAGACTGCATACCAATTTAACGGAAAATTCACATTCCCGGATGGAAAGTGTGTGGTAAATATGGCGAAAGTTGAGTTCTTATGCGATTTGCTTCAAACTCATTTTCAAAGATCTATATGAAAATTCATTTAAAACTGCATACCTATTTCCCGGAAAATTCACCCCCCTTGGTGTAGAGAGTGTGGTAAATAGGGCGAAAGTTGATTTTTTTTGCGATTTGCTTCAAACTCATTTTCAAAGATGTAAATGAAAATGCATTTAAAACAACATACCAATTTTTCGGAAAATTCATCCCGCTCGGTGGAAAGTGGGTTGTAAATAGGGCGAAAGTTGAGTTCTTATGCGATTTGCTTCAAACTCATTTTCAAAGATGTTAATGAAAATGCATTTAAAACAACATACCAATTTTTCGGAAAATTCATCCCGCTCGGTGGAGAGTGGGTGGTAAATAGAGCGAAAGTTGAGTTCTTATGTGATTTGCTTCGAACTCATATTCAAAGATCTATATGAAAATTCATTTAAAACTGCATACCTATTTCCCGGAAAATTCACCCCCCTTGGTGTAGAGAGTGTGGTAAATAGGGCGAAAGTTGAGTTTTTTTGCGATTTGCTTCAAACTCATTTTCAAAGATGTAAATGAAAATGCATTTAAAACAACATACCAATTTTCCGGAAAATTCATCCCGCTCGGTGGAAAGTGGGTGGAAAATAGGGCGAAAGTTGAGTTCTTATGCGATTTGCTTCAAGCTCATTTTCAAAGATCTATATGAAAATTCATTAAAAGCTGCATTCCAAATTTCCGGAAATTTCACATTTCCGGTGGAAAGTGGGTGGTAAATAGGGCGAAAGTTGAGTTCTTATGCGATTTGCTTCGAACTCATATTCAAAGATCTATATGAAAATTCATTTAAAACTGCATACCTATTTCCCGGAAAATTCACCCCCCTGGGTGGAAAGTGTGTGGTAAATAGGGCGAAAGTTGAGTTTTTATACGATTTGCTTCACTCATTTTCAAAGATTTTCAATATGAAAATTCATTTTAAACTGCATACCAATTTTACGGAAAATTCACTCCCCTGGGTGGAAAGTGGGTGGTAAATAGGGCGAAAGTTGAGTTTTTATACGATTTGCTTCACTCATTTTCAAAGATTTTCTATATGAAAATTCATTTAAAACTGCATACCAATTTAACGGAAAATTCACATTCCCGGATGGAAAGTGTGTGGTAAATATGGCGAAAGTTGAGTTCTTATGCGATTTGCTTCAAACTCATTTTCAAAGATCTATATGAAAATTCATTTAAAACTGCATTCCAATTTTCCGGAAATTTCACATTTCCGGGTGGAAAGTGGGTGGTAAATAGGGCGAAAGTTGAGTTTTTGTGCAGTTTGCTTCAAGCTCGTTTTCAAATATCTACATGAATCTTCATTTAAAACTGAATACCAATTTTCCGGAAAATTCACTCCCCTGGGTGGAAAGTGGGTGGTAAATAGGGCGAAAGTTGAGTTCTTATGCGATTTGCTTCGAACTCATATTCAAAGATCTATATGAAAATTCATTTAAAACTGCATACCTATTTCCCGGAAAATTCACCCCCCTGGGTGGAAAGTGGGTGGTAAATAAGGCGAAAGTTGAGTTTTTGTGCAGTTTGCTTCAAACTCGTTTTCAAATATCTATATGAAAATTCATTTAAAACTGCATACCTATTTCCCGGAAAATTCACCCCCCTTGGTGTAGAGAGTGTGGTAAATAGGGCGAAAGTTGATTTTTTTTGCTATTTGCTTCAAACTCATTTTCAAAGATCTATATGAAAATTCATTAAAAGCTGCATTCCAATTTTCCGGGTGGAAAGTGGGTGGTAAATAGGGCGAAAGTTGTGTTTTTGTGCAGCTTGCTTCAAACTCGTTTTCAAATATCTACATGAAAATTCATTTAAAACTGAATACCAATTTTCCGGAAAATTCACCCCCCTGGGTGGAAAGTGGGTGGTAAATAGGGCGAAAGTTGAGTTTTTGTGCAGTTTGCTTCAAACTCATATTCAAAGATCTATATGAAAATTCATTTAAAACTGCATACCTATTTCCCGGAAAATTCACCCCCCTTGGTAAAGAGAGTGTGGTCAATAGGGCGAAAGTTGAGTTCTTATGCGATTTGCTTCAAACTCATTTTCAAAGATCTATATGAAAATTCATTTAAAACTGCGTACCTATTTCCCGGAAAATTAATCCCCCTGGGTGGAAAGTGGGTGGTAAATAAGGCGAAAGTTAAGTTTTTCTGCAGTTTGCTTCAAACTCGTTTTCAAATATCTACATGAAACTTCAATTAAAACTGCATACCTATTTCCCGGAAAATTCACCCCCCTTGGTGTAGAGAGTGTGGTAAATAGGGCGAAAGTTGAGTTTTTTTGCTATTTGCTTCAAACTCATTTTCAAAGATCTATATGAAAATTCATTAAAAGCTGCATTCCATTTTTCTGGAAATTTCACATTTCCGGGTGGAAAGTGGGTGGTAAATAGGGCGAAAGTTGAGTTTTTGTGCAGTTTGCTTCAAACTCGTTTTCAAATATCTATATGAAAATTCATTCAAAACTGCATACCTATTTCCCGGAAAATTCACCCCCCTTGGTGTAGAGAGTGTGGTAAATAGGGCGAAAGTTGATTTTTTTTGCGATTTGCTTCAAACTCATTTTCAAAGATGTAAATGAAAATGCATTTAAAACAACATACCAATTTTCCGGAAAATTCATCCCGCTCGGTGGAAATTGGGTGGTAAATAGGGCGAAAGTTGAGTTTTTGTGCAGTTTGCTTTAAACTCGTTTTCAAATATCTACATGAAAATTCATTTAAAACTGCATACCTATTTCCCGGAAAATTCACCCCCCTGGGTGGAAAGTGGGTGGTAAATAGGGCGAAAGTTGAGTTTTTGTGCAGTTTGCTTCAAACTCGTTTTCAAATATCTATATGAAAATTCATTTAAAACTGCATACCTATTTCCCGGAAAATTCACCCCCCTTGGTAGAGAGAGTGTGGTCAATAGGGCGAAAGTTGAGTTCTTATGCGATTTGCTTCAAACTCATTTTCAAAGATCTATATGAAAATTCATTAAAAGCTGCATTCCAAATTTCCGGAAATTTCACATTTCCGGTGGAAAGTGGGTGGTAAATAGGGCGAAAGTTGAGTTTTTATACGATTTGCTTCACTCATTTTCAAAGATTTTCAATATGAAAATTCATTTAAAACTGCATACCAATTTAACGGAAAATTCACATTCCCGGATGAAAAGTGGGTGGTAAATAGGGCGAAAGTTGAGTTTTTATGCGATTTGCTTCAAACTCAATTTCAAAGATCTATATGAAAATTCATTTAAAACTGCAGACCAATTTAACGGAAAATTCATCCCTATCGGTGGAGAGTGGGTGGTAAATAGGGCGAAAGTTGAGTTCTTATGCGATTTGCTTCAAACTCATTTTCAAAGATCTATATGAAAATTCATTTAAAACTGTATACCTATTTCCCGGAAAATTCACCCCCCTTGGTGTAGAGAGTGTGGTAAATAGGGCGAAAGTTGATTTTGTTTGCGATTTGCTTCAAACTCATTTTCAAAGATGTAAATGAAAATACATTTAAAACAACATACCAATTTTCCGGAAAATTCATCCCGCTCGGTGGAAAGTGGGTGGTAAATAGGGGGAAAGTTGAGTTCTTATGCGATTTGCTTCAAACTCCTTTTCAAAGATGTAAATGAAAATGGATTTAAAACAACATACCAATTTTCCGAAAAATTCATCCCGCTCGGTGGAGAGTGGGTAGTAAATAGGGCGAAAGTTGAGTTCTTATGCGATTTGCTTCAAACTCATTTTCAAAGATCTATATGAAAATGCATTTAACACTGCATACCAATTTAACGGAAAATTCACATTCCCGGATGGAAAGTGGGGGGTAAAAAGCCCAGAGTTGAGTTCTTATGCGATTTGCTTCAAACTCATTTTCAAAGATCTATATGAAAATTCATTTAAAACTGCATACCTATTTCCCGGAAAATTCACCCCCCTTGGTGTAGAGAGTGTGGTAAATAGGGCGAAAGTTGATTTTTTTTGCGATTTGCTTCAAACTCATTTTCAAAGATGTAAATGAAAATGCATTTAAAACAACATACCAATTTTCCGGAAAATTCATCCCGGTCGGTGGAAAGTGGGTGGTAAATAGGGCGAAAGTTGAGTTCTTATGCGATTTGCTTCAAACTCATTTTCAAAGATCAATATGAAAATTCATTTAAGACTGCATACAAATTTTCCGGAAAATTCATCCCGCTCGGTGGAAAGTGTGTGGTAAATAGGGCGAAAGTTGAGTTTTTATACGATTTGCTTCACTCATTTTCAAAGATTTTCAATATGAAAATTCATTTAAAACTGCATACCAATTTAACGGAAAATTCACATTCCCTGATGGAAAGTGGGTGGTAAAAATCCCAAAGTTGAGTTCTTATGCGATTTGCTTCAAACTCATTTTCAAAGATCTATATGAAAATTCATTTAAAACTGCATTCCAATTTTCCGGAAATTTCAAATTTCCGGGTGGAAAGTGGGTGGTAAATAGGGCGAAAGTTAGTTTTTGTGCAGTTTGCTTCAAGCTCGTTTTCAAATATCTATATGAAAATTCATTTAAGACTGCATACCAATTTTCCGGAAAATTCATCCCGCTCGGTGGAAAGTGGGTGGTAAATAGGGCGAAAGTTGAGTTCTTATGCGATTTGCTTCAAACTCATTTTCAAAGATCAATATGAAAATTCATTTAAGACTGCATACAAATTTTCCGGAAAATTCATCCCGCTCGGTGGAAAGTGTGTGGTAAATAGGGCGAAAGTTGAGTTTTTATACGATTTGCTTCACTCATTTTCAAAGATTTTCAATATGAAAATTCATTTAAAACTGCATACCAATTTAACGGAAAATTCACATTCCCTGATGGAAAGTGGGTGGTAAAAATCCCAAAGTTGAGTTCTTATGCGATTTGCTTCAAACTCATTTTCAAAGATCTATATGAAAATTCATTTAAAACTGCATTCCAATTTTCCGGAAATTTCAAATTTCCGGGTGGAAAGTGGGTGGTAAATAGGGCGAAAGTTAGTTTTTGCGCAGTTTGCTTCAAGCTCGTTTTCAAATATCTATATGAAAATTCATTTAAGACTGCATACCAATTTTCCGGAAAATTCATCCCGCTCGGTGGAAAGTGGGTGGTAAATAGGGCGAAAGTTGAGTTCTTATGCGATTTGCTTCAAACTCATTTTCAAAGATCAATATGAAAATTCATTTAAGACTGCATACAAATTTTCCGGAAAATTCATCCCGCTCGGTGGAAAGTGTGTGGTAAATAGGGCGAAAGTTGAGTTTTTATACGATTTGCTTCACTCATTTTCAAAGATTTTCAATATGAAAATTCATTTAAAACTGCATACCAATTTAACGGAAAATTCACATTCCCTGATGGAAAGTGGGTGGTAAAAATCCCAAAGTTGAGTTCTTATGCGATTTGCTTCAAACTCATTTTCAAAGATCTATATGAAAATTCATTTAAAACTGCATTCCAATTTTCCGGAAATTTCAAATTTCCGGGTGGAAAGTGGGTGGTAAATAGGGCGAAAGTTAGTTTTTGTGCAGTTTGCTTCAAGCTCGTTTTCAAATATCTATATGAAAATTCATTTAAGACTGCATACCAATTTTCCGGAAAATTCATCCCGCTCGGTGGAAAGTGGGTGGTAAATAGGGCGAAAGTTGAGTTCTTATGCGATTTGCTTCAAACTCATTTTCAAAGATCAATATGAAAATTCATTTAAGACTGCATACAAATTTTCCGGAAAATTCATCCCGCTCGGTGGAAAGTGTGTGGTAAATAGGGCGAAAGTTGAGTTTTTATACGATTTGCTTCACTCATTTTCAAAGATTTTCAATATGAAAATTCATTTAAAACTGCATACCAATTTAACGGAAAATTCACATTCCCTGATGGAAAGTGGGTGGTAAAAATCCCAAAGTTGAGTTCTTATGCGATTTGCTTCAAACTCATTTTCAAAGATCTATATGAAAATTCATTTAAAACTGCATTCCAATTTTCCGGAAATTTCAAATTTCCGGGTGGAAAGTGGGTGGTAAATAGGGCGAAAGTTAGTTTTTGTGCAGTTTGCTTCAAGCTCGTTTTCAAATATCTATATGAAAATTCATTTAAGACTGCATACCAATTTTCCGGAAAATTCATCCCGCTCGGTGGAAAGTGGGTGGTAAATAGGGCGAAAGTTGAGTTCTTATGCGATTTGCTTCAAACTCATTTTCAAAGATCAATATGAAAATTCATTTAAGACTGCATACAAATTTTCCGGAAAATTCATCCCGCTCGGTGGAAAGTGTGTGGTAAATAGGGCGAAAGTTGAGTTTTTATACGATTTGCTTCACTCATTTTCAAAGATTTTCAATATGAAAATTCATTTAAAACTGCATACCAATTTAACGGAAAATTCACATTCCCTGATGGAAAGTGGGTGGTAAAAATCCCAAAGTTGAGTTCTTATGCGATTTGCTTCAAACTCATTTTCAAAGATCTATATGAAAATGCATTTAACACTGCATACCAATTTAACGGAAAATTCACATTCCCGGATGGAAAGTGGGGGCTAAAAAGCCCAGAGTTGAGTTCTTATGCGATTTGCTTCAAACTCATTTTCAAAGATCTATATGAAAATTCATTTAAAACTGCATACCTATTTCCCGGAAAATTCACCCCCCTTGGTGTAGAGAGTGTGGTAAATAGGGCGAAAGTTGATTTTTTTTGCGATTTGCTTCAAACTCATTTTCAAAGATGTAAATGAAAATGCATTTAAAACAACATACCAATTTTCCGGAAAATTCATCCCGGTCGGTGGAAAGTGGGTGGTAAATAGGGCGAAAGTTGAGTTCTTATGCGATTTGCTTCAAACTCATTTTCAAAGATCAATATGAAAATTCATTTAAGACTGCATACAAATTTTCCGGAAAATTCATCCCGCTCGGTGGAAAGTGTGTGGTAAATAGGGCGAAAGTTGAGTTTTTATACGATTTGCTTCACTCATTTTCAAAGATTTTCAATATGAAAATTCATTTAAAACTGCATACCAATTTAACGGAAAATTCACATTCCCTGATGGAAAGTGGGTGGTAAAAATCCCAAAGTTGAGTTCTTATGCGATTTGCTTCAAACTCATTTTCAAAGATCTATATGAAAATTCATTTAAAACTGCATTCCAATTTTCCGGAAATTTCAAATTTCCGGGTGGAAAGTGGGTGGTAAATAGGGCGAAAGTTAGTTTTTGTGCAGTTTGCTTCAAGCTCGTTTTCAAATATCTATATGAAAATTCATTTAAGACTGCATACCAATTTTCCGGAAAATTCATCCCGCTCGGTGGAAAGTGGGTGGTAAATAGGGCGAAAGTTGAGTTCTTATGCGATTTGCTTCAAACTCATTTTCAAAGATCAATATGAAAATTCATTTAAGACTGCATACAAATTTTCCGGAAAATTCATCCCGCTCGGTGGAAAGTGTGTGGTAAATAGGGCGAAAGTTGAGTTTTTATACGATTTGCTTCACTCATTTTCAAAGATTTTCAATATGAAAATTCATTTAAAACTGCATACCAATTTAACGGAAAATTCACATTCCCTGATGGAAAGTGGGTGGTAAAAATCCCAAAGTTGAGTTCTTATGCGATTTGCTTCAAACTCATTTTCAAAGATCTATATGAAAATTCATTTAAAACTGCATTCCAATTTTCCGGAAATTTCAAATTTCCGGGTGGAAAGTGGGTGGTAAATAGGGCGAAAGTTAGTTTTTGCGCAGTTTGCTTCAAGCTCGTTTTCAAATATCTATATGAAAATTCATTTAAGACTGCATACCAATTTTCCGGAAAATTCATCCCGCTCGGTGGAAAGTGGGTGGTAAATAGGGCGAAAGTTGAGTTCTTATGCGATTTGCTTCAAACTCATTTTCAAAGATCAATATGAAAATTCATTTAAGACTGCATACAAATTTTCCGGAAAATTCATCCCGCTCGGTGGAAAGTGTGTGGTAAATAGGGCGAAAGTTGAGTTTTTATACGATTTGCTTCACTCATTTTCAAAGATTTTCAATATGAAAATTCATTTAAAACTGCATACCAATTTAACGGAAAATTCACATTCCCTGATGGAAAGTGGGTGGTAAAAGTCCCAAAGTTGAGTTCTTATGCGATTTGCTTCAAACTCATTTTCAAAGATCTATATGAAAATTCATTTAAAACTGCATTCCAATTTTCCGGAAATTTCAAATTTCCGGGTGGAAAGTGGGTGGTAAATAGGGCGAAAGTTGACTTTTTATACGATTTGCTTCACTCATTTTCAAAGATTTTCAATATGAAAATTCATTTAAAACTGCATACCAATTTTACGGAAAATTCACTCCCCTGGGTGGAAAGTGGGTGGTAAATAGGGCGAAAGTTGAGTTTTTATACGATTTGCCTCACTCATTTTCAAAGATTTTCTATATGAAAATTCATTTAAAACTGCATACCAATTTAACGGAAAATTCACATTCCCGGATGGAAAGTGGGTGTTAAAAACCCCAAAGTTGAGTTCTTAAGCGATTTGCTTCAAACTCATTTTCAAAGATCTATATGAAAATTCCTTTAAAACTGCATACCAATTTTCCGGAAAATTCACCCCCTGGGTGGAAAGTGGGTGGTAAATGGGGCGAAAGTTGAGTTTTAATGCGATTTGTTTCAAACTCATTTTCAAAGATCAATATGAAAATTCTTTTAAAACTGCACACAAAATTTCTGGAAAATTCACCCCCCTGGGTGGAAAGTGGTTGGTAAATAGGGCGAAAGTTGAGTTCTTATGTGATTTTCTTCAAACACATTTTCAAAGATCAATCTAAAAATTCATCAAAAACCGCATACCAATTTTCCCGAAAATTCACCACCCTGGGTGGAAAGTGGGTGGTAAATAGGGCGAAAGTTGAGTTTTTATGCGATTTACCTCAAACTCAATTTCAAAGATCTATATGAAAATTCATTTAAAACTGCATACCAATTTTTCCGAAAATTCACCCCCCTGGGTGGAAAGTGGGTGGTAAATAGGGCGAAATCTGTGTTCTTATGCGATTTGCTTCAAACTTATTTTGAAAGATCAATATGAAAATTCATTGAAAACTGCATACCAATTTTCCGGAAAGTTCACCTCCTGGGTGGAAAGTGGGTGGTAAATGGGGCGAAAGTTGAGTTTTAATGCGATTAGCTTCAAACTCATTTTCAAAGATCTATATGAAAATTCATATAAAGCTGCATACTAATTTTCCGGAAAATTCACCCCCATGGGTGGAAAGTGGGTGGTAAATAGGAAGAAAGTTGAATCTTAATGCGATTTGCTTCAAACTCATTTTCAAAGATCAATATGAAAATTCATTTAAGACTGCATACCAATTTTCCGGTAAATTCACCCCCCTAAGTGGAAAGTCGGTGGTAAATAGGGCGAAAGTTGAATTTTAATGCGATTTGCTTCAAACTCATTTTCATAGATCTATATAAAAATTAATTTAAAACTGCATACCAATTTTTCAGAATATCACATTTCCGGTTGGAAAGTGGGTGGCAAAAATGCCAAAGTTGAGTTTTTTTGCGATTTGCTTCAAACTCATTTTCAAAGACCAAAATGAAAATTCATATAAAGCTGCATACTAATTTTCCGGAAAATTCACCCCCATGGGTGGAAAGTGGGTGGTAAATAGGGCGAAAGTTGAATCTAAATGCGATTTGCTTCAAACTCATTTTCAAAGATCAATATGAAAATTCATTTAAGACTGCATACCAATTTTCCGGTAAATTCACCCCCCTAAGTGGAAAGCCGGTGGTAAATAGGGCGAAAGTTAAATTTTAATGCGATTTGCTTCAAACTCATTTTCATAGATCTATATAAAAATTAATTTAAAACTGCATACCAATTTTCGGGAAAATTCACCCCCTGGGTGGAAAGTGGGTGGTAAATAAGGCGAAAGTTGAGTTCTTATGTGATTTTCTTCAAACACATTTTCAAAGATCAATCTAAAAATTCATTAAAAACCGCATACCAATTTTCCAGAAAATTCACCCCCCTGGGTGGAAAGTGGGTGGTAAATAGGGCGAAAGTTGAGTTTTTATGCGATTTACCTCAAACTCATTTTCATAGATCTATATAAAAATTAAATTAAAACTGCATACCAATTTTTCAGAATATCACATTTCCGGTTTGAAAGTGGGTGGCAAATATGCCAAAGTTGAGTTTTTGTGCGATTTGCTTTAAACTCAATTTCAAAGATCTATATGAAAATTCATTTAAAACTGCATACCAATTTTCCCGAAAATTCACCCCCTGGGTGGAAAGTGGGTGGTAAATAGGGCGAAAGTTGAGTTTTTGTGCAATTTGCTTCAAACCCGTTTTCAAAGATCTATATAAAAATTAATTTAAAGCTGCATACCAATTTTCGGGAAAATTCACCCCCTGGGTGGAAAGTGGGTGGTAAATAAGGCGAAAGTTGAGTTCTTATGTGATTTTCTTCAAACACATTTTCAAAGATCAATCTAAAAATTCATTAAAAACCGCATACCAATTTTCCGGTAAATTCACCCCCCTAAGTGGAAAGTCGGTGGTAAATAGGGCGAAAAATGAATTTTAATGCGATTTGCTTCAAACTCATTTTCATAGATCTATATAAAAATTAATTTAAAACTGCATACCAATTTTTCAGAATATCACATTTCCGGTTGGAAAGTGGGTGGCAAAAATGCCAAAGTTGAGTTTTTGTGCGATTTGCTTTAAACTCAATTTCAAAGATCTATATGAAAATTCATTTAAAACTGCATACCAATTTTCCCGAAAATTCACCCCCTGGGTGGAAAGTGGGTGGTAAATAGGGCGAAAGTTGAGTTTTTGTGCAATTTGCTTCAAACCCGTTTTCAAAGATCTATATAAAAATTAATTTAAAACTGCATACCAATTTTCGGGAAAATTCACCCCCTGGGTGGAAGGTGGGTGGTAAATAAGGCGAAAGTTGAGTTCTTATGTGATTTTCTTCAAAAACATTTTCAAAGATCAATCTAAAAATTCATTAAAAACCGCATACCAATTTTCCAGAAAATTCACCCCCCTGGGTGGAAAGTGGGTGGTAAATAGGGCGAAAGTTGAGTTTTTATGCGATTTACTTCAAACTCAATTTCAAAAATCTATATGAAAATTCATTTAAAACTGCATACCAATTTTCCCGAAAATTCACCCCCTGGGTGGAGTGTGGGTGGTAAATGGGGCGTAAGTTGAGTTTTAATGCGATTTGCTTCAAACTTATTTTCAAAGATCAATATGAAAATTCATTTAAAACTGCATACCAATTTTCCGGTAAATTCACCCCCCTAAGTGGAAAGTCGGTGGTAAAAAGGGCGAAAGTTGAAGTTTAATGCGATTTGCTTCAAACTCATTTTCATAGATCTATATAAAAATTAATTTAAAACTGCATACCAATTTTTCAGAAAATTCATCCCGCTGGGTGGAAAATGGCTGGTAAATAGGGCGAAAGTTGAGTTTTTATGCGATTTGCTTCACTCATTTTCAAACATCTATATGAAAATTCATTTAAAACTGCATACCAATTTTCCCGAAAATTCACCCCCTGGGTGGAAAGTGGGTGGTAAATAGGGCGAAAGTTGAGTTTTTGTGCAATTTGCTTCAAACCCGTTTTCAAAGATCTATATAAAAATTAATTTAAAACTGCATACCAATTTTCGGGAAAATTCACCCCCTGGGTGGAAGGTGGGTGGTAAATAAGGCGAAAGTTGAGTTCTTATGTGATTTTCTTCAAAAACATTTTCAAAGATCAATCTAAAAATTCATTAAAAACCGCATACCAATTTTCCCGAAAATTCACCACCCTTTGTGGAAAGTGGGTGGTAAATAGGGCGAAAGTTGAGTTTTTATGCGATTTACCTCAAACTCAATTACAAAGATCTATATGAAAATTCATTTAAAACTGCATACCAATTTTTCCGAAAATTCACCCCCCTGGGTGGAAAGTGGGTGGTAAATAGGGCGAAATCTGTGTTCTTATGCGATTTGCTTCAAACTTATTTTGAAAGATCAATATGAAAATTCATTTAAAACTGCATACCAATTTTCCGGTAAATTCACCCCCCTAAGTGGAAAGTCGGTGGTAAAAAGGGCGAAAGTTGAAGTTTAATGCGATTTGCTACAAACTCATTTTCATAGATCTATATAAAAATTAATTTAAAACTGCATACCAATTTTTCAGAAAATTCATCCCGCTGGGTGGAAAATGGCTGGTAAATAGGGCGAAAGTTGAGTTTTTATGCGATTTGCTTCACTCATTTTCAAACATCTATATGAAAATTCATTTAAAATTGCATACCAATTTTCCCGAAAATTCACCCCCCTGGGTGGAAAGTGGGTGGTAAATAGGGCGAAATCTGTGTTCTTATGCGATTTGCTTCAAACACAATTTCAAAGATCTATATGAAGATTCATTTAAAATAACATACCAATTTTCCGGAAAATTCACCCCCTGGGTGGAAAGTGGGTGGTAAATGGGGAGAAAGTTGAGTTTTAATGCGATTTGCTTCAAACTCATTTTCAAAGATCTATATGAAAATTAATTTAAAGCTGCAAACCAATTTTCCAGAAAATTCATCTCGCTGGGTGGAAAATGGGTGGTAAATAGGGCGAAAGTTGAGTTTTTATGCGATTTGCTTCACTCATTTTCAAACATCTATATGAAAATTCATTTAAAACTGCATACCAATTTTCCCGAAAATTCACCCCCCTGGGTGGAAAGTGGGTGGTAAATAGGGCGAAATCTGTGTTCTGATGCGATTTGCTTCAAACACAATTTCAAAGATCTATATGAAGATTCATTTAAAATAACATACCAATTTTCCGGAAAATTCACCCCCTGGGTGGAAAGTGGGTGGTAAATGGGGAAAAGTTGAGTTTTAATGCGATTTGCTTCAAACTTATTTTCAAAGATCAATATGAAAATTCATTTAAAACTGCATACCAATTTTCCAGAAAATTCACCCCCCTGGGTGGAAAGTGGGTGGTAAATAGGGCGAAATCTGTGTTCTTATGCGATTTGCTTCAAACTTATTTTAAAAGATCTATATGAAAATTCATTGAAAACTGCATACCAATTTTCCGGAAAATTCACCTCCTGGGTGGGAAGTGGGTGGTAAATGGGGCGAAAGTTGAGTTTTAATGCGATTAGCTTCAAACTCATTTTCAAAGATCTATATGAAAATTCATATAAAGCTGCATACTAATTTTCCGGAAAATTCACCCCCATGGGTGGAAAGTGGGTGGAAAATAGGAAGAAAGTTGAATCTTAATGCGATTTTCTTCAAACACATTTTCAAAGATCAATCTAAAAATTCATTAAAAACCGCATACCAATTTTCCGGTAAATTCACCCCCCTAAGTGGAAAGTCGGTGGTAAATAGGGCGAAAGTTGAATTTTAATGCGATTTGCTTCAAACTCATTTTCATTGATCTATATAAAAATTAATTTAAAACTGCATACCAATTTTTCAGAATATCACATGTCCGGTTGGAAAGTGGGTGGCAAAAATGCCAAAGTTGAGTTTTATTTCGATTTGCTTCAAACTAATTTTCAAAGATCAATATGAAAATTCATATAAAGCTGCATAGTAATTTTCCGGAAAATTCACCCCCATGGGTGGAAAGTGGGTGGTAAATAGGGCGAAAGTTGAATTTTAATGCGATTTGCTTCAAACTCATTTTCATAGATCTATATAAAAATTTATTTAAAACTGCATACCAATTTTTCAGAATATCACATTTCCGGTTGGAAAGTGGGTGGCAAAAATGCCAAAGTTGAGTTTTTGTGCGATTTGCTTTAAACTCAATTTCAAAGATCTATATGAAAATTCATTTAAAACTGCATACCAATTTTCCCGAAAATTCACCCCCTGAGTGGAAAGTGGGTGGTAAATAGGGCGAAAGTTGAGTTTTTGTGCAATTTACTTCAAACCCGTTTTCAAAGATCTATATAAAAATTAATTTAAAACTGCATACCAATTTTCGGGAAAATTCACCCCCTGGGTGGAAAGTGGGTGGTAAATAAGGCGAAAGTTGAGTTCTTATGTGATTTTCTTCAAACACATTTTCAAAGATCAATCTAAAAATTCATTAAAAACCGCATACCAATTTTCCAGAAAATTCACCCCCCTGGGTGGAAAGTGGGTGGTAAATAGGGCGAAAGTTGAGTTTTTATGCGATTTACCTCAAACTCAATTTCAAAGATCTATATGAAAATTCATTTAAAACTGCATACCAATTTTCCCGAAAATTCACCCCCTGGGTGGAAAGTGGGTGGTAAATGGGGCGTAAGTTGAGTTTTAATGCGATTTGCTTCAAACTTATTTTCAAAGATCAATATGAAAATGCATTTAAAACTGCATACCAATTTTCCAGAAAATTCACCCCCTGGGTGGAAAGTGGTTGGTAAATCGGGCGAAGGTTGAGTTTTAATGCGATTTGCTTCAAACTCATTTTCAAAGATCTATATGAAAATTCATTTAAAACTGCATACCAATTTTCCGGAAAATTCACCCCCTGGGTGGAAAGTGGGTGGTAAATGGGGCGAAAGTTGAGTTTTAATGCGATTTGCTTCAAACTCATTTTCAAAGATCAATATGAAAATTCATATAAAACTGCACACAAAATTTCTGGAAAATTCACCCCCCTGGGTGGAAAGTGGTTGGTAAATAGGGCGAAAGTTGAGTTCTTATGTGATTTTCTTCAAACACATTTTCAAAGATCAATCTAAAAATTCATCAAAAACCGCATACCAATTTTCCCGAAAATTCACCACCCTGGGTGGAAAGTGGGTGGTAAATAGGGCGAAAGTTGAGTTTTTATGCGATTTACCTCAAACTCAATTACAAAGATCTATATGAAAATTCATTTAAAACTGCATACCAATTTTTCCGAAAATTCACCCCCCTGGGTGGAAAGTGGGTGGTAAATAGGGCGAAATCTGTGTTCTTATGCGATTTGCTTCAAACTTATTTTGAAAGATCAATATGAAAATTCATTTAAAACTGCATACCAATTTTCCGGTAAATTCACCCCCCTAAGTGGAAAGTCGGTGGTAAAAAGGGCGAAAGTTGAATTTTAATGCGATTTGCTTCAAACTCATTTTCATAGATCTATATAAAAATTAATTTAAAGTTGCATACCAATTTTTCAGAAAATTCATCCCGCTGGGTGGAAAATGGCTGGTAAATAGGGCGAAAGTTGAGTTTTTATGCGATTTGCTTCACTCATTTTCAAACATCTATATGAAAATTAATTTAAAGCTGCAAACCAATTTTCCAGAAAATTCATCCCGCTGGGTGGAAAATGGGTGGTAAATAGGGCGAAAGTTGAGTTTTTATGCGATTTGATTCACTCATTTTCAAACATCTTTATGAAAATTAATTTAAAGCTGCAAACCAATTTTCCAGAAAATTCATCCCGCTGGGTGGAAAATGGGTGGTAAATAGGGCGAAATCGGTGTTCTTATGCGATTTGCTTCAAACACAATTTCAAAGATCTATATGAAGATTCATTAAAAATAACATACCAATTTTCCGGAAAATTCACCCCCTGGGTGGAAAGTGGGTGGTAAATGGGGAGAAAGTTGAGTTTTAATGCGATTTGCTTCAAACTCATTTTCAAAGATCTATATGAAAATTAATTTAAAGCTGCAAACCAATTTTCCAGAAAATTCATCCCGCTGGGTGGAAAATATGTGGTAAATAGGGCGAAAGTTGAGTTTTTATGCGATTTGCTTCACTCATTTTCAAACATCTATATGAAAATTCATTTAAAACTGCATACCAATTTTCCCGAAAATTGACCCCCCTGGGTGGAAAGTCGGTGGTAAATAGGGCGAAATCTGTGTTCTTATGCGATTTGCTTCAAACACAATTTCAAAGATCTATATAAAGATTCATTGAAAATAACATACCAATTTTCCGGAAAATTCACCCCCTGGGTGGAAAGTGGGTGGTAAATGGGGAAAAGTTGAGTTTTAATGCGATTTGCTTCAAACTTATTTTCAAAGATCAATATGAAAATTCATTTAAAACTGCATACCAATTTTCCAAAAAATTCAACCCCCTGGGTGGAAAGTGGGTGGTAAATAGGGCGAAATCTGTGTTCTTATGCGATTTGCTTCAAACTTATTTTAAAAGATCAATATGAAAATTCATTGAAAACTGCATACAAATTTTCCGGAAAATTCACCTCCTGGGTGGAAAGTGAGTGGTAAATGGGGCGAAAGTTGAGTTTTAATGCGATTAGCTTCAAACTCATTGTCAAAGATCTATATGAAAATTCATATAAAGCTGCATACTAATTTTCCGGAAAATTCACCCCCATGGGTAGAAAGTGGGTGGTAAATAGGAAGAAAGTTGAATTTTAATGCAATTTGCTTCAAACTCATTTTCATAGATCTATATAAAAATTAATTTTAAACTGCATACCAATTATTCATAATATCACATTTCCGGTTGGCAAGTGGGTGGCAAAAATGCCAAAGTTGAGTTTTTGTGCGGTTTGCTTTAAACTCAATTTCAAAGATCTATATGAAAATTCATTTAAAACTGCATACCAATTTTCCCGAAAATTCCCCCCCTGGGTGGAAAGTGGGTGGTATATGGGGCGAAAGTTGAGTTTTTGTGCAATTTGCTTCAAACCCGTTTTCAAAGATCTATATGAAAATTCATTTAAAACTGCATACCAATTTTCGGGAAAATTCACCCCCTGGGTGGAAAAGGGTGGTAAATAAGGCGAAAGTTGAGTTCTTATGTGATTTTCTTCAAATACATTTTCAAAGATCAATCTAAAAATTCATTAAAAACCGCATACCAATTTTCGGGAAAATTCACCCCCCTGGGTGGAAAGTGGGTGGTAAATAGGGCGAAAGTTGAGTTTTTATGCGATTTACCTCAAACTCAATTTCAAAGATCTATATGAAAATTCATTTAAAACTGCATACCAATTTTTCCGAAAATTCACCCCCCTGGGTGGAAAGTGGGTGGTAAATAGGGCGAAATCTGTGCTCTTATGCGATTGGCTTCAAACTTATTTTAAAAGATCAATATGAAAATTCATTGAAAACTGCATACAAATTTTCCGGAAAATTCACCTCCTGGGTGGAAAGTGAGTGGTAAATGGGGCGAAAGTTGAGTTTTTGTACAATTTGCTTCAAACCCGTTTTCAAAGATCTATATGAAAATTCATTTAAAACTGCATACCAATTTTCGGGAAAATTCACCCCCTGGGTGGAAAGTGGGTGGTAAATAAGGCGAAATTTGAGTTCTTATGTGATTTTCTTCAAATACATTTTCAAAGATCAATCTAAAAATTCATTAAAAACCGCATACCAATTTTCGGGAAAATTCACCCCCCTGGGTGGAAAGTGGGTGGTAAATAGGGCGAAAGTTGAGTTTTTATGCGATTTGCTTCAAACACAATTTCAAAGATCTATATGAAGATTCATTTAAAATAACATACCAATTTTCCGGAAAATTCACCCGCTGGGCTTAAAGTGGGTGGTAAATGGGGAGAAAGTTGAGTTTTAATGCGATTTGCTTCAAACTCATTTTCAAAGATCTATATGAAAATTAATTTAAAACTGCATACCAATTTTTCAGAAAATTCATCCCGCTGGGTGGAAAATGGCTGGTAAATAGGGCGAAAGTTGAGTTTTTATGCGATTTGCTTCACTCATTTTCAAACATCTATATGAAAATTAATTTAAAGCTGCAAACCAATTTTCCAGAAAATTCATCCCGCTGGGTGGAAAATGGGTGGTAAATAGGGCGAAAGTTGAGTTTTTATGCGATTTGCTTCAAACACAATTTCAAAGATCTATATGAAGATTCATTTAAAATAACATACCAATTTTCCGGAAAATTCACCCCCTGGGTTTAAAGTGGGTGGTAAATGGGGAGAAAGTTGAGTTTTAATGCGATTTGCTTCAAACTCATTTTCAAAGATTTATATGAAAATCAATTTAAAGCTGCAAACCAATTTCCCAGAAAATTCATCCCGCTGGGTGTAAAATGGGTGGTAAATAGGGCGAAAGTTGAGTTTTTATGCGATTTGCTTCACTCATTTTAAACATCTATATGAAAATTCATTTAAAACTGCATACCAATTTTCCCGAAAATTCACCCCCCTGGGTGGAAAGTGGGTTGTAAATAGGGCGAAATCTGTGTTCTTATGCGATTTGCTTCAAACACAATTTCAAAGATCTATATGAAGATTCATTTAAAATAACATACCAATTTTCCGGAAAATTCACCCCCTGGGTGGAAAGTGGGTGGTCAATGGGGAAAAGTTGAGTTTTAATGCGATTTGCTTCAAACTTATTTTCAAAGATCAATATGAAAATTCATTTAAAACTGCTAACCAATTTTCCAGAAAATTCACCCCCCTGGGTGGAAAGTGGGTGGTAAATAGGAAGAAAGTTGAATCTTAATGCGATTTGCTTCAAACTCATTTTCATAGATCTATATAAAAATTAATTTAAAACTGCATACCAATTTTCCGGAAAATTCACCTCCTGGGTGGAAAGTGGGTGGTAAATGGGGCGAAATTTGAGTTTTAATGCGATTAGCTTCAAACTCATTTTCAAAGATCTATATGAAAATTCATATAAAGCTGCATACTAATTTTCCGGAAAATTCACCCCCATGGGTGGAAAGTGGGTGGTAAATAGGAAGAAAGTTCAATCTTAATGCGATTTTCTTCAAACACATTTTCAAAGATCAATTTAAATATTCATTAAAAACCGCATACCAATTTTCCGGTAAATTCACCCCCCTAAGTGGAAAGTCGGTGGTAAATAGGGCGAAAAATGAATTTTAATGCGATTTGTTTCAAACTCATTTTCATAGATCTATATAAAAATTAATTTAAAACTGCATACCAATTTTCGGGAAAATTCACCCCCTGGGTGGAAAGTGGGTGGTAAATAAGGCGAAAGTTGAGTTCTTATGTGATTTTCTTCAAACACATTTTCAAAGATCAATCTAAAAATTCATTAAAAACCGCATACCAATTTTCCAGAAAATTCACCCCCCTGGGTGGAAAGTGGGTGGTAAATAGGGCGAAAGTTGAGTTTTTATGCGATTTACCTCAAACTCAATTTCAAAGATCTATATGAAAATTCGTTTAAAACTGCATACCAATTTTCCCGAAAATTCACCCCCTGGGTGGAAAGTGGGTGGTAAATGGAGCGTAAGTTGAGTTTTAATGCGATTTGCTTCAAACTTATTTTCAAAGATCAATATGAAAATGCATTTAAAACTGCATACCAATTTTCCAGAAAATTCACCCCCTGGGTGGAAAGTGGGTGGTAAATCGGGCGAAGGTTGAGTTTTAATGCGATTTGCTTCAAACTCATTTTCAAAGATCTATATGAAAATTCATTTAAAACTGCATACCAATTTTCCCGAAAATTCACCCCCTGGGTGGAAAGTGGGTGGTAAATGAGGCGAAAGTTGAGTTTTAATGCGATTTGCTTCAAACTCATTTTCAAAGATCAATATGAAAATTCATTTAAGACTGCATACCAATTTTCCGGTAAATTCACCCCCCTAAGTGGAAAGTCGGTGGTAAAAAGGGCGAAAGTTGAATTTTAATGCGATTTGCTTCAAACTCATTTTCATAGATCTATATAAAAATTAATTTAAAACTGCATACCAATTTTTCAGAATATCACATTTCCGGTTGGAAAGTGGGTGGCAAAAATGCCAAAGTTGAGTTTTTTTGCGATTTGCTTCAAACTCATTTTCAAAGATCAATATGAAAATTCATATAAAGCTGCACACTAATTTTCCGGAAAATTCACCCCCATGGGTGGAAAGTGGGTGGTAAATAGGGCGAAAGTTGAATTTTAATGCGATTTGCTTCAAACTCATTTTCATAGATCTATATAAAAATTAATTTAAAACTGCATACCAATTTTTCAGAATATCACATTTCCGGTTGGAAAGTGGGTGGCAAAAATGCCAAAGTTGAGTTTTTTTGCGATTTGCTTCAAACTCATTTTCAAAGACCTATATGAAAATTCATATAAAGCTGCATACTAATTTTCCGGAAAATTCACCCCCATGGGTGGAAAGTGGGTGGTAAATAGGAAGAAAGTTGAATCTTAATGCGATTTGCTTCAAACTCATTTTCAAAGATCAATATGAAAATTCATTTAAGACTGCATACCAATTTTCCGGTAAATTCACCCCCCTAAGTGGAAAGTCGGTGGTAAATAGGGCGAAAGTTGAATTTATATGCCATTTGCTTCAAACTCATTTTCATAGATCTATATAAAAATTAATTTAAAACTGCATACCAATTTTTCAGAATATCACATTTCCGGTTGGAAAGTGGGTGGCAAAAATGCCAAAGTTGAGTTTTTTTGCGATTTGCTTCAAACTCATTTTCAAAGATCAATATGAAAATTCATATAAAGCTGCACACTAATTTTCCGGTAAATTCACCCCCATGGGTGGAAAGTGGGTGGTAAATAGGGCGAAAGTTGAATTTTAATGCGATTTGCTTCAAACTCATTTTCATAGATCTATATAAAAATTAATTTAAAACTGCATACCAATTTTTCAGAATATCACATTTCCGGTTGGAAAGTGGGTGGCAAAAATGCCAATTTTCAAAGATCTATATGAAAATTCATATAAAGCTGCATACTAATTTTCCGGAAAATTTACCCCCATGGGTGGAAAGTGGGTGGTAAATAGGAAGAAAGTTGAATCTTAATGCGATTTGCTTCAAACTCATTTTCAAAGATCAATATGAAAATTCATTTAAGACTGCATACCAATTTTCCGGTAAATTCACCCCCCTAAGTGGAAAGTCGGTGGTTAATAGGGCGAAAGTTGAATTTTAATGCGATTTGCTTCAAACTAATTTTCATAGATCTATATAAAAATTAATTTAAAACTGCATACCAATTTTTCAGAATATCACATTTCCGGTTGGAAAGTGGGTGGCAAAAATGCCAAAGTTGAGTTTTTTTGCGATTTGCTTCAAACTCATTTTCAAAGATCAATATGAAAATTCATATAAAGCTGCATACTAATTTTCCGGAAAATTCACCCCCATGGGTGGAAAGTGGGTGGTAAATAGGGCGAAAGTTAAATCTTAATGCGATTTGCTTCAAACTCATTTTCAAAGATGAATATGAAAATTCATTTAAGACTGCATACCAATTTTCCGGTAAATTCACCCCCCTAAGTGGAAAGTCGGTGGTAAATAGGGCGAAAGTTGAATTTAAATGCGATTTGCTTCTAACTCATTTTCATAGATCTATATAAAAATTAATTTAAAACTGCATACCAATTTTCCGGAAAATTCACCCCCTGGGTGGAAAGTGGGTGGTAAATGGGGAGAAAGTTGAGTTTTAATGCGATTTGCTTCAAACTTATTTTCATTGATCTATATAAAAATTAATTTAAAACTGCATACCAATTTTTCAGAATATCACATTTCCGGTTGGAAAGTGGGTGGCAAAAATGCCAAAGTTGAGTTTTTTTGCGATTTGCTTCAAACTCATTTTCAAAGATCAATATGAAAATTCATATAAAGCTGCATACTAATTTTCCGGAAAATTCACCCCCATGGGTGGAAAGTGGGTGGTAAATAGGGCGAAAGTTAAATCTTAATGCGATTTGCTTCAAACTCATTTTCAAAGATGAATATGAAAATTCATTTAAGACTGCATACCAATTTTCCGGTAAATTCACCCCCCTAAGTGGAAAGTCGGTGGTAAATAGGGCGAAAGTTGAATTTAAATGCGATTTGCTTCTAACTCATTTTCATAGATCTATATAAAAATTAATTTAAAACTGCATACCAATTTTCCGGAAAATTCACCCCCTGGGTGGAAAGTGGGTGGTAAATGGGGAGAAAGTTGAGTTTTAATGCGATTTGCTTCAAACTTATTTTCATTGATCTATATAAAAATTAATTTAAAACTGCATACCAATTTTTCAGAATATCACATTTCCGGTTGGAAAGTGGGTGGCAAAAATGCCAAAGTTGAGTTTTTTTGCGATTTGCTTCAAACTCATTTTCAAAGATCAATATGAAAATTCATTTAAAACTGCACACAAAATTTCTGGAAAATTCTCCCCCCTGGGTGGAAAGTGGGTGGTAAATAGGGCGAAATCTGTTTTTCTTATGCGATTTGCTTCAAACTCAATTTCAAAGATCTATATGAAAATGCATTCAAAATAACCTACCAATTTTCCGGAAAATTCACCCCCTGGGTGGAAAGTGGGTGGTAAATGGGGAGAAAGTTGAGTTTTAATGCGATTTGCTTCAAACTTATTTTCAAAGATCAATATGAAAATTCATTTAAAACCAATTTTCCGAAAAATTCACCCCCCTGGGTGGAAAGTGGGTGGTAAACAGGGCGAAATCTGTGTTCTAATGCGATTTGCTTCAAACTTATTTTAAAAGATCAATATAAAGATTCATTTAAAACTGCATACCAATTTTCCACAAAATTCACCCCCTGGGTGGAAAGTGGGTGGTAAATGGGGCGAAAGTTGAGTTTTAATGCGATTTGCTTCAAACTCATTTTCATAGATCTATATAAAAATTAATTTAAAACTGCATACCAATTTTTCAGAAAATTCATCCCGCTGGGTGGAAAATGGCTGGTAAATAGGGCGAAAGTTGAGTTTTTATGCGATTTGCTTCAAACTCATTTTCATAGATCTATATAAAAATTAATTTAAAACTGCATACCAATTTTTCAGAAAATTCATCCCGCTGGGTGGAAAATGGCTGGTAAATAGGGCGAAATCTGTGTTCTTATGCGATTTGCTTCAAACTTATTTTTAAAGATCAATATGATAATTCATTTAAAACTACATACCAATTTTCCGGTAAATTCACCCCGCTGGGTGGAAAATGGGTGGTAAATAGGGCGAAAGTTGAGTTTTTATGCGATTTGCTTCACTCATTTTCAAACATCTATATGAAAATTCATTTAAAACTGCATACCAATTTTCCCGAAAATTCACCCCCCTGGGTGGAAAGTGGGTGGTAAATAGGGCGAAATCTGTGTTCTTATGCGATTTGCTTCAAACACAATTTCAAAGATCTATATGAAGATTCATTTAAAATAACATACCAATTTTCCGGAAAATTCACCCCCTGGGTTTAAAGTGGGTGGTAAATGGGGAGAAAGTTGAAATTTAATGCGATTTGCTTCAAACTCATTTTCAAAAATCTATATGAAAATTAATTTAAAGCTGCAAGCCAATTTTCCAGAAAATTCATCCCGCTGGTAGAAAAATGGGTGGTAAATAGGGCGAAAGTTGAGTTTTTATGCGACTTGCTTCAAACTCATTTTCAAACATCTATATGAAAATTCATTTAAAACTGCATACCAATTTTCCCGAAAATTCACCACCCTGGGTGGAAAGTGGGTGGTAAAGAGGTCGAAATCTGTGTTCTTATGCGATTTGCTTCAAACACAATTTCAAAGATCTATATGAAGATTCATTTAAAATAACATACCAATTTTCCGGAAAATTCACCCCCTGGGTGGAAAGTGGGTGGTAAATGGGGAAAAGTTGAGTTTTAATGCGATTTGCTTCAAACTTATTTTCAAAGATCAATATGAAAATTAATTTAAAACTGCATACCAATTTTCCAGAAAATTCACCCCCCTGGGTGGAAAGTCGGTGGTAAATAGGGCGAAATCTGTGTTCTTATGCGATTTGCTTCAAACTTATTTTAAAAGATCAATATGAAATTCATTGAAAACTGCATACCAATTTTCCGGAAAATTCACCTCCTGGGTGGAAAGTGGGTGGTAAATGGGGCGAAAGTTGAGTTTTAATGCGATTAGCTTCAAACTCATTTTCAAAGATCTATATGAAAATTCATATAAAGCTGCATACTAATTTTCCGGAAAATTCACCCCCATGGGTGGAAAGTGGGTGGTAAATAGGAAGAAAGTTGAATCTTAATGCGATTTGCTTCAAACTCATTTTCAAAGATCAATATGAAAATTCATTTAAGACTGCATACCAATTTTCCGGTAAATTCACCCCCCTAAGTGGAAAGTCGGTGGTAAATAGGGCGAAAGTTGAATTTTAATGCGATTTGCTTCAAACTCATTTTCATAGATCTATATAAAAATTAATTTAAAACTGCATACCAATTTTTCAGAATATCACATTTCCGGTTGGAAAGTGGGTGGCAAAAATGCCAAAGTTGAGTTTTTTTGCGATTTGCTTCAAACTCATTTTCAAAGATCTATATGAAAATTCATATAAAGCTGCATACTAATTTTCCGGAAAATTCACCCCCATGGGTGGAAAGTGGGTGGTAAATAGGAAGAAAGTTGAATCTTAATGCGATTTGCTTCAAACTCATTTTCAAAGATCAATATGAAAATTCATTTAAGACTGCATACCAATTTTCCGGTAAATTCATCCCCCTAAGTGGAAAGTCGGTGGTAAATAGGGCGAAAGTTGAATTTTAATGCGATTTGCTTCAAACTCATTTTCATAGATCTATATAAAAATTAATTTAAAACTGCATACTAATTTTTCAGAATATCACATTTGCGGTTGGAAAGTGGGTAGCAAAAATGCCAAAGTTGAGTTTTTTTGCGATTTGCTTCAAACTCATTTTCAAAGATCTATATGAAAATTCATATAAAGCTGCATACTAATTTTCCGGAAAATTTACCCCCATGGGTGGAAAGTGGGTGGTAAATAGGAAGAAAGTTGAATCTTAATGCGATTTGCTTCAAACTCATTTTCAAAGATCAATATGAAAATTCATTTAAGACTGCATACCAATTTTCCGGTAAATTCACCCCCCTAAGTGGAAAGTCGGTGGTAAATAGGGCGAAAGTTGAATTTTAATGCGATTTGCTTCAAACTCATTTTCATAGATCTATATAAAAATTAATTTAAAACTGCATACCAATTTTTCAGAATATCACATTTCCGGTTGGAAAGTGGGTGGCAAAAATGCCAAAGTTGAGTTTTTTTGCGATTTGCTTCAAACTCATTTTCAAAGATCAATATGAAAATTCATATAAAGCTGCATACTTATTTTCCGGAAAAATCACCCCCATGGGTGGAAAGTGGGTGGTAAATAGGGCGAAAGTAGAGTTTTAATGCGATTTGCTTCAAACTCATTTTCAAAGATCAATATGAAAATTCATTTAAGACTGCATACCAATTTTCCGGTAAATTCACCCCCCTAAGTGGAAAGTCGGTGGTAAATAGGGCGAAAGTTGAATTTAAATGCGATTTGCTTCTAACTCATTTTCATAGATCTATATAAAAATTAATTTAAAACTGCATACCAATTTTTCAGAATATCACATTTCCGGTTGGAAAGTGGGTGGCAAAAATGCCAAAGTTGAGTTTTTTTGCGATTTGCTTCAAACTCATTTTCAAAGATCTATATGAAAATTCATATAAAGCTGCATACTAATTTTCCGGAAAATTCACCCCCACGGGTGGAAAGTGGGTGGTAAATAGGAAGAAAGTTGAATCTTAATGCGATTTGCTTCAAACTCATTTTCAAAGATCAATATGAAAATTCATTTAAGACTGCATACCAATTTTCCGGTAAATTCACCCCCCTAAGTGGAAAGTCGGTGGTAAATAGGGCGAAAGTTGAATTTAAATGCGATTTGCTTCAAACTCATTTTCATAGATCTATATAAAAATTAATTTAAAACTGCATACCAATTTTTCAGAATATCACATTTCCGGTTGGAAAGTGGGTGGCAAAAATGCCAAAGTTGAGTTTTTTTGCGATTTGCTTCAAACTCATTTTCAAAGATCAATATGAAAATTCATTTAAAACTGCACACAAAATTTCTGGAAAATTCACCCCCCTGGGTGGAAAGTGGGTGGTAAATAGGGCGAAATCTGTTTTCTTATGCGATTTGCTTCAAACTTAATTTCAAAGATCTATATGAAGATTCATTCAAAATAACATACCAATTTTCCGGAAAATTCACCCCCTGGGTGGAAAGTGGGTGGTAAATGGGGAGAAAGTTGAGTTTTAATGCGATTTGCTTCAAACTTATTTTCAAAGATCAATATGAAAATTCATTTAAAACCAATTTTCCGAAAAATTCACCCCCCTGGGTGGAAAGTGGGTGGTAAATAGGGCGAAATCTGTGTTCTAATGCGATTTGCTTCAAACTTATTTTCAAAGATCAATATGAAAATTCATTTAAAACTGCATACCAATTTTCCGGAAAATTCACCCCCTGGGTGGAAAGTGGGTGGTAAATGGGGCGAAAGTTGAGTTTTATTGCGATTTGCTTTTAACTTATTTTCAAAGATCAATATAAAAATGCATTTAAAACTGCATACCAATTTTCCAGAAAATTCACCACCTAGGTGGAAAGTGGCTGGTAAATCGGGCGAAGGTTGAGTTTTAATGCGATTAGCTTCAAACACATTTTCAAAGATCTATATGAAAATTCATATAAAGCTGCATACTAATTTTCCGGATAATTCACCCCCCTGGGTGGAAAGTGGGTGGTAAATAGGGCGAAATCTGTGTTCTTATGCGATTTGCTTCAAACTTATTTTAAAAGATCAATATGAAAATGCATTTAAAACTGCATACCAATTTTCCGGAAAATTCACCCCCTGGGTGGAAAGTGGGTGGAAAATGGGGCGAAAGTTGAGTTATTATGCGATTTGCTTCAAACTCATTTTCAAAGATCTATATGAAAATTAATTTAAAACTGCATACCAATTTTCCAGAAAATTCATCCCGCTGGGTGGAAAATGGGTGGTAAATTAGGCGAAAGTTGAGTTTTTATGCGATTTGCTTCACTCATTTTTAAAGATCTACATGAAAATTCATTTAAAACTGCATACCAATTTTCCCGAAAATTCACCCCCCTGGGTGGAAAGTGGGTGATAAATAGGGCGAAATCTGTGTTCTTATGCGATTTGCTTCAAACACAATTTCAAAGATCTATATGAAGATTCATTTAAAATAACATACCAATTTTCGTTAAAATTCACCCCCTGGGTGGAAAGTGGGTGGTAAACGGGGCGAAAGTTGAGTTTTAATGCGATTTGCTTCAAACTCATTTTCAAAGATCTATATGAAAATTAATTTAAAACTGCATACCAATTTTCCAGAAAATTCATCCCGCTGGGTGGAAAATGGGTGGTAAATTAGGCGAAAGTTGAGTTTTTATGCGATTTGCTTCACTCATTTTCAAAGATCTACATGAAAATTCATTTACAACTGCATACCAATTTTCCCGAAAATTCACCCCCCTGTGTGGAAAGTGGGTGGTAAATAGGGCGAAATCTGTGTTCGTATGCGATTTGCTTCAAACACAATTTCAAAGATCCATATGAAGATTCATTTAAAATAACATACCAATTTTCCTGAAAATTCACCCCCTGGGTGGAAAGTGGGTGGTAAATGGGGCGAAAGTTGAGTTTTAATGTGATTTGCTTCAAACTTATTGTCAAAGATCAATATGAAAATTCATTTAAAACTGCATACCAATTTTCCCGAAAATTCACCCCCCTGGGTGGAAAGTGGGTGGTGAATGGGGAGAAAGTTGAGTTTTAATGCGATTTGCTTCAAACTCATTTTCAAAGATCTATATGAAAATTAATTTAAAACTGCATACCAACTTTCCAGAAAATTCATCCCGCTGAGTGGAAAATGGGTGGTAAATAGGGCGAAAGTTGAGTTTTTTACGATTTGCTTCACTCATTTTCAAAGATCAATATGAAAATTCATTAAAAACTGCATACCAATTTTCCCGAAAATTCACCCCCCTGGGTGGAAACTGGGTGGTAAATAGGGCGAAATCTGTGTTCTTATGCGATTTGCTTCAAACTCATTTTCAAAGATCAATATGAAAATTCATTTAAAATTGCATACCAATTTTCCGGAAAATTCACCCCCTGGGTGGAAAGTGGGTGGTAAATAGGGCGAAAGTTGAGTTTTAATGCGATTTGCTTCAAACTCATTTTCAAAGATCAATATGAAAATTCATTTAAGACTGCATACCAATTTTCCAGAATATCACATTTCCGGTTGGAAAGTGGGTGGCAAAAATGCCAAAGTTGAGTTTTTTTGCGATTTGCTTCAAACTCATTTTCATAGATCTATATAAAAATTAATTTAAAACTGCATACCAATTTTTCAGAATATCAGATTTCCGGTTGGAAAGTGGGTGGCAAAAATGCCAAAGTTGAGTTTTTTTGCGATTTGCTTCAAATTCATTTTTAAAGATCAATATGAAAATTCATTTAAAAGTGCACACAAAATTTCTGGAAAATTCACCCCCCTGGGTGGAAAGTGGTTGGTAAATAGGGCGAAAGTTGAGTTCTTATGTTATTTTCTTCAAACAAAATTTCAAAGATCTATATGATGATTCATTTAAAATAACATACCAATTTTCCTGAAAATTCACCCCCTGGGTGGAAAGTTTGTGGTAAATGGGGAGAAAGTTGAGTTTTAATGGGATTTGCTTCAAACTCATTTTCAAAGATCTATATGAAAATTAATTTAAAACTGCATACCAATTTTTCAGAATATCACATTTCCGGTTGGAAAGTGGGTGGCAAAAATGCCAAAGTTGAGTTTTTTTGCGATTTGCTTCAAATTCATTTTTAAAGATCAATATGAAAATTCATTTAAATGTGCACACAAAATTTCTGGAAAATTCACCCCCCTGGGTGGAAAGTGGTTGGTAAATAGGGCGAAAGTTGAGTTCTTATGTAATTTTCTTCAAACAAAATTTCAAAGATCTATATGATGATTCATTTAAAATAACATACCAATTTTCCTGAAAATTCACCCCCTGGGTGGAAAGTGGGTGGTAAATGGGGAGAAATTTGAGTTTTAATGCAATTTGCTTCAAACTCATTTTCAAAGATCTATATGAAAATTCATTTAAAACTGCATACCAATTTTCTTGAAAATTCATCCCGCTGGGTGGAAAATGGGTGGTAAATAGGGCGAAAGTTGAGTTTTTATGCGATTTGCTTCACTCATTTTCAAAGATCTACATGAAAATTCATTTAAAACTGCATACCAATTTTCCCGAAAATTCACCCCCCTGTGTGGAAAGTGGGTGGTAAATAGGGCGAAATCTATGTTCGTATGCGATTTGCTTCAAACACAATTTCAAAGATCTATATGAAGATTCATTTAAAATAACATACCAATTTTCCTGAAAATTCACCCCCTGGGTGGAACGTGGGTGGTAAATGGGGCGAAAGTTGAGTTTTACTGCGATTGGCTTCAAATTTATTGTCAAAGATCTATATGAAAATTCATTTAAAACTGCATACGAATTTTCCGGAAAATTCACCCCCCTGGGTGGAAAGTGGGTGGTAAATAGGGCGAAATCTGTGTTCTTATGCGATTTGCTTCAAACACAATTTCAAAGATCTATATGAAGATTCATTTAAAATAACATACCAATTTTCTGGAAAATTCACCCCCTGGGTGGAAAGTGGGTGGTAAATGGGGAGAAAGTTGAGTTTTAATGCGATTTGCTTCAAACTCATTTTCAAAGATCTATATGAAAATTAATTTAAAACTGCATACCAATTTTCCAGAAAATTCATCCCGCTGAGTGGAAAATGGGTGGTTAATAGGGCGAAAGTTGAGTTTTTATGCGATTTGCTTCACTCATTTTCAAAGATCTACATGAAAATTCATTTAAAACTGCATACCAATTTTCCCGAAAATTCACCCCCCTGTGTGGAAAGTGGGTGGTAAATAGGGCGAAATCTGTGTTCGTATGCGATTTGCTTCAAACACAATTTCAAAGATCTATATGAAGATTCATTTAAAATAACATACCAATTTTCCTGAAAATTCACCCCCTGGGTGGAAAGTGGGTGGTAAATGGGGCGAAAGTTGAGTTTTACTGCGATTGGCTTCAAATTTATTGTCAAAGATCTATATGAAAATTCATTTAAAACTGCATACGAATTTTCCGGAAAATTCACCCCCCTGGGTGGAAAGTGGGTGGTAAATAGGGCGAAATCTGTGTTCTTATGCGATTTGCTTCAAACACAATTTCAAAGATCTATATGAAGATTCATTTAAAATAACATACCAATTTTCTGGAAAATTCACCCCCTGGGTGGAAAGTGGGTGGTATATGGGGAGAAAGTTGAGTTTAAATGCGATTTGCTTCAAACTCATTTTCAAAGATCTATATGAAAATTAATTTAAAACTGCATACCAATTTTCCAGAAAATTCATCCCGCTGAGTGGAAAATGGGTGGTAATTAGGGCGAAAGTTGAGTTTTTTGCGATATGCTTCACTCATTTCCAAAGATCAATATGAAAATTCATTAAAAACTGCATACCAATTTTCCCGAAAATTCACCCCCCTGGGTGGAAAGTGGGTGGTAAATAGGTCGAAATCTGTGTTCTTATGCGATTTGCTTCAAATTCATTTTCAAAGATCAATATGAAAATTCATTTAAAATTGCATACCAATTTTCCGGAAAATTCACCCCCTGGGAGGAAAGGGGGTGGTAAATGGGGCGAAAGTTGAGTTTTAATGCGATTTGCTTGAAACACATTTTCAAAGATCAATATGAAAATTCATTTAAGACTGCATACTAATTTTCCAGAATATCACATTTCCGGTTGGAAAGTGGGTGGCAAAAATGCCAAAGTTGAGTTTTTTTGCGATTTGCTTCAAACTCATTTTCAAAGATCAATATGAAAATTCATTTAAAACTGCACACAAAATTTCTGGAAAATTCACCCCCCTGGGTGGAAAGTGGGTGGTAAATAGGGCGAAATCTGTTTTCTTATGCGATTTGCTTCAAACTCAATTTCAAAGATCTATATGAAGATTCATTCAAAATAACATACCAATTTTCCGGAAAATTCACTCCCTGGGTGGAAAGTGGGTGGTAAATGGAGAGAAAGTTGAATTTTAATGCGATTTGCTTCAAACTCATTTTCAAAGATCTATATGAAAATTAATTTAAAACTGCATACCAATTTTCCAGAAAATTCATCCCGCTGGGTGGAAAATGGGTGGCAAATAGGGCGAAAGTTGAGTTTTTATGCCATTTGCTTCACTCATTTTCAAACATCAATATGAAAATTCATTTAAAACTGCATACCAATTTTCCCGAAAATTTACCCCCCTGGGTGGAAAGTGGGTGGTAAATCGGGCGAAATCTGTGTTCTTATGCGATTTGCTTCAAACACAATTTCAAAGATCTATATGAAGATTCATTTAAAATAACATACAAATTTTCCAAAAAATTCACCCCCTGGGTGGAAAGTGGGTGGTAAATGGGGCGAAAGTTGAGTTTTAATGCGATTTGCTTCAAACTTATTATCAAAGATCAATATAAAAATGCATTTAAAACTGCATACCAATTTTCCAGAAAATTCACCCCCTGGGTGGAAAGTGGGTGGTAAATCGGGCGAAGGTTGAGTTTTAATGCGATTAGCTTCAAACACATTTTCAAAGATCTATATGAAAATTCATATAAAGCTGTATACTAATTTTCCGGAAAATTCACCCCCCTGGGTGGAAAGTGGGTGGTAAATAGGGCGAAATCTGTGTTCTTATGCGATTTGCTTCAAACTTATTTTCATTGATCAATATGAAAATTCATTTAAGACTGCATACCAATTTTCCGGTAAATTCACCACCCTAAGTGGAAAGTCGGTGGTAAATAGGGCGAAAGTTGAATTTTAATGCGATTTGCTATATCTATAAAATATCTATATAAAAATTAATTTAAAACTGCATACCAATTTTCCAGAAAATTCATCCCGCTGGGTGGAAAATGGGTGGCAAATAGGGCGAAAGTTGAGTTTTTATGCCATTTGCTTCACTCATTTTCAAACATCTATATGAAAATTCATTTAAAACTGAATACCAATTTTCCCGAAAATTTACCCCCCTAGGTGGAAAGTGGGTGGTAAATAGGGCGAAATCTGTGTTCTTATTCGATTTGCTTCAAACACAATTTCAAAGATCTATATGAAGATTCATTTCAAATAACATACAAATTTTCCAAAAAATTCACCCCCTGGGTGGAAAGTGGGTGGTAAATGGGGCGAAAGTTGAGTTTTAATGCGATTTGCTTCAAACTCATTTTCAAAGATCAATATGAAAATTCATTTAAGACTGCATACCAATTTTCCGGTAAATTCACCCCCCTAAGTGGAAAGTCGGTGGTAAATAGGGCGAAAGTTGAATTTTAATGCGATTTGCTTCAAACTCAATTTCATAGATCTATTTAAAAATTAATTTAAAACTGCATACCAATTTTTCAGAATATCACATTTCCGGTTGGAAAGTGGGTGGCAAAAATGCCAAAGTTGAGTTTTTTTGCGATTTGCTTCAAACTCATTTTCAAAGATCAATATGAAAATTCATTTAAAAGTGCACACAAAATTTCTGGAACACTCACCCCCCTGGGTGGAAAGTGGTTGGTAAATGGGGAGAAAGTTGAGTTCTTATGTAATTTTCTTCAAACAAAATTTCAAAGATCTATATGAAGATTCATTTAAAATAACATACCAATTTTCCGGAAAATTCACCCCCTGGGTGGAAAGTGGGTGGTAAATGGGGAGAAAGTTGAATTTAAATGCGATTTGCTTCAAACTCATTTTCAAAGATCAATATGAAAATTCATTTTCCGGAAAATTCACCCCCCTGGGTGGAAAGTGGGTGGTAAATAGGGCGAAAGTTGAGTTTTTATGCGATTTGCTTCAAACTCATTTTCAAACATCTATATGAAAATTCATTTAAAACTGCGTACCAATTTTCCAGAAAATTCATCCCTCTGAGTGGAAAATGGGTGGTAAATAGGGCGAAAGTTGAGTTTTTTGCGATTTGCCTTACTCATTTTCAAAGATCAATATGAAAATTCATTAAACTCTGCATACCAATTGTCCCGAAAAATCACCCCCCTGGGTGGAAAGTGGGTGGTAAATCGGGCGAAATCTGTGTTCTTATGCGATTTGCTTCAAACACAATTTCAAAGATCTATATGAAGATTCATTTAAAATAACATACCAATTTTCCTGAAAATTCACCCCCTGGGTGGAAAGTGGGTGGTAAATGGGGAGAAAGTTGAGTTTTAATGCGATTTGCTTCAAACTCATTTTCAAAGATCTATATGAAAATTCATTTAAAGCTGCATACCAATTTTCCCGAAAATTCAACCCCCTGGGTGGAAAGTGGGTTGTAAATAGGGCGAAATCTGTGTTCTTATGCGATTTGCTTCAAACTCATTTTCAAAGATCTATATGAAAATTAATTTAAAACTGCATACCAATTTTCCATAAAATTCATCCCGCTGGGTGGAAAATGGGTGGTAAATAGGGCGAAAGTTGAGTTTTTATGCGATTTGCTTCACTCAATTTCAAACATCTATATGAAAATTCATTGATAACTGCATACCAATTTTCCAGAAAATTCATCCCGCTGAGTGGAAAATGGGTGGTAAATAGGGCGAAAGTTGAGTTTTTTGCGATTTGCTTCACTCATTTTCAAAGATCAATATGAAATTTCATTTAAAACTGCATACCAATTTTCCCGAAAAATCACCCCCCTGGGTGGAAAGTGGGTGGTAAATCGGGCGAAATCTGTGTTCTTATGCGATTTGCTTCAAACACAATTTTAAAGATCTATATGAAGATTCATTTAAAATAACATACCAAGTTTCCGGAAAATTCACCCCCCTGGGTGGAAAGTGGGTGGTAAATGGGGAGAAAGTTGAGTTTTAATGCGATTTGCTTCAAACTCATTTTCAAAGATCTATATGAAAATTAATTTAAAACTGCATACCAATTTTCCAGAAAATTCATCCCGCTGAGTGGAAAATGGATGGTAAATAGGGCGAAAGTTGAGTTTTTTGCGATTTGCTTCACTCATTTTCAAAGATCAATATGAAAATTCATTAAAAACTGCATACCAATTTTCCCGAAAATTCATCCCCCTGGGTGGAAAGTGGGTGGTAAATGGGGCGAAATTTGTGTTCTTATGCGATTTGCTTCAAACTTATTTTCAGAGATCAATATGAAAATTCATTTAAAATTGCATACCAATTTTCCGGAAAATTCACCCCCTGGGTGGAAAGTGGGTGGTAAATGTGGCGAAAGTTGAGTTTTAATGCGATTTGCGTCAAACTCATTTTCAAAGATCAATATGAAAATTCATTTAAGACTGCATACCAATTTTCCAGAATATCACATTTCCGGTTGGAAACTGGGTGGCAAAAATGCCAAAGTTGAGTTTTTTTGCGATTTGCTTCAAACTCATTTTCAAAGATCAATATGAAAATTCATTTAAAACTGCACACAAAATTTCTGGAAAATTCACCCCCCTGGGTGGAAAGTGGGTGGTAAATAGGGCGAAATCTGTTTTCTTATGCGATTTGCTTTAAACACAATTTTAAAGATCTATATGAAGATTCATTCAAAATAACATACCAATTTTCCGGAATATTCACCCCCTGGGTGGAAAGTGGGTGGTAAATGGGGAGAAAGTTGAGTTTTAATGCGATTTGCTTCCAACTCATTTTCAAAGATCTATATGAAAATTCATTTAAAACTGCATACCAATTTTCCGGAAAATTCACCCCCTGGGTGGAAAGTGGGTGGTAAATGGGGCGAAAGTTGAGTTTTAATGCAATTTGCTTCAAACTCATTTTCAAAGATCAAAATGAAAATTCACCCCCCTGGGTGGAAAGTGGGTGGTAAATAGGGCGAAAGTTGAATTTTTATGCGATTTGCTTCACTCATTTTCAAACATCTATATGAAAATTCATTTAAAACTGCATACCAATTTTCCAGAAAATTCATCCCGCTGAGTGGAAAGTGGCTGGTAAATAGGGCGAAAGTTGAGTTTTTTGCGATTTGCTTCACTCATTTTCAAAGATCAATATGAAAATTCATTTAAAGCTGCATACCAATTTTCCCGAAAAATCCCCCCCTGGGTGGAAAGTGGGTGGTATATCGGGCGAAATCTGTGTTGTTATGCGATTTGCTTCAAACACAATTTCAAAGATCTATATGAAGATTCATTTAAAATAACATACCAATTTTCCGGAAAATTCAACCCCTGGGTGGAAAGTGGGTGATAAATGGGGAGAAAGTTGAGTTTTAATGCGATTTGCTTCAAACTCATTTTCAAAGATCTATATGAAAATTAATTTAAAGCTGCATACCAATTTTCCAGAAAATTCATCCCGCTGGGTGGAAAATGGGTGGTAAATAGGGCGAAAGTTGAACTTTTATGCGATTTGCTTCAAACTCATTTTCAAAGATCAATATGAAAATTCATTTAAGACTGCATACCAATTTTCCAGAATATCACATTTCCGGTTGGAAAGTGGGTGGCAAAAATGCCAAAGTTGAGTTTTTTTGCGATTTGCTTCAAACTCATTTTCAAAGATCAATATAAAAATTCATTTAAAACTGCACATAAAATTTCTGGAAAATTCACCCCCCTGGGTGGAAAGTGGGTGGTAAATAGGGCGAAATCTGTTTTCTTATGCGATTTGCTTCAAACACAATTTCAAAGATCTATATGAAGATTCATTCAAAATAACATACCAATTTTCCGGAAAATTCACCCCCTGGGTGGAAAGTGGGTGGTAAATGGGAGAAGGTTGAGTTTTAATGCGATTTGCTTCAAACTCATTTTCAAAGATCTATATGAAAATTAATTTAAAACTGCATACCAATTTTCCAGAAAATTCATCCCGCTGGGTTGAAAATGGGTGGTAAATAGGGCGAAAGTTGAGTTTTTATGCGATTTGCTTCACTCATTTTCAAACATCTATATGAAAATTGATTTAAAACTGCATACCAATTTTCCCGAAAATTTACCCCCCTGGGTGGAAAGTGGGTGGTAAATCGGGCGAAATCTGTGTTCTTATGCGATTTGCTTCAAACACAATTTCAAAGATCTATATGAAGATTCATTTAAAATAACATACCAATTTTCCGGAAAATTCACCCCCTGGGTGGAAAGTGGGTGGCAAATGGGGCGAAAGTTGAGTTTTAATGCGATTTGCTTCAAACTCATTTTCAAAGATTTATATGAAAATTCATTTAAAACTGCATACCAATTTTCCCGAAAATTCACCGCCCTGGGTGGAAAGTGGGTGGTAAATAGGGCGAAATCTTTGTTCGTATGCGATTTGCTTCAAACACAATTTTAAAGATCTAAATGAAGAATCATTTAAAATAACATACCAATTTTCCTGAAAATTCATCCCCTGGGTGGAAAGTGGGTGTAAAATGGGGCGAAAGTTGAGTTTTAATGCGATTTGCTTGAAACTTATTTTCAAAGATCAATATGAAAATTCATTTAAAACTGCATACGAATTTTCCGGAAAATTCACCCCCTGGGTGGAAAGTGGTTGGTAAAAAGGGCGAAAGTTGAATTTTAATGCGATTTGCTTCAAACTCATTTTCATAGATCAATATGAAAATTCATTTAAAACCAATTTTCCGGAAAATTCACCCCCCTTAGTGGAAAGTCGGTGGTAAATAGGGCGAAAGTTGAATTTTAATGCGATTTGCTTCAAACTCATTTTCATAGATCTATATAAAAATTATTTTAAAACTGCATACCAATTTTTCAGAATATCAAATTTCCGGTTGGAAAGTGGGTGGCAAAAATGCCAAAGTTGAGTTTATTTTGCGATTTGCTTCAAACTCATTTTCAAAGATCAATTTGAAAATTAATTTAAAAGTGCACACAAAATTTCTGGAAAATTCACCCCCCTGGGTGGAAAGTGGTTGGTAAATAGGGCGTAAGTTGAGTTCTTATGTTATTTTCTTCAAACAAAATTTCAAAGATCTATATAAAGATTCATTTAAAATAACAAACCAATTTTCCCGAAAATTCACCGCCCTGGGTGGAAAGTGGGTGGTAAATAGGGCGAAATCTGTGTTCGTATGCGATTTGCTTCAAACACAATTTCAAAGATCTAAATGAAGATTCATTTAAAATAACATACCAATTTTCCTGAAAATTCACCCCCTGGGTGGAAAGTGGGTGGAAAATGGGGCGAAAGTTGAGTTTTAATTGCTTCAAACTCATTTTCAAAGATCAATATGAAAATTCATTTTCCGGAAAATTCACCCCCCTGGGTGGAAATTGGGTGGTAAATAGGGCGAAAGTTGAATTTTTATGCGATTTGCTTCACTCATTTTCAAACATCTATATGAAAATTCATTTAAAACTGCATACCAATTTTCCAGAAAATTCATCCCGCTGAGTGGAAATTGGGTGGTAAATAGGGCGAAAGTTGAGTTTTTATGCGATTTGCATCACTCATTTTCAAAGATCAATATGAAAATTCATTTAAAGCTGCATACCAATTTTCCCGAAAAATCACCCCCCTGGGTGGAAAGTGGGTGGTAAATGGGGCAAAAGTTGAGTTTTAATGCGATTTGCTTCAAACTCATTTTCAAAGATCAATATGAAAATTCATTTAAGACTGCATACCAATTTTCCGGTAAATTCACCCCCCTAAGTGGAAAGTCGGTGGTAAATAGGGCGAAAGTTGAATTTTAATGCGATTTGCTTCAAACTCATTTTCATAGATCTATATAAAAATTAATTTAAAACTGCATACAAATTTTTCAGAATATGACATTTCCGGTTGGAAAGTGGGTGGCAAAAATGCCAAAGTTGAGTTTATTTTGCGATTTGCTTCAAACTCATTTTCAAAGATCTATATGAAAATTCATTTAAAACTGCATACCAATTTTCCCGAAAATTCACCGCCCTGGGTGGAAAGTAGGTGGTAAATCGGGCGAAATCTGTGTTCTTATGCGATTTGCTTCAAACACAATTTCAAAGATCTATATGAAGATTCATTTAAAATAACATACCAATTTTCCGGAAAATTCACACCCTGGGTGGAAAGTGGGTGGTAAATAGGGCGAAAGTTGAGTTCTAATGCTATTTACTTCAAACTTATTTTCAAAGATCAATATGAAAATTCATTTAAAACCAATTTTCCGGAAAATTCACCCCCCTAGGTGGAAAGTGGGTGGTACATAGGGCGAAATCTGTGTTCTTATGCGATTTGCTTCAAACTTATTTTCAAAGATCAATATGAAAATTTATTTAAAACTGCTTACCAATTTTCCGGTAAATTCACCCCCCTAAGTGGAAAGTCGGTTGTAAATAGGGCGAAAGTTGAATTTTAATGCGATTTGCTTCAAACTCATTTTCATAGATCTATATAAAAATTAATTTAAAACTGCATACAAATTTTTCAGAATATCACATTTCCGGTTGGAAAATGGGTGGCAAAAATGCCAAAGTTGAGTTTTTTTGCGATTTGCTTCAAACTCATTTTCAAAGATCAATATAAAAATTCATTAAAAACCGCATACCAATTTTCCAGTAAATTCACCCCCCTGGGTGGAAAGTGGGTGGTAAATAGGGCGAAAGTTGAGTTTTTATGCGATTTGCTTCACTCATTTTCAAACATCTATATGAAAATTCATTTAAAACTGCATACCAATTTTCCCGAAAAATCACCCCCCTGGGTGGAAAGTGGGTGGTAAATCGGGCAAAATCTGTGTTCTTATGCGATTTGCTTCAAACACAATTTCAAAGATCTTTATGAAGATTCATTTAAAATAACATACCAATTTTCCGGAAAATTCACCCCCTGGGTGGAAAGTGGGTGGTAAATGGGGCGAAAGTTGAGTTTTAATGCGATTTGCTTCAAACTTATTTTCAAGAATCAATATGAAAATTCATTTAAAACTGCATACGAATTTTCCGGAAAATTCACCCCCCTGGTGGAAAGTGGGTGGTAAATAGGGCGAAATCTGTGTTCTTATGCGATTTGCTTCAAACACAATTTCAAAGATCTATATGAAGATTCATTTAAAATAACATACCAATTTTCCGGAAAATTCACCCCCTGGGTGGAAAGTGGGTGGTAAATGGGGCGAAAGTTGAGTTTTAATGCGATTTGCTTCAAACTTATTTTCAAGAATCAATATGAAAATTCTTTTAAAACTGCATACGAATTTTCCGGAAAATTCACCCCCCTGGTGGAAAGTGGGTGGTAATAGGGCGAAATCTGTGTTCTTATACGATTTGCTTCAAACTTATTTTAAGAGATCAATACGAAAATTCATTTAAAATAACATACCAAATATCCTGAAAATTCACCCCCTGGGTGGAAAGTGGGTGGTTAATGGGAGAAAGTTGAGTTTTAATGCGATTTGCTTCAATTTCATTTTCAAAGATCTATATGAAGATTCATTTAAAATAACATACCAATTTTCCGGAAAATTCACCCCCTGGGTGGAAAGTGGGTGGTAAATAGGGCGAAAGTTGAGTTTTTATGCGATTTGCTTCACTCATTTTCAAAGATCAATATGAAAATTCATTTAAAACTGAATGCCAATTTTCCGGAAAATTAACCTCCTGGGTGGAAAGTGGGTGGTAAATAGGGCGAAATCTGTGTTCTTGTGCGATTTGCTTCAAACTTATTTTAAAAGATCAATACGAAAATTCATTTAAAATAACATACCAAATGTCCTGAAAATTCACCCCCTGGGTGGAAAGTGGGTGGTTAATGGGAGAAAGTTGAGTTTTAATGCGATTTGCTTCAATTTCATTTTCAAAGATCTATATGAAAATTCATTTAAAACCGCATACCAATTTTCCGGAAAATTCATCCCCCTGGGTGGAAAGTGGGTGGTAAATAGGGCGAAATCTGTGTTCTTGTGCGATTTGCTTCAAACACAATTTCAAAGATCTATATGAAGATTCATTTAAAATAACATACCAATTTTCCGGAAAATTCACCCCCTGGGTGGAAAGTGGGTGGTAAATGGGGAGAAAGTTGAGTTTTAATGCGATTTGCTTCAAACTCATTTTCAAAGATCTATATGAAAATTAATTTAAAACTGCATACCAATTTTCCAGAAAATGCATCCCGCTGGGTGGAAAATGGGTGGTAAATAGGGCGAAAGTTGAGTTCTCATGCGATTTGCTTCAAACTTATTTTCAAAGATCAATATGAAAATTCATTTAAAACTGCATACCAATTTTCCGGAAAATTCACCCCCTGGGTGGAAAGTGGGTGGTAAATAGGGCGAAATCTGTGTTCTTATGCGATTTGCTTCAAACTTATTTTAAAAGATCAATACGAAAATTCATTTAAAATAACATACCAAATATCCTGAAAATTCACCCCCTGGGTGGAAAGTGGGTGGTTAATGGGAGAAAGTTGAGTTTTAATGCGATTTGCTTCAATTTCATTTTCAAAGATCTATATGAAGATTCATTTAAAATAACATACCAATTTTCCGGAAAATTCATCCCCCTGGGTGGAAAGTGGGTGGTAAATGGGGAGAAAGTTGAGTTTTAATGCGATTTGCTTCAAACTCATTTTCAAAGATCTATATGAAAATTAATTTAAAACTGCATACCAATTTTCCAGAAAATGCATCCCGCTGGGTGGAAAATGGGTGGTAAATAGGGCGAAAGTTGAGTTCTCATGCGATTTGCTTCAAACTTATTTTCAAAGATCAACATGAAAATTCATTTAAAACTGCATACCAATTTTCCGGAAAATTCACCCCCTGGGTGGAAAGTGGGTGGTAAATGGGGAGAAAGTTCAGTTTTAATGCGATTTGCTTCAAACTTATTTTCAAAGATCAATATGAAAATTCATTTAAAACTGCAGACCAATTTTCCGGAAAATTCACCCCCTGGGTGGAAAGTGGGTGGTAAATGGGGCGAAAGTTGAGTTTTAATGCGATTTGCTTTAAACTTATTTTCAAAGATCAATATGAAAATTCATTTAAAACTGCAGACCAATTTTTCTGGAAAATTCACCCCCTGGGTGGAAAGTGGGTGGTAAATGGGGCGAAAGTTGAGTTTTAATGCGATTTGCTTTAAACTTATTTTCAAAGATCAATATGAAAATTCATTTAAAACTGCAGACCAATTTTCCGGAAAATTCACCCCCTGGGTGGAAAGTGGGTGGTAAATGGGGCGAAAGTTGAGTTTTAATGCGATTTGCTTTAAACTTATTTTCAAAGATCAATATGAAAATTCATTTAAAACTGCAGACCAATTTTCCGGTAAATTCATCCCCTTGTTTGAAAATTGGGTGGTAAATAGGGCGAAATCTGAGTTCTTATGCGATTTGCTTCAAACTTATTTTCAAAGATCAATATGAAAATTCATTTAAAACTGCAGACCAATTTTCCGGGAAATTCACCCCCTGAGTGGAAAGTGGGTGGTAAATGGGGAGAAAGTTGAGTTTTAATGCGATTTGCTTCAAACTTATTTTCAAAGATCACTATGAAAATTCATTTAAAACTGCATACCAATTTTCCGGAATATTCACCCCCTTGTTTGAAAATTGGGTGGTAAATAGGGCGAAATCTGAGTTCTTATGCGATTTGCTTCAAACTTATTTTCAAAGATCAATATGAAAATTCATTTAAAACTGCAGACCAATTTTCCGGAAAATTCACCCCCTGGGTGGAAAGTGGGTGGTAAATGGGGAGAAAGTTGAGTTTTAATGCGATTTGCTTCAAACTTATTTTCAAAGATCAATATGAAAATTCATTTAAAACTGCAGACCAATTTTCCGGAAAATTCACCCCCTGGGTGGAAAGTGGGTGGTAAATGGGGCGAAAGTTGAATTTTAATGCGATTTGCTTTAAACTTATTTTCAAAGATCAATATGAAAATTCATTTAAAACTGCAGACCAATTTTCCGGTAAATTCACCCCCCTAAGTGGAAAGTCGGTGGTAAATAGGGCGAAAGTTGAGTTTTAATGCGATTTGCTTCAAACTCATTTTCATAGATCTATATAAAAATTAATTTAAAACTGCATACCAATTTTCCCGAAAATTCATCCCGCTGGGTGGAAAATGGGTGGTAAATAGGGCGAAAGTTGAGTTTTTTGCGATTTACCTCAAACTCAATTTCAAACATCTAGATGAAAATTCACTTAAAACTGCAGACCAATTTTCCGGAAAATTCACCCCCTGGGTGGGAAGTGGGTGGTAAATGGGGCGAAAGTTGAATTTTAATGCGATTTGCTTCAAAATTATTTTCAAAGATCAATATGAAAATTCATTTAAAACTGCAGACCAATTTTCCGGTAAATTCACCCCCCTAAGTGGAAAGTCGGTGGTAAATGGGGCGAAAGTTGAGTTTTTATGCGATTTACCTCAAACTCAATTTCAAAGATCTATATGAAAATTCATTTAAAACTGCATACCAATTTTCCCAAAAATTCACCCCCATGGGTGGACAGTGGGTGGAAAATAGGGCAAAATCTGTGTTCTTATGCGATTTGCTTCAAACTCATTTTCAAAGATCTATATGAAAATTCATTTAAAACTGCATACCAATTTTCCAGAAAATTCATCCCGCTGGGTGGAAAATGGGTGGTAAATAGGGCGAAAGTTAAGTTTTTATGCGATTTGCTTCACTCATTTTCAAACATCTATATGAAAATTCATTTAAAACTGCATACCAATTTTCCAGAAAATTCCCCCCCTCTGTGTGGAAAGATGGTGGTAAATAAGGCGAAAGTTGAATTTTTATGCGATTTGCTTCAAACTCATTTTCAAAGATCTATATGAAAGTTCATTTAAGACTGCATACCTATATTCCGGAAAATTCACCCCCCTGAGTGGAAAGTGGGTGGTAAATAGGGCGAAATCTGTGTTCTTATGCGATTTGCTTCAAACACAATTTCAAAGATCTATATGAAGATTTATTTAAAATAACATACCAATTTTCCGGAAAATTCACCCCCTGGGTGGAAAGTGGGTGGTAAATGGGGCGAAAGTTGAGTTTTAATGAGATTTGCTTCAAACTCATTTTCAAAGATCAATATGAAAATTAATTTAAAACTGCATACCAATTTTCCAGAAAATTCATCCCGCTGGGTGGAAAATGGGTGGTAAATAGGGCGAAAGTTGAGTTTTTATGCGATTTGCTTCACTCATTTTCAAACATCTATATGAAAATTCATTTAAAACTGCATACCAATTTTCCCGAAAATTCACCCCCTGGGTGGAAAGTGGGTGGTAAATAGGGCGAAATCTGTGTTCTTATGCGATTTGCTTCAAACACAATTTCAAAATTCTATATGAAGATTCATTTAAAATAATATACCAATTTTCCGGAAAATTCACTCCCTGGGTGGAAAGTGGGTGGTAAATGGGGCGAAAATTGAGTTTTAATGCGATTTGCTTCAAACTTATTTTCAAAGATCAATATGAAAATTCATTTAAAACTGCATACCAATTTTCCGGAAAATTCACCCTCTAGGTGGAAAGTGGGTGGGAAATCGGGCGAAAGTTGAGTTTTAATGCGATTTGCTTCAAACTCATTTTCAAAGATCAATATGAAAATTCATTTAGGACTGCATACCAATTTTCCGGTATATTCACCCCCCTAAGTGGAGTCGGTGGTAAATAGGGCGAAAGTTGAATTTTAATGCGATTTGCTTCAAACTCATTTTCATATATCCATATAGAAATTAATTTAAAACTGCATACCAATTTTCCAGAAAATTCACCCCCCTCGGTGGAAAGTGGGTGGTAATAGGGCGAAAGTTGAGTTTTTATGCGATTTACCTCAAACTCAATTTCAAAGATCTATATGAAAATTCATTTAAGACTGCATACCAATTTTCCCGAAAATTCACCCCCCTGGGTGGACAGTGGGTTGTAAATAGGGCGAATGTTGAGTTTTAATGCGATTTGCTTCAAACTTATTTTCAAAGATCAATATGAAAATGCATTTAAAACTGCATACCAATTTTCCAGATAATTCACCCCCTGGGTGGAAAGTGGGTGGTAAATCGGTCGAAGGTTGAGTTTTAATGCGATTAGCTTCAAACACATTTTCAAAGATCTATAAGAAAATTCATATAAAGCTGCATACCAATTTTCCCGAAAATTCACCCCCCTGGGTGGAAAGTGGGTGGTAAATAGGGCGAAATCTGTGTTCTTATGCGATTTGCTTCAAACTTATTTTCAAAGATCAATATGAAAATTCATTTACAACTGCATACCAATTTTCCGGAAAATTCACCCCCTGGGTGGAAAGTGGGTGGTAAATGGGGCGAAAGTTGAGTTTTAATGCGATTTGCTTCAAACTCATTTTCATAGATCTATATAAAAATTAATTTAAAACTACATACCAATTTTTCAGAATATCACATTTCCGGTTGGAAAGTGGGTGGCAAAAATGCCAAAAATGAGTTTTTTTGCGATTTGCTTCAAAAATCATTTTCAAAGATCAATATGAAAATTCATTTAAAAGTGCACACAAAATTTCTGGAAAATTCACCCCCATTGCATACCAATTTTTCAGAATATCACATTTCCGGTTGGAAAGTGGGTGGCAAAAATGCCAAAGTTGAGTTTTTTTGCGATTTGCTTCAAACTCATTTTCAAAGATCAATCTAAAAATTCATTAAAAACCGCATACCAATTTTCCAGAAAATTCACCCCCCTGGGTGGAACGTGGGTGGGAAATAGGGCGAAATCTGTTTTCTTATGCGATTTGCTTCAAACACAATTTCAAAGATCTATATGAAGATTCATTCAAAATAACATACCAATTTTCCGGAAAATTCACCCCCTGGGTGGAAAGTGGGTGGTAAATGGGGAGAAAGTTGAGTTTTAATGCGATTTGCTTCAAACTCATTTTCAAAGATCTATATGAAAATTCATTTAAAACTGCATACCAATTTTCCCGAAAATTCATCCCGCTGGATGGATAATGGGTGGTAAATAGGGCGAAAGTTGAATTTTTATGCGATTTGCTTCACTCATTTTCAAACATCTATATGAAAATTAATTTAAAACTGCATACCAATTTTCCCGAAAATTCACCCCCCTGGGTGGAAAGTGGGTGGTAATAGGGCGAAATCTGTGTTCTTATGCGATTTGCTTCAAACTTATTTTCAAAGGTCAATATGAAAATTCATTTAAAACTGCATACCAATTTTCCACAAAATTCACCCCCTCGGTGGAAAGTGGGTGGTAAATAGGGCGAAAGTTGAGTTTTTATGGGATTTGCTTCACTCATTTTCAAATATCTATACGCAAATTCATTTATTACTGCATACCAATTTTCCCGAAAATTCACCCCCCTGGGTGGAAAGTGGGTGGTAAATGGGGCGAAAGTTGAGTTTTAATGCGATTTGCTTCAAACTTATTTTCAAAGATCAATATGAAAATTAATTTAAAACTGCATACCAATTTTCCGGAAAATTCACCCCCCTGGGTGGAAAGTGGGTGGTAAATAGGGCGAAATCTGTGTTCTTATGCGATTTGCTTCAAACTTATTTTCAAAGATCAATATGAAAATTCATTTAAAACTGCATACCAATTTTCCGGAAAATTCACCCTCTGGGTGGAAAGTGGGTGGTAAATGGGGCGAAAGTTGAGTTTTAATGCGATTTGCTTCAAACTCATTTTCAAAGATCAATATGAAAATTCATTTAGGACTGCATACCAATTTTCCGGTAAATTCACCCCCCTAAGTGGAGTCGGTGGTAAATAGGGTGAAAGTTGAATTTTAATGCGATTTGCTTCAAACTCATTTTCATATATCTATATAAAAATTAATTTAAAACTGCATACCAATTTTTCAGAATATCACATTTCCGGTTGGAAAGTGGGTGGCAAAAATGCCAAAGTTGAGTTTTTATGCGATTTGCTTCAAACTCATTTTCAAAGATCAATCTAAAAATTCATTAAAAACTGCATACCAATTTTCCAGAAAATTCACCCCCCTGGATGGAAAGTGGGTGGTAAATAGTGCGAAAGTTGAGTTTTTATGCGATTTACCTCAAACTCAATTTCAAAGATCTATATGAAAATTCATTTAAAACTGCATACCAATTTTCCCGAAAATTCACCCCCCTGGGTGGAAAGTGGGTGGTAAATCGGTCGATGGTTGAGTTTTAATGCGATTAGCTTCAAACACATTTTCAAAGATCTATATGAAAATTCATATAAAGCTGCATACCAATTTTCCCGAAAATTCACCCCCCTGGGTGGAAAGTGGGTGGTAAATCGTTCGATGGTTGAGTTTTAATGCGATTAGCTTCAAACACATTTTCAAAGATCTATATGAAAATTCATATAAAGCTGCATACCAATTTTCCCGAAAATTCACCCCCCTGGGTGGAAAGTGGGTGGTAAATCGTTCGATGGTTGAGTTTTAATGCGATTAGCTTCAAACACATTTTCAAAGATCTATATGAAAATTCATATAAAGCTGCATACCAATTTTCCCGAAAATTCACCCCCCTGGGTGGAAAGTGGGTGGTAAATCGTTCGATGGTTGAGTTTTAATGCGATTAGCTTCAAACACATTTTCAAAGATCTATATGAAAATTCATATAAAGCTGCATACCAATTTTCCCGAAAATTCACCCCCCTGGGTGGAAAGTGGGTGGTAAATCGGTCGATGGTTGAGTTTTAATGCGATTAGCTTCAAACACATTTTCAAAGATCTATATGAAAATTCATATAAAGCTGCATACCAATTTTCCCGAAAATTCACCCCCCTGGGTGGAAAGTGGGTGGTAAATCGTTCGATGGTTGAGTTTTAATGCGATTTGCTTCAAACTCATTTTCAAAGATCAATCTAAAAATTCATTAAAAACTGCATACCAATTTTCCCGAAAATTCACCCCCCTGGGTGGAAAGTGGGTGGTAAATCGTTCGATGGTTGAGTTTTAATGCGATTAGCTTCAAACACATTTTCAAAGATCTATATGAAAATTCATATAAAGCTGCATACCAATTTTCCAGAAAATTCACCCCCCTGGATGGAAAGTGGGTGGTAAATAGTGCGAAAGTTGAGTTTTTATGCGATTTACCTCAAACTCAATTTCAAAGATCTATATGAAAATTCATTTAAAACTGCATACCAATTTTCCCGAAAATTCACCCCCCTGGGTGGAAAGTGGGTGGTAAATCGGTCGATGGTTGAGTTTTAATGCGATTAGCTTCAAACACATTTTCAAAGATCTATATGAAAATTCATATAAAGCTGCATACCAATTTTCACGAAAATTCACCCCACTGGGTGGAAAGTGGGTGGTTAATCGTTCGATGGTTGAGTTTTAATGCGATTAGCTTCAAACACATTTTCAAAGATCTATATGAAAATTCATATAAAGCTGCATACCAATTTTCCCGAAAATTCACCCCCCTGGGTGGAAAGTGGGTGGTAAATAGGGCGAAATCTGTGTTCTTATGCGATTTGCTTCAAACTTATTTTAAGAGATCAATATGAAAATTCATTTAAAACTGCATACCAATTTTCCGGAAAATTCACCCCCTGGGTGGAAATTGGGTGGTAAATGGGGCGAAAGTTGAGTTTTAATGCGATTTGCTTCAAACTCGTTTTCATAGATCTATATAAAAATTAATTTAAAACTACATACCAATTTTTCAGAATATCACATTTCCGGTTGGAAAGTGGGTGGCAAAAATGCTAAAGAAAAAATCATTTTCAAAGATCAATATGAAAATTCATTTAAAAGTGCACACAAAATTTCTGGAAAATTCACCCCCCTGCATACCAATTTTTCAGAATATCACATTTCCGGTTGGAAAGTGGGTGGCAAAAATGCCAAAGTTGAGTTTTTTTGCGATTTGCTTCAAACTCATTTTCAAAGATCAATCTAAAAATTCATTAAAAACCGCATACCAATTTTCCAGAAAATTCACCCCCCTGGGTGGAACGTGGGTGGTAAATAGGGCGAAATCTGTTTTCTTATGCGATTTGCTTCAAACACAATTTCAAAGATCTATATGAAGATTTATTCAAAATAACATACCAATTTTCCGGAAAATTCACCCCCTGGGTGGAAAGTGGGTGTTAAATGGGGAGAAAGTTGAGTTTTAATGCGATTTGCTTCAAACTCATTTTCAAACATCTATATGAAAATTCATTTAAAACTGCATACCAATTTTCCCGAAAATTCATCCCGCTGGATGGATAATGGGTGGTAAATAGGGCGAAAGTTGAGTTTTTATGCGATTTGCTTCACTCATTTTCAAACATCTATATGAAAATTCATTTAAAACTACATACCAATTTTCCCGAAAATTCACCCCCCTGGGTGGAAAGTGGGTGGTAATAGGGCGAAATCTGTGTTCTTATGCGATTTGCTTCAAACTTATTTTCAAAGATCAATATGAAAATTCATTTAAAACTGCATACCAATTTTCCCGAAAATTCACCCTCTGGGTGGAAAGTGGGTGGTAAATGGGGCGAAAGTTGAGTTTTAATGCGATTTGCTTCAAACTTATTTTCAAAGATCAATATGAAAATTCATTTAAAGCTGCATACCAATTTTCCGGAAAATTCACCCCCCTGGGTGGACAGTGGGTGGTAAATAGGGCGAAATCTGTGTTCTTATGCGATTTGCTTCAAACTTATTTTCAAAGATCAATATGAAAATTCATTTAAAACTGCATACCAATTTTCCGGAAAATTCACCCTCTGGGTGGAAAGTGGGTGGTAAATGGGGCGAAAGTTGAGTTTTAATGCGATTTGCTTCAAACTCATTTTCAAAGATCAATATGAAAATTCATTTAGGACTGCATACCAATTTTCCGGTAAATTCACCCCCCTAAGTGGAGTCCGTGGTAAATAGGGTGAAAGTTGAATTTTAATGCGATTTGCTTCAAACTCATTTTCATATATCTATAAAAAAATTAATTTAAAACTGCATACCAATTTTACAGAATATCACATTTCCGGTTGGAAAGTGGGTGGCAAAAATGCCTAAGTTGAGTTTTTATGCGATTTGCTTCAAACTTATTTTCAAAGATCAATCTAAAAATTCATTAAAAACTGCATACCAATTTTCCAGAAAATTCACCCCCCTGGGTGGAAAGTGGGTGGTAAATAGGGCGAAATCTGTGTTCTTATGCGATTTGCTTCAAACTTATTTTCAAAGATCAATATGAAAATTCATTTAAAACTGCATACCAATTTTCCGGAAAATTCACCCTCTGGGTAGAAAGTGGGTGGTAAATGGGGCGAAAGTTGAGTTTTAATGCGATTTGCTTCAAACTCGTTTTCATAGATCTATATAAAAATTAATTTAAAACTACATACCAATTTTTCAGAATATCACATTTCCGGTTGGAAAGTGGGTGGCAAAAATGCCAAAGTAAAGTTTTTTTGCGATTTGCTTCAAACTCATTTTCAAAGATCAATCTAAAAATTCATTAAAAACCGCATACCAATTTTCCAGAAAATTCACCCCCCTGGGTGGTAAATAGGGCGAAATCTGTTTTCTTTTGCGATTTGCTTCAAACACAATTTCAAAGATCTATATGAAGATTCATTCAAAATAACATACCAATTTTCCGGAAAATTCACCCCCTGGGTGGAAAGTGGGTGGTAAATGGGAGAAAGTTGAGTTTTAATGCGATTTGCTTCAAACTCATTTTCAAAGATCTATATGAAAATTAATTTAAAACTGCATACCAATTTTCCCGAAAATTCATCCCGCTGGATGGATAATGGGTGGTAAATAGGGCGAAAGTTGAGTTTTTATGCGATTTGCTTCACTCATTTTCAAACATCTATATGAAAATTCATTTAAAACTGCATACCAATTTTCCCGAAAATTCACCCCCCTGGGTGGAAGGTGGGTGGTAAATAGGGCGAAATCTGTGTTCTTATGCGATTTGCTCCAAACTTATTTTCAAAGATTAATATGAAAATTCATTTAAAACTGCATACCAATTTTCCGGAAAATTCACCCCCCTGGGTGGAAAGTGGGTGGTATATAGGGCGAAATCTGTGTTCTTATGCGATTTGCTTCAAACTTATTTTCAAAGATCTATATGAAAATTCATTTAAGACTGCATACCAATTTTCCGGAAAATTCACCCCCTGGGTGGAAAGTGGGTGGTAAATAGGGCGAAAGTTGAATTTTAATGCGATTTGCTTCAAACTCATTTTCAAAGATCTATATGAAAATTCATTTAAGACTGCATACCTATATTCCGGAAAATTCACCCCCCTGAGTGGAAAGTGGGTGGTAAATAGGGCGAAATCTGTGTTCTTATGCGATTTGCTTCAAACACAATTTCAAAGATCTATATGAAGATTTATTTAAAATAACATACCAATTTTCCGGAAAATTCACCCCCTGGGTGGAAAGTGGGTGGTAAATGGGGCGCAAGTTGAGTTTTTGTGCGATTTGCTTCAAACAAATTGTCAAAGATCAATATGAAAATTCATTTAAAACTGCATACCAATTTTCCGGAAATTTCACCCCCCTGGGTGGAAATTGGGTGGTAAATAGGGCGAAAGTTGAGTTCTTATGCGATTTGCTTCAAACTTATTTTCAAAGATCAATATGAAATTGCATTTAAAACTGCATACCAATTTTCCGGAAATTCACCCCCTGGGTGGAAAGTGGGTGGTAAATGGGGCGAAAGTTGAATTTTAATGCGATTTGCTTCATACTAATTTTCAAAGCTCTATTTGAAAATTTATTTAAGACTGCATACCAATTTTAACGAAAATTCACCCCCCTGGGTGGAAAGTGGGTGGTAAATAGGGCGAAAGTTGAGTTTTAATGCGATTTGCTTCAAACTCATTTTCAAAGATCAATATGAAAATTTATTTAAGACTGCATTCCAATTTTCCGTTAAATTCACCCCCCTAAGTGGAAAATCGGTGTTAAATAGGGCGAAAGTTGAATTTTAATGCGATTTGCTTCAAACTCATTTTCATGGATCTAAATAAAAATTAATTTAAAACTGCATACCAATTTTTCAGAATATCACATTTCCGGTTGGAAAGTGGATGGCAAAAATGCCAAAGTTGAGTTTTTTTGCGATTTGCTTCAAACTCATTTTCAAAGATCAATATGAAAATTCATTTAAAAGTGCACACAAAATTTCTGGAAAATTCACCCCCCTGGGTGGAAAGTGGTTGGTAAATAGGGCGAAAGTTGAGTTCTTATGTAATTTTCTTCAAACAAAATTTCAAAGATCTATATGAAGATTCATATAAAATAACATACCAATTTTCCTGAAAATTCACCCCCTGGGTGGAAAGTGGATGGTAAAGGGGAGAAAGTTGAGTTTTAATGCGATTTGCTTCAAACTCAGTTTAAAAGATCTATATGAAAATTCATTTAAAACTGCATACCAATTTTCCAGAAAATTCACCCCCCTGGGTGGAAAGTGGGTGGTAAATAGGGCGAAAGTTGAGTTTTTATGCGATTTACATCAAACTCAATTTCAAAGATCTATATGAAAATTCATTTAAAACTGCATACCAATTTTCCCGAAAATTCAACCCCCTGGGTGGAAAGTGGGTGGTAAATAGGGCGAAATCTGTGTTCTTATGCGATTTGCTTCAAACACAATTTCAAAGATCTATATGAAGATTCATTCAAAATAACATACCAATTTTCCGGAAAATTCGGCCCCTGGGTGGAAAGTGGGTGGTAAATGGGGAGAAAGTTGAGTTTTTGTGCAATTTGCTTCAAACTTATTTTCAAAGATCAATATGAAAATTAATTTAAGACTGCATACCAAGTTTCCAGAAAATTCATCCCGCTGGGTGGATAATGGGTGGTAAATAGGGCGAAAGTTGAGTTTTTATGCGATTTGCTTCACTCATTTTCAAAGATCTATATGAAAATTCATATAAAGCTGCATACCAATTTTCCCGAAAATTCACCCCCCTGGGTGGAAAGTGGGTGGTAAATCGTTCGATGGTTGAGTTTTAATGCGATTAGCTTCAAACACATTTTCAAAGATCTATATGAAAATTCATATAAAGCTGCATACCAATTTTCCCGAAAATTCACCCCCCTGGGTGGACAGTGGGTGGTAAATAGGGTGAAAGTTGAATTTTAATGCGATTTGCTTCAAACTTATTTTCAAAGATCAATATGAAAATGCATTTAAAACAACATACCAATTTTCCAGAAAATTCACCCCCTGGGTGGAAAGTGGGTGGTAAATGGGGCGAAAGTTGAGTTTTAATGCGATTTGCTTCAAACTCTTTTTCATATATCTATATAAAAATTAATTTAAAACTGCATACCAATTTTTCAGAATATCACATTTCCGGTTGGAAAGTGGGTGGCAAAAATGCCAAAGTTGAGTATTTATGCGATTTGCTTCAAACTCATTTTCAAAGATCAATCTAAAAATTCATTAAAAACTGCATACCAATTTTCCAGAAAATTCACCCCCCTGGATGGAAAGTGGGTGGTAAATAGTGCGAAAGTTGAGTTTTTATGCGATTTACCTCAAACTCAATTTCAAAGATCTATATGAAAATTCATTTAAAACTGCATACCAATTTTCCCGAAAATTCACCCCCCTGGGTGGAAAGTGGGTGGTAAATCGATCGATGGTTGAGTTTTAATGCGATTAGCTTCAAACACATTTTCAAAGATCTATATGAAAATTCATATAAAGCTGCATACCAATTTTCACGAAAATTCACCCCCCTGGGTGGAAAGTGGGTGGTTAATCGTTCGATGGTTGAGTTTTAATGCGATTAGCTTCAAACACATTTTCAAAGATCTATATGAAAATTCATATAAAGCTGCATACCAATTTTCCCGAAAATTCACCCCCCTGGGTGGAAAGTGGGTGGTAAATAGGGCGAAATCTGTGTTCTTATGCGATTTGCTTCAAACTTATTTTAAGAGATCAATATGAAAATTCATTTAAAACTGCATACCAATTTTCCGGAAAATTCACCCCCTGGGTGGAAATTGGGTGGTAAATGGGGCGAAAGTTGAGTTTTAATGCGATTTGCTTCAAACTCGTTTTCATAGATCTATATAAAAATTAATTTAAAACTACATACCAATTTTTCAGAATATCACATTTCCGGTTGGAAAGTGGGTGGCAAAAATGCTAAAGAAAAAATCATTTTCAAAGATCAATATGAAAATTCATTTAAAAGTGCACACAAAATTTCTGGAAAATTCACCCCCCTGCATACCAATTTTTCAGAATATCACATTTCCGGTTGGAAAGTGGGTGGCAAAAATGCCAAAGTTGAGTTTTTTTGCGATTTGCTTCAAACTCATTTTCAAAGATCAATCTAAAAATTCATTAAAAACCGCATACCAATTTTCCAGAAAATTCACCCCCCTGGGTGGAACGTGGGTGGTAAATAGGGCGAAATCTGTTTTCTTATGCGATTTGCTTCAAACACAATTTCAAAGATCTATATGAAGATTTATTCAAAATAACATACCAATTTTCCGGAAAATTCACCCCCTGGGTGGAAAGTGGGTGTTAAATGGGGAGAAAGTTGAGTTTTAATGCGATTTGCTTCAAACTCATTTTCAAACATCTATATGAAAATTCATTTAAAACTGCATACCAATTTTCCCGAAAATTCATCCCGCTGGATGGATAATGGGTGGTATATAGGGCGAAAGTTGAATTTTTATGCGATTTGCTTCACTCATTTTCAAACATCTATATGAAAATTTATTTAAAACTGCATACCAATTTTCCAGAAAATTCATCCCGCTGGATGGATAATGGGTGGTAAATAGGGCGAAAGTTGAGTTTTTATGCGATTTGCTTCACTCATTTTCAAACATCTATATGAAAATTCATTTAAAACTACATACCAATTTTCCCTAAAATTCACCCCCCTGGGTGGAAAGTGGGTGGTAATAGGGCGAAATCTGTGTTCTTATGCGATTTGCTTCAAACTTATTTTCAAAGATCAATATGAAAATTCATTTAAAACTGCATACCAATTTTCCCGAAAATTCACCCTCTGGGTGGAAAGTGGGTGGTAAATGGGGCGAAAGTTGAGTTTTAATGCGATTTGCTTCAAACTTATTTTCAAAGATCAATATGAAAATTCATTTAAAGCTGCATACCAATTTTCCGGAAAATTCACCCCCCTGGGTGGACAGTGGGTGGTAAATAGGGCGAAATCTGTGTTCTTATGCGATTTGCTTCAAACTTATTTTCAAAGATCAATATGAAAATTCATTTAAAACTGCATACCAATTTTCCGGAAAATTCACCCTCTGGGTGGAAAGTGGGTGGTAAATGGGGCGAAAGTTGAGTTTTAATGCGATTTGCTTCAAACTCATTTTCAAAGATCAATATGAAAATTCATTTAGGACTGCATACCATTTTTCCGGTAAATTCACCCCCCTAAGTGGAGTCGGTGGTAAATAGGGTGAAAGTTGAATTTTAATGCGATTTGCTTCAAACTCATTTTCATATATCTATAAAAAAATTAATTTAAAACTGCATACCAATTTTACAGAATATCACATTTCCGGTTGGAAAGTGGGTGGCAAAAATGCCTAAGTTGAGTTTTTATGCGATTTGCTTCAAACTTATTTTCAAAGATCAATCTAAAAATTCATTAAAAACTGCATACCAATTTTCCAGAAAATTCACCCCCCTGGGTGGAAAGTGGGTGGTAAATAGGGCGAAATCTGTGTTCTTATGCGATTTGCTTCAAACTTATTTTCAAAGATCAATATGAAAATTCATTTAAAACTGCATACCAATTTTCCGGAAAATTCACCCTCTGGGTAGAAAGTGGGTGGTAAATGGGGCGAAAGTTGAGTTTTAATGCGATTTGCTTCAAACTCGTTTTCATAGATCTATATAAAAATTAATTTAAAACTACATACCAATTTTTCAGAATATCACATTTCCGGTTGGAAAGTGGGTGGCAAAAATGCCAAAGTAAAGTTTTTTTGCGATTTGCTTCAAACTCATTTTCAAAGATCTATATGAAAATTCATATAAAGCTGCATACTAATTTTCCGGAAAATTCACCCCCATGGGTGGAAAGTGGGTGGTAAATAGGAAGAAAGTTGAATCTTAATGCGATTTGCTTCAAACTCATTTTCAAAGATCAATATGAAAATTCATTAAAAACCGCATACCAATTTTCCAGAAAATTCACCCCCCTGGGTGGTAAATAGGGCGAAATCTGTTTTCTTTTGCGATTTGCTTCAAACACAATTTCAAAGATCTATATGAAGATTCATTCAAAATAACATACCAATTTTCCGGAAAATTCACCCCCTGGGTGGAAAGTGGGTGGTAAATGGGAGAAAGTTGAGTTTTAATGCGATTTGCTTCAAACTCATTTTCAAAGATCTATATGAAAATTAATTTAAAACTGCATACCAATTTTCCCGAAAATTCATCCCGCTGGATGGATAATGGGTGGTAAATAGGGCGAAAGTTGAGTTTTTATGCGATTTGCTTCACTCATTTTCAAACATCTATATGAAAATTCATTTAAAACTGCATACCAATTTTCCCGAAAATTCACCCCCCTGGGTGGAAGGTGGGTGGTAAATAGGGCGAAATCTGTGTTCTTATGCGATTTGCTCCAAACTTATTTTCAAAGATTAATATGAAAATTCATTTAAAACTGCATACCAATTTTCCGGAAAATTCACCCCCCTGGGTGGAAAGTGGGTGGTATATAGGGCGAAATCTGTGCTCTTATGCGATTTGCTTCAAACTTATTTTCAAAGATTAATATGAAAATTCATTTAAGACTGCATACCAATTTTCCGGAAAATTCACCCCCTGGGTGGAAAGTGGGTGGTAAATGGGGCGAAGTTGAGTTTTAATGCGATTTGCTTAAAACTAATTTTCAAAGATCAATATGAAAATTCATTTAGAACTGCGTACCAATTTTCCGGAAAATTCACCCTCTGGGTGGAAAGTGGGTGGTATATAGGGCGAAATCTGTGTTCTTATGCGATTTGCTTCAAACTTATTTTCAAAGATCTATATGAAAATTCATTTAAGACTGCATACCAATTTTCCGGAAAATTCACCCCCTGGGTGGAAAGTGGGTGGTAAATAGGGCGAAAGTTGAATTTTAATGCGATTTGCTTCAAACTCATTTTCAAAGATCTATATGAAAATTCATTTAAGACTGCATACCTATATTCCGGAAAATTCACCCCCCTGAGTGGAAAGTGGGTGGTAAATAGGGCGAAATCTGTGTTCTTATGCGATTTGCTTCAAACACAATTTCAAAGATCTATATGAAGATTTATTTAAAATAACATACCAATTTTCCGGAAAATTCACCCCCTGGGTGGAAAGTGGGTGGTAAATGGGGCGCAAGTTGAGTTTTTGTGCGATTTGCTTCAAACAAATTGTCAAAGATCAATATGAAAATTCATTTAAAACTGCATACCAATTTTCCGGAAAATTCACCCCCCTGGGTGGAAATTGGGTGGTAAATAGGGCGAAAGTTGAGTTCTTATGCGATTTGCTTCAAACTTATTTTCAAAGATCAATATGAAATTGCATTTAAAACTGCATACCAATTTTCCGGAAATTCACCCCCTGGGTGGAAAGTGGGTGGTAAATGGGGCGAAAGTTGAATTTTAATGCGATTTGCTTCATACTAATTTTCAAAGCTCTATATGAAAATTTATTTAAGACTGCATACCAATTTTAACGAAAATTCACCCCCCTGGGTGGAAAGTGGGTGGTAAATAGGGCGAAAGTTGAGTTTTACTGCGATTTGCTTCAAACTCATTTTCAAAGATCAATATGAAAATTTATTTAAGACTGCATTCCAATTTTCCGTTAAATTCACCCCCCTAACTGGAAAATCGGTGTTAAATAGGGCGAAAGTTGAATTTTAATGCGATTTGCTTCAAACTCATTTTCATGGATCTAAATAAAAATTAATTTAAAACTGCATACCAATTTTTCAGAATATCACATTTCCGGTTGGAAAGTGGATGGCAAAAATGCCAAAGTTGAGTTTTTTTGCGATTTGCTTCAAACTCATTTTCAAAGATCAATATGAAAATTCATTTAAAAGTGCACACAAAATTTCTGGAAAATTCACCCCCCTGGGTGGAAAGTGGTTGGTAAATAGGGCGAAAGTTGAGTTCTTATGTAATTTTCTTCAAACAAAATTTCAAAGATCTATATGAAGATTCATATAAAATAACATACCAATTTTCCTGAAAATTCACCCCCTGGGTGGAAAGTGGATGGTAAAGGGGAGAAAGTTGAGTTTTAATGCGATTTGCTTCAAACTCAGTTTAAAAGATCTATATGAAAATTCATTTAAAACTGCATACCAATTTTTCAGAATATCACATTTCCGGTTGGAAAGTGGTTTGCAAAAATGCCAAAGTTGAGTTTTTTTGCGATTTGCTTCAAACTCATTTTCAAAGATCAATCTAAAAATTCATTAAAAACCGCATACCAATTTTCCAGAAAATTCACCCCCCTGGGTGGAAAGTGGGTGGTAAATAGGGCGAAAGTTGAGTTTTTATGCGATTTACATCAAACTCAATTTCAAAGATCTATATGAAAATTCATTTAAAACTGCATACCAATTTTCCCGAAAATTCAACCCCCTGGGTGGAAAGTGGGTGGTAAATAGGGCGAAATCTGTGTTCTTATGCGATTTGCTTCAAACACAATTTCAAAGATCTATATGAAGATTCATTCAAAATAACATACCAATTTTCCGGAAAATTCGGCCCCTGGGTGGAAAGTGGGTGGTAAATGGGGAGAAAGTTGAGTTTTTGTGCAATTTGCTTCAAACTTATTTTCAAAGATCAATATGAAAATTAATTTAAGACTGCATACCAAGTTTCCAGAAAATTCATCCCGCTGGGTGGATAATGGGTGGTAAATAGGGCGAAAGTTGAGTTTTTATGCGATTTGCTTCACTCATTTTCAAAGATCTATATGAAAATTCATATAAAGCTGCATACCAATTTTCCCGAAAATTCAACCCCCTGGGTGGAAAGTGGGTGGTAAATAGGGCGAAATCTGTGTTCTTATGCGATTTGCTTCAAACACAATTTCAAAGATCTATATGAAGATTCATTCAAAATAACATACCAATTTTCCGGAAAATTCGCCCCCTGGGTGGAAAGTGGGTGGTAAATGGGGAGAAAGTTGAGTTTTTGTGCAATTTGCTTCAAACTCATTTTCAAAGATCAATATGAAAATTAATTTAAAACTGCATACCAAGTTTCCAAAAAATTCATCCCGCTGGGTGGAAAGTGGGTGGTAAATAGGGCGAAATCTGTGTTCTTATGCGATTTGCTTCAAACTTATTTTCAAAGTTTAATATGAAAATTCATTTAAAACTGCATACCTATTTTCCGGAAAATTCACCCCCCTGGGTGGAAAGTGGGTGGTATATAGGGCGAAATCTGTTTTCTTATGCGATTTGCTTCAAACTTATTTTCAAAGATTAATATGAAAATTCATTTAAGACTGCATACCAATTTTCCGGAAAATTCACCCCCTGGGTGGAAAGTGGGTGGTAAATGGGGCGAAAGTTGAGTTTTAATGCGATTTGCTTCAAACTCATTTTCAAAGATCTATATGAAAATTAATTTAAAGCTGCATACCAATTTTCCAGAAAATTCATCCCGCTGGGTGGGAAATGGGTGGTAAATAGGGCGAAAGTTAAACTTTTATGCTATTTGCTTCACTCATTTTCAAACATCTATATGAAAATTCATTTAAAACTGCATACCAATTTTAACGAAAATTCACCCCCTTGGGTGGAAAGTGGGTGATAAATAGGGCGAAATCTGTGTTCTTATGCGATTTGCTTCAAACACAATTTCAAAGATCTATATGAAGATTCATTTAAAATAACATACAAATTTTCCGGAAAATTCACCCCCATGAGTGGAAAGTGGGTGGTAAATAAGGCGAAAGTTGAGTTCTTATGTGATTAGCTTCAAACACATTTTCAAATATCAATATGAAAATTCATTAAAAACCGCATACCAATTTTCCGGAAAATTCACCCCCCTGGGTGGAAAGTGGGTGGTAAAAAGGGCGAAAGTTGAGTTTTTGTGCAATTTGCTTCAAACTCATTTTCAAAGATCTATATGAAAATTCAATTAAAACTGCATACCTATATCCCGGAAAATTCACCCACCTGGGGGGAAAGTGGGTGGTAAATAGGGCGAAAGTTGAGTTTTTATACAATTTGCTTCAAATTAATTTTCAAAGATCTATATGAAAATTCATTTAAGACTGCATACCAATTTTCTGGAAAATTCTCCCCCCTGGGTGGAAAGTTTTTGGTAAATGGGGCGAAAGTTGAGTTTTAATGCGATTTGCTTCAAACTTATTTTCAAAGATCTATATGAAAATTCATTTAAAACTGCATACCAATTTTCCAGAAAATTCCCCCCTCTGTGTGGAAAGATGGTGGTAAATAGGGCGAAAGTTGAATTTTAATGCGATTTGCTTCAAAATCATTTTCAAAGATCTATATGAAAATTCATTTAAGACTGCATACCTATATTCCGGAAAATTCACCCCCCTGAGTGGAAAATGGGTGGTAAATAGGGCAAAATCTGTGTTCTAATGCGATTTGCTTCAAACACAATTTCAAAGATCAATATGAAAATTCATTTAAAGCTGCATACCAATTTTCCGGAAAATTCACCCCCCTGGGTGGAAAGTGGGTGGTAAATAGGGCGAAAGTTGAATTTTTATGCGATTTGCTTCAAACTTATTTTCAAAGATCAATATGAAAATTCATTTAAGACTGCATACCTATATTCCGGAAAATTCACCCCCTGGGTGGAAAGTGGGTGGTAAATGGGGAGAAAGTTGAGTTTTAATGCGATTTGCTTCAAACTCATTTTCAAAGATCTATATGAAAATTAATTTAAAACTGCATACCAATTTTCCAGAAAATTCATCCCGCTGGGTGGAAAATGGGTGGTAAATAGGGCGAAAGTTGAACTTTAAGCGATTTGCTTCACTCATTTTCAAACATCTATATGAAAATTCATTTAAAACTGCATACCAATTTTAACGAAAATTCACCCCCCTGGGTGGAAAGTGGGTGGTAAATAGGGCGAAATCTGTGTTCTTATGCGATTTGCTTCAAACACAATTTCAAAGATCTATATGAAGATTCATTTAAAATAACATACAAATTTTCCGGAAAATTCACCCCCTGGGTGGAAAGTGGGTGGTAAATAGGGCGAAAGTTGAGTTTTTTTGCGATTTGCTTCAAACGTATTGTCAAAGATCAATCTAAAAATTCATTTAAAACTGCATACCAATTTTCCGGAAAATTCACCCCCCTGGGTGGAAATTGGGTGGTAAATAGGGCGAAAGTTGAGTTCTTATGCGATTTGCTTCAAACTTATTTTCAAAGATCAATATGAAAATTCATTTAAAACTGCATACCAATTTTCCGGAAAATTCACGCCCTGGGTGGAAAGTGGGTGGTAAATGGGGCGAAAGTTGAGTTTTAATGCGATTTGCTTCAAACTCATTTTCATAGATCAATATAAAAATTAATTTAAAACTGCATACCAATTTTTCAGAATATCACATTTCCGGTTGGAAAGTGGGTGGCAAAAATGCCAAAGTTGAGTTTATTTGCGATTTGCTTCAAACTCATTTTCAAAGATCAATCTAAAAATTCATTAAAAACCACATACCAATTTTCCAGAAAATTCACCCCCCTGGGTGGAAAAAGGGTGGTAAATAGGGCGAAATCTGCGTTCTTATGCTATTTGCTTCAAACACAATTTCAAAGATCTATATGATTCATTTAAAATAACATACAAATTTTCCGGAAAATTCACCCCCTGGGTGGAAAGTGGGTGGTAAATAGGGCGAAAGTTGAGTTTTTGTGCGATTTGCTTCAAACGTATTGTCAAAGATCAATACGAAAATTCATTTAAAACTGCATTCCAATTTTCCGGAAAATTCACCCCCCTGGGTGGAAAGTGGGTGGTAAATAGGGCGAAAGTTGAGTTCTTATGCGATTTGCTTCAAACTTATTTTCAAAGATCAATATGAAAATTCATTTAAGACTGCATACCTATATTCCGGAAAATTCACCCCCTGGGTGGAAAGTGGGTGGTAAATGGGGAGAAAGTTGAGTTTTAATGCGATTTGCTTCAAACTCATTTTCAAAGATCTATATGAAAATTAATTTAAAACTGCATACCAATTTTCCAGAAAATTCATCCCGCTGGGTGGAAAATGGGTGGTAAATAGGGCGAAAGTTGAACTTTTATGCGATTTGCTTCACTCATTTTCAAACATCTATATGAAAATTCATTTAAAGCTGCATTCCAATTTTCCCGAAAATTCACCCCCCTGGGTGGAAAGTGGGTGGTAAATAGGGCGAAATCTGTGTTCTTATGCGATTTGCTTCAAACACAATTTCAAAGATCTATATGAAGATTCATTTAAAATAACATACAAATTTTCCGGAAAATTCACCCCCTGGGTGGAAAGTGGGTGGTAAATAGGGCGAAAGTTGAGTTTTTGTGCGATTTGCTTCAAACGTTTTGTCAAAGATCAATACGAAAATTCATTTAAAACTGCATACCAATTTTCCGGAAAATTCACCCCCCTGGGTGGAAAGTGGGTGGTAAATAGGGCGAAAGTTGAGTTTTTATGCGATTTGCTTCACTCATTTTCAAACATCTATATGAAAATTCATTTAAAACTGCATACCAATTTTCCCGAAAATTCACCCCCCTGGATGGAAAGTGGGTGGTAAATCGGGCGAAGGTTGAGTTTTTATACAATTTGCTTCAAACTAATTTTCAAAGATCTATATGAAAATTCATTTAAGACTGCATACCTATTTTCCGGAAAATTCACCCCCCTGAGTGGAAAGTGGGTGGTAAATAAGGCGAAAGTTGAGTTCTTATGCGATTTGCTTCAAACTCATTTTCAAAGATCTATATGAAAATTCATTTAAGACTGCATACCTATTTTCCGGAAAATTCACCCCCCTGAGTGGAAAGTGGTTGGTAAATAGGGCGAAAGTTGAGTTCTTATGCGATTTGCTTCAAACTCAATTTCAAAGATCTATATGAAAATTCATTTAAAACTGCATACCAATATTCCAGAAAATTCATCCACCTAGGTTTATAATGGGTTGTAAATAGGGCGAAAGTTGAGTTCTTATGCGATTTGCTTCAAACTCAATTTCAAAGATCTATATAAAAATTAATTTAAAACTGCATACCAATTTTCCGGAAAATTCATCCCCCTGGGTGGAAAGTGGGTGGTAAATCGGGCGAAATCTGTGTTCTTATGCGATTTGCTTCAAACCCATTTTCAAAGATCTATATGAAAATTGACTCAAACTGCATACTAATTTTCCGGAAAATTCACCCCCCTGGGTGAAAAGTGGGTGGTAATTAGGGCGAAAGTTGAATTTTAATGCGATTTGCTTCAAACTCAATTTCAAAGATCTGTATGAAAATTCATTTAAGACTACATACCAATTTTCCGGGAAATTCACCCCACTGAGTGGAAGATCGGTGGAAAATAGGGCAAAATCTGTTTTCTTATGCGATTTGCTTCAAACACAATTTCAAAGATCTATATGAAAATTAATTTAAGACTGCATACCAATTTTCCGGAAAATTCACCCCCATGGGTGGAAAGTGGGTGGTAAATAGGGCGAAAGTTGAATTTTAATGCAATTTGCTTCAAACTCATTTTCAAAGATCAATCTAAAAATTAATTTTAAACTGCATACCGATTTTCCGGAAAATTCACCCCCCTGGGTGAAAAGTGGGTGGTAAATAGGGCGAAAGTTGAGTTTTTATACAATTTGCTTCAAACTAATTTTCAAAGATCTATATGAAAATTCATTTAAGACTGCATACCTATTTTCCGGAAAATTCACCCCCCTGGGTGAAAAGTGGGTGGTTATTAGGGCGAAAGTTGAGTTCTTATGCGATTAGCTTCAAACACATTTTCAAAGATCTATATGAAAATTCATTTAAAACTGCATACCAATATTCCAGAAAATTCATCCGCCTGGGTTTATAATGGGTTGTAAATAGGGCGAAAGTTGAGTTCTTATGCGATTTGCTTCAAAATTATTTTCAAAGATCTATATGAAAATTCATTTAAAACTGCATACCAATTTTCCAGAAAATTCATCCCGCTGGGTGGAAAATGGGTGGTAAATAAGGTGAAAGTTGAGTTTTTATGGGATTTGCTTCACTCATTTTCAAACATCTATATGAAAATTCATTTAAAACTGCATACCAATTGTCCCGAAAATTCACCCCCCTGGGTGGAAAGTGGGTTGTAAATAGGGCGAAAGTTGAGTTTTTGTGCAATTTGCTTTAAACCCGTTTTCAAAGATCTATATGAAAATTCATTTAAAACTGCATACCTATTTCCCGGAAAATTCACCCACCTGGGGGGAAAGTGGGTGGTAAATAGGGCGAAAGTTGAGTTCTTATACAATTTGCTTCAAACTAATTTTCAAAGATCTATATGAAAATTCATTTAAGACTGCATACCAATTTTCTGGAAAATTCAACCCCCTGGGTGGAAAGTTGTTGGTAAATGGGGCGAAAGTTGAATTTTAATGCGATTTGCTTCAAACTCATTTTCAAAGATCTATATGAAAATTCATTTAAAACTGCATACCAATTTTCCGGAAAATTCACCCCCCTGAGTGGAAAGTGGGTGGTAAATAGGGCGAAAGTTGAGTTCTTATGCGATTTGCTTCAAACTCATTTTCAAAGATCTATATGAAAATTCATTTAAGACTGCATACCTATTTTCCGGAAAATTCACCCCCCTGAGTGGAAAGATGGTGGTAAATAGGGCGAAAGTTGAATTTTAATGCGATTTGCTTCAAACTCATTTTCAAAGATCTATATGAAAATTCATTTAAGACTGCATACCTATTTTCCGGAAAATTCATCCCCCTGAGTGGAAAGTGGTTGGTAAATGAGGCGAAAGTTGAGTTCTTATGCGATTTGCTTCAAACTCAATTTCAAAGATCTATATGAAAATTCATTTAAAACTGCATACCAATATTCCAGAAAATTCATCCGCCTGGGTTTATAATGGGTTGTAAATAGGGCGATAGTTGAGTTTTTATTCGATTTGCTTCAAACTCAATTTCAAAGATCTATATAAAAATTCATTTAAAGCTGCATACCAATTTTCCGGAAAATTCATCCCCCTGGGTGGAAAGTGGGTGGTAAATAGGGCGAAAGTTGAGTTTTTGTGCAATTTATTTCATACCCATTTTCAAAGATCTATATGAAAATTGACTCAAAACTGCATACTAATTTTCCGGAAAATTCACCCCCCTGGGTGAAAAGTGGGTGGTAAATAGGATGAAAGTTGAGTTTTTATGCGATTTGCTTCAAACTCAATTTCAAAGATCTATTTGAAAATTCATTTAAAACTGCATACCAATATTCCAGAAAATTCATCCGCCTGGGTTTATAATGGGTTGTAAAAAGGGCGAAAGTTGAGTTCTTATGCGATTTGCTTCAAACTCAATTTCAAAGATCTATATAAAAATTCATTTAAAGCTGCATACCAATTTTCCGGAAAATTCATCCCCCTGGGTGGAAAGTGGGTGGTAAATAGGGCGAAAGTTGAGTTTTTGTGCAATTTATTTCATACCCATTTTCAAAGATCTATATGCAAATTGACTCAAAACTGCATACTAATTTTCCGGAAAATTCACCCCCCTGGGTGGAAAGTGGGTGGTAAATAGGGCGAAAGTTGAGTTTTTGTGCAATTTGCTTCAAACTCATTTTCAAAGATCTATATGAAAATTCATTTGAGACTGCATACCAATTTTCCAGCAAATTCCCCCCTGTGTGAAAATTTTCTGGAAAATTCACCCCCCTGGGTGGAATGTGGGTGGTAAATAGGGCGAAAGTTGAGTTTTTGTGCAATTTGCTTCAAACCCATTTTCAAAGATCTATATGAAAATTCATTTAAAACTGCATACCAATCCCCACCTGGGGGGAAAGTGGGTGGTAAATAGGGCGAAAGTTGAGTTTTTTTACAATTTGCTTCAAACTTATTTTCAAAGATCTATATGAAAATTCATTTAAGACTGCATACCAATTTTTTGGAAAATTCACCCCCCTGGGTGGAAAGTTGTTGGTAAATGGGGCGAAAGTTGAGTTTTAATGCGATTTGCTTCAAACTTATTTTCAAAGATCTATATGAAAATTCATTTAAAACTGCATACCAATTTTCCAGCAAATTCCCCCCCTCTGTGTGGAAAGTAGTTGGTAAATAGGGCGAAAGTTGAGTTCTTATGCGATTTGCTTCAAACTCATTTTCAAAAATCTATATGAAAAATCATTTAAAACTGCATACCTATTTCCCGAAAAATTCACCCCCCTGAGTGGAAAGTGGGTGGTTAATTGGGTGAAAGTTGAGCTCTTATGCGGTTTGCTTCAAACTTAATTTCAAAGATCTATATAAAAATTAATTTAAAACTGCATACTAATTTTCCGGAAAATTCACCCCCATGAGTGGAAAGTGGGTGGTAAATAGGGCGAAAGTTGAGTTCTTATGTGATTAGCTTCAAACACATTTTCAAAGATCAATCTAAAAATTCATTAAAAACCGCATACCAATTTTCCACAAAATTCACCCCCCTGGGTGGAAAGTGGGTGGTATATAGGGCGAAAGTTGAGTTTTTATGCGATTTGCTTCAAACTTATTTTCAAAGATCTATATGAAAATTCATTTGAAACGGCAAACCAATTTTACGGAAAATTCACCCCCATGAGTGGAAAGTGGGTGGTAAATAGGGCGAAATTTGAGTTCTTATGTGATTAGCTTCAAACACATTTTCAAAGATCAATCTAAAAATTCATTAAAAACCGCATACCAATTTTCCACAAAATTCACCCCCCTGGGTGGAAAGTGGGTGGTAAATAGGGCGAAAGTTGAGTTTTTGTGCAATTTGCTTCAAACTCATTTTCAAAGATCTATATGAAAATTCATTTGAGACTGCATACCAATTTTCCAGCAAATTCCCCCCTGTGTGAAAATTTTCTGGAAAATTCACCCCCCTGGGTGGAATGTGGGTGGTAAATAGGGCGAAAGTTGAGTTTTTGTGCAATTTGCTTCAAACCCATTTTCAAAGATCTATATGAAAATTCATTTAAAACTGCATACCAATCCCCACCTGGGGGGAAAATGGGTGGTAAATAGGGCGAAAGTTGAGTTTTTTTACAATTTGCTTCAAACTTATTTTCAAAGATCTATATGAAAATTCATTTAAGACTGCATACCAATTTTTTGGAAAATTCACCCCCCTGGGTGGAAAGTTGTTGGTAAATGGGGCGAAAGTTGAGTTTTAATGCGATTTGCTTCAAACTTATTTTCAAAGATCTATATGAAAATTCATTTAAAACTGCATACCAATTTTCCAGCAAATTCCCCCCCTCTGTGTGGAAAGTGGTTGGTAAATAGGGCGAAAGTTGAGTTCTTATGTGATTAGCTTCAAACACATTTTCAAAGATCAATCTAAAAATTCATTAAAAACCGCATACCAATTTTCCACAAAATTCACCCCCCTGGGTGGAAAGTGGGTGGTATATAGGGCAAAAGTTGAGTTCTTATGCGATTTGCTTTAAACCCGTTTTCAAAGATCTATATGAAAATTCATTTAAAACTGCATACCTATTTCCCGGAAAATTCACCCACCTGGGGGGAAAGTGGGTGGTAAATAGGGCGAAAGTTGAGTTCTTATACAATTTGCTTCAAACTAATTTTCAAAGATCTATATGAAAATTCATTTAAGACTGCATACCAATTTTCTGGAAAATTCAACCCCCTGGGTGGAAAGTTGTTGGTAAATGGGGCGAAAGTTGAATTTTAATGCGATTTGCTTCAAACTCATTTTCAAAGATCTATATGAAAATTCATTTAAAACTGCATACCAATTTTCCGGAAAATTCACCCCCCTGAGTGGAAAGTGGGTGGTAAATAGGGCGAAAGTTGAGTTCTTATGCGATTTGCTTCAAACTCATTTTCAAAGATCTATATGAAAATTGACCCAAAACTGCATACTAATTTTCCGGAAAATTCACCCCCCTGGGTGAAAAGTGGGTGGTAAATAGGGCGAAAGTTGAGTTTTTATGCGATTTGCTTCAAACTCAATTTCAAAGATCTATATGAAAATTCATTTAAAGCTGCATACCAATTTTTCGGAAAATTCATCCCCCTGGGTGGAAAGTGGGTGGTAAATAGGGCGAAAGTTGAGTTCTTATGCGATTTGCTTCAAACTCATTTTCAAAGATCTATATGAAAATTGACTCAAAACTGCATACTAATTTTCCGGAAAATTCACCCCCCTGGGTGAAAAGTGGGTGGTAAATAGGGCGAAAGTTGAGTTCTTATACAATTTGCTTCAAACTAATTTTCAAAGATCTATATGAAAATTCATTTAAGACTGCATACCAATTTTCTGGAAAATTCAACCCCCTGGGTGGAAAGTTGTTGGTAAATGGGGCGAAAGTTGAATTTTAATGCGATTTGCTTCAAACTCATTTTCAAAGATCTATATAAAAATTCATTTAAAGCTGCATACCAATTTTTCGGAAAATTCATCCCCCTGGGTGGAAAGTGGGTGGTAAATAGGGCGAAAGTTGAGTTTTTGTGCAATTTATTTCATACCCATTTTCAAAGATCTATATGAAAATTGACTCAAAACTGCATACTAATTTTCCGGAAAATTCACCCCCCTGGGTGAAAAGTGGGTGGTAAATAGGGCGAAAGTTGAGTTTTTATGCGATTTGCTTCAAACTCAATTTCAAAGATCTATATGAAAATTCATTTAAGACTGCATACCAATATTCCAGAAAATTCATCCGCCTGGGTTTATAATGGGTTGTTAATAGGACGAAAGTTGAGTTCTTATGCGATTTGTTTCAAACTCATTTTCAAAGATCTATATGAAAATAAATTTAAAGCTGCATACCAATTTTCCAGAAAATTCATCCCGCTGGGTGGAAAATGGGTGGTAAATAGGGCGAAAGTTGAGTTTTTATGGGATTTGCTTCACTCATTTTCAAACATCTATATGAAAATTCGTTTAAGACTGCATACCAAATTTCCCGAAAATTCACCCCCTGGGTGGAAAGTGGGTGGTAAATAGGGCGAAAGTTGAGTTTTTGTGCAATTTGCTTCAAACTCATTTTCAAAGATCTATATGAAAATTCATTCAAAACTGCATACCAATTTTCCAGAAAATTCATCCCGCTGGGTGGAAAATGGGTGGTAAATAGGGCGAAAGTTGAGTTTTTATGGTATTTGCTTCACTCATTTTCAAACATCTATATGAAAATTGATTTAAAACTGCATACCAATTTTCCCGAAAATTCACCCCCCTGGGTGGAAAGTGGGTGGTAAATAGGGCGAAAGTTGAGTTTTTGTGCAATTTGCTTCAAACTCATTTTCAAAGATCTATATGAAAATTCATTTGAGACTGCATACCAATTTTCCAGCAAATTCCCCCCTGTGTGAAAATTTTCTGGAAAATTCACCCCCCTGGGTGGAATGTGGGTGGTAAATAGGGCGAAAGTTGAGTTTTTGTGCAATTTGCTTCAAACCCATTTTCAAAGATCTATATGAAAATTCATTTAAAACTGCATACCAATCCCCACCTGGGGGGAAAGTGGGTGGTAAATAGGGCGAAAGTTGAGTTTTTTTACAATTTGCTTCAAACTTATTTTCAAAGATCTATATGAAAATTCATTTAAGACTGCATACCAATTTTTTGGAAAATTCACCCCCCTGGGTGGAAAATTGTTGGTAAATGGGGCGAAAGTTGAGTTTTAATGCGATTTGCTTCAAACTTATTTTCAAAGATCTATATGAAAATTCATTTAAAACTGCATACCAATTTTCCAGCAAATTCCCCCCCTCTGTGTGGAAAGTGGTTGGTAAATAGGGCGAAAGTTGAGTTCTTATGCGATTTGCTTCAAACTCATTTTCAAAAATCTATATGAAAAATCATTTAAAACTGCATACCTATTTCCCGAAAAATTCACCCCCCTGAGTGGAAAGTGGGTGGTTAATTGGGTGAAAGTTGAGCTCTTATGCGGTTTGCTTCAAACTCAATTTCAAAGATCTATATAAAAATTAATTTAAAACTGCATACCAATTTTCCGGAAAATTCACCCCCATGAGTGGAAAGTGGGTGGTAAATAGGGCGAAAGTTGAGTTCTTATGTGATTAGCTTCAAACACATTTTCAAAGATCAATCTTAAAATTCATTAAAAACCGCATACCAATTTTCCACAAAATTCACCCCCCTGGGTGGAAAGTGGGTGGTATATAGGGCGAAAGTTGAGTTTTTATGCGATTTGCTTCAAACTTATTTTCAAAGATCTATATGAAAATTCATTTGAAACTGCAAACCAATTTTATGGAAAATTCACCCCCATGAGTGGAAAGTGGGTGGTAAATAGGGCAAAAGTTGAGTTCTTATGCGATTTGCTTCAAACTCATTTTCAAAGATCTATATGAAAATTCATTTAAAACTGCCTACCAATATTCCAGAAAATTCATCCGCCTGGGTTTATAATGGGTTGTTAATAGGACGAAAGTTGAGTTCTTATGCGATTTGTTTCAAACTCATTTTCAAAGATCTATATGAAAATTCATTTAAAACTGCATACCAATTTTCCAGAAAATTCATCCCGCTGGGTGGAAAATGGGTGGTAAATAGGGCGAAAGTTGAGTTTTTATGGGATTTGCTTCACTCATTTTCAAACATCTATATGAAAATTCATTTAAAACTGCATACCAATATTCCAGAAAATTCATCCGCCTGGGTTTATAATGGGTTGTTAATAGGACGAAAGTTGAGTTCTTATGCGATTTGTTTCAAACTCATTTTCAAAGATCTATATGAAAATTAATTTAAAACTGCATACCAATCCCCACCTGGGGGGAAAGTGGGTGGTAAATAGGGCGAAAGTTGAGTTTTCTTACAATTTGCTTCAAACTTATTTTCAAAGATCTATATGAAAATTCATTTAAGACTGCATACCTATTTTCCGGAAAATTCACCCCCCTGAGTGGAAAGTGGGTGGTAAATAGGGCGAAAGTTGAGTTTTTGTGCAATTTATTTCAAACCCATTTTCAAAGATCTATATGAAAATTGACTCAAAACTGCATACTAATTTTCCCGAAAATTCACCCCCCTGGGTGGAAAGTGGGTGGTAAATAGGGCGAAAGTTGAGTTTTAATGCGATTTGCTTCAAACTCATTTTCAAAGATCTATATGAAAATTCATTTAAGACTGCATACCAATTTTCCAGCAAATACCCCCCCTCTGTGTGGAAAGATGGTGGTAAATATGGCGATAGTTGAATTTTAATGCGATTTGCTTCAAACTCATTTTCAAAGATCTATATGAAAATTCATTTAAGACTGCAAACCTATTTTCCGGAAAATTCACCCCCCTGAGTGGAAAGTGGGTGGTAAATAGGGCGAAAGTTCAGTTCTTTTGCGATTTGCTTCAAACTCATTTTCAAAGATCTATATGAAAATTCATTCAAAACTGCATACCAATATTCCAGAAAATTCATCCGCCTGGGTTTATAATGGTTTGTTAATAGGACGAAAGTTGAGTTCTTATGCGATTTGTTTTAAACTCATTTTCAAAGATCTATATGAAAATTAATTTAAAACTGCATTCCAATCCCCACCTGGGGGGAGAGTGGGTGGTAAATAGGGCGAAAGTTGAGTTTTTTTACAATTTGCTTCAAACTTATTTTCAAAGATCTATATGAAAATTCATTTCAGACTGCATACCAATTTTTTGGAAAATTCACCCCCCTGGGTGGAAAGTTGTTGGTAAATGGGGCGAAAGTTGAGTTTTAATGCGATTTGCTTCAAACTTATTTTCAAAGATCTATATGAAAATTCATTTAAAACTGCATACCTATTTCCCGAAAAATTCACCCCCCTGGGTGGAAAGTGGGTGGTATATAGGGCGAAAGTTGAGTTTTTATGCGATTTGCTTCAAACTTATTTTCAAAGATCTATATGAAAATTCATTTAAAACTGCAAACCAATTTTACGGAAAATTCACCCCCATGAGTGGAAAGTGGGTGGTAAATAAGGCGAAAGTTGAGTTCTTATGTGATTTGCTTCAAACACATTTTCAAAGATCAATATGAAAATTCATTAAAAACCGCATACCAATTTTTCACAAAATTCACCCCCCTGAGTGGAAAGTGGGTGGTAAATAGGGCGAAAGTTGAGTTTTTGTGCAATTTGCTTCAAACCCGTTTTCAAAGATCTATATGAAAATTCATTAAAAACTGCATACCTATTTCCCGGAAAATTCACCCACCTGGGGTGAAAGTGGGTGGTAAATAGGGCGAAAGTTGAGTTTTTATACAATTTGCTTCAAACTAATTTTCAAAGATCTATATGAAAATTCATTTAAGACTGCATACCAATTTTCTGGAAAATTCACCCCCCTGGGTGGAAAGTTGTTGGTAAATGGGGCGAAAGTTGAGTTTTAATGCAATTTGCTTCAAACTTATTTTCAAAGATCTATATGAAAATTCATTTAAAACTGCATACCAATTTTCCAGCAAATTCCCCCCCTCTGTGTGGAAAGATGGTGGTAAATAGGGCGAAAGTTGGGTTCTTATGCGATTTGCTTCAAACTCAATTTCAAAGATCTATATGAAAATTCATTTAAAACTGCATACCAATATTCCAGAAAATTCATCCGCCTGGGTTTATAATGGTTTGTAAATAGGGCGAAAGTTGAGTTCTTATGCGATTTGCTTCAAACTCATTTTCAAAAATCTATATGAAAAAACATTTAAAACTGCATACCTATTTCCCGAAAAATTCACCCCCCTGAGTGGAAAGTGGGTGGTTAATTGGGTGAAAGTTGAGCTCTTATGCGGTTTGCTTCAAACTCAATTTCAAAGATCTATATAAAAATTAATTTAAAACTGCATACCAATTTCCCGGAAAATTCACCCCCATGAGTGGAAAGTGGGTGGTAAATAGGGCGAAAGTTGAGTTCTTATGTGATTAGCTTCAAACACATTTTCAAAGATCAATCTAAAAATTCATTAAAAACCGCGTACCAATTTTCCACAAAATTCACCCCCCTGGGTGGAAAGTGGGTGGTATATAGGGCGAAAGTTGAGTTTTTATGCGATTTGCTTCAAACTTATTTTCAAAGATCTATATGAAAATTCATTTGAAACTGCAAACCAATTTTACGGAAAATTCACCCCCATGAGTGGAAAGTGGGTGGTAAATAGGGCAAAAGTTGAGTTCTTATGCGATTTGCTTCAAACTCATTTTCAAAGATCTATATGAAAATTCATTTAAAACTGCCTACCAATATTCCAGAAAATTCATCCGCCTGGGTTTATAATGGGTTGTTAATAGGACGAAAGTTGAGTTCTTATGCGATTTGTTTCAAACCCGTTTTCAAAGATCTATATGAAAATTCATTTAAAACTGCATTCCTTTTTCCCGGAAAATTCAAACACCTGGGGGGAAAGTGGGTGGTAAATAGGGCGAAAGTTGAGTTTTTATACAATTTTCTTCAAACTAATTTGCAAAGATCTATATGAAAATTCATTTAAGACTGCATACCAATTTTCTGGAAAATTCACCCCCCTGGGTGGAAAGTTGTTGGTAAATGGGGCGAAAGGTGAGTTTTAATGCGATTTGCTTCAAACTTATTTTCAAAGATCTATATGAAAATTCATTTAAAACTGCATACCAATTTTCCAGCAAATTCCCCCCCCCTCTGTGTGGAAAGATGGTGGTAAATAGGGCGAAAGTTGAATTTTAATGCGATTTGCTTCAAACTCATTTTCAAAGATCTATATGAAAATTCATTTAAGACTGCATACCTATTTTCCGGAAAATTCACCCCCCTGAGTGGAAAGATGGTGGTAAATAGGGAGAAAGTGGAATTTTAATGCGATTTGCTTCAAACTCATTTTCAAAGATCTATATGAAAATTCATTTAAGACTGCATACCTTTTTTCCGGAAAATTCACCCCCCTGAGTGGAAAGTGGTTGGTAAATAGGGCGAAAGTTGAGTTCTTATGCGATTTGCTTCAAACTCAATTTCAAAGATCTATATGAAAATTCATTTAAAACTGCATACCAATATTCCAGAAAATTCATCCGCCTGGGTTTATAATGGGTTGTAAATAGGGCGAAAGTTGAGTCTTTTTACAATTTGCTTCAAACTAATTTTCAAAGATCTATATGAAAATTCATTTAAAACTGCATACCTATTTCCCGGAAAATTCACCCACCTGGGGGGAAAGTGGGTGGTAAATAGGGCGAAAGTTGAGTTTTTATACAATTTGCTTCAAACTTATTTTCAAAGATCTATATGAAAATTCATTTAAGACTGCATACCAATTTTCTGGAAAATTCACCCCCCTGGGTGGAAAGTTGTTGGTTAATGGGGCGAAAGTTGAGTTTTAATGCGATTTGCTTCAAAATGATTTTCAAAGATCTATATGAAAATTCATTTAAAACTGCATACCAATTTTCCAGCAAATTCCCCCCACTGTGTGGAAAGATGGTGGTAAATAGGGCGAAAGTTGAATTTTAATGCAATTTGCTTCAAACTCATTTTCAAAGATCTATATGAAAATTCATTTAAGACTGCATACCAATTTTCCAGCAAATTCCCCCCCTCTGTGTGGAAAGATGGTGGTAAATAGGGCGAAAGTTGAATTTTAATGCGATTTGCTTCAAACTCATTTTCAAAGATCTATATGAAAATTCATTTAAGACTGCATACCTATTTTCCGGAAAATTCACCCCCCTGGGTGAAAAGTGGGTGGTAATTAGGGCGAAAGTTGAGTTCTTATGCGATTAGCTTCAAACACATTTTCAAAGATCTATATGAAAATTCATTTAAAACTGCATACCAATATTCCAGAAAATTCATCCGCCTGGGTTTATAATGGGTTGTAAATAGGGCGATAGTTGAGTTTTTATTCGATTTGCTTCAAACTCAATTTCAAAGATCTATATAAAAATTCATTTAAAGCTGCATACCAATTTTCCGGAAAATTCATCCCCCTGGGTGGAAAGTGGGTGGTAAATAGGGCGAAAGTTGAGTTTTTGTGCAATTTATTTCATACCCATTTTCAAAGATCTATATGAAAATTGACTCAAAACTGCATACTAATTTTCCGGAAAATTCACCCCCCTGGGTGAAAAGTGGGTGGTAAATAGGATGAAAGTTGAGTTTTTATGCGATTTGCTTCAAACTCAATTTCAAAGATCTATATGAAAATTCATTTAAAACTGCATACCAATATTCCAGAAAATTCATCCGCCTGGGTTTATAATGGGTTGTAAATAGGGCGAAAGTTGAGTTCTTATGCGATTTGCTTCAAACTCAATTTCAAAGATCTATATAAAAATTCATTTAAAGCTGCATACCAATTTTCCGGAAAATTCATCCCCCTGGGTGGAAAGTGGGTGGTAAATAGGGCGAAAGTTGAGTTTTTGTGCAATTTATTTCATACCCATTTTCAAAGATCTATATGCAAATTGACTCAAAACTGCATACTAATTTTCCGGAAAATTCACCCCCCTGGGTGGAAAGTGGGTGGTAAATAGGGCGAAAGTTGAGTTTTTGTGCAATTTGCTTCAAACTCATTTTCAAAGATCTATATGAAAATTCATTTGAGACTGCATACCAATTTTCCAGCAAATTCCCCCCTGTGTGAAAATTTTCTGGAAAATTCACCCCCTTGGGTGGAATGTGGGTGGTAAATAGGGCGAAAGTTGAGTTTTTGTGCAATTTGCTTCAAACCCATTTTCAAAGATCTATATGAAAATTCATTTAAAACTGCATACCAATCCCCACCTGGGGGGAAAGTGGGTGGTAAATAGGGCGAAAGTTGAGTTTTTTTACAATTTGCTTCAAACTTATTTTCAAAGATCTATATGAAAATTCATTTAAGACTGCATACCAATTTTTTGGAAAATTCATCCCCCTGGGTGGAAAGTTGTTGGTAAATGGGGCGAAAGTTGAGTTTTAATGCGATTTGCTTCAAACTTATTTTCAAAGATCTATATGAAAATTCATTTAAAACTGCATACCAATTTTCCAGCAAATTCCCCCCCTCTGTGTGGAAAGTGGTTGGTAAATAGGGCGAAAGTTGAGTTCTTATGCGATTTGCTTCAAACTCATTTTCAAAAATCTATATGAAAAATCATTTAAAACTGCATACCTATTTCCCGAAAAATTCACCCCCCTGAGTGGAAAGTGGGTGGTTAATTGGGTGAAAGTTGAGCTCTTATGCGGTTTGCTTCAAACTTAATTTCAAAGATCTATATAAAAATTAATTTAAAACTGCATACCAATTTTCCGGAAAATTCACCCCCATGAGTGGAAAGTGGGTGGTAAATAGGGCGAAAGTTGAGTTCTTATGTGATTAGCTTCAAACACATTTTCAAAGATCAATCTAAAAATTCATTAAAAACCGCATACCAATTTTCCACAAAATTCACCCCCCTGGGTGGAAAGTGGGTGGTATATAGGGCGAAAGTTGAGTTTTTATGCGATTTGCTTCAAACTTATTTTCAAAGATCTATATGAAAATTCATTTGAAACTGCAAACCAATTTTACGGAAAATTCACCCCCATGAGTGGAAAGTGGGTGGTAAATAGGGCAAAAGTTGAGTTCTTATGCGATTTGCTTCAAACTCAATGTCAAAGATCTATATAAAAATTAATTTAAAACTGCATACCTATTTCCCGGAAAATTCACCCACCTGGGGGGAAAGTGGGTGGTAAATAGGGCGAAAGTTGAGTTCTTATACAATTTGCTTCAAACTAATTTTCAAAGATCTATATGAAAATTCATTTAAGACTGCATACCAATTTTCTGGAAAATTCAACCCCCTGGGTGGAAAGTTGTTGGTAAATGGGGCGAAAGTTGAATTTTAATGCGATTTGCTTCAAACTCATTTTCAAAGATCTATATGAAAATTCATTTAAAACTGCATACCAATTTTCCGGAAAATTCACCCCCCTGAGTGGAAAGTGGGTGGTAAATAGAGCGAAAGTTGAGTTCTTATGCGATTTGCTTCAAACTCATTTTCAAAGATCTATATGAAAATTCATTTAAGACTGCATACCTATTTTCCGGAAAATTCACCCCCCTGAGTGGAAAGATGGTGGTAAATAGGGCGAAAGTTGAATTTTAATGCGATTTGCTTCAAACTCATTTTCAAAGATCTATATGAAAATTCATTTAAGACTGCATACCTATTTTCCGGAAAATTCAGCCCCCTGAGTGGAAAGTGGTTGGTAAATGAGGCGAAAGTTGAGTTCTTATGCGATTTGCTTCAAACTCAATTTCAAAGATCTATATGAAAATTCATTTAAAACTGCATACCAATATTCCAGAAAATTCATCCGCCTGGGTTTATAATGGGTTGTAAATAGGGCGAAAGTTGAGTTCTTATGCGATTTGCTTCAAACTCAATTTCAAAGATCTATATAAAAATTCATTTAAAGCTGCATACCAATTTTCCGGAAAATTCATCCCCCTGGGTGGAAAGTGGGTGGTAAATAGGGCGAAAGTTGAGTTTTTGTGCAATTTATTTCATACCCATTTTCAAAGATCTATATGAAAATTGACTCAAAACTGCATACTAATTTTCCGGAAAATTCACCCCCCTGGGTGAAAAGTGGGTGGTAAATAGGGCGAAAGTTGAGTTTTTATGCGATTTGCTTCAAACTCAATTTCAAAGATCTATATGAAAATTCATTTAAGACTGCATACCAATATTCCAGAAAATTCATCCGCCTGGGTTTATAATGGGTTGTTAATAGGACGAAAGTTGAGTTCTTATGCGATTTGTTTCAAACTCATTTTCAAAGATCTATATGAAAATTAATTTAAAACTGCATACCAATTTTCCAGAAAATTCATCCCACTGGGTGGAAAATGGGTGGTAAATAGGGCGAAAGTTGAGTTTTTATGGGATTTGCTTCACTCATTTTCAAACATCTATATGAAAATTCGTTTAAGACTGCATACCAAATTTCCCGAAAATTCACCCCCCTGGGTGGAAAGTGGGTGGTAAATAGGGCGAAAGTTGAGTTTTTGTGCAATTTGCTTCAAACTCATTTTCAAAGATCTATATGAAAATTGACTCAAAACTGCATACTAATTTTCCGGAAAATTCACCCCCCTGGGTGAAAAGTGGGTGGTAAATAGGATGAAAGTTGAGTTTTTATGCGATTTGCTTCAAACTCAATTTCAAAGATCTATATGAAAATTCATTTAAAACAACATACCAATTTTCCCGAAAATTCACCCCCCTGGGTGGAAAGTGGGTGGTAAATAGGGCGAAAGTTGAGTTTTTGTGCAATTTGCTTCAAACTCATTTTCAAAGATCTATATGAAAATTCATTTGAGACTGCATACCAATTTTCCAGCAAATTCCCCCCTGTGTGAAAATTTTCTGGAAAATTCACCCCCCTGGGTGGAATGTGGGTGGTAAATAGGGCGAAAGTTGAGTTTTTGTGCAATTTGCTTCAAACCCATTTTCAAATATCTATATGAAAATTCATTTAAAACTGCATACCAATCCCCACCTGGGGGGAAAGTGGGTGGTAAATAGGGCGAAAGTTGAGTTTTTTTACAATTTGCTTCAAACTTATTTTCAAAGATCTATATGAAAATTCATTTAAGACTGCATACCAATTTTTTGGAAAATTCACCCACCTGGGGGGAAAGTGGGTGGTAAATAGGGCGAAAGTTGAGTTCTTATACAATTTGCTTCAAACTAATTTTCAAAGATCTATATGAAAATTCATTTAAGACTGCATACCAATTTTCTGGAAAATTCAACCCCCTGGGTGGAAAGTTGTTGGTAAATGGGGCGAAAGTTGAATTTTAATGCGATTTGCTTCAAACTCATTTTCAAAGATCTATATGAAAATTCATTTAAAACTGCATACCAATTTTCCGGAAAATTCACCCCCCTGAGTGGAAAGTGGGTGGTAAATAGAGCGAAAGTTGAGTTCTTGTGCGATTTGCTTCAAACTCATTTTCAAAGATCTATATGAAAATTCATTTAAGACTGCATACCTATTTTCCGGAAAATTCACCCCCCTGAGTGGAAAGATGGTGGTAAATAGGGCGAAAGTTGAATTTTAATGCGATTTGCTTCAAACTCATTTTCAAAGATCTATATGAAAATTCATTTAAGACTGCATACCTATTTTCCGGAAAATTCATCCCCCTGAGTGGAAAGTGGTTGGTAAATGAGGCGAAAGTTGAGTTCTTATGCGATTTGCTTCAAACTCAATTTCAAAGATCTATATGAAAATTCATTTAAAACTGCATACCAATATTCCAGAAAATTCATCCGCCTGGGTTTATAATGGGTTGTAAATAGGGCGAAAGTTGAGTTCTTATGCGATTTGCTTCAAACTCAATTTCAAAGATCTATATAAAAATTCATTTAAAGCTGCATACCAATTTTCCGGAAAATTCATCCCCCTGGGTGGAAAGTGGGTGGTAAATAGGGCGAAAGTTGAGTTTTTGTGCAATTTATTTCATACCCATTTTCAAAGATCTATATGAAAATTGACTCAAAACTGCATACTAATTTTCCGGAAAATTCACCCCCCTGGGTGAAAAGTGGGTGGTAAATAGGGCGAAAGTTGAGTTTTTATGCGATTTGCTTCAAACTCAATTTCAAAGATCTATATGAAAATTCATTTAAGACTGCATACCAATATTCCAGAAAATTCATCCGCCTGGGTTTATAATGGGTTGTTAATAGGACGAAAGTTGAGTTTTTATGGGATTTGCTTCACTCATTTTCAAACATCTATATGAAAATTCATTTAAAGCTGCATACCAATTTTCCGGAAAATTCATCCCCCTGGGTGGAAAGTGGGTGGTAAATAGGGCGAAAGTTGAGTTTTTGTGCAATTTATTTCATACCCATTTTCAAAGATCTATATGAAAATTGACTCAAAACTGCATACTAATTTTCCGGAAAATTCACCCCCCTGGGTGAAAAGTGGGTGGTAAATAGGGCGAAAGTTGAGTTTTTATGCGATTTGTTTCAAACTCATTTTCAAAGATCTATATGAAAATTCATTCAAAACTGCATACCAATTTTCCAGAAAATTCATCCCGCTGGGTGGAAAATGGGTGGTAAATAGGGCGAAAGTTGAGTTTTTATGGGATTTGCTTCACTCATTTTCAAACATCTTTATGAAAATTCATTTAAAACTGCATACCAATTTTCCCGAAAATTCACCCCCCTGGGTGGAAAGTGGGTGGTAAATAGGGCGAAAGTTGAGTTTTTGTGCAATTTGCTTCAAACTCATTTTCAAAGATCTATATGAAAATTCATTTGAGACTGCATACCAATTTTCCGGAAAATTCACCCTCTGGGTGGAAAGTGGGTGGTATATAGGGCGAAATCTGTGTTCTTATGCGATTTGCTTCAAACTTATTTTCAAAGATCTATATGAAAATTCATTTAAGACTGCATACCAATTTTTTGGAAAATTCACCCCCCTGGGTGGAAAGTTGTTGGTAAATGGGGCGAAAGTTGAGTTTTAATGCGATTTGCTTCAAACTTATTTTCAAAGATCTATATGAAAATTCATTTGAAACTGCAAACCAATTTTACGGAAAATTCACCCCCATGAGTGGAAAGTGGGTGGTAAATAGGGCAAAAGTTGAGTTCTTATGCGATTTGCTTCAAACTCATTTTCAAAGATCTATATGAAAATTCATTTAAGACTGCATACCTATTTTCCGGAAAATTCACCCCCCTGAGTGGAAAGATGGTGGTAAATAGGGCGAAAGTTGAATTTTAATGCGATTTGCTTCAAACTCATTTTCAAAAATCTATATGAAAAATCATTTAAAACTGCATACCTATTTCCCGCAAAATTCACCCCCCTGAGTGGAAAGTGGGTGGTTAATTGGGTGAAAGTTGAGCTCTTATGCGGTTTGCTTCAAACTCAATTTCAAAGATCTATATAAAAATTAATTTAAAACTGCATACCAATTTTCCGGAAAATTCACCCCCATGAGTGGAAAGTGGGTGGTAAATAGGGCGAAAGTTGAGTTCTTATGTGATTAGCTTCAAACACATTTTCAAAGATCAATCTAAAAATTCATTAAAACCGCATACCAATTTTCCACAAAATTCACCCCCCTGGGTGGAAAGTGGGTGGTATATAGGGCGAAATCTGTGCTCTTATGCGATTTGCTTCAAACTTATTTTCAAAGATTAATATGAAAATTCATTTAAGACTGCATACCAATTTTCCGGAAAATTCACCCCCTGGGTGGAAAGTGGGTGGTAAATGGGGCGAAGTTGAGTTTTAATGCGATTTGCTTAAAACTAATTTTCAAAGATCAATATGAAAATTCATTTAGAACTGCGTACCAATTTTCCGGAAAATTCACCCTCTGGGTGGAAAGTGGGTGGTATATAGGGCGAAATCTGTGTTCTTATGCGATTTGCTTCAAACTTATTTTCAAAGATCTATATGAAAATTCATTTAAGACTGCATACCAATTTTTTGGAAAATTCACCCCCCTGGGTGGAAAGTTGTTGGTAAATGGGGCGAAAGTTGAGTTTTAATGCGATTTGCTTCAAACTTATTTTCAAAGATCTATATGAAAATTCATTTGAAACTGCAAACCAATTTTACGGAAAATTCACCCCCATGAGTGGAAAGTGGGTGGTAAATAGGGCAAAAGTTGAGTTCTTATGCGATTTGCTTCAAACTCATTTTCAAAGATCTATATGAAAATTCATTTAAGACTGCATACCTATTTTCCGGAAAATTCACCCCCCTGAGTGGAAAGATGGTGGTAAATAGGGCGAAAGTTGAATTTTAATGCGATTTGCTTCAAACTCATTTTCAAAAATCTATATGAAAAATCATTTAAAACTGCATACCTATTTCCCGCAAAATTCACCCCCCTGAGTGGAAAGTGGGTGGTTAATTGGGTGAAAGTTGAGCTCTTATGCGGTTTGCTTCAAACTCAATTTCAAAGATCTATATAAAAATTAATTTAAAACTGCATACCAATTTTCCGGAAAATTCACCCCCATGAGTGGAAAGTGGGTGGTAAATAGGGCGAAAGTTGAGTTCTTATGTGATTAGCTTCAAACACATTTTCAAAGATCAATCTAAAAATTCATTAAAACCGCATACCAATTTTCCACAAAATTCACCCCCCTGGGTGGAAAGTGGGTGGTATATAGGGCGAAAGTTGAGTTTTTATGCGATTTGCTTCAAACTTATTTTCAAAGATCTATATGAAAATTCATTTGAAACTGCAAACCAATTTTACGGAAAATTCACCCCCATGAGTGGAAAGTGGGTGGTAAATAGGGCAAAAGTTGAGTTCTTATGCGATTTGCTTCAAACTCATTTTCAAAGATCTATATGAAAATTCATTTAAGACTGCATACCTATTTTCCGGAAAATTCATCCTCCTGAGTGGAAAGTGGTTGGTAAATGAGGCGAAAGTTGAGTTCTTATGCGATTTGCTTCAAACTCAATTTCAAAGATCTATATGAAAATTCATTTAAAACTGCATACCAATATTCCAGAAAATTCATCCGCCTGGGTTTATAATGGGTTGTAAATAGGGCGAAAGTTGAGTTCTTATGCGATTTGCTTCAAACTCAATTTCAAAGATCTATATAAAAATTCATTTAAAGCTGCATACCAATTTTCCGGAAAATTCATCCCCCTGGGTGGAAAGTGGCTGGTAAATAGGGCGAAAGTTGAGTTTTTGTGCAATTTATTTCATACCCATTTTCAAAGATCTATATGAAAATTGACTCAAAACTGCATACTAATTTTCCGGAAAATTCACCCCCCTGGGTGAAAAGTGGGTGGTAAATAGGGCGAAAGTTGAGTTTTTGTGCAATTTGCTTCAAACTCAATTTCAAAGATCTATATGAAAATTCATTTAAGACTGCATACCAATATTCCAGAAAATTCATCCGCCTGGGTTTATAATGGGTTGTTAATAGGACGAAAGTTGAGTTCTTATGCGATTTGTTTCAAACTCATTTTCAAAGATCTATATGAAAATTAATTTAAAACTGCATACCAATTTTCCAGAAAATTCATCCCGCTGGGTGGAAAATGGGTGGTAAATAGGGCGAAAGTTGAGTTTTTGTGCAATTTGCTTCAAACTCATTTTCAAAGATCTATATGAAAATTCATTCAAAACTGCATACCAATTTTCCAGAAAATTCATCCCGCTGGGTGGAAAATGGGTGGTAAATAGGGCGAAAGTTGAGTTTTTATGGGATTTGCTTCACTCATTTTCAAACATCTATATGAAAATTCATTTAAAGCTGCATACCAATTTTCCCGAAAATTCACCCCCCTGGGTGGAAAGTGGGTGGTAAATAGGGCGAAAGTTGAGTTTTAATGCAATTTGCTTCAAACTCATTTTCAAAGATCTATATGAAAATTCATTTGAGACTGCATACCAATTTTCCAGCAAATTCCCCCCTGTGTGAAAATTTTCTGGAAAATTCACCCCCCTGGGTGGAATGTGGGTGGTAAATAGGGCGAAAGTTGAGTTTTTGTGCAATTTGCTTCAAAAACATTTTCAAAGATCTATATGAAAATTCATTTAAAACTGCATACCAATCCCCACCTGGGGGGAAAGTGGGTGGTAAATAGGGCGAAAGTTGAGTTTTTTTACAATTTGCTTCAAACTTATTTTCAAAGATCTATATGAAAATTCATTTAAGACTGCATACCAATTTTTTGGAAAATTCACCCCCCTGGGTGGAAAGTTGTTGGTAAATGGGGCGAAAGTTGAGTTTTAATGCGATTTGCTTCAAACTTATTTTCAAAGATCTATATGAAAATTCATTTAAAACTGCATACCAATTTTCCAGCAAATTCCCCCCCTCTGTGTGGAAAGTGGTTGGTAAATAGGGCGAAAGTTGAGTTCTTATGCGATTTGCTTCAAACTCATTTTCAAAAATCTATATGAAAAATCATTTAAAACTGCATACCTATTTCCCGAAAAATTCACCCCCCTGAGTGGAAAGTGGGTGGTTAATTGGGTGAAAGTTGAGCTCTTATGCGGTTTGCTTCAAACTCAATTTCAAAGATCTATATAAAAATTAATTTAAAACTGCATACCAATTTTCCGGAAAATTCACCCCCATGAGTGGAAAGTGGGTGGTAAATAGGGCGAAAGTTGAGTTCTTATGTGATTAGCTTCAAACACATTTTCAAAGATCAATCTTAAAATTCATTAAAAACCGCATACCAATTTTCCACAAAATTCACCCCCCTGGGTGGAAAGTGGGTGGTATATAGGGCGAAAGTTGAGTTTTTATGCGATTTGCTTCAAACTTATTTTCAAAGATCTATATGAAAATTCATTTGAAACTGCAAACCAATTTTACGGAAAATTCACCCCCATGAGTGGAAAGTGGGTGGTAAATAGGGCAAAAGTTGAGTTCTTATGCGATTTGCTTCAAACTCATTTTCAAAGATCTATATGAAAATTCATTTAAAACTGCCTACCAATATTCCAGAAAATTCATCAGCCTGGGTTTATAATGGGTTGTTAATAGGACGAAAGTTGAGTTCTTATGCGATTTGTTTCAAACTCATTTTCAAAGATCTATATGAAAATTCATTTAAAACTGCATACCAATTTTCCAGAAAATTCATCCCGCTGGGTGGAAAATGGGTGGTAAATAGGGCGAAAGTTGAGTTTTTATGGGATTTGCTTCACTCATTTTCAAACATCTATATGAAAATTCATTTAAAACTGCATACCAATATTCCAGAAAATTCATCCGCCTGGGTTTATAATGGGTTGTTAATAGGACGAAAGTTGAGTTCTTATGCGATTTGTTTCAAACTCATTTTCAAAGATCTATATGAAAATTAATTTAAAACTGCATACCAATCCCCACCTGGGGGGAAAGTGGGTGGTAAATAGGGCGAAAGTTGAGTTTTCTTACAATTTGCTTCAAACTTATTTTCAAAGATCTATATGAAAATTCATTTAAGACTGCATAATTATTTTCCGGAAAATTCACCCCCCTGAGTGGAAAGTGGGTGGTAAATAGGGCGAAAGTTGAGTTTTTGTGCAATTTATTTCAAACCCATTTTCAAACATCTATATGAAAATTGACTCAAAACTGCATACTAATTTTCCCGAAAATTCACCCCCCTGGGTGGAAAGTGGGTGGTAAATAGGGCGAAAGTTGAGTTTTAATGCGATTTGCTTCAAACTCATTTTCAAAGATCTATATGAAAATTCATTTAAGACTGCAAACCTATTTTCCGGAAAATTCACCCCCCTGAGTGGAAAGTGGGTGGTAAATAGGGCGAAAGTTGAGTTTTTGTGCAATTTATTTCAAACCCATTTTCAAAGATCTATATGAAAATTGACTCAAAACTGCATACTAATTTTCCCGAAAATTCACCCCCCTGGGTGGAAAGTGGGTGGTAAATAGGGCGAAAGTTGAGTTTTAATGCGATTTGCTTCAAACTCATTTTCAAAGATCTATATGAAAATTCATTTAAGACTGCATACCAATTTTCCAGCAAATACCCCCCCTCTGTGTGGAAAGATGGTGGTAAATAGGGCGATAGTTGAATTTTAATGCGATTTGCTTCAAACTCATTTTCAAAGATCTATATGAAAATTCATTTAAGACTGCAAACCTATTTTCCGGAAAATTCACCCCCCTGAGTGGAAAGTGGGTGGTAAATAGGGCGAAAGTTCAGTTCTTTTGCGATTTGCTTCAAACTCATTTTCAAAGATGAAAATTCATTCAAAACTGCATACCAATATTCCAGAAAATTCATCCGCCTGGGTTTATAATGGGTTGTTAATAGGACGAAAGTTGAGTTCTTATGCGATTTGTTTCAAACTCATTCTCAAAGATCTATATGAAAATTAATTTAAAACTGCATTCCAATCCCCACCTGGGGGGAGAGTGGGTGGTAAATAGGGCGAAAGTTGAGTTTTTTTACAATTTGCTTCAAACTTATTTTCAAAGATCTATATGAAAATTCATTTCAGACTGCATACCAATTTTTTGGAAAATTCACCCCCCTGGGTGGAAAGTTGTTGGTAAATGGGGCGAAAGTTGAGTTTTAATGCGATTTGCTTCAAACTTATTTTCAAAGATCTATATGAAAATTCATTTAAAACTGCAAACCAATTTTACGGAAAATTCACCCCCATGAGTGGAAAGATGGTGGTAAATAAGGCGAAAGTTGAGTTCTTATGTGATTTGCTTCAAACACATTTTCAAAGATCAATATGAAAATTCATTAAAAACCGCATACCAATTTTCCACAAAATTCACCCCCCTGAGTGGAAAGTGGGTGTAAATAGGGCGAAAGTTGAGTTTTTGTGCAATTTGCTTCAAACCCGTTTTCAAAGATCTATATGAAAATTCATTAAAAACTGCATACCTATTTCCCGGAAAATTCACCCACCTGGGGTGAAAGTGGGTGGTAAATAGGGCGAAAGTTGAGTTTTTATACAATTTGCTTCAAACTAATTTTCAAAGATCTATATGAAAATTCATTTAAGACTGCATACCAATTTTCTGGAAAATTCACCCCCCTGGGTGGAAAGTTGTTGGTAAATGGGGCGAAAGTTGAGTTTTAATGCAATTTGCTTCAAACTTATTTTCAAAGATCTATATGAAAATTCATTTAAAACTGCATACCAATTTTCCAGCAAATTCCCCCCCTCTGTGTGGAAAGATGGTGGTAAATAGGGCGAAAGTTTAGTTCTTATGCGATTTGCTTCAAACTCAATTTCAAAGATCTATATGAAAATTCATTTAAAACTGCATACCAATATTCCAGAAAATTCATCCGCCTGGGTTTATAATGGGTTGTAAATAGGGCGAAAGTTGAGTTCTTATGCGATTTGCTTCAAACTCAATTTCAAAGATCTATATAAAAATTCATTTAAAGCTGCATACCAATTTTCCGGAAAATTCATCCCCCTGGGTGGAAAGTGGCTGGTAAATAGGGCGAAAGTTGAGTTTTTGTGCAATTTATTTCATACCCATTTTCAAAGATCTATATGAAAATTGACTCAAAACTGCATACTAATTTTCCGGAAAATTCACCCCCCTGGGTGAAAAGTGGGTGGTAAATAGGGCGAAAGTTGAGTTTTTGTGCAATTTGCTTCAAACTCAATTTCAAAGATCTATATGAAAATTCATTTAAGACTGCATACCAATATTCCAGAAAATTCATCCGCCTGGGTTTATAATGGGTTGTTAATAGGACGAAAGTTGAGTTCTTATGCGATTTGTTTCAAACTCATTTTCAAAGATCTATATGAAAATTAATTTAAAACTGCATACCAATTTTCCAGAAAATTCATCCAGCTGGGTGGAAAATGGGTGGTAAATAGGGCGAAAGTTGAGTTTTTGTGCAATTTGCTTCAAACTCATTTTCAAAGATCTATATGAAAATTCATTCAAAACTGCATACCAATTTTCCAGAAAATTCATCCCGCTGGGTGGAAAATGGGTGGTAAATAGGGCGAAAGTTGAGTTTTTATGGGATTTGCTTCACTCATTTTCAAACATCTATATGAAAATTCATTTAAAGCTGCATACCAATTTTCCCGAAAATTCACCCCCCTGGGTGGAAAGTGGGTGGTAAATAGGGCGAAAGTTGAGTTTTAATGCAATTTGCTTCAAACTCATTTTCAAAGATCTATATGAAAATTCATTTGAGACTGCATACCAATTTTCCAGCAAATTCCCCCCTGTGTGAAAATTTTCTGGAAAATTCACCCCCCTGGGTGGAATGTGGGTGGTAAATAGGGCGAAAGTTGAGTTTTTGTGCAATTTGCTTCAAAAACATTTTCAAAGATCTATATGAAAATTCATTTAAAACTGCATACCAATCCCCACCTGGGGGGAAAGTGGGTGGTAAATAGGGCGAAAGTTGAGTTTTTTTACAATTTGCTTCAAACTTATTTTCAAAGATCTATATGAAAATTCATTTAAGACTGCATACCAATTTTTTGGAAAATTCACCCCCCTGGGTGGAAAGTTGTTGGTAAATGGGGCGAAAGTTGAGTTTTAATGCGATTTGCTTCAAACTTATTTTCAAAGATCTATATGAAAATTCATTTAAAACTGCATACCAATTTTCCAGCAAATTCCCCCCCTCTGTGTGGAAAGTGGTTGGTAAATAGGGCGAAAGTTGAGTTCTTATGCGATTTGCTTCAAACTCATTTTCAAAAATCTATATGAAAAATCATTTAAAACTGCATACCTATTTCCCGAAAAATTCACCCCCCTGAGTGGAAAGTGGGTGGTTAATTGGGTGAAAGTTGAGCTCTTATGCGGTTTGCTTCAAACTCAATTTCAAAGATCTATATAAAAATTAATTTAAAACTGCATACCAATTTTCCGGAAAATTCACCCCCATGAGTGGAAAGTGGGTGGTAAATAGGGCGAAAGTTGAGTTCTTATGTGATTAGCTTCAAACACATTTTCAAAGATCAATCTTAAAATTCATTAAAAACCGCATACCAATTTTCCACAAAATTCACCCCCCTGGGTGGAAAGTGGGTGGTATATAGGGCGAAAGTTGAGTTTTTATGCGATTTGCTTCAAACTTATTTTCAAAGATCTATATGAAAATTCATTTGAAACTGCAAACCAATTTTACGGAAAATTCACCCCCATGAGTGGAAAGTGGGTGGTAAATAGGGCAAAAGTTGAGTTCTTATGCGATTTGCTTCAAACTCATTTTCAAAGATCTATATGAAAATTCATTTAAAACTGCCTACCAATATTCCAGAAAATTCATCAGCCTGGGTTTATAATGGGTTGTTAATAGGACGAAAGTTGAGTTCTTATGCGATTTGTTTCAAACTCATTTTCAAAGATCTATATGAAAATTCATTTAAAACTGCATACCAATTTTCCAGAAAATTCATCCCGCTGGGTGGAAAATGGGTGGTAAATAGGGCGAAAGTTGAGTTTTTATGGGATTTGCTTCACTCATTTTCAAACATCTATATGAAAATTCATTTAAAACTGCATACCAATATTCCAGAAAATTCATCCGCCTGGGTTTATAATGGGTTGTTAATAGGACGAAAGTTGAGTTCTTATGCGATTTGTTTCAAACTCATTTTCAAAGATCTATATGAAAATTAATTTAAAACTGCATACCAATCCCCACCTGGGGGGAAAGTGGGTGGTAAATAGGGCGAAAGTTGAGTTTTCTTACAATTTGCTTCAAACTTATTTTCAAAGATCTATATGAAAATTCATTTAAGACTGCATAATTATTTTCCGGAAAATTCACCCCCCTGAGTGGAAAGTGGGTGGTAAATAGGGCGAAAGTTGAGTTTTTGTGCAATTTATTTCAAACCCATTTTCAAACATCTATATGAAAATTGACTCAAAACTGCATACTAATTTTCCCGAAAATTCACCCCCCTGGGTGGAAAGTGGGTGGTAAATAGGGCGAAAGTTGAGTTTTAATGCGATTTGCTTCAAACTCATTTTCAAAGATCTATATGAAAATTCATTTAAGACTGCAAACCTATTTTCCGGAAAATTCACCCCCCTGAGTGGAAAGTGGGTGGTAAATAGGGCGAAAGTTGAGTTTTTGTGCAATTTATTTCAAACCCATTTTCAAAGATCTATATGAAAATTGACTCAAAACTGCATACTAATTTTCCCGAAAATTCACCCCCCTGGGTGGAAAGTGGGTGGTAAATAGGGCGAAAGTTGAGTTTTAATGCGATTTGCTTCAAACTCATTTTCAAAGATCTATATGAAAATTCATTTAAGACTGCATACCAATTTTCCAGCAAATACCCCCCCTCTGTGTGGAAAGATGGTGGTAAATAGGGCGATAGTTGAATTTTAATGCGATTTGCTTCAAACTCATTTTCAAAGATCTAAATGAAAATTCATTTAAGACTGCAAACCTATTTTCCGGAAAATTCACCCCCCTGAGTGGAAAGTGGGTGGTAAATAGGGCGAAAGTTCAGTTCTTTTGCGATTTGCTTCAAACTCATTTTCAAAGATGAAAATTCATTCAAAACTGCATACCAATATTCCAGAAAATTCATCCGCCTGGGTTTATAATGGGTTGTTAATAGGACGAAAGTTGAGTTCTTATGCGATTTGTTTCAAACTCATTTTCAAAGATCTATATGAAAATTAATTTAAAACTGCATTCCAATCCCCACCTGGGGGGAGAGTGGGTGGTAAATAGGGCGAAAGTTGAGTTTTTTTACAATTTGCTTCAAACTTATTTTCAAAGATCTATATGAAAATTCATTTCAGACTGCATACCAATTTTTTGGAAAATTCACCCCCCTGGGTGGAAAGTTGTTGGTAAATGGGGCGAAAGTTGAGTTTTAATGCGATTTGCTTCAAACTTATTTTCAAAGATCTATATGAAAATTCATTTCAAACTGCATACCAATTTTCCAGCAAATTCCCCCCCTCTGTGTGGAAAGTGGTTGGTAAATAGGGCGAAAGTTGAGTTCTTATGCGATTTGCTTCAAACTCATTTTCAAAAATCTATATGAAAAATCATTTAAAACTGCATACCTATTTCCCGCAAAATTCACCCCCCTGAGTGGAAAGTGGGTGGTTAATTGGGTGAAAGTTGAGCTCTTATGCGGTTTGCTTCAAACTCAATTTCAAAGATCTATATAAAAATTAATTTAAAACTGCATACCAATTTTCCGGAAAATTCACCCCCATGAGTGGAAAGTGGGTGGTAAATAGGGCGAAAGTTGAGTTCTTATGTGATTAGCTTCAAACACATTTTCAAAGATCAATCTAAAAATTCATTAAAACCGCATACCAATTTTCCACAAAATTCACCCCCCTGGGTGGAAAGTGGGTGGTATATAGGGCGAAAGTTGAGTTTTTATGCGATTTGCTTCAAACTTATTTTCAAAGATCTATATGAAAATTCATTTGAAACTGCAAACCAATTTTACGGAAAATTCACCCCCATGAGTGGAAAGTGGGTGGTAAATAGGGCAAAAGTTGAGTTCTTATGCGATTTGCTTCAAACTCATTTTCAAAGATCTATATGAAAATTCATTTAAGACTGCATACCTATTTTCCGGAAAATTCATCCTCCTGAGTGGAAAGTGGTTGGTAAATGAGGCGAAAGTTGAGTTCTTATGCGATTTGCTTCAAACTCAATTTCAAAGATCTATATGAAAATTCATTTAAAACTGCATACCAATATTCCAGAAAATTCATCCGCCTGGGTTTATAATGGGTTGTAAATAGGGCGAAAGTTGAGTTCTTATGCGATTTGCTTCAAACTCAATTTCAAAGATCTATATAAAAATTCATTTAAAGCTGCATACCAATTTTCCGGAAAATTCATCCCCCTGGGTGGAAAGTGGCTGGTAAATAGGGCGAAAGTTGAGTTTTTGTGCAATTTATTTCATACCCATTTTCAAAGATCTATATGAAAATTGACTCAAAACTGCATACTAATTTTCCGGAAAATTCACCCCCCTGGGTGAAAAGTGGGTGGTAAATAGGGCGAAAGTTGAGTTTTTGTGCAATTTGCTTCAAACTCAATTTCAAAGATCTATATGAAAATTCATTTAAGACTGCATACCAATATTCCAGAAAATTCATCCGCCTGGGTTTATAATGGGTTGTTAATAGGACGAAAGTTGAGTTCTTATGCGATTTGTTTCAAACTCATTTTCAAAGATCTATATGAAAATTAATTTAAAACTGCATACCAATTTTCCAGAAAATTCATCCCGCTGGGTGGAAAATGGGTGGTAAATAGGGCGAAAGTTGAGTTTTTGTGCAATTTGCTTCAAACTCATTTTCAAAGATCTATATGAAAATTCATTCAAAACTGCATACCAATTTTCCAGAAAATTCATCCCGCTGGGTGGAAAATGGGTGGTAAATAGGGCGAAAGTTGAGTTTTTATGGGATTTGCTTCACTCATTTTCAAACATCTATATGAAAATTCATTTAAAGCTGCATACCAATTTTCCCGAAAATTCACCCCCCTGGGTGGAAAGTGGGTGGTAAATAGGGCGAAAGTTGAGTTTTAATGCAATTTGCTTCAAACTCATTTTCAAAGATCTATATGAAAATTCATTTGAGACTGCATACCAATTTTCCAGCAAATTCCCCCCTGTGTGAAAATTTTCTGGAAAATTCACCCCCCTGGGTGGAATGTGGGTGGTAAATAGGGCGAAAGTTGAGTTTTTGTGCAATTTGCTTCAAAAACATTTTCAAAGATCTATATGAAAATTCATTTAAAACTGCATACCAATCCCCACCTGGGGGGAAAGTGGGTGGTAAATAGGGCGAAAGTTGAGTTTTTTTACAATTTGCTTCAAACTTATTTTCAAAGATCTATATGAAAATTCATTTAAGACTGCATACCAATTTTTTGGAAAATTCACCCCCCTGGGTGGAAAGTTGTTGGTAAATGGGGCGAAAGTTGAGTTTTAATGCGATTTGCTTCAAACTTATTTTCAAAGATCTATATGAAAATTCATTTAAAACTGCATACCAATTTTCCAGCAAATTCCCCCCCTCTGTGTGGAAAGTGGTTGGTAAATAGGGCGAAAGTTGAGTTCTTATGCGATTTGCTTCAAACTCATTTTCAAAAATCTATATGAAAAATCATTTAAAACTGCATACCTATTTCCCGAAAAATTCACCCCCCTGAGTGGAAAGTGGGTGGTTAATTGGGTGAAAGTTGAGCTCTTATGCGGTTTGCTTCAAACTCAATTTCAAAGATCTATATAAAAATTAATTTAAAACTGCATACCAATTTTCCGGAAAATTCACCCCCATGAGTGGAAAGTGGGTGGTAAATAGGGCGAAAGTTGAGTTCTTATGTGATTAGCTTCAAACACATTTTCAAAGATCAATCTTAAAATTCATTAAAAACCGCATACCAATTTTCCACAAAATTCACCCCCCTGGGTGGAAAGTGGGTGGTATATAGGGCGAAAGTTGAGTTTTTATGCGATTTGCTTCAAACTTATTTTCAAAGATCTATATGAAAATTCATTTGAAACTGCAAACCAATTTTACGGAAAATTCACCCCCATGAGTGGAAAGTGGGTGGTAAATAGGGCAAAAGTTGAGTTCTTATGCGATTTGCTTCAAACTCATTTTCAAAGATCTATATGAAAATTCATTTAAAACTGCCTACCAATATTCCAGAAAATTCATCAGCCTGGGTTTATAATGGGTTGTTAATAGGACGAAAGTTGAGTTCTTATGCGATTTGTTTCAAACTCATTTTCAAAGATCTATATGAAAATTCATTTAAAACTGCATACCAATTTTCCAGAAAATTCATCCCGCTGGGTGGAAAATGGGTGGTAAATAGGGCGAAAGTTGAGTTTTTATGGGATTTGCTTCACTCATTTTCAAACATCTATATGAAAATTCATTTAAAACTGCATACCAATATTCCAGAAAATTCATCCGCCTGGGTTTATAATGGGTTGTTAATAGGACGAAAGTTGAGTTCTTATGCGATTTGTTTCAAACTCATTTTCAAAGATCTATATGAAAATTAATTTAAAACTGCATACCAATCCCCACCTGGGGGGAAAGTGGGTGGTAAATAGGGCGAAAGTTGAGTTTTCTTACAATTTGCTTCAAACTTATTTTCAAAGATCTATATGAAAATTCATTTAAGACTGCATAATTATTTTCCGGAAAATTCACCCCCCTGAGTGGAAAGTGGGTGGTAAATAGGGCGAAAGTTGAGTTTTTGTGCAATTTATTTCAAACCCATTTTCAAACATCTATATGAAAATTGACTCAAAACTGCATACTAATTTTCCCGAAAATTCACCCCCCTGGGTGGAAAGTGGGTGGTAAATAGGGCGAAAGTTGAGTTTTAATGCGATTTGCTTCAAACTCATTTTCAAAGATCTATATGAAAATTCATTTAAGACTGCAAACCTATTTTCCGGAAAATTCACCCCCCTGAGTGGAAAGTGGGTGGTAAATAGGGCGAAAGTTGAGTTTTTGTGCAATTTATTTCAAACCCATTTTCAAAGATCTATATGAAAATTGACTCAAAACTGCATACTAATTTTCCCGAAAATTCACCCCCCTGGGTGGAAAGTGGGTGGTAAATAGGGCGAAAGTTGAGTTTTAATGCGATTTGCTTCAAACTCATTTTCAAAGATCTATATGAAAATTCATTTAAGACTGCATACCAATTTTCCAGCAAATACCCCCCCTCTGTGTGGAAAGATGGTGGTAAATAGGGCGATAGTTGAATTTTAATGCGATTTGCTTCAAACTCATTTTCAAAGATCTATATGAAAATTCATTTAAGACTGCAAACCTATTTTCCGGAAAATTCACCCCCCTGAGTGGAAAGTGGGTGGTAAATAGGGCGAAAGTTCAGTTCTTTTGCGATTTGCTTCAAACTCATTTTCAAAGATGAAAATTCATTCAAAACTGCATACCAATATTCCAGAAAATTCATCCGCCTGGGTTTATAATGGGTTGTTAATAGGACGAAAGTTGAGTTCTTATGCGATTTGTTTCAAACTCATTTTCAAAGATCTATATGAAAATTAATTTAAAACTGCATTCCAATCCCCACCTGGGGGGAGAGTGGGTGGTAAATAGGGCGAAAGTTGAGTTTTTTTACAATTTGCTTCAAACTTATTTTCAAAGATCTATATGAAAATTCATTTCAGACTGCATACCAATTTTTTGGAAAATTCACCCCCCTGGGTGGAAAGTTGTTGGTAAATGGGGCGAAAGTTGAGTTTTAATGCGATTTGCTTCAAACTTATTTTCAAAGATCTATATGAAAATTCATTTAAAACTGCAAACCAATTTTACGGAAAATTCACCCCCATGAGTGGAAAGATGGTGGTAAATAAGGCGAAAGTTGAGTTCTTATGTGATTTGCTTCAAACACATTTTCAAAGATCAATATGAAAATTCATTAAAAACCGCATACCAATTTTCCACAAAATTCACCCCCCTGAGTGGAAAGTGGGTGTAAATAGGGCGAAAGTTGAGTTTTTGTGCAATTTGCTTCAAACCCGTTTTCAAAGATCTATATGAAAATTCATTAAAAACTGCATACCTATTTCCCGGAAAATTCACCCACCTGGGGTGAAAGTGGGTGGTAAATAGGGCGAAAGTTGAGTTTTTATACAATTTGCTTCAAACTAATTTTCAAAGATCTATATGAAAATTCATTTAAGACTGCATACCAATTTTCTGGAAAATTCACCCCCCTGGGTGGAAAGTTGTTGGTAAATGGGGCGAAAGTTGAGTTTTAATGCAATTTGCTTCAAACTTATTTTCAAAGATCTATATGAAAATTCATTTAAAACTGCATACCAATTTTCCAGCAAATTCCCCCCCTCTGTGTGGAAAGATGGTGGTAAATAGGGCGAAAGTTGAGTTCTTATGCGATTTGCTTCAAACTCAATTTCAAAGATCTATATGAAAATTCATTTAAAACTGCATACCAATATTCCAGAAAATTCATCCGCCTGGGTTTATAATGGTTTGTAAATAGGGCGAAAGTTGAGTTCTTATGCGATTTGCTTCAAACTCATTTTCAAAAATCTATATGAAAAATCATTTAAAACTGCATACCTATTTCCCGAAAAATTCACCCCCCTGAGTGGAAAGTGGGTGGTTAATTGGGTGAAAGTTGAGCTCTTATGCGGTTTGCTTCAAACTCAATTTCAAAGATCTATATAAAAATTAATTTAAAACTGCATACCAATTTTCCGGAAAATTCACCCCCATGAGTGGAAAGTGGGTGGTAAATAGGGCGAAAGTTGAGTTCTTATGTGATTAGCTTCAAACACATTTTCAAAGATCAATCTAAAAATTCATTAAAAACCGCATACCAATTTTCCACAAAATTCACCCCCCTGGGTGGAAAGTGGGTGGTATATTGGGCGAAAGTTGAGTTTTTATGCGATTTGCTTCAAACTTATTTTCAAAGATCTATATGAAAATTCATTTGAAACTGCAAACCAATTTTACGGAAAATTCACCCCCATGAGTGGAAAGTGGGTGGTAAATAGGGCAAAAGTTGAGTTCTTATGCGATTTGCTTCAAACTCATTTTCAAAGATCTATATGAAAATTCATTTAAAACTGCCTACCAATATTCCAGAAAATTCATCCGCCTGGGTTTATAATGGGTTGTTAATAGGACGAAAGTTGAGTCCTTATGCGATTTATTTCAAACTCAATTTCAAAGATCTATATGAAAATTCATTTAAAACTGCATACCAATTTTCCACAAAATTCACCCCCCTGAGTGGAAAGTGTGTGGTAAATAGGGCGAAAGTTGAGTTTTTGTGCAATTTGCTTCAAACCCGTTTTCAAAGATCTATATGAAAATTCATTAAAAACTGCATACCTATTTCCCGGAAAATTCACCCACCTGGGGTGAAAGTGGGTGGTAAATAGGGCGAAAGTTGAGTTTTTATGCGATTTGCTTCAAACTAATTTTCAAAGATCTATATGAAAATTCATTTAAGACTGCATACCAATTTTCTGGAAAATTCACCCCCCTGGGTGGAAAGTTGTTGGTAAATGGGGCGAAAGTTGAGTTTTAATGCAATTTGCTTCAAACTTATTTTCAAAGATCTATATGAAAATTCATTTAAAACTGCATACCAATTTTCCAGCAAATTCCCCCCCTCTGTGTGGAAAGATGGTGGTAAATAGGGCGAAAGTTGAGTTCTTATGCGATTTGCTTCAAACTCAATTTCAAAGATCTATATGAAAATTCATTTAAAACTGCATACCAATATTCCAGAAAATTCATCCGCCTGGGTTTATAATGGTTTGTAAATAGGGCGAAAGTTGAGTTCTTATGCGATTTGCTTCAAACTCATTTTCAAAAATCTATATGAAAAATCATTTAAAACTGCATACCTATTTCCCGAAAAATTCAACCCCCTGAGTGGAAAGTGGGTGGTAAATTGGGTGAAAGTTGAGCTCTTATGCGGTTTGCTTCAAACTCATTTTCAAAGATCTATATAAAAATTGATTTAAAACTGCATACCAATTTTCCGGAAAATTCACCCCCATGAGTGGAAAGTGGGTGGTAAATAAGGCGAAAGTTGAGTTCTTATGTGATTAGCTTCAAACACATTTTCAAGGATCAATCTAAAAATTCATTAAAAACCGCATACCAATTTTCCACAAAATTCACCCCCCTGGGTGGAAAGTGGGTGGTATATAGGGCGAAAGTTGAGTTTTTATGCGATTTGCTTCAAACTTATTTTCAAAGATCTATATGAAAATTCATTTAAAACTGCAAACCAATTTTACGGAAAATTCACCCCCATGAGTGGAAAGTGGGTGGTAAATAAGGCGAAAGTTGAGTTCTTATGTGATTTGCTTCAAACACATTTTCAAAGATCAATATGAAAATTCATTAAAAACCGCATACCAATTTTCCACAAAATTCACCCCCCTGAGTGGAAAGTGGGTGGTAAATAGGGCGAAAGTTGAGTTTTTGTGCAATTTGCTTCAAACCCGTTTTCAAAGATCTATATGAAAATTCATTTAAAACTGCATACCTATTTCCCGGAAAATTCACCCACCCGGGGGGAAAGTGGGTGGTAAATAGGGCGAAAGTTGAGTTTTTATACAATTTGCTTCAAACTAATTTTCAAAGATCTATATGAAAATTCATTTAAGACTGCATACCAATTTTCTGGAAAATTCACCCCCCTGGGTGGAAAGTTGTTGGTAAATGGGGCGAAAGTTGAGTTTTAATGCGATTTGCTTCAAAATTAATTTCAAAGATCTATATGAAAATTCATTTAAAACTGCATACCAATTTTCCAGCAAATTCCCCCCCACTGTGTGGAAAGATGGTGGTAAATAAGGCGAAAGTTGAATTTTAATGCGATTTGCTTCAAACTCATTTTCAAAGATCTATATGAAAATTCATTTAAGACTGCATACCTATTTTCCGGAAAATTCACCCCTCTGAGTGGAAAGTGGGTGGTAAATAGGGCGAAAGTTGAGTTCTTATGCGATTTGCTTCAAACTCATTTTCAAAGATCTATATGAAAATTCATTTTAGACTGCATACCTATTTTGCGGAAAATTCAACCCCCTGAGTGGAAAGATGGTGGAAAATAGGGCGAAAGTTGAATTTTAATGCGATTTCCTTCAAACTCAATTTCAAAGATCTATATGAAAATTCATTTAAAACTGCATACCAATATTCCAGAAAATTCATCCGCCTGGGTTTATAATGGGTTGTAAATAGGGCGAAAGTTGAGTTCTTATGCGATTTGTTTCAAACTCATTTTCAAAGATCTATATGAAAATTAATTTAAAACTGCATACCAATTTTCCAGAAAATTCATCCCGCTGGGTGGAAAATGGGTGGTAAATAGGGCGAAAGTTGAGTTTTTATGGGATTTGCTTCACTCATTTTCAAACATCTATATGAAAATTCATTTAAAACTGCATACCAATTTTCCCGAAAATTCACCCCCCTGGGTGGAAAGTGGGTGGTAAATAGGGCGAAAGTTGAGTTTTTGTGCAATTTGCTTCAAACCCGTTTTCGAAGATCTATATGAAAATTCATTTAAAACTGCATACCTATTTCCCGGAATATTCACCCACCTGGGGGGAAAGTGGGTGGTAAATGGGGCGAAAGTTGAGTTTTAATGCGATTTGTTTCAAACTTATTTTCAAAGATCTATATGAAAATTCATTTAAAACTGCATACCAATTTTCCAGCAAATTCCCCCCCTCTGTGTGGAAAGTGGTTGGTAAATAGGGCGAAAGTTGAGTTCTTATGCGATTTGCTTCAAACTCATTTTCAAAAATCTATATGAAAATTCATTTAAAACTGCAAACCTATTTCCCGAAAAATTCACCCCCTTGGGTGGAAAGTGGGTGGTAAATTGGGTGAAAGTTGAGCTCTTATGCGGTTTGCTTCAAACTCATTTTCAAAGATCTATATAAAAATTAATTTAAGAGTGCATACCAATTTTCCGGTAAATTCACCCCCATGAGTGGAAAGTGGGTGGTAAATAAGGCGAAAGTTGAGTTCTTATGTGATTAGCTTCAAACACATTTTCAAAAATCAATCTAAAAATTCATTAAAAACCGCATACCAATTTTCCACAAAATTCACCCCCCTGGGTGGAAAGTGGGTGGTATATAGGGCGAAAGTTGAGTTTTTATGCGATTTGCTTCAAACTTATTTTCAAAGATCAATATGAAAATTCATTAAAAACCGCATACCAATTTTTCACAAAATTCACCCCCCTGAGTGGAGGGTGGGTGGTAAATAGGGCGAAAGTTGAGTTTTTGTGCAATTTGCTTCAAACCCGTTTTCAAAGATCTATATGAAAATTCATTTAAGACTGCATGCCTATTTCCCGGAAAATTCACCCACCTGGGGGGAAAGTGGGTGGTAAATAGGGCGAAAGTTGAGTTTTTATACAATTTGCTTCAAACAAATTTTCAAAGATCTATATGAAAATTCATTTAAAACTGCATACCAATTTTCCAGCAAATTCCCCCCCTCTGTGTGGAAAGATGGTGGTAAATAGGGCGAAAGTTGAATTTTAATGCGATTTGCTTCAAACTCATTTTCAAAGATCTATATGAAAATTCATTTAAGACTGCATACCTATTTTCCGGAAAATTCAACCCCCTGAGTGGAAATTGGATGGTAAATAGGGCGAAAGTTGAGTTTTTGTGCAATTTGCTTCAAACCCGTTTTCAAAGATCTGTATGAAAATTCATTTAAGACTGCATACCTATTTCCCGGAAAATTCACCCACCTGGGGGGAAAGTGGGTGGTAAATAGGGCGAAAGTTGAGTTTTTATACAATTTGCTTCAAACTAATTTTCAAAGATCTATATGAAAATTCATTTAAGACTGCATACCTATTTTCCGGAAAATTCACCCCCCTGAGTGGAAAGTGGTTGGTAAATAGGGCGAAAGTTGAGTTTTTGTGCAATTTGCTTCAAACTTATTTTCAAAGATCTATATGAAAATTCATTTAAAACTGCATACCTATTTCCCGGAAAATTCACCCACCTGGGGGGAAAGTGGGTGGTACATAGGGCGAAAGTTGAGTTTTTATACAATTTGCTTCAAACTCATTTTCAAAGATCTATATGAAAATTCATTTAAGACTGCATACCTATTTTCCGGAAAATTCACCCCCCTGAGTGGAAAGTGGGTGGTAAATAGGGCGAAAGTTGAGTTTTTGTGCAATTTGCTTCAAACCCGTTTTCAAAGATCTATATGAAAATTCATTTAAAACTGCATACCTATTTCCCGGAAAATTCACCCACCTGGGGGGAAAGTGGGTGGGAAATAGGGCGAAAGTTGAGTTTTTATACAATTTGCTTCAAACTTATTTTCAAAGATCTATATGAAAATTAATTTAAAACTGCATACCAATTTTCCAGCAAATTCCCCCCCTCTGTGTGGAAAGTGGTTGGTAAATAGGGCGAAAGTTGAGTTCTTATGCGATTTGCTTCAAACTCATTTTCAAAAATCTATATGAAAATTCATTTAAAACTGCATACCTATTTCCCGAAAAATTCACCCCCTTTGGTGGAAAGTGGGTGGTAAATTGGGTGAAAGTTGAGCTCTTATGCGGTTTGCTTCAAACTCATTTTCAAATATCTATATAAAAATTAATTTAAGAATGCATACCAATTTTCCGGTAAATTCACCCCCATGAGTGGAAAGTGGGTGGTAAATAAGGCGAAAGTTGTGTTCTTATGTGATTAGCTTCAAACACATTTTCAAAGATCAATCTAAAAATTCATTAAAAACCGCATACCAATTTTCCACAAAATTCACCCCCCTGGGTGGAAAGTGGGTGGTATATAGGGCGAAAGTTGAGTTTTTATGCGATTTGCTTCAAACTTATTTTCAAAGATCAATATGAAAATTCATTAGACCGCATACCAATTTTTCACAAAATTAACCCCCCCTTAGTGGAAAGTGGGTGGTAAATAGGGCGAAAGTTGAGTTTTTGTGCGATTTGCTTCAAACCCGTTTTCAAAGATCTATATGAAAATTCATTTAAAACTGCATACCTATTTCCCGGAAAATTCACCCACCTGGGGGGAAAGTGGGTGGTAAATAGGGCGAAAGTTGAGTTTTTATACAATTTGCTTCAAACTAATTTTCAAAGATCTATATGAAAATTCATTTAAGACTGCATACCAATTTTCTGGAAAATTCACCCCCCTGGGTGGAAAGTTGTTGGTAAATGGGGCGAAAGTTGAGTTTAAATGCAATTTGCTTCAAACTCTTTTTCAAAGATCTATATGAAAATTCATTTAAAACTGCATACCAATTTTCCAGCAAATTCCCCCCCCTCTGTGTGGAAAGATGGTGGTAAATAGGGCGAAAGTTGAATTTTAATGCGATTTGCTTCAAACTCATTTTCAAAGATCTATATGAAAATTCATTTAAGACTGCATACCTATTTTCCGGAAAATTCACCCACCTGGGGGGAAAGTGGGTGGTAAATAGGGCGAAAGTTGAGTTTTTGTGCAATTTGCTTCAAACCCGTTTTCAAAGATCTATATGAAAATTCATTTAAAACTCCATACCTATTTCCCGGAAAATTCACCCACCTGGGGGGAAAGTGGGTGGTAAATAGGGCGAAAGTTGAGTTTTTATACAATTTGCTTCAAACTAATTTTCAAAGATCTATATGAAAATTCATTTAAGACTGCATACCAATTTTCTGGAAAATTCACCCCCCTGGGTGGAAAGTTGTTGGTAAATAGGGCGAAAGTTGAATTTTAATGCGATTTGCTTCAAACTCATTTTCAAAGATCTATATGAAAATTCATTTAAGACTGCATACCTATTTTCCGGAAAATTCACCCCCCTGAGTGGAAAGTGGTTGGTAAATAGGGCGAAAGTTGAGTTCTTATGCGATTTGCTTCAAACTCAATTTCAAAGATCTATATGAAAATTCATTTAAAACTGCATATCAATATTCCAGAAAATTCATCCGCCTGGGTTTCTAATGGTTTGTAAATAGGGCGAAAGTTGAGTTCTTATGCGATTTGCTTCAAACTCAATTTCAAAGATCTATATAAAAATTCATTTAAAACTGCATACCAATATTCCAGAAAATTCATCCGCCTGGGTTTCTAATGGTTTGTAAATAGGGCGAAAGTTGAGTTCTTATGCGATTTGCTTCAAACTCAATTTCAAAGATCTATATAAAAATTCATTTAAAGCTGCATACCAATTTTCCAGCAAATTCCCCCCCTCTGTGTGGAAAGTGGTTGGTAAATAGGGCGAAAGTTGAGTTCTTATGCGATTTGCTTCAAACTCATTTTCAAAAATCTATATAAAAATTCATTTAAAACTGCATACCTATTTCCCGAAAAATTCACCCCCTTGGGTGGAAAGTGGGTGGTAAATTGGGTGAAAGTTGAGCTCTTATGCGGTTTGCTTCAAACTCATTTTCAAATATCTATATAAAAATTAATTTAAGAATGCATACCAATTTTCCGGTAAATTCACCCCCATGAGTGGAAAGTGGGTGGTAAATAAGGCGAAAGTTGAGTTCTTATGTGATTAGCTTCAAACACATTTTCAAAGATCAATCTAAAAATTCATTAAAAACCGCATACCAATTTTCCACAAAATTCACCCCCCTGGGTGGAAAGTGGGTGGTATATAGGGCGAAAGTTGAGTTTTTATGCGATTTGCTTCAAACTTATTTTCAAAGATCAATATGAAAATTCATTAAAAACCGCATACCAATTTTTCACAAAATTCACCCCTCTGAGTGGAAAGTGGGTGGTAAATAGGGCGAAAGTTGAGTTTTTGTGCAATTTGCTTCAAACCCGTTTTCAAAGATCTATATGACAATTCATTTAAAACTGCATACCTATTTCCCGGAAAATTCACCCACCTGGGGGGAAAGTGGGTGGTAAATAGGGCGAAAGTTGAGTTTTTATACAATTTGCTTCAAACTTATTTTCAAAGATCCATATAAAAATTCATTTAAAACTGCATACCAATTTTCCAGCAAATTCCACCCCTCTGTGTGGAAAGATGGTGGTAAATAGGGCGAAAGTTGAATTTTAATGCGATTTGCTTCAAACTCATTTTCAAAGATCTATATGAAAATTCATTTAAGACTGCATACCTATTTTCCGGAAAATTCACCCCCCTGAGTGGAAAGTTGTTGGTAAATAAGGCGAAAGTTGAGTTCTTATGCGATTTGCTTCAAACTCAATTTCAAAGATCTATATGAAAATTCATTTAAAACTGCATACCAATATTCCAGAAAATTCATCCGCCTGGGTTTATAATGGTTTGTAAATAGGGCGATAGTTGAGTTCTTATGCGATTTGCTTCAAACTCAATTTCAAAGATCTATATGAAAATTCATTTAAAACTGCATACCAATTTTCCGGAAAATTCATCCCCCTGGGTGGAAAGTGGGTGGTAAATAGGGCGAAAGTTGAGTTTTTGTGCAATTTATTTCAAACCCATTTTCAAAGATCTATATGAAAATTGACTCAAAACTGCATACTAATTTTCCGGAAAATTCATCCCGCTGGGTGAAAAGTGGGTGGTAAATAGGGCGAAAGTTGAGTTCTTATGCGATTTGTTTCAAACTCATTTTCAAAGATCTATATGAAAATTAATTTAAAACTGCATACCAATTTTCCAGAAAATTCATCCCGCTGGGTGGAAAATGGGTGGTAAATAGGGCGAAAGTTGAGTTTTTATGGGATTTGCTTCACTCATTTTCAAACATCTATATGAAAATTCATTTAAAGCTGCATACCAATTTTCCCGAAAAATCACCCCCCTGGGTGGAAAGTGGTTGGTAAATCGGGCGAAAGTTGAGTTCTTATGCGATTTGCTTCAAACTCATTTTCAAAGATCTATATAAAAATTCATTTAAGACTGCATACCTATTTTCCGGAAAATTCACCCCCCTGAGTGGAAAGATGGTGGTATATGGGGCGAAAGTTGCATTTTATTGCGATTTGCTTCAAACTCATTTTCAAAGATCTATATGAAAATTCATTTAAAGCTGCATACCTATTTCCCGAAAAATTCACCCCCTTGGGTGGAAAGTGGGTGGTAAATTGGGTGAAAGTTGAGCTCTTATGCGGTTTGCTTCAAACTCATTTTCAAAGATCTATATAAAAATTAATTTAAGAATGCATACCAATTTTCCGGTAAATTCACCCCCATGAGTGGAAAGTGGGTGGTATATAGGGCGAAAGTTGAGTTTTTATGCGATTTGCTTCAAACTTATTTTCAAAGATCATTATGAAAATTCATTAAAAACCGCATACCAATTTTTCACAAAATTCACCCCCCTGAGTGGAAAGTGGGTGGTAAATAGGGCGAAAGTTGAGTTTTTGTGCAATTTGCTTCAAACCCGTTTTCAAAGATCTATATGAAAATTCATTTAAAACTGCATACCTATTTCCCGGAAAATTCACCCACCTGGGGGGAAAGTGGGTGGTAAATAGGGCGAAAGTTGAGTTTTTATACAATTTGCTTCAAACTAATTTTCAAAGATCTATATGAAAATTCATTTAAGACTGCATACCAGTTTTCTGGAAAATTCACCCCCCTGGGTGGAAAGTTGTTGGTAAATGGGGCGAAAGTTGAGTTTTAATGCAATTTGCTTCAAACTTATTTTCAAAGATCTATATGAAAATTCATTTAAAACTGCATACCAATTTTCCAGCAAATTCCTCCCCTCTGTGTGGAAAGATGGTGGTAAATAGGGCGAAAGTTGAATTTTGATGCGATTTGCTTCAAACTCATTTTCAAAGATCTATATGAAAATTCATTTAAGACTGCATACCTATTTTCCGGAAAATTCACCCCCCTGAGTGGAAAGTGGTTGGTAAATAGGGCGAAAGTTGAGTTCTTATGCGATTTGCTTCAAACTCAATTTCAAAGATCTATATAAAAATTCATTTAAAACTGCATACCAATTTTCCGGAAAATTCATCCCCCTGGGTGGAAAGTGGGTGGTAAATAGGGCGAAAGTTGAGTTTTTGTGCAATTTATTTCAAACCCATTTTCAAAGATCTATATGAAAATTGACTCAAAACTGCATACTAATTTTCCGGAAAATTCACCCCCCTGGGTGAAAAGTGGGTGGTAAATAGGGCGAAAGTTGAGTTCTTATGCGATTTGTTTCAAACTCATTTTCAAAGATCTATATGAAAATTAATTTAAAACTGCATACCAATTTTCCAGAAAATTCATCCCGCTGGGTGGAAAATGGGTGGTAAATAGGGCGAAAGTTGAGTTTTTATGGGATTTGCTTCACTCATTTTCAAACATCTATATGAAAATTCATTTAAAGCTGCATACCAATTTTCCCGAAAAATCACCCCCCTGGGTGGAAAGTGGTTGGTAAATCGGGCGAAAGTTGAGTTCTTATGCGATTTGCTTCAAACTCATTTTCAAAGATCTATATAAAAATTCATTTAAGACTGCATACCTATTTTCCGGAAAATTCACCCCCCTGAGTGGAAAGTGGTTGGTAAATAGGGCGAAAGTTGAGTTCTTATGCGATTTGCTTCAAACTCAATTTCAAAGGTCTATATAAAAATTCATTTAAAACTGCATACCAATTTTCCGGAAAATTCATCCCCCTGGGTGGAAAGTGGGTGGTAAATAGGGCGAAAGTTGAGTTCTTATGCGATTTGTTTCAAACTCATTTTCAAAGATCTATATGAAAATTAATTTAAAACTGCATACCAATTTTCCAGAAAATTCATCCCGCTGGGTGGAAAATGGGTGGTAAATAGGGCGAAAGTTGAGTTTTTATGGGATTTGCTTCAAACCCATTTTCAAAGATCTATATGAAAATTGACTCAAAACTGCATACTAATTTTCCGGAAAATTCACCCCCCTGGGTGAAAAGTGGGTGGTAAATAGGGCGAAAGTTGAGTTCTTATGCGATTTGTTTCAAACTCATTTTCAAAGATCTATATGAAAATTAATTTAAAACTGCATACCAATTTTCCAGAAAATTCATCCCGCTGGGTGGAAAATGGGTGGTAAATAGGGCGAAAGTTGAGTTTTTATGGGATTTGCTTCACTCATTTTCAAACATCTATATGAAAATTCATTTAAAGCTGCATACCAATTTTCCCGAAAAATCACCCCCCTGGGTGGAAAGTGGTTGGTAAATCGGGCGAAAGTTGAGTTCTTATGCGATTTGCTTCAAACTCATTTTCAAAGATCTATATAAAAATTCATTTAAGACTGCATACCTATTTTCCGGAAAATTCACCCCCCTGAGTGGAAAGATGGTGGTAAATAGGGCGAAAGTTGCATTTTATTGCGATTTGCTTCAAACTCATTTTCAAAGATCTATATGAAAATTCATTTAAAACTACATACCAATTTTGTGGGAAATTCACCCCACTGAGTGGAAAGTCGGTGGTAAATAGGGCGAAAGTTGAGTTCTTATGCGATTTGCTTCAAACACAATTTCAAAAATCTATATGAAAATTCATTTAAAACTGCATACCAATATTCCAGAAAATTCATCCGCCTGGGTTTATAATGGGTTGTTAATAGGGCGAAAGTTGAGTTCTTATGCGATTTGTTTCCAACTTATTTTCAAAGATCTATATGAAAATTCATTTAAAACTGCATAACAATTTTCCAGCAAATTCCCCCCCTCTGTGTGGAAAGATGGTGGTAAATAGGGCGAAAGTTGAATTTTAATGCGATTTGCTTCAAACTCATTTTCAAAGATCTATATGAAAATTCATTTAAGACTGCATACCTATTTTCCGGAAAATTCACCCCCCTGAGTGGAAAGTGGCTGGTAAATAGGGCGAAAGTTGAGTTCTTATGCGATTTGCTTCAAACTCAATTTCAAAGATCTATATGAAAATTAATTTAAAACTGCATACCAATATTCCAGAAAATTCATCCGCCTGGGTTTATAATGGTTTGTAAATAGGGCGAAAGTTGAGTTCTTATGCGATTTGCTTCAAACTCAATTTCAAAGATCTATATAAAAATTCATTTAAAACTGCATACCAATTTTCCGGAAAATTCATCCCCCTGGGTGGAAAGTGGGTGGTAAATAGGGCGAAAGTTGAGTTCTTATGCGATTTGTTTCAAACACAATTTCAAAGATCTATATGAAAATTCATTTAAAACTGCATACCAATATTCCAGAAAATTCATCCGCCTGGGTTTATAATGGGTTGTTAATAGGGCGAAAGTTGAGTTCTTATGCGATTTGTTTCAAACTTATTTTCAAAGATCTATATGAAAATTCATTTAAAACTGCATAACAATTTTCCAGCAAATTCCCCCCCTCTGTGTGGAAAGATGGTGGTAAATAGGGCGAAAGTTGAATTTTAATGCGATTTGCTTCAAACTCATTTTCAAAGATCTATATGAAAATTCATTTAAGACTGCATACCTATTTTCCGGAAAATTCACCCCCCTGAGTGGAAAGTGGCTGGTAAATAGGGCGAAAGTTGAGTTCTTATGCGATTTGCTTCAAACTCAATTTCAAAGATCTATATGAAAATTCATTTAAAACTGCATACCAATATTCCAGAAAATTCATCCGCCTGGGCTTATAATGGTTTGTAAATAGGGCGAAAGTTGAGTTCTTATGCGATTTGCTTCAAACTCATTTTCAAAGATCTATATAAAAATTAATTTAAGAATGCATACCAATTTTCCGGTAAATTCACCCCCATGAGTGGAAAGTGGTTGGTAAATAGGGAGAAAGTTGAGTTTTTGTGCAATTTGCTTCAAACCCGTTTTCAAAGATCTATATGAAAATTCATTTAAAACTGCATACCTATTTCCCGGAAAATTCACCCACCTGGGGGGAAAGTGGGTGGTAAATAGGGCGAAAGTTGAGTTTTTATACAATCTGCTTCAAACTCATTTTCAAAGATCTATATGAAAATTCATTTAAGACTGCATACCAGTTTTCTGGAAAATTCACCCCCCTGGGTGGAAAGTTGTTGGTAAATGGGGCGAAAGTTGAGTTTTAATGCAATTTGCTTCAAACTTATTTTCAATGATCTATATGAAAATTCATTTAAAACTGCATACCAATTTTCCAGCAAATTCCTCCCCTCTGTGTGGAAAGATGGTGGTAAATAGGGCGAAAGTTGAATTTTAATGCGATTTGCTTCAAACTCATTTTCAACGATCTATATGAAAATTCATTTAAGACTGCATACCTATTTTCCGGAAAATTCACCCACCTGAGTGGAAAGTGGTTGGTAAATAGGGCGAAAGTTGAGTTCTTATGCGATTTGCTTCAAACTCAATTTCAAAGATCTATATAAAAATTCATTTAAAACTGCATACCAATTTTTCGGAAAATTCATCCCCCTGGGTGGAAAGTGGGTGGTAAATAGGGCGAAAGTTGAGTTTTTGTGCAATTTATTTCAAACCCATTTTCAAATATCTATATGAAAATTGACTCAAAACTGCATATTAATTTTCCGGAAAATTCACCCCCCTGGGTGAAAAGTGGGTGGTAAATAGGGCGAAAGTTGAGTTCTTATGCGATTTGCTTCAAACTCATTTTCAAAGATCTATATGAAAATTAATTTAAAACTGCATACCAATTTTCCAGAAAATTCATCCCGCTGGGTGGAAAATGGGTGGTAAATAGGGCGAAAGTTGAGTTTTTATGGGATTTGCTTCACTCATTTTCAAACATCTATATGAAAATTCATTTAAAGCTGCATACCAATTTTCCCGAAAAATCACCCCCCTGGGTGGAAAGTGGTTGGTAAATAGGGCGAAAGTTGAGTTCTTATGCGATTTGCTTCAAACTCATTTTCAAAGATCTATATAAAAATTCATTTAAGACTGCATACCTATTTTCCGGAAAATTCACCCCCCTGAGTGGAAAGATGGTGGTAAATAGGGCGAAAGTTGCATTTTATTGCGATTTGCTTCAAACTCATTTTCAAAGATCTATATGAAAATTCATTTAAAACTACACACCAATTTTCCGGGAAATTCACCCCACTGAGTGGAAAGTCGGTGGTAAATAGGGCGAAAGTTGAGTTCTTATGCGATTTGCTTCAAACACAATTTCAAAGATCTATATGAAAATTCATTTAAAACTGCATACCAATATTCCAGAAAATTCATCCGCCTGGGTTTATAATGGGTTGTTAAAAGGGCGAAAGTTGAGTTCTTATGCGATTTGTTTCAAACTTATTTTCAAAGATCTATATGAAAATTCATTTAAAACTGCATAACAATTTTCCAGCAAATTCCCCCCCTCTGTGTGGAAAGATGGTGGTAAATAGGGCGAAAGTTGAATTTTAATGCGATTTGCTTCAAACTCATTTTCAAAGATCTATATGAAAATTCATTTAAGACTGCATACCTATTTTCCGGAAAATTCACCCCCCTGAGTGGAAAGTGGCTGGTAAATAGGGCGAAAGTTGAGTTTTTGTGCAATTTATTTCAAACCCATTTTCAAAGATCTATATGAAAATTGACTCAAAACTGCATACTAATTTTCCGGAAAATTCACCCCCCTGGGTGAAAAGTGGGTGGTAAATAGGGCGAAAGTTCAGTTTTTATGCGATTTGCTTCAAACTTATTTTCAAAGATCAATATAAAAATTCATTAAAAACCGCATACCAATTTTTCACAAAATTCACCCCCCTGGGTGGAAAGTGGGTGGTATATAGGGCGAAAGTTGAGTTTTTATGCGATTTGCTTCAAACTTATTTTCAAAGATCAATATGAAAATTCATTAAAAACCGCATACCAATTTTTCACAAAATTCACCCCCCTGAGTGGAAAGTGGGTGGTAAATAGGGCGAAAGTTGAGTTTTTGTGCAATTTGCTTCAAACCCGTTTTCAAAGATCTATATGAAAATTCATTTAAAACTGCATACCTATTTCCCGGAAAATTCACCCACCTGGGGGGAAAGTGGGTGGTAAATAGGGCGAAAGTTGAGTTTTTATACAATTTGCTTCAAACTAATTTTCAAAGATCTATATGAAAATTCATTTAAGACTGCATACCAGTTTTCTGGAAAATTCACCCCCCTGGGTGGAAAGTTGTTGGTAAATGGGGCGAAAGTTGAGTTTTAATGCAATTTGCTTCAAACTTATTTTCAAAGATCTATATGAAAATTCATTTAAAACTGCATACCAATTTTCCAGCAAATTCCTCCCCTCTGTGTGGAAAGATGGTGGTAAATAGGGCGAAAGTTGAATTTTAATGCGATTTGCTTCAAACTCATTTTCAAAGATCTATATGAAAATTCATTTAAGACTGCCTACCTATTTTCCGGAAAATTCACCCCCCTGAGTGGAAAGTGGCTGGTAAATAGGGCGAAAGTTGAGTTCTTATGCGATTTGCTTCAAACTCAATTTCAAAGATCTATATGAAAATTCATTTAAAACTGTATACCAATATTCCAGAAAATTCATCCGCCTGGGTTTATAATGGTTTGTAAATAGGGCGAAAGTTGAGTTCTTATGCGATTTGCTTCAAACTCAATTTCAAAGATCTATATAAAAATTCATTTAAAACTGCATACCAATTTTCCGGAAAATTCATCCCCCTGGGTGGAAAGTGGGTGGTAAATAGGGCGAAAGTTGAGTTTTTGTGCAATTTATTTCAAACCCATTTTCAAAGATCTATATGAAAATTGACTCAAAACTGCATACTAATTTTCCGGAAAATTCACCCCCCTGGGTGAAAAGTGGGTGGTAAATAGGGCGAAAGTTGAGTTCTTATGCGATTTGTTTCAAACTCATTTTCAAAGATCTATATGAAAATTAATTTAAAACTGCATACCAATTTTCCAGAAAATTCATCCCGCTGGGTGGAAAATGGGTGGTAAATAGGGCGAAAGTTGAGTTTTTATGGGATTTGCTTCACTCATTTTCAAACATCTATATGAAAATTCATTTAAAGCTGCATACCAATTTTCCCGAAAAATCACCCCCCTGGGTGGTAAGTGGTTGGTAAATCGGGCGAAAGTTGAGTTCTTATGCGATTTGCTTCAAACTCATTTTCAAAGATCTATATAAAAATTCATTTAAGACTGCATACCTATTTTCCGGAAAATTCACCCCCCTGAGTGGAAAGATGGTGGTAAATAGGGCGAAAGTTGCATTTTATTGCGATTTGCTTCAAACTCATTTTCAAAGATCTATATGAAAATTCATTTAAAACTACATACTAATTTTCCGGGAAATTCACCCCACTGAGTGGAAAGTCGGTGGTAAATAGAGCACAATCTGTGTTCTTATGCGATTTGCTTCAAACACAATTTCAAAGATCTATATGAAAATTCATTTAAAACTGCATACCAATATTCCAGAAAATTCATCCGCCTGGGTTTATAATGGATTGTTAATAGGGCGAAAGTTGAGTTTTTATGCGATTTGTTTCAAACTTATTTTCAAAGATCTATATGAAAATTCATTTAAAACTGCATACCAATTTTCCAGCAAATTCCCCCCCTCTGTGTGGAAAGATGGTGGTAAATAGGGCGAAAGTTTAGTTCTTATGCGATTTGCTTCAAACTCATTTTCAAAGATCTATATGAAAATTCATTTAAGACTGCATACCTATTTTCCGGAAAATTCACCCCCCTGAGTGGAAAGTGGCTGGTAAATATGGCGAAAGTTGAGTTTTTGTGCAATTTATTTCAAACCCATTTTCAAAGATCTATATGAAAATTGACTCAAAACTGCATACTAATTTTCCGGAAAATTCACCCCCCTGGGTGAAAAGTGGGTGATAAATAGGGCGAAAGTTGAGTTTTTATGCGATTTGCTTCAAACTTATTTTCAAAGATCAATATGAAAATTCATTAAAAACCGCATACCAATTTTTCACAAAATTCACCCCCCTGGGTGGAAAGTGGGTGGTATATAGGGCGAAAGTTGAGTTTTTATGCGATTTGTTTCAAACTTATTTTCAAAGATCAATATGAAAATTCATTAAAAACCGCATACCAATTTTTCACAAAATTCACCCCCCTGAGTGGAAAGTGGGTGGTAAATAGGGCGAAAGTTGAGTTTTTGTGCAATTTGCTTCAAACCCGTTTTCAAAGATCTATATGAAAATTCATTTAAAACTGCATACCTATTTCCCGGAAAATTCACCCACCTGGGGGGAAAGTGGGTGGTAAATAGGGCGAAAGTTGAGTTTTTATACAATTTGCTTCAAACTAATTTTCAAAGATCTATATGAAAATTCATTTAAGACTGCATACCTATTTTCCGGAAAATTCACCCCCCTGAGTGGAAAGATGGTGGTAAATAGGGCGAAAGTTGCATTTTATTGCGATTTGCTTCAAACTCATTTTCAAAGATCTATGTGAAAATTAATTTAAAACTACATACCAATTTTCCGGGAAATTCACCCCACTGAGTGGAAAGTCGGTGGTAAATAGGGCGAAAGTTGAGTTCTTATGCGATTTGCTTCAAACTCAATTTCAAAGATCTATATAAAAATTAATTTAAGACTGCATACCTATTTTCCGGAAAATTCATCCCCCTGGGTGGAAAGTGGGTGGTAAATAGGGCGAAAGTTGAGTTTTTGTGCAATTTGCTTCAAACCCATTTTCAAAGATCTATATGAAAATTCATTTAAAACTACATACCAATTTTCCGGGAAATTCACACCACTGAGTGGAAAAACGGTGGTGAATAGGGCAAAATCTGTGTTCTTATGCGATTTGCTTCAAACACAATTTCAAAGATCTATATGAAAATTCATTTAAAACTGCATACCAATATTCCAGAAAATTCATCCGCCTGGGTTTATAATGGATTGTTAATAGGGCGAAAGTTGAGTTTTTATGCGATTTGTTTCAAACTTATTTTCAAAGATCTATATGAAAATTCATTTAAAACTGCATAACAATTTTCCAGCAAATTCCCCCCCTCTGTGTGGAAAGATGGTGGTAAATAGGGCGAAAGTTGAATTTTAATGCGATTTGCTTCAAACTCATTTTCAAAGATCTATATGAAAATTCATTTAAGACTGCATACCTATTTTCCGGAAAATTCACCCCCCTGAGTGGAAAGTGGGTGGTATATAGGGCGAAAAATGAGTTTTTGTGCAATTTATTTCATACCCATTCTCAAAGATCTATATGAAAATTGACTCAAAGCTGCATACTAATTTTCCGGAAAATTCACCCCCCTGGGTGAAAAGTGGGTGGTAAATAGGGCGAAAGTTGAGTTTTTATGCGATTTGCTTCAAACTTATTTTCAAAGATCAATATAAAAATTCATTAAAAACCGCATACCAATTTTTCACAAAATTCACCCCCCTGGGTGGAAAGTGGGTGGTATATAGGGCGAAAGTTGAGCTTTTGCGATTTGCTTCAAACTTATTTTCAAAGATCAATATGAAAATTCATTAAAAACCGCATACCAATTTTTCACAAAATTCACCCCCCTGAGTGGAAAGTGGGTGGTAAATAGGGCGAAAGTTGAGTTTTTGTGCAATTTGCTTCAAACCCGTTTTCAAAGATCTATATGAAAATTCATTTAAAACTGCAAACCTTTTTCCCGGAAAATTCACCCACCTGGGGGGAAAGTGGGTGGTAAATAGAGCGAAAGTTGAGTTTTTGTGCAATTTATTTCAAACCCATTTTCAAAGATCTATATGAAAATTGACTCAAAACTGCATACCAATTTTCCGGAAAATTCACCCCCCTGGGTGAAAAGTGGGTGGTAAATAGGGCGAAAGTTGAGTTCTTATGCGATTTGTTTCAAACTCATTTTCAAAGATCTATATGAAAATTAATTTAAAACTGCATACCAATTTTCCAGAAAATTCATCCCGCTGGGTGGAAAATGGGTGGTAAATAGGGCGAAAGTTGAGTTTTTATGGGATTTGCTTCACTCATTTTCAAACATCTATATGAAAATTCATTTAAAGCTGCATACCAATTTTCCCGAAAAATCACCCCCCTGGGTGGAAAGTGGTTGGTAAATCGGGCGAAAGTTTAGTTCTTATGCGATTTGCTTCAAACTCATTTTCAAAGATCTATATGAAAATTCATTTAAGACTGCATACCTATTTTCCGGAAAATTCACCCCCCTGAGTGGAAAGATGGTGGTAAATAGGGCGAAAGTTGCATTTTATTGCGATTTGCTTCAAACTCATTTTCAAAGATCTATATGAAAATTCATTTAAAACTACATACCAATTTTCCGGGAAATTCACCCCACTGAGTGGAAAGTCGGTGGTAAATAGGGCAAAATCTGTGTTCTTATGCGATTTGCTTCAAACACAATTTCAAAGATCTATATGAAAATTCATTTAAGACTGCATACCAATATTCCAGAAAATTCATCCGCCTGGGTTTATAATGGGTTGTTAATAGGGCGAAAGTTGAGTTCTTATGCGATTTGTTTCAAACTTATTTTCAAAGATCTATATGAAAATTCATTTAAAACTGCATAACAATTTTCCAGCAAATTCCCCCCCTCTGTGTGGAAAGATGGTGGTAAATAGGGCGAAAGTTGAATTTTAATGCGATTTGCTTCAAACTCATTTTCAAAGATCTATATGAAAATTCATTTAAGACTGCATACCTATTTTCCGGAAAATTCACCCCCCTGAGTGGAAAGTGGGTGGTATATAGGGCGAAAGTTGAGTTTTTGTGCAATTTATTTCAAACCCATTTTCAAAAATCTATATGAAAATTGACTCAAAACTGCATACTAATTTTCCGGAAAATTCACCCCCCTGGGTGAAAAGTGGGTGGTAAATAGGGCGAAAGTTGAGTTTTTATGCGACTTGCTTCAAACTCAATTTCAAAGATCTATATGAAAATTCATTTTAAACTGCATACCAATTTTCCAGCAAATTCCCCCCCTCTGTGTGGAAAGATGGTGGTAAATAGGGCGTAAGTTGAATTTTAATGCGATTTGCTTCAAACTCATTTTCAAAGATCTATATGAAAATTCATTTAAGACTGCATACCTATTTTCCGGAAAATTCATCCCCCTGGGTGGAAAGTGGGTGGTAAATAGGGCGAAAGTTGAGTTTTTGTGCAATTTATTTCAAACCCATTTTCAAAGATCTATATGAAAATTGACTCAAAACTGCCTACTAATTTTCCGGAAAATTCACCCCCCTGGGTGAAAAGTGGGTGGTAAATAGGGCGAAAGTTGAGTTTTTATGCGATTTGCTTCAAAATCAATTTCAAAGATCTTTATGAAAATTCATTTAAAACTGCATACCAATATTCCAGAAAATTCATCTGCCTGGGTTTATAATGGGTTGTTAGTAGGGCGAAAGTTGAGTTCTTATGCGATTTGTTTCAAACTCATTTTCAAAGATCTATATGAAAATTAATTTAAAACTGCATACCAATTTTCCAGAAAATTCATCCCCCTGGGTTTTTTAATGGGTTCTTAATAGGGCGAAAGTTGAGTTCTTATGCGATTTGTTTCAAACTTATTTTCAATGATCTATATGAAAATTCATTTAAAACTGCATACCAATTTTCCGGAAAATTCATCCCCCTGGGTGGAAAGTGGGTGGTAAATAGGGCGAAAGTTGAGTTTTTGTGCAATTTATTTCAAACCCATTTTCAAAGATCTATATGAAAATTGACTCAAAACTGCCTACTAATTTTCCGGAAAATTCACCCCCCTGGGTGAAAAGTGGGTGGTAAATAGGGCGAAAGTTGAGTTTTAATGCGATTTGCTTCAAAATCAATTTCAAAGATCTTTATGAAAATTCATTTAAAACTGCATACCAATATTCCACAAAAATTCATCTGCCTGGGTTTATAATGGGTTGTTAGTAGGGCGAAAGTTGAGTTCTTATGCGATTTGTTTCAAACTCATTTTCAAAGATCTATATGAAAATTCATTTAAAACTGCATACCAATTTTCCAGCAAATTCCCCCCCTCAGTGTGGAAAGATGGTGGTTAATAGGGCGAAAGTTGAATTTTAATGCGATTTGCTTCAAACTCATTTTCAAAGATCTATATGAAAATTCATTTAAGACTGCATACCTATTTTCCGGAAAATTCACCCCCCTGAGTGGAAAGTGGGTGGTAAATAGGGCGAAAGTTGAGTTCTTATTGGATTTGCTTCACTCATTTTCAAACATCTATATGAAAATTCATTTAAAGCTGCATACCAATTTTCCCGAAAAATCACCCCCCTGGGTGGAAAGTGGTTGGTAAATCGGGCGAAAGTTGAGTTCTTATGCGATTTGCTTCAAACTCAATTTCAACGATCTATATGAAAATTCATTTAAAACTGCATACCAATATTCCAGAAAATTCATCCGCCTGGGTTTATAATGGGTTGTAAATAGGGCGAAAGTTGAGTTCTTATGCGATTTGCTTCAAACTCAATTTCAAAGATCTATATAAAAATTCATTTAAAACTGCATACCAATTTTCCGGAAAATTCATCCCCCTGGGTTTATAATGGGTTCTTAATAGGGCGAAAGTTGAGTTCTTATGCGATTTGTTTCAAACTTATTTTCAAAGATCTATATGAAAATTCATTTAAGACTGCATACCTATTTTCCGGAAAATTCACCCCTCTGAGTTGAAAGATGGTGGTAAATTTTGCGAAAGTTGCATTTTATTGCGATTTGCTTCAAACTCATTTTCAAAGATCTATATAAAAATTCATTTAAGACTGCATACCTATTTTCCGGAAAATTCACCCCCCTGAGTGGAAAGTGGGTGGTAAATAGGGCGAAAGTTGAGTTCTTATGCGATTTGCTTCAAACTCATTTTCAAAGATCTATATGAAAATTCATTTAAGACTGCATACTTATTTTCCGGAAAATTCACCATCCTGAGTTGAAAGATGGTGGTAAATAGGGCGAAAGTTGCATTTTATTGCGATTTGCTTCAAACTCATTTTCAAAGATCTATATGAAAATTCATTTTAGACTGCATACCTATTTTCCGGAAAATTCACCCCCCTGAGTGGAAAGTGGTTGGTAAATAGGGCGAAAGTTGAGTTCTTATGCGATTTGCTTCAAACTTAATTTCAAAGATCTATATGAAAATTCATTTAAAACTGCATACCAATATTCCAGAAAATTCATCCGCCTGGGTTTATAATGGGTTGTAAATAGGGCGAAAGTTGACTTCTTATGCGATTTGCTTCAAACTCAATTTCAAAGATCTATATGAAAATTCATTTAAAACTGCATACCAATTTTCCGGAAAATTCTCCCCCTGGGTGAAAAGTGGGTGGTAAATAGGGCGAAAGTTGAGTTTTTATGCGATTTGCTTCAAACTTATTTTCAAAGATCAATATGAAAATTCATTAAAAACCGCATACCAATTTTTCACAAAATTCACCCCCCTGGGTGGAAAGTGGGTGGTATATAGGGCGAAAGTTGAGTTTTTGCGATTTGCTTCAAACTTATTTTCAAAGATCAATATGAAAATTCATTAAAAACCGCATACCAATTTTTCACAAAATTCACCCCCCTGGGTGGAAAGTGGGTGGTATATAGGGCGAAAGTTGAGTTTTTGCGATTTGCTTCAAACTTATTTTCAAAGATCAATATGAAAATTCATTAAAAACCGCATACCAATTTTTCACAAAATTCACCCCCCTGAGTGGAAAGTGGGTGGTAAATAGGGCGAAAGTTGAGTTTTTGTGCAATTTGCTTCAAACCCGTTTTCAAAGATCTATATGAAAATTCATTTAAAACTGCAAACCTTTTTCCCGGAAAATTCACCCACCTGGGGGGAAAGTGGGTGGTAAATAGAGCGAAAGTTGAGTTTTTGTGCAATTTATTTCAAACCCATTTTCAAAGATCTATATGAAAATTGACTCAAAACTGCATACCAATTTTCCGGAAAATTCACCCCCCTGGGTGAAAAGTGGGTGGTAAATAGGGCGAAAGTTGAGTTCTTATGCGATTTGTTTCAAACTCATTTTCAAAGATCTATATGAAAATTAATTTAAAACTGCATACCAATTTTCCAGAAAATTCATCCCGCTGGGTGGAAAATGGGTGGTAAATAGGGCGAAAGTTGAGTTTTTATGGGATTTGCTTCACTCATTTTCAAACATCTATATGAAAATTCATTTAAAGCTGCATACCAATTTTCCCGAAAAATCACCCCCCTGGGTGGAAAGTGGTTGGTAAATCGGGCGAAAGTTTAGTTCTTATGCGATTTGCTTCAAACTCATTTTCAAAGATCTATATGAAAATTCATTTAAGACTGCATACCTATTTTCCGGAAAATTCACCCCCCTGAGTGGAAAGATGGTGGTAAATAGGGCGAAAGTTGCATTTTATTGCGATTTGCTTCAAACTCATTTTCAAAGATCTATATGAAAATTCATTTAAAACTACATACCAATTTTCCGGGAAATTCACCCCACTGAGTGGAAAGTCGGTGGTAAATAGGGCAAAATCTGTGTTCTTATGCGATTTGCTTCAAACACAATTTCAAAGATCTATATGAAAATTCATTTAAGACTGCATACCAATATTCCAGAAAATTCATCCGCCTGGGTTTATAATGGGTTGTTAATAGGGCGAAAGTTGAGTTCTTATGCGATTTGTTTCAAACTTATTTTCAAAGATCTATATGAAAATTCATTTAAAACTGCATAACAATTTTCCAGCAAATTCCCCCCCTCTGTGTGGAAAGATGGTGGTAAATAGGGCGAAAGTTGAATTTTAATGCGATTTGCTTCAAACTCATTTTCAAAGATCTATATGAAAATTCATTTAAGACTGCATACCTATTTTCCGGAAAATTCACCCCCCTGAGTGGAAAGTGGGTGGTATATAGGGCGAAAGTTGAGTTTTTGTGCAATTTATTTCAAACCCATTTTCAAAGATCTATATGAAAATTGACTCAAAACTGCATAATAATTTTCCGGAAAATTCACCCCCCTGGGTGAAAAGTGGGTGGTAAATAGGGCGAAAGTTGAGTTTTTATGCGACTTGCTTCAAACTCAATTTCAAAGATCTATATGAAAATTCATTTTAAACTGCATACCAATTTTCCAGCAAATTCCCCCCCTCTGTGTGGAAAGATGGTGGTAAATAGGGCGTAAGTTGAATTTTAATGCGATTTGCTTCAAACTCATTTTCAAAGATCTATATGAAAATTCATTTAAGACTGCATACCTATTTTCCGGAAAATTCATCCCCCTGGGTGGAAAGTGGGTGGTAAATAGGGCGAAAGTTGAGTTTTTGTGCAATTTATTTCAAACCCATTTTCAAAGATCTATATGAAAATTGACTCAAAACTGCCTACTAATTTTCCGGAAAATTCACCCCCCTGGGTGAAAAGTGGGTGGTAAATAGGGCGAAAGTTGAGTTTTTATGCGATTTGCTTCAAAATCAATTTCAAAGATCTTTATGAAAATTCATTTAAAACTGCATACCAATATTCCAGAAAATTCATCTGCCTGGGTTTATAATGGGTTGTTAGTAGGGCGAAAGTTGAGTTCTTATGCGATTTGTTTCAAACTCATTTTACAAGATCTATATGAAAATTAATTTAAAACTGCATACCAATTTTCCAGAAAATTCATCCCCCTGGGTTTATAATGGGTTCTTAATAGGGCGAAAGTTGAGTTCTTATGCGATTTGTTTCAAACTTATTTTCAATGATCTATATGAAAATTCATTTAAAACTGCATACCAATTTTCCGGAAAATTCATCCCCCTGGGTGGAAAGTGGGTGGTAAATAGGGCGAAAGTTGAGTTTTTGTGCAATTTATTTCAAACCCATTTTCAAAGATCTATATGAAAATTGACTCAAAACTGCATACTAATTTTCCGGAAAATTCACCCCCCTGGGTGAAAAGTGGGTGGTAAATAGGGCGAAAGTTGAGTTTTAATGCGATTTGCTTCAAAATCAATTTCAAAGATCTTTATGAAAATTCATTTAAAACTGCATACCAATATTCCACAAAAATTCATCTGCCTGGGTTTATAATGGGTTGTTAGTAGGGCGAAAGTTGAGTTCTTATGCGATTTGTTTCAAACTCATTTTCAAAGATCTATATGAAAATTCATTTAAAACTGCATACCAATTTTCCAGCAAATTCCCCCCCTCAGTGTGGAAAGATGGTGGTTAATAGGGCGAAAGTTGAATTTTAATGCGATTTGCTTCAAACTCATTTTCAAAGATCTATATGAAAATTCATTTAAGACTGCATACCTATTTTCCGGAAAATTCACCCCCCTGAGTGGAAAGTGGGTGGTAAATAGGGCGAAAGTTGAGTTCTTATTGGATTTGCTTCACTCATTTTCAAACATCTATATGAAAATTCATTTAAAGCTGCATACCAATTTTCCCGAAAAATCACCCCCCTGGGTGGAAAGTGGTTGGTAAATCGGGCGAAAGTTGAGTTCTTATGCGATTTGCTTCAAACTCAATTTCAACGATCTATATGAAAATTCATTTAAAACTGCATACCAATATTCCAGAAAATTCATCCGCCTGGGTTTATAATGGGTTGTAAATAGGGCGAAAGTTGAGTTCTTATGCGATTTGCTTCAAACTCAATTTCAAAGATCTATATAAAAATTCATTTAAAACTGCATACCAATTTTCCGGAAAATTCATCCCCCTGGGTTTATAATGGGTTCTTAATAGGGCGAAAGTTGAGTTCTTATGCGATTTGTTTCAAACTTATTTTCAAAGATCTATATGAAAATTCATTTAAGACTGCATACCTATTTTCCGGAAAATTCACCCCTCTGAGTTGAAAGATGGTGGTAAATTTTGCGAAAGTTGCATTTTATTGCGATTTGCTTCAAACTCATTTTCAAAGATCTATATAAAAATTCATTTAAGACTGCATACCTATTTTCCGGAAAATTCACCCCCCTGAGTGGAAAGTGGGTGGTAAATAGGGCGAAAGTTGAGTTCTTATGCGATTTGCTTCAAACTCATTTTCAAAGATCTATATGAAAATTCATTTAAGACTGCATACTTATTTTCCGGAAAATTCACCCCCCTGAGTTGAAAGATGGTGGTAAATAGGGCGAAAGTTGCATTTTATTGCGATTTGCTTCAAACTCATTTTCAAAGATCTATATGAAAATTCATTTTAGACTGCATACCTATTTTCCGGAAAATTCACCCCCCTGAGTGGAAAGTGGTTGGTAAATAGGGCGAAAGTTGAGTTCTTATGCGATTTGCTTCAAACTTAATTTCAAAGATCTATATGAAAATTCATTTAAAACTGCATACCAATATTCCAGAAAATTCATCCGCCTGGGTTTATAATGGGTTGGAAATAGGGCGAAAGTTGACTTCTTATGCGATTTGCTTCAAACTCAATTTCAAAGATCTATATGAAAATTCATTTAAAACTGCATACCAATTTTCCGGAAAATTCTCCCCCTGGGTGGAAAGTGGGTGGTAAATAGGGCGAAAGTTGAGTTTTTGTGCAATTTGCTTCAAACCTATTTTCAAAGATCTATATGAAAATTGACTCAAAACTGCATACCAATTTTCCAGAAAATTCATCCCGCTGGGTGGAAAATGGGTGGTAAATAGGGCGAAATCTGTGTTCTTATGCGATTTGCTTCAAACACAACTTCCAAGATCTATATGAAAATTCATTTAAAACTGCATACCAATATTCCAGAAAATTCATCCGCCTGGGTTTATAATGGGTTGTTAATAGGGCGAAAGTTGAGTTCTTATGCGATTTGTTTCAAACTTATTTTCAAAGATCTATATGAAAATTCATTTAAAACTGCTTAACAATTTTCCAGCAAATTCCCCCCCTCTGTGTGGAAAGATGGTGGTAAATAGGGCGAAAGTTGAATTTTAATGCGATTTGCTTCAAACTCATTTTCAAAGATCTATATGAAAATTCATTTAAAACTGCATACCTATTTTCCGGAAAATTCACCCCCCTGAGTGGAAAGTGGGTGGTATATAGGGCGAAAGTTGAGTTTTTGTGCAATTTATTTCAAACCCATTTTCAAAGATCTATATGAAAATTGACTCAAAACTGCATACTAATTTTCCGGAAAATTCACCCCCCTGGGTGAAAAGTGGGTTTTAAATATGGCGAAAGTTGAGTTTTTATGCGATTTGCTTCAAACTCAATTTCAAAGATCTTTATGAAAATTCATTTAAAACTGCATACCAATATTCCAGAAAATTCATCTGCCTGGGTTTATAATGGGTTGTTAATAGGGCGAAAGTTGAGTTCTTATGCGATTTGTTTCAAACTCATTTGTCAAAGATCTATGTGAAAATTAATTTAAAACTGCATACCAATTTTCCAGAAAATTCATCCCGCTGGGTGGAAAGTGGTTGGTAAATCGGGCGAAAGTTGAGTTCTTATGCGATTTGCTTCAAACACAATTTCAAAGATCTATATGAAAATTCATTTAAAACTGCATACCAATATTCCACAAAATTCATCCGCCTGGGCTTATAATGGGTTGTAAATAGGGCGAAAGTTGAGTTCTTATGCGATTTGCTTCAAACTCAATTTCAAAGATCTATATAAAAATTCATTTAAAACTGCATACCAATTTTCCGGAAAATTCATCCCCCTGGGTGGAAAGTGGGTGGTAAATAGAGCGAAAGTTGAGTTTTTGTGCAATTTATTTCAAACCCATTTTCAAATATCTAGATGAAAATTGACTCAAAACCGCCCTAAGTGGAAAGTCGGTGGTAAATAGGGCGAAAGTTGAATTTTAATGCGATTTGCTTCAAACTCATTTTCATAGATCTATATAAAAATTAATTTAAAACTGCATACCAATTTTTCAGTGGGTGGCAAAAATGCCAAAGTTGAGTTTTTTTGCGATTTGCTTCAAACTCATTTTCAAAGATCAATATGAAAATTCATTTAAAACTGCACACAAAATTTCTGGAAAATTCACCCCCCTGGGTGGAAAGTGGTTGGTAAATAGGGCGAAAGTTGAGTTCTTATGCGATTTGCTTCAAACTCATTTTCAAAAATCTATATGAAAAATCATTTAAAACTGCATACCTATTTCCCGAAAAATTCACCCCCCTGGGTGGAAAGTGGGTAGTAAATTGGGTGAAAGTTGAGCTCTTATGCGGTTTGCTTCAAACTCATTTTCAAAGATCTATATAAAAATTTATTTAAAACTGCATACCAATTTTCCGGAAAATTCACCCCCATGAGTGGAAAGTGGGTGGTATATAGGGCGAAAGTTGAGTTCCTATGTGATTAGCTTCAAACCCGTTTTCAAAGATCTATATGAAAATTCATTTAAAGCTGCATACCAATTTTCTGGAAAATTCACCCCCATGGGTGGAAAGTGGGTGGTAAATAGGGCGAAAGTTGAATTTTAATGCGATTTGCTTGAAACTCATTTTCAAAGATCAATATGAAAATTCATTTAAGACTGCATACCTTTTTTTCCGGAAAATTCACCCCCCTGAGTGGAAAGTGGGTGGTAAATAGCGCGAAAGTTGAATTTTAATGCGATTTGCTTCAAACTCATTTTCAAAGATCAATATAAATTCATTTAAGACTGCATACCTTTTTTTTTCGGAAAATTCACCCCCCTGAGTGGAAAGTGGGTGGTAAATAGGGCGAAAGTTGAGTTCTTATGCGATTTGCTTCAAACTTATTTTCAAAGATCAATATGAAAATGCATTTAAAGCTGCATACAATTTTCCCGAAAATTCACCCCCTGGGTGGTAAGTGGGTGGTAAATCGGCGAAGGTTGAGTTTTAATGCGATTAGCTTCAAACACATTTTCAAAGATCTATATGAAAATTCATATAAAGCTGCATACTAATTTTCAGGAGAATTCACCCCCATGGGTGGAAAGTGGGTGGTAAATAGGGCGAAAGTTGAATCTTAATGCGATTTGCTTCAAACTCATTTTCAAAGATCAATATGAAAATTCATTTAAGACTGCATACCAATTTTGCTGTAAATTCACCCCCCTAAGTGGAAAGTCGGTGGTAAATAGGGCGAAAGTTGAATTTTAATGCGATTTGCTTCAAACTCATTTTCATAGATCTATATAAAAATTAATTTAAAACTGCATACCAATTTTCCGGAAAATTCACCCCCATGAGTGGAAAGTGGGTGGTATATAGGGCGAAAGTTGAGTTTTTATGCGATTTGCTTCAAACTTATTTTCAAAGAACTATATGAAAATTCATTTAAAACTGCAAACCAATTAAACGGAAAATTCAACCCCCTGAGTGGAAAGTGGGTGGTAAATAGGGCGAAAGTTGAGTTCTTATGCGATTTGCTTCAAACTCATTTTCAAAGATCTATATAAAAATTAATTCAAAACTGCATACCAATTTTCCGGAAAATTCACCCCCATGAGTGGAAAGTGGGTGGTATATAGGGCGAAAGTTGAGTTTTTATGCGATTTGCTTCAAACTAATTTTCAAAGAACTATATGAAAATTCATTTAAAACTGCAAACCAATTAAACGGAAAATTCACCCCCCTGAGTGGAAAGTGGGTGGTAAATAGGGCGAAAGTTGAGTTCTTATGCGATTTGCTTCAAACTCATTTTCAAAGATCTATATGAAAATTCATTTAAGACTGCATACCTATTTTTCGGAAAATTCACCCCCCTGAGTGGAAAGATGGTGGTAAATAGGGTGAAAGTTGAATTTAAATGCGATTTGCTTCAAACTCAGTTTCAAAGATCTATATAAAAATTCATTTAAGACTGCATACCTATTTTCCGGAAAATTCACCCCCCTGAGTGGAAAGTGGTTGGTTAATAGGGCAAAAGTTGAGTTCTTATGCGATTTGCTTCAAACTCATTTTCAAAAATCTATATGAAAAATCATTTAAAGCTGCATACCTATTTCCCGAAAAATTCACCCCCCTGGGTGGAAAGTGGGTAGTAAATTGGGTGAAAGTTGAGCTCTTATGCGGTTTGCTTCAAACTCATTTTCAAAGATCTATATAAAAATTAATTTAAAACTGCATACCAATTTTCCGGAAAATTCACCCCCATGAGTGGAAAGTGGGTGGTATATAGGGCGAAAGTTGAGTTTTTATGCGATTTGCTTCAAACTTATTTTCAAAGAACTATATGAAAATTCATTTAAAACTGCAAACCAATTAAACGGAAAATTCAACCCCCTGAGTGGAAAGTGGGTGGTAAATAGGGCGAAAGTTGAGTTCTTATGCGATTTGCTTCAAACTCATTTTCAAAGATCTATATAAAAATTAATTCAAAACTGCATACCAATTTTCCGGAAAATTCACCCCCATGAGTGGAAAGTGGGTGGTATATAGGGCGAAAGTTGAGTTTTTATGCGATTTGCTTCAAACTTATTTTCAAAGAACTATATGAAAATTCATTTAAAACTGCAAACCAATTAAACGGAAAATTCACCCCCCTGAGTGGAAAAAGGGTGGTAAATAGGGCGAAAGTTGAGTTCTTATGCGATTTGCTTCAAACTCATTTTCAAAGATCTATATGAAAATTCATTTAAGACTGCATACCTATTTTCCGGAAAATTCACCCCCCTGAGTGGAAAGATGGTGGTAAATAGGGTGAAAGTTGAATTTAAATGCGATTTGCTTCAAACTCAGTTTCAAAGATCTATATAAAAATTCATTTAAGACTGCATACCTATTTTCCGGAAAATTCACCCCCCTGAGTGGAAAGTGGTTGGTTAATAGGGCAAAAGTTGAGTTCTTATGCGATTTGCTTCAAACTCATTTTCAAAGATCTATATGAAAATTAATTTAAAACTGCATACTAATTTTCCGGAAAATTCACCCCCCTGGGTGAAAAGTGGGTGGTAAATAGGGCGAAAGTTGAGTTTTTGTTAAATTTGCTTCAAACCCATTTTCAAAGATCTATATGAAAATAAATTTGAAACTGCAAACCAATTTTACGGAAAATTCATCCCCCTGGGTGGAAAGTGGGTGGTAAATAGGGCGAAAGTTGAGTTTTTGTGAAATTTGCTTCAAACCCATTTTCAAAGATCTATATGAAAATTGACTCAAAACTGCATACTAATTTTCCGGAAAATTCACCCCCCTGGGTGAAAAGTGGGTGGTAATTAGGGCGAAAGTTGAGTTCTTATGAGATTAGCTTCAAACACATTTTCAAAGATCTATATGAAAATTCATTTAAGACTACATACCAATTTTCCGGGAAATTCACCCCACTGAGTGGAAAGTCGGTGGTAAATACGGCAAAATCTGTGTTCTTATGCGATTTGCTTTAAACACAATTTCAAAGATCTATATGAAAATTCATTTTAAGCTGCATACCAATTTTCCGGAAAATTCACCCCCATGGGTGGAAAGTGACTGGTAAATAGGGCGAAAGTTGAATTTTAATGCGATTTGCTTCAAACTCAGTTTCAAAGATCTATATGAAAATTCATTTAAGTCTACATACCAATTTTCCAGGAAATTCACCCCACTGAGTGGAAAGTCGGTGGTAAGTAGGGCAAAATCTGTGTTCTTATGCGATTTGCTTCAAACACAATTTCAAAGATCTATATGAAAATTCATTTAAAACTGCATACCAATTTTCCGGAAAATTCACCCCCATGGGTGGAAAGTGGGTGGTAAATAGGGCGAAAGTTGAATTTTAATGCGATTTGCTTCAAACTCATTTTCAAAGATCAATCTTAAAATTAATTTAAAACTGCATACTAATTTTCCGAAAAATTCACCCCCCTGGGTGAAAAGTGGGTGGTAAATAGGGCGAAAGTTGAGTTCTTATGCGATTTGCTTCAAACTCATTTTCAAAGATCAATATGAAAATTCATTTTAGACTGCATACCTATTTTCCGGAAAATTCACCCCCCTGAGTGGAAAGATGGTGGTAAATAGGGTGAAAGTTGAATTTTAATGCGATTTGCTTCAAACTCAGTTTCAAAGATCTATATAAAAATTCATTTTAGACTGCATACCAATTTTCCGGAAAATTCACCCCCCTGAGTGGAAAGTGGTTGGTTAATAGGGCAAAAGTTGAGTTCTTATGCGATTTGCTTCAAACTCAATTTCAAAGATCTATATGAAAATTCATTTAAAACTGCATACCAATATTCCAGAAAATTCATCCGCCTAGGTTTATAATGGGTTGTAAATAGGGCGAAAGTTGAGTTCTTATGCGATTTGCTTCAAACTCATATTCAAAGATCTTTATAAAAATTAATTTAAAACTGCATACCAATTTTCCGGAAAATTCATCCCCCTGGGTGGAAAGTGGGTGGTAAATAGGGCGAAAGTTGAGTTTTTGTGAAATTTGCTTCAAACCCATTTTCAAAGATCTATATGAAAATTGACTCAAAACTGCATACTAATTTTCCGGAAAATTCACCCCCCTGGGTGAAAAGTGGGTGGTAATTAGGGCGAAAGTTGAGTTCTTATGCGATTAGCTTCAAACACATTTTCAAAGATCTATATGAAAATTCATTTAAGACTACATACCAATTTTCCGGGAAATTCACCCCACTGAGTGGAAAGTCGGTGGTAAATAGGGCAAAATCTGTGTTCATATGCGATTTGCTTTAAACACAATTTCAAAGATCTAAATGAAAATTCATTTAAAACTGCATTCCAATTTTCCAGAAAATTCATCCCGCTGGGTGGAAAATGGGTGGTAAATAGGGCGAAAGTTGAGTTTTTATGCGATTTGCTTCAAACTCAATTTCAAAGATCTATATGAAAATTCATTAAAAACTGCATACCAATTTTCCGGAAAATTCATCCGCCTGAGTTTGTAATGGGTTGTAAATAGGGCGAAAGTTGAGTTCTTATGCGATTTGCTTCAAACTCATTTTCAAAGATCTATATGAAAATTAATTTAAAGCTGCATTCCAATTTTCCAGAAAATTCATCCCGCTGGGTGGAAAATGGGTGGTAAATAGGGCGAAAGTTGAGTTTTTATGCGATTTGCTTCACTCATTTTCAAACATCTATATGAAAATTCATTTAAAACTGCATACCAATATTCCCGAAAATTCACCCCCCTGGGTGGAAAGTGGTTGGTAAATAGGGCGAAAGTTGAGTTCTTATGCGATTTGCTTCAAACTCATTTTCAAAAATCTATATGAAAAATCATTTAAAACTGCATACCTATTTCCCGAAAAATTCACCCCCCTGGGTGGAAAGTGGGTGGTAAATTGGGTGAAAGTTGAGCTTTTATGCGGTTTGCTTCAAACTCATTTTCAAAGATCTATATAAAAATTAATTTAAAACTGCAAACTAATTTTCCGGAAAATTCACCCCCATGAGTGGAAAGTGGGTGGTAAATAAGGCGAAAGTTGAGTTCCTTAGTGATAAGCTTCAAACACATTTTCAAAGATCAATCTAAAAATTCATTAAAAACCGCATACCAATTTTCCACAAAATTCACCCCCTCTGTGTGGAAAGTGGGTGGTATATAGGGCGAAAGTTGAGTTTTTATGCGATTTGCTTCAAACTTATTTCCAAAGATCTATATGAAAATTCATTTAAAACTGCAAACCAATTTTACGGAAGATTCACCCCCATGAGTGGAAAGTGGGTGGTAAATTAAGAGAAAATTGAGTTCTTATGTGATTAGCTTCAAACACATTTTCAAAGATCAATCTAAAAATTCATTAAAAACCGCATACCAATTTTCCACAAAATTCACCCCCCTGAGTGGAAAGTGGGTGGTAAATAGGGCGAAAGTTGAGTTTTTGTGCAATTTGCTTCAAACCCGTTTTCAAAGATCTATATGAAAATTCATTTAAAACTGCAAACCTATTTCCCGGAAAATTCACCCACCTGGGGGGAAAGTGGGTGGTAAATAGGGCGAAAGTTGAGTTTTTATACAATTTGCTTCAAACCAATTTTCAAAGATCTATATGAAAATTCATTTAAGACTGCATACCAATTTTCTGGAAAATTCACCCCTCTGGGTGGAAAGTTGTTGGTAAATGGGGCGAAAGTTGAGTTTTAATGCGATTTGCTTCAAACTTATCTTCAAAGGTCTATATGAAAATTCATTTAAGACTGCATACCAATTTTCCAGAAAATTCCCCCCCTCTATGTGGAAAGATGGTGGTAAATAGGGCGAAAGTTGAGTTCTTATGCGATTTGCTTCAAACTCATTTTCAAAGATCTATATGAAAATTCATTTAAGACTGCATACCTATTTTCCGGAAAATTCACCCCCCTGAGTGGAAAGATAGTGGTAAATAGGGCGAAAGTTGAATTTTAATGCGATTGACTTCAAACTCATTTTCAAAGATCTATATGAAAATTCATTTAAGACTGCATACCTATTTTCCGGAAAATTCACCCCCCTGAGTGGAAAGTGGTTGGTAAATAGGGCGAAAGTTGAGTTCTTATGCGATTTGCTTCAAACTCAATTTCAAAGATCTATATGAAAATTCATTTAAAACTGCATACCAATATTCCAGAAAATTCATCCGCCTGGGTTTATAATGGGTTGTAAATAGGGCGAAAGTTGAGTTCTTATGCGATTTGCTTCAAACTCATTTTCAAAGATCTATATAAAAATTCATTTTAAGCTGCATACCAATTTTCCGGAAAATTCACCCCCATGGGTGGAAAGTGGGTGGTTAATAGGGCGAAAGTTGAATTTTAATGCGATTTGCTTCAAACTCATTTTCAAAGATCTATATGAAAATTCATTTAAGACTACACACCAATTTTCCGGGAAATTCACCCCACTGAGTGGAAAGTCGGTGGTAAATAGGGCGAAAGTTGAGTTTTTATGCGATTTGCTTCAAACTCTATTTCAAAGATCTATATGAAAATTCATTTAAAACTGCATACCAATATTCCAGAAAATTCATCCGCCTGGGTGGAAAATGGGTGGTAAATGGGCCGAAAGTTGAGTTTTAATGCGATTTGCTTCAAACTTATTTTCAAAGATCAATATGAAAATTCATTTAAAACTGCATACCAATTTTCCTGAAAATTCACCCCCCTGGTTGGAAAGTGGGTGGTAAAGAGGGCGAAATCTGTGTTCTTATGCGATTTGCTTCAAACTTATTTTCAAAGATCAATATGAAAATGCATTTAAAGCTGCATCCCAATTTTCCTGAAAATTCACCCCCTGGGTGGAAAGTGGGTGGTAAATCGGGCGAAGGTTGAGTTTTAATGCGATTAGCTTCAAACACATTTTCAAAGATCAATATGAAAATTCATATAAAGCTGCATACTAATTTTCCGGAAAATTCACCCCCATGGGTGGAAAGTGGGTGGTTAATAGGGCGAAAGTTGAATCTTAATGCGATTTGCTTCAAACTCATTTTCAAAGATCAATATGAAAATTCATTTAAGACTGCATACCAATTTTCCGGTAAATTCACACCCCTAAGTGGAAAGTCGGTGGTAAATAGTTCGAAAGTTGAATTTTAATGCGATTTGTTTCAAACTCATTTTCATAGATCTATATAAAAATTAATTTAAAACTGCATACCAATTGTTCAGAATATCACATTTCCGGTTGGAAAGTGGGTGGCAAAAATGCCAAAGTTGAGTTTTTTTGCGATTTGCTTCAAACTCATTTTCAAAGATCTATATAAAAATTAATTTAAAACTGCATACCAATTTTCCGGAAAATTCACCCCCCTGAGTGGAAAGTGGTTGGTAAATAGGGCGAAAGTTGAGTTCTTATGCGATTTGCTTCAAACACAATTTCAAAGATCTATATGAAAATTCATTTAAAACTGCATACCAATATTCCAGAAAATTCATCCGCCTGGGTTTATAATGGGTTGTAAATAGGGCGAAAGTTGAGTTCTTATGCGATTTGCTTCAAACTCAATTTCAAAGATCGATATAAAAATTAATTTAAAACTGCATACCAATATTCCAGAAAATTCATCCGCCTGGGTTTATAATGGGTTGTAAATAGGGCGAAAGTTGACTTCTTATGCGATTTGCTTCAAACTAATTTTCAAAGATCTATATGAAAATTAATTTAACACTGCATACCAATTTTCCGGAAAATTCATCCCGCTGGGTGGAAAATGGGTGGTAAATGGGCCGAAAGTTGAGTTTTAATGCGATTTGCTTCAAACTTATTTTCAAAGATCAATATGAAAATTCATTTAAAACTGCATACCAATTTTCCTGAAAATTCACCCCCCTGGTTGGAAAGTGGGTGGTAAAGAGGGCGAAATCTGTGTTCTTATGCGATTTGCTTCAAACTTATTTTCAAAGATCAATATGAAAATGCATTTAAAGCTGCATCCCAATTTTCCTGAAAATTCACCCCCTGGGTGGAAAGTGGGTGGTAAATCGGGCGAAAGTTGAATTTTAATGCGATTTGCTTCAAACTCATTTTCAAAGATCAATCTAAAAATTAATTTAAAACTGCATACTAATTTTCCGGAAAATTCACCCCCCTGGGTGAAAAGTGGGTGGTAAATAGGGCGAAAGTTGAGTTTTTATGCGATTTGCTTCAAACTCAATTTCGAAGATCTATATGAAAATTCATTTAAAACTGCATACCAATATTTCAGAAAATTCATCCGCCTGAGTTTATAATGGGTTGTTAATAGGGCGAAAGTTGAGTTCTTATGCGATTTGTTTCAAACTAATTTTCAAAGATCTATATGAAAATTAATTTAACACTGCATACCAATTTTCCGGAAAATTCATCCCGCTGGGTGGAAAATGGGTGGTAAATGGGCCGAAAGTTGAGTTTTAATGCGATTTGCTTCAAACTTATTTTCAAAGATCAATATGAAAATTCATTTAAAACTGCATACCAATTTTCCTGAAAATTCACCCCCCTGGTTGGAAAGTGGGTGGTTAATATGGCGAAATCTGTGTTCTTATGCGATTTGCTTCAAACTTATTTTCAAAAATCAATATGAAAATGCATTTAAAGCTGCATACCAATTTTCCTGAAAATTCACCCCCTGGGTGGAAAGTGGGTGGTAAATCGGGCGAAGGTTGAGTTTTAATGCGATTAGCTTCAAACACATTTTCAAAGATCTATATGAAAATTCATATAAAGCTGCATACTAATTTTCCGGAAAATTCACCCCCATGAGTGGAAAGTGGGTGGTAAATAGGGCGAAAGTTGAATCTTAATGCGATTTGCTTCAAACTCATTTTCAAAGATCAATATGAAAATTCATTTAAGACTGCATACCAATTTTCCGGTAAATTCACCCCTCTTAGTGGAAAGTCGGTGGTAAATAGGGCGAAAGTTGAATTTTAATGCGATTTGCTTCAAACTCATTTTCATAGATTTATATAAAAATTAATTTAAAACTGCATACCAATTTTTCAGAATATCACATTTGCGGTTGGAAAGTGGGTGGCAAAAATGCCAAAGTTGAGTTTTTTTGCGATTTGCTTCAAACTCATTTTCAAAGATCTATATAAAAATTAATTTAAAACTGCATACCAATTTTCCGGAAAATTTACCCCCATGAGTGGAAAGTGGGTGGTAAATAAAGCGAAAGTTGAGTTCTTATGTGATTAGCTTCAAACACATTTTCAAAGATCAATCTAAATATTCATTAAAAACCGCATACCAATTTTCCACAAAATTCACCCCCCTGGGTGGAAAGTGGGTGGTATATAGGGCGAAAGTTGAGTTTTTATGCGATTTGCTTCAAACTTATTTTCAAATATATGAAAATTGACTCAAAACTGCATACTAATTTTCCGGAAAATTCACCCCCCTGGGTGAAAAGTGGGTGGTAATTAGGGCGAACGTTGAGTTCTTATGCGATTACCTTTAAACACATTTTCAAAGATCTTTATGAAAATTCATTTAAAACTGCATACCAATTTTCCGGAAAATTCACCCCCATGGGTGGAAAGTGGGTGGTAAATAGGGCGAAAGTTGAATTTTAATGCGATTTGCTTCAAACTCATTTTCAAAAATCAATATGAAAATGCATTTAAAGCTGCATACCAATTTTCCTGAAAATTCATCCGCCTGAGTTTATAATGGGTTGTTAATAGGGCGAAAGTTGAGTTCTTATGCGATTTGTTTCAAACTAATTTTCAAAGATCAATATGAAAATTAATTTAACACTGCATACCAATTTTCCGGAAAATTCATCCCGCTGGGTGGAAAATGGGTGGTAAATGGGCCGAAAGTTGAGTTTTAATGCGATTTGCTTCAAACTTATTTTCAAAGATCAATATGAAAATTCATTTAAAACTGCATACCAATTTTACCGGAAAATTCACCCCCCTGGTTGGAAAGTGGGTGGTTAATAGGGCGAAATCTGTGTTCTTATGCGATTTGCTTCAAACTTATTTTCAAAAATCAATATGAAAATGCATTTAAAGCTGCATACCAATTTTCCTGAAAATTCAACCCCTTAGTGGAAAGTGGGTGGTAAATCGGGCGAAGGTTGAGTTTTAATGCGATTAGCTTCAAACACATTTTCAAAGATCTATATGAAAATTCATATAAAGCTGCATACTAATTTTCCGGAAAATTCACCCCCATGAGTGGAAAGTGGGTGGTAAATAGGGCGAAAGTTGAATCTTAATGCGATTTGCTTCAAACTCATTTTCAAAGATCAATATGAAAATTCATTTAAGACTGCATACCAATTTTCCGGTAAATTCACCCCTCTAAGTGGAAAGTCGGTGGTACATAGGGCGAAAGTTGAATTTTAATGCGATTTGCTTCAAACTCATTTTCATAGATCTATATAAAAATTAATTTAAAACTGCATACCAATTTTTCAGAATATCACATTTGCGGTTGGAAAGTGGGTGGCAAAAATGCCAAAGTTGAGTTTTTTTGCGATTTGCTTCAAACTCATTTTCAAAGATCTATATAAAAATTAATTTAAAACTGCATACCAATTTTCCGGAAAATTCACCCCCATGAGTGGAAAGTGGGTGGTAAATAAAGCGAAAGTTGAGTTCTTATGTGATTAGCTTCAAACACATTTTCAAAGATCAATCTAAAAATTCATTAAAAACCGCATACCAATTTTCCACAAAATTCACCCCCCTGGGTGGAAAGTGGGTGGTATATAGGGCGAAAGTTGAGTTTTTATGCGATTTGCTTCAAACTTATTTTCAAAGATCTATATGAAAATTCATTTAAAACTGCATACCTATTTCCCGGAAAATTCACCCACATGGGGGGAAAGTGGGTGGTAAATCGGGCGAAGGTTGAGTTTTAATGCGATTAGCTTCAAACACATTTTCAAAGATCTATATGAAAATTCATATAAAGCTGCATACTAATTTTCCGGAAAATTCACCCCCATTAGTGGAAAGTGGGTGGTAAATAGGGCGAAAGTTGAATTTTAATGCGATTTGCTTCAAACTCATTTTCAAAGATCTATATGAAAATTCATTTAAGACTGCATACCAATTTTCCGGTAAATTCACCCCTCTAAGTGGAAAGTCGGTGGTAAATAGGGCGAATGTTGAATTTTAATGCGATTTGCTTCAAACTCATTTTCATAGATCTATATAAAAATTAATTTAAAACTGCATACCAATTTTTCAGAATATCACATTTGCGGTTGGAAAGTGGGTGGCAAAAATGCCAAAGTTGAGTTTTTTTGCGATTTGCTTCAAACTCATTTTCAAAGATCTATATAAAAATTAATTTAAAACTGCATACCAATTTTCCGGAAAATTTACCCATATGAGTGGAAAGTGGGTGGTAAATAAAGCGAAAGTGGAGTTCTTATGTGATTAGCTTCAAACACATTTTCAAAGATCAATCTAAAAATTCATTAAAAACCGCATACCAATTTTCCACAAAATTCACCCCCCTGGGTGGAAAGTGGGTGGTATATAGGGCGAAAGTTGAGTTTTTATGCGATTTGCTTCAAACTTATTTTCAAAGATCTATATGAAAATTGACTCAAAACTGCATACTAATTTTCCGGAAAATTCACCCCCCTGGGTGAAAAGTGGGTGGTAATTAGGGCGAAAGTTGAGTTCTTATGCGATTAGCTTTAAACACATTTTCAAAGATCTATATGAAAATTCATTTAAAACTGCATACCAATTTTCCGGAAAATTCACCCCCATGGGTGGAAAGTGGGTGGTACATAGGGCGAAAGTTGAATTTTAATGCGATTTGCTTCAAACTCATTTTCAAAGATCAATCTAAAAATTAATTTAAAACTGCATACTAATTTTCCGGAAAATTCACCCCCCTGGGTGGAAAGTGGGTGGTATATAGGGCGAAAGTTGAGTTTTTATGCGATTTGCTTCAAACTTATTTTCAAAGATCTATATGAAAATTCATTTAAAACTGCATACCTATTTCCCGGAAAATTCACCCACATGGGGGGAAAGTGGGTGGTAAATAGGGCGAAAGTTCAGTTTTAATGCGATTTGCTTCAAACTCATTTTCAAAGATCTATATGAAAATTCATTTAAGACTGCATACCAATTTTCTGGAAAATGCACCCACCTGGGTGGAAAGTTGTTGGTAAATGGGGCGAAAGTTGAGTTTTAATGCGATTTTCTTCAAACATATTTTCAAAGATCTATATGAAAATTCATTTAAAACTGCATACCAATTTTCCAGAAAATTCCCCCCCTCTGTGTGGAAAGATGGTGGTAAATAGTGCGAAAGTTGAATTTTAATGCGATTTGCTTCAAACTCATTTTCAAAGATCTATATGAAAATTCATTTAAGACTGCATACCTATTTTCCGGAAAATTCACCCCCCTGAAAAAGGGTGGTAAATAGGGCGAATGTTGAGTTTTTATGCGATTTGCTTCAAACTCAATTTCAAAGATCTATATAAAAATTCATTTAAAACTGCATACAAATATTCCAGAAAATTCATCCGAATGGGCTTATAATGGGTTGTAAATAGGGCAAAAGTTGAGTTCTTATGCGATTTGCTTCAAACTCAATTTCAAAGATCTATATAAAAATTAATTTAAAACTGCATACCAATTTTCCGGAAAATTCATCCCCCTGAGTGGAAAGTGGGTGGTTAATAGGGCGAAAGTTGAGTTTTTGTGCAATTTGCTTCAAACCCATTTTCAAAGATCTATATGAAAATTGACTCAAAACTGCTTACTAATTTTCCGGAAAATTCACCCCCCTGGGTGAAAAGTGGGTGGTAATTAGGGCGAAAGTTGAGTTCTTATGCGATTAGCTTCAAACACATTTTCAAAGATCTATATGAAAATTCATTTAAAACTGCATACTAATTTTCCGGAAAATTCACCCCCCTGAAAAAGGGTGGTAAATAGGGCGAAAGTTGAGTTTTTATGCGATTTGCTTCAAACTTATTTTCAAAGATCTATATGAAAATTCATTTAAAACTGCATACCAATTTTCCAGAAAATTCCCCCCCTCTGTGTGGAAAGATGGTGGTAATAAGGGCGAAAGTTGAGTTCTTATGCGATTTGCTTCAAACTCATTTTCAAAGATCTATATGAAAATTCATTTAAGACTGCATACCTATTTTCCGGAAAATTCACCCCCCTGAAAAAGGGTGGTAAATAGGGCGAAAGTTGAGTTTTTATGCGATTTGCTTCAAACTCAATATCAAAGATCTATATGAAAATTCATTTCAGACTGCATACCAATTTTCCGGGAAATTCACCCCACTTAGTGGAAAGTCGGTGGTAATTAGGGCAAAATCTGTGTTCTTATGCGATTTGCTTCAAACACAATTTCAAAGATCAATCTAAAAATTCATTTAAAACTGCATACCAATATTCCAGAAAATTCATCCGCCTGGGTTTATAATGGGTTGTAAATAGGGCGAAAGTTGAGTTCTTATGCGATTTGTTTCAAACTCAATTTCAAAGATCTATATAAAAATTAATTTAAAACTGCATACCAATTTTCCGGAAAATACATCCCCCTGGGTGGAAAGTTGTTGGTAAATGGGGCGAAAGTTGAGTTTTAATGCGATTTGCTTCAAACTTATTTTCAAAGATCTATATGAAAATTCATTTAAAACTGCATACCTATTTCCCGGAAAATTCACCCACATGGGGGGAAAGTGGGTGGTAAATAGGGCGAAAGTTCAGTTTTAATGCGATTTGCTTCAAACTCATTTTCAAAGATCTATATGAAAATTCATTTAAGACTGCATACCAATTTTCTGGAAAATGCACCCACCTGGGTGGAAAGTTGTTGGTAAATGGGGCGAAAGTTGAGTTTTAATGCGATTTTCTTCAAACATATTTTCAAAGATCTATATGAAAATTCATTTAAAACTGCATACCAATTTTCCAGAAAATTCCCCCCCTCTGTGTGGAAAGATGGTGGTAAATAGTGCGAAAGTTGAATTTTAATGCGATTTGCTTCAAACTCATTTTCAAAGATCTATATGAAAATTCATTTAAGACTGCATACCTATTTTCCGGAAAATTCACCCCCCTGAAAAAGGGTGGTAAATAGGGCGAATGTTGAGTTTTTATGCGATTTGCTTCAAACTCAATTTCAAAGATCTATATAAAAATTCATTTAAAACTGCATACAAATATTCCAGAAAATTCATCCGAATGGGCTTATAATGGGTTGTAAATAGGGCAAAAGTTGAGTTCTTATGCGATTTGCTTCAAACTCAATTTCAAAGATCTATATAAAAATTAATTTAAAACTGCATACCAATTTTCCGGAAAATTCATCCCCCTGAGTGGAAAGTGGGTGGTTAATAGGGCGAAAGTTGAGTTTTTGTGCAATTTGCTTCAAACCCATTTTCAAAGATCTATATGAAAATTGACTCAAAACTGCTTACTAATTTTCCGGAAAATTCACCCCCCTGGGTGAAAAGTGGGTGGTAATTAGGGCGAAAGTTGAGTTCTTATGCGATTAGCTTCAAACACATTTTCAAAGATCTATATGAAAATTCATTTAAAACTGCATACTAATTTTCCGGAAAATTCACCCCCCTGAAAAAGGGTGGTAAATAGGGCGAAAGTTGAGTTTTTATGCGATTTGCTTCAAACTTATTTTCAAAGATCTATATGAAAATTCATTTAAAACTGCATACCAATTTTCCAGAAAATTCCCCCCCTCTGTGTGGAAAGATGGTGGTAATAAGGGCGAAAGTTGAGTTCTTATGCGATTTGCTTCAAACTCATTTTCAAAGATCTATATGAAAATTCATTTAAGACTGCATACCTATTTTCCGGAAAATTCACCCCCCTGAAAAAGGGTGGTAAATAGGGCGAAAGTTGAGTTTTTATGCGATTTGCTTCAAACTCAATATCAAAGATCTATATGAAAATTCATTTCAGACTGCATACCAATTTTCCGGGAAATTCACCCCACTTAGTGGAAAGTCGGTGGTAATTAGGGCAAAATCTGTGTTCTTATGCGATTTGCTTCAAACACAATTTCAAAGATCAATCTAAAAATTCATTTAAAACTGCATACCAATATTCCAGAAAATTCATCCGCCTGGGTTTATAATGGGTTGTAAATAGGGCGAAAGTTGAGTTCTTATGCGATTTGTTTCAAACTCAATTTCAAAGATCTATATAAAAATTAATTTAAAACTGCATACCAATTTTCCGGAAAATACATCCCCCTGGGTGGAAAGTTGTTGGTAAATGGGGCGAAAGTTGAGTTTTAATGCGATTTGCTTCAAACTTATTTTCAAAGATCTATATGAAAATTCATTTAAAACTGCATACCTATTTCCCGGAAAATTCACCCACATGGGGGGAAAGTGGGTGGTAAATAGGGCGAAAGTTCAGTTTTAATGCGATTTGCTTCAAACTCATTTTCAAAGATCTATATGAAAATTCATTTAAGACTGCATACCAATTTTCTGGAAAATGCACCCACCTGGGTGGAAAGTTGTTGGTAAATGGGGCGAAAGTTGAGTTTTAATGCGATTTTCTTCAAACATATTTTCAAAGATCTATATGAAAATTCATTTAAAACTGCATACCAATTTTCCAGAAAATTCCCCCCCTCTGTGTGGAAAGATGGTGGTAAATAGTGCGAAAGTTGAATTTTAATGCGATTTGCTTCAAACTCATTTTCAAAGATCTATATGAAAATTCATTTAAGACTGCATACCTATTTTCCGGAAAATTCACCCCCCTGAAAAAGGGTGGTAAATAGGGCGAATGTTGAGTTTTTATGCGATTTGCTTCAAACTCATTTTCAAAGATCTATATAAAAATTCATTTAAAACTGCATACAAATATTCCAGAAAATTCATCCGAATGGGCTTATAATGGGTTGTAAATAGGGCAAAAGTTGAGTTCTTATGCGATTTGCTTCAAACTCAATTTCAAAGATCTATATAAAAATTAATTTAAAATGCATACCAATTTTCCGGAAAATTCATCCCCCTGAGTGGAAAGTGGGTGGTTAATAGGGCGAAAGTTGAGTTTTTGTGCAATTTGCTTCAAACCCATTTTCAAAGATCTATATGAAAATTGACTCAAAACTGCTTACTAATTTTCCGGAAAATTCTCCCCCCTGGGTGAAAAGTGGGTGGTAATTAGGGCGAAAGTTGAGTTCTTATGCGATTAGCTTCAAACACATTTTCAAAGATCTATATGAAAATTCATTTAAAACTGCATACTAATTTTCCGGAAAATTCACCCCCCTGAAAAAGGGTGGTAAATAGGGCGAAAGTTGAGTTTTTATGCGATTTGCTTCAAACTTATTTTCAAAGATCTATATGAAAATTCATTTAAAACTGCATACCAATTTTCCAGAAAATTCCCCCCCTCTGTGTGGAAAGATGGTGGTAATAAGGGCGAAAGTTGAGTTCTTATGCGATTTGCTTCAAACTCATTTTCAAAGATCTATATGAAAATTCATTTAAGACTGCATACCTATTTTCCGGAAAATTCACCCCCCTGAAAAAGGGTGGTAAATAGGGCGAAAGTTGAGTTTTTATGCGATTTGCTTCAAACTCAATATCAAAGATCTATATGAAAATTCATTTCAGACTGCATACCAATTTTCCGGGAAATTCACCCCACTTAGTGGAAAGTCGGTGGTAATTAGGGCAAAATCTGTGTTCTTATGCGATTTGCTTCAAACACAATTTCAAAGATCAATCTAAAAATTCATTTAAAACTGCATACCAATATTCCAGAAAATTCATCCGCCTGGGTTTATAATGGGTTGTAAATAGGGCGAAAGTTGAGTTCTTATGCGATTTGTTTCAAACTCAATTTCAAAGATCTATATAAAAATTAATTTAAAACTGCATACCAATTTTCCGGAAAATACATCCCCCTGGGTGGAAAGTTGTTGGTAAATGGGGCGAAAGTTGAGTTTTAATGCGATTTGCTTCAAACTTATTTTCAAAGATCTATATGAAAATTCATTTAAAACTGCATACCAATTTTCCAGAAAATTCCCCCCCTCTGTGTGGAAAGATGGTGGTAATAAGGGCGAAAGTTGAGTTCTTATGCGATTTTTAAGACTGCATACCCATTTTCCGGAAAATTCACCCCCCTGAAAAAGGGTGGTAAATAGGGCGAAAGTTGAGTTTTTATGCGATTTGCTTCAAACTCAATTTCAAAGATCTATATAAAAATTCATTTAAAACTGCATACCAATATTCCAGAAAATTCATCCGCCTGGGTTTATAATGGGTTGTAAATAGGGCGAAAGTTGAGTTCTTATGCGATTTGCTTCAAACTCAATTTCAAAGATCTATATAAAAATTAATTTAAAACTGCATACCAATTTTCCGGAAAATACATCCCCCTGGGTGGAAAGTTGTTGGTAAATGGGGCGAATGTTGAGTTTTAATGCGATTTGCTTCAAACTTATTTTCAAAGATCTATATGAAAATTCATTTAAAACTGCATACCAATTTTCCAGAAAATTCCCCCCCTCTGTGTGGAAAGATGGTGGTTAATAGGGCGAAAGTTGAATTTTAATGCGATTTGCTTCAAACTCATTTTCAAAGATCTATATGAAAATTCATTTAAGACTGCATACCTATTTTCCGGAAAATTCACCCCCCTGAAAAAGGGTGGTAAATAGGGCGAAAGTTGAGTTCTTATGCGATTTGCTTCAAACTCAATTTCAAAGATCTATATAAAAATTCATTTAAAACTGCATACCAATATTCCAGAAAATTCATCCGCCTGGGTTTATAATGGGTTGTAAATAGGGCGAAAGTTGAGTTCTTATGCGATTTGCTTCAAACTCAATTTCAAAGATCTATATAAAAATTATTTAAAAACTGCATACCAATTATCCGGAAAATTCATCCCCCTGAGTGGAAAGTGGGTGGTAAATAGGGCGAAAGTTGAGTTTTTATGCGATTTGCTTCAAACTCAATTTCAAAGATCTATATAAAAATTCATTTAAAACTGCATACCAATATTCCAGAAAATTCATCCGCCTGGGTTTATAATGGGTTGTAAATAGGGCGAAAGTTGAGTTCTTATGCGATTTGCTTCAAACTCAATTTCAAAGATCTATATAAAAATTATTTTAAAACTGCATACCAATTATCCGGAAAATTCATCCCCCTGAGTGGAAAGTGGGTGGTAAATAGGGCGAAAGTTGAGTTTTTGTGCAATTTGCTTCAAACCCATTTTCAAAGATCTATATGAAAATTGACTCAAAACTGCATATTAATTTTCCGGAAAATTCACCCCCCTGGGTGAAAAGTGGGTGGTAATTAGGGCGAAAGTTGAGTTCTTATGCGATTAGCTTCAAACACATTTTCAAAGATCTATATGAAAATTCATTTAAAACTGCATACTAATTTTCCGGAAAATTCACCCCCCTGAAAAAGGGTGGTAAATAGGACGAAAGTTTAGTTTTTATGCGATTTGCTCCAAACTTATTTTCAAAGATCTATATGAAAATTCATTTAAAACTGCATACCAATTTTCCAGAAAATTCCCCCCCTCTGTGTGGAAAGATGGTGGTAATAAGGGCGAAAGTTGAGTTCTTATGCGATTTGCTTCAAACTCATTTTCAAAGATCTATATGAAAATTCATTTAAGACTGCATACCTTTTTTCCGGAAAATTCACCCCCCTGAAAAAGGGTGGTTAATAGGGCGAAAGTTGAGTTTTTATGCGATTTGCTTCAAACTCAATATCAAAGATCTATATGAAAATTCATTTCAGACTGCATACCAATTTTCCGGGAAATTCACCCCACTTAGTGGAAAGTCGGTGGTAATTAGGGCAAAATCTGTGTTCTTATGCTATTTGCTTCAAACACAATTTCAAAGATCAATCTAAAAATTCATTTAAAACTGCATACCAATATTCCAGAAAATTCATCCGCCTGGGTTTATAATGGGTTGTAAATAGGGCGAAAGCTGAGTTCTTATGCGATTTGCTTCAAACTCAATTTCAAAGATCTATATAAAAATTAATTTAAAACTGCATACCAATTATCCGGAAAATTCATCCCCCTGAGTGGAAAGTGGGTGGTAAATAGGGCGAAAGTTTAGTTTTTGTGCAATTTGCTTCAAACCCATTTTCAAAGATCTATATGAAAATTGACTCAAAACTGCATACTAATTTTCCGGAAAATTCACCCCCCTGGGTGAAAAGTGGGTGGTAATTAGGGCGAAAGTTGAGTTCTTATGCGATTAGCTTCAAACACATTTTCAAAGATCTATATGAAAATTCATTTAAAACTGCATACTAATTTTCCGGAAAATTCACCCCCATGGGTGGAAAGTGGGTGGCAAAAATGCCAAAGTTGAGTTTTTTTGCGATTTGCTTCAAACTCATTTTCAAAGATCAATCTAGAAATTAATTTAAAACTGCTTACTAATTTTCGGGAAAATTCACCCCCCTGGGTGAAAAAAGGGTGGTAATTAGGGCGAAAGTTGAGTTCTTATGCGATTGGCTTCAAACACATTTTCAAAGATCTATATGAAAATTCATTTAAAACTGCATACCTATTTTCCGGTAAATTCACCCTCCTGAGTGGAAAGTGGGTGGTAAATAAGGCGAAAGTTGAGTTTTTATGCAATTTGCTTCAAACTCAATTTCAAAGATCTATATGAAAATTCATTTAAAACTGCATACCAATATTCCAGAAAATTCATCCGCCTGGGTTTATAATGGTTTGTAAATAGGGCGAAAGTTGAGTTCTTATGCGATTTGCTTCAAACTCATTTTCAAAGATCAATCTAGAAATTAATTTAAAATAACATACCAATTTTCCGGAAAATTCACCCCCTGGATGGAAAGTGGGTGGTTAATGGGGAGAAAGTTGAGTTTTAATGCGATTTGCTTCAAACTCATTTCCAAAGTTCTATATGAAAATTAATTTAAAACTGCATAGCAATTTTCCGGAAAATTCACCCCCATGAGTGGAAAGTGGGTGGTTAATAGGCCAAAGTTGAGTTCTTATGTGATTAGCTTCAAACACATTTTCAAAGATCAATCTAAAAATTCATTAAAAACCGCATACCAATTTTCCAAAAATTTCACGCCCCTGGGTGGGAAGTGGGTGGTAAATAGGGCGAAAGTTGAGTTCTTATGCGATTAGCTTCAAACACATTTTCAAAGATCTATATGAAAATTCATTTAAAACTGCATACTAATTTTCCGGCAAAACTCACCCCACTGAGTGGAAAGTCGGTGGTAAATATGTCGAAAGTTGAGTTCTTATGTGATTAGCTTCAAACACATTTTCAAAGATCAATATGAAAATTCATTAAAATCCTCATACCAATTTTCCACAAAATTCACCCCCCTGAGTGGAAAGTGGGTGGTAAATAGGGCGAAAGTTGAGTTTTTGTTCAATTTGCTTCAAACTTATTTTCAAAGATCTATATGAAAATTAATTTAAAACTGCATACCAATTTTCCAGAAAATTTCATTCCTCTGTGTGGAAAGATGGTGGTAAATAGGGCGAAAGTTGAATTTTAATGCGATTTGCTTCACTCATTTTCAAACATCTATATGAAAATTCATTTAAAACTGCATAACAATTTTCCCGAAAATTCACCCCCCTGGGTGGAAAGTGGGTGGTAAATAGGGCGAAATCTGTGTTCTTATGCGATTTGCTTCAAACACAATTTCAAAGATCTATATGAAGATTCATTTAAAATAACATACCAATTTTCCGGAAAATTCACCTCCTGGGTTGAAAGTGGGTGGTAAATGGGGCGAAAGCTGAGTTTTAATGCGATTTGCTTCAAACTTGTTTTCAAAGATCACTATGAAAATTCATTTAAAACTGCATACCACTTTTCCGGAAAATTCACCCCCCTGGGTGGAAAGTGGGTGGAAAGAGGGCGAAATCTGTGTTCTTATGCGATTTGCTTTAAACTTATTTTTAAAGATCAATATGAAAATTCATTTAAAACTGCATACCAATTTTCCACAAAATTCACCCCCCTGAGTGGAAAGTGGGTGGTAAATGGGGCGAAAGTTGAGTTCTTATGCGATTTGCTTCAAACTTATTTTCAAAGATCAATATGAAAATGCATTTCAAACTGCATACCAATTTTCCAGAAAATTCACCCCCTGGGTGGAAAGTGGGTGGTAAATCGGGCGAAGGTTGAGTTTTAATGCGATTTGCTTCAAACTCATTTTCAAAGATCAATATGAAAATTCATTTAAAACTGCATACCGATTTCCCGAAAAATTCACCCCCCTGGATGGAAAGTGGGTGGCAAAAAGGGTGAAAGTTGAGCCCTTATGCGGTTTGCTTCAAACTCATTTTCAAAGATCTATATAAAAATTAATTTAAAACTGCATACCAATTTTCCGGAAAATTCACCCCCATGAGTGGAAAGTGGGTGGTTAATAGGCCAAAGTTGAGTTCTTATGTGATTAGCTTCAAACACATTTTCAAAGATCAATCTAAAAATTCATTAAAAACCGCATACCAATTTTCCACAAAATTCACCCCCCTGAGTGGAAAGTGGGTGGTAAATAGGGCGAAAGTTGAGTTTTTGTGCAATTTGCTTCAATCTTATTTTCAAAGATCTATATGAAAATTCATTCAAAACTGCATACTAATTTTCCGGAAAATTCACCCCCATGGGTGAAGAGTGGGTGGTGAATAGGGCGAAAGTTGAGTTCTTATGCGATTTGCTTCAAACTTATTTTCAAAGATCTATATGAAAATTCATTTAAATCTGTATACCTATTTCATTGAAAAATCAACCCCCTGGGGGGAGAGTGGGTGGTAAATAAGGCGAAATCTGTGTTCTTATGCGATTTGCTTCAAACTTATTTTTAAAGATCAATATGAAAATTCATTTAAAACTGCATACCAATTTTCTTGAAAATTCACCCCCTGGGTGGAAAGTGGGTGGTAAATGTGGCGAAAGTTGAGTTTTAATGCGATTTGCTTCAAACTTATTTTCAAAGATCAATATGAAAATGCATTTAAAACTGCATACCAATTTTCCAGAAAATTCACCCCCCTGGATGGAAAGTGGGTGGCAAATAGGGTGAAAGTTGAGCCCTTATGCGGTTTGCTTCAAACTCATTTTCAAAGATCTATATAAAAACTAATTTAAAACTGCATACCAATTTTCCGGAAAATTCACCCCCATGAGTGGAAAGTGGGTGGTTAATAGGCCAAAGTTGAGCTCTTATGTGATTAGCTTCAAACACATTTTCAAAGATCAATCTAAAAATTCAATAAAAACCGCATACCGATTTTCCAAAATATTCACCCCCCTGGGTGGGGAGTGGGTGGTAAATAGGGCGAAAGTTGAGTTCTTATGCGATTAGCTTCAAACACATTTTCAAAGATCTATATGAAAATTCATTTAAAACTGCATACTAATTTTCCGGCAAAACTCACCCCCATGAGTGGAAAGTAGGTGGTTAATAGGCCAAAGTTGAGTTCTTATGTGATTAGCTTCAAACACATTTTCAAAGATCAATCTTACAATTCATTAAAAACCGCATACCAATTTTCCACAAAATTCACCCCCCTGGGTGGGAAGTGGGTGGTAAATAGGGCGAAAGTTGAGTTCTTATGCGATTTGCTTCAAACTTATTTTCAAAGATCTATATGAAAATTCATTTAAATCTGTATACCTATTTACTTGAAAAATCAACCCCCTGGGGGGAAAGTGGGTGGTAAATAAGGCGAAATCTGTGTTCTTATGCGAATTGCTTCAAACTTATTTTTAAAGATCAATATGAAAATTCATTTAAAACTGCATACCAATTTTCTGGAAAATTCACCCCCTGGGTGGAAAGTGGGTGGTAAATGTGGCGAAAGTTGAATTTTAATACGATTTGCTTCAAACTCATTTTCATAGATCTATATAAAAATTAATTTAAAACTGCATACCAATTTTCCAGAATATCACATTTCCGGGTAGAAAGTGTGTGGTAAAACGACCAAAGTTGAGTTTTTGTGCGATTTGCTTTAAACTCAATTTCAAAGATCTATATGAAAATTCATTTAAAACTGCATACCAATTTTCCCGAAAATTCATCCTGCTCGGTGGAAAATGGGTGGTAAAAAGGGTGAAAGTTGAGTTCTTAATAAACTCAATTTCAAAGATCTATATGAAAATTCATTTAAAACTGCATACCAATTTTCCGGAAAATTCACCTTCCTGGGTGGAAAGTGAGTGGTAAATAGGACGAAAGTTGAGTTCTTATGCGATTTGTTCCAATATCATTTCAAAGATCTATATGAAAAATTCATTAAAAACAACATAGCAATTTTCCGGAAAATTCACCCCCTGGGTGGAAAATGGGTGGTAAATGGGGAGAAAGTTGAGTTCTTATGCGATTTGCTTCAAACTTATACTCAAAGATCAATATGAAAATTCATTAAAAGCTGCATACCAATTTTCCAGAAAATTCATCCCGCTGGGTGGAAAATGGGTAGTATATAGGCCGAAAGTTGAGTTTTTATACGATTTGCATCAAACTCATTTTCAAAAATCTATATGAAAATTGATTCAAAACTTCATACTAATTTTCCGGAAAATTCACCCCCATGGGTGAAAAGTGGGTGGTGAATAGGGCGAAAGTTGAGTTCTTGTGCGATTTGCTTCAAACTTATTTTCAAAGATCTATATGAAAATTCATTTAAATCTGTATACCTATTTCATTGAAAAATCAACCCCCTGGGGGGAAAGTCGGTGGTAAATAGGGCGAAAGTTGAGTTTCTGTGCGATTTGCTTCAAACTTATTTTCAAAGATCTATATGAAAATTCATTTAAACTACATACTAATTTTCTGGAAAATTCACCGCACTGGGTGGAAAGTGGGTGGTGAATAGGGCGAAAGTTAAGTTTATATGCGATTTATTCCAAACTCATTTTCAAAGATCTATATGAAAATTCATTTAAATCTGTATACCTATTTCATTGAAAAATCAACCCCCTGGGTGGAAAGTGGGTGGTGAATAGGGCGAAAGTTAAGTTTATATGCGATTTATTCCAAACTCATTTTCAAAGATCAATATGAAAATTCATTTAAAACTGCATACCAATTTCGCGGAAAATTCACATTCCCAGGTGGAAAGTGGGTGGTAAATAAGGCGAAAGTTGACTTCTTATGCGATTTGCTTCAAACACATTTTCAAAGATCAATCTGAAAATTCATTAAAAGCCGCATACCAATTTTCCCTAAAATTCAGCCCCATGAGTTGAAAGTGGGTGGTAAATAGGGCGAAAGTTGAGTTTTTATGCGATTTGCTTCAAACGCATTTCCAAAGATCTATATGAAAATTCATTTAAAACTGCATACCAATTTTCCAGAAAATTCATCCCGCTCGGTGGAAAATGGGTGTAAATAGGGCGATAGTTGAGTTTTTATGCGATTTATCACAAACTCATTTTCAAAGATCTATATGAAAATTAATTTCAAACTGCATACCAATTTTCCGGAAAATTCACCTTCCTGGGTGGAAAGTGAGTGGTAAATAGGACGAAAGTTGAGTTCTTATGCGATTTGTTCCAATATCATTTACAAAGATCAATATGAAAATTCATTTAAAACTGCATACCAATTTTCCTTAATATTCACCCCCCTGGGTGGAAAGTGGGTGGTAAATAGGGCGAAAGTTGAGTTCTTATGCGATATTCTTCAAAGTCAATTTCAAAGATCTATATGAAAAATTCATTAAAAACAACATAGCAATTTTCCGGAAAATTCACCCCCTGGGTGGAAAATGGGTGGTAAATGGGGAGAAAGTTGAGTTCTTATGCGATTTGCTTCAAACTTATACTCAAAGATCAATATGAAAATTCATTAAAAGCTGCATACCAATTTTCCAGAAAATTCATCCCGCTGGGTGGAAAATGGGTAGTATATAGGCCGAAAGTTGAGTTTTTATACGATTTGCATCAAACTCATTTTCAAAAATCTATATGAAAATTGATTCAAAACTTCATACTAATTTTCCGGAAAATTCACCCCCATGGGTGAAAAGTGGGTGGTGAATAGGGCGAAAGTTGAGTTCTTGTGCGATTTGCTTCAAACTTATTTTCAAAGATCTATATGAAAATTCATTTAAATCTGTATACCTATTTCATTGAAAAATCAACCCCCTGGGGGGAAAGTGGGTGGTAAATAAGGCGAAAGATGAGTTCTTATGCGATTTGCTTCAAACTCATTTTCAAAGATCTATATGAAAATTCATTTAAACTACATACTAATTTTCTGGAAAATTCACCCCCCTGGGTGGAAAGTGGGTGGTGAATAGGGCGAAAGTTGAGTTCTTGTGCGATTTGCTTCAAACTTATTTTCAAAGATCTATATGAAAATTCATTTAAATCTGTATACCTATTTCATTGAAAAATCAACCCCCTGGGGGGAAAGTCGGTGGTAAATAGGGCGAAAGTTGAGTTTCTGTGCGATTTGCTTCAAACTTATTTTCAAAGATCTATATGAAAATTCATTTAAACTACATACTAATTTTCTGGAAAATTCACCCCCCTGGGTGGAAAGTGGGTGGTGAATAGGGCGAAAGTTAAGTTTATATGCGATTTATTCCAAACTCATTTTCAAAGATCTATATGAAAATTCATTTAAAACTGCATACCTATTTCCCGAAAAATTCAACCCCCTGGGGGGAAAGTGGGTGGTAAATAGGGCGAAAGTTAAGTTTTTATGCGATTTGCTTCAAACGCATTTCCAAAGATCTATATGAAAATTCATTTAAAACTGCATACCAATTTTCCAGAAAATTCATCCCGCTCGGTGGAAAATGGGTGTAAATAGGGCGATAGTTGAGTTTTTATGCGATTTATCACAAACTCATTTTCAAAGATCAATATGAAAATTAATTTCAAACTGCATACCAATTTTGCGGAAAATTCTCATTCCCGGGTGAAAAGTGGGTGGTAAATAGGGCGAAAGTTGAGTTTTGATGCGATTTATTCCAAACTCATTTTCAAAGATCTATATGAAAATTCATTTAAAACTGCAAACCAATTTCCCGGAAAATTAACATTCCCGGGTGGAAAGTGGGTGGTAAATAGGGCGAAAGTTGAGTTTTTATGCGATTTGCTTCAAAATCATTTTAAAAGATCTATATGAAAATTCATTAAACGCGTCATACCAATTTTCCTTAAAATTCACCCCCCTGGGTGGAAAGTGGGTGGTAAATAGTTCGAAACTTGAGTTTTTATGCGATTTATTCCAAACTCATTTTCGAAGATCAATATGAAAATTCATTTAAAACTGCATACCAATTTCGCGGAAAATTCACAGTCCCAGGTGGAAAGTGGGTGGTAAAAAAGGAGAAAGTTGAGTTCTCATGCGATTTGCTTCAAACACATTTTCAAAGATCAATCTGAAAATTCATTTAAAGCTGCATACAATTTTCCGGAAAATTCACCTCCTTGGGTGGAAAGTGGCTGGTAAATAGGGCGGAACTTGAATTTTGATGCGATTTATTCCAAACTCATTTTCGAAGATCAATATGAAAATTCATTTAAAACTGCATACCAATTTCGCGGAAAATTCACATTCCCAGGTGGAAAGTGGGTGGTAAATAAGGCGAAAGTTAAGTTCTTATGCGATTTGCTTCAAACACATTTTCAAAGATCAATCTGAAAATTCATTAAAAACCGCATACCAATTTTCCGGAAAATTCACCCCACTGGGTGGAAAGTGGGTGGTAAATAGGGCGAAAGTTGAGTTTTGATGCGATGTATTCCAAACTCATTTTCAAAGATCTATATGAAAATTCATTTAAAACTGCACACCAATTGCCCGGAAAATTCACATTCCCGGGTGGAAAGTGGGTGGTAAATAGGGCGAAAGTTGAGTTCTTATGTGATTTTCTTCGAACTCATATTCAAAGATCAATATGAAAGTTCATTTAAAACTGCACACCAATTTTCCGGAAAGCTTACATTCCAGGGTAGAAAGTGGGTGGTCAAATGACCAAAGTTGAGTTCTTATGTGATTTTCTTCGAACTTATATTCAAAGATCAATATGAAAATTCATTAAAAAATGCAAGCCAATTTTCCGGAAAATTCACATTCCAGGGTGGAAAGTGGGTGGTAAAAAGACCACAGTTGAGTTCTTATGTGATTTTCTTCGAACTCATATTCAAAGATCAATATGAAAATTCATTAAAAACTGCATACCAATTTTCCGGAAAATTCACATTCCCGGGTGGAAAGTGGCTGGTAAACGGAGCGAAAGTTGAGTTCTTATGCGATTTGCTTCGAACTCATATTCAAAGATCAATATGAAAGTTCATTAATACCTGAATACCAATTTTCCAGAAAGTTCACATTCCAGGGTGGAAAGTGGGTGGTAAAATGACCAAAGTTGAGTTCTTATGTGATTTTCTTCGAACTCATACTCAAAGATCAATATGAAAGTTCACTTAAAACTGCACACCAATTTTCCGGAAAGTTTACATTCCAGGGTAGAAAGTGGGTGGTAAAATGACCAAAGTTGAGTTCTTAATAACTGCATACCAATTTTCCGGAAAGTTTACATTCCAGGGTAAAAAGTGGGTGGTCAAATGACCAAAGTTGAGTTCTTATGTGATTTTCTTCGAACTCATATTCAAAGATCAATATGAAAGTTCATTAATAACTGAATACCAATTTTCCGGAAAGTTCACATTCCAGGGTGGAAATTGGGTGGTAAAATGACCAAAGTTTAGTTCTTATGTGATTTTCTTCGAGCTCATATTCAAAGATCAATATGAAAGTTCATTTAAAACTGCACACCAATTTTCCGGAAAGTTTACATTCCAGGGTAGAAAGTGGGTGGTCAAATGACCAAAGTTGAGTTCTTATGTGATTTTCTTCGAACTCATATTCAAAGATCAATATGAAAATTCATTAAAGACTGCATACCAATTTTCCGGAAAATTCACATTCCCGGGTAGAAAGTGGCTGGTAAACGGAGCGAAAGTTGAGTTCTTATGCGATTTGCTTCGAACTCATATTCAAAGATCAATATGAAAATTCATTTAAAACTGCAAGCCAATTTTCTGGAAAATTCACATTCCCAGGTGGAAAGTGGGTGGTAAAAAGACCAAAGTTGATTTCTTATGTGATTTTCTTCGAACTCATATTCAAAGATCAATATGAAAATTCATTAAAAACTGCGTATCAATTTTCAGGAAAATTCACATTCCAGGGTGGAAAGTGGGTGGTAAAAAGACCAAAGTTGAGTTCTTAATAACTGCATACCAATTTTCCGGAAAGTTTACATTCCAGGGTAGAAAGTGGGTGGTCAAATGACCAAAATTGAGTTCTTATGTGATTTTCTTCGAACTCATATTCAAAGATCAATATGAAAGTTCATTAATAACTGAATACCAATTTTCCGGAAAGTTCACATTCCAGGGTGGAAATTGGGTGGTAAAATGACCAAAGTTTAGTTCTTATGTGATTTTCTTCGAGCTCATATTCAAAGATCAATATGAAAGTTCATTTAAAACTGCACACCAATTTTCCGGAAAGTTTACATTCCAGGGTAGAAAGTGGGTGGTCAAATGACCAAAGTTGAGTTCTTATGTGATTTTCTTCGAACTCATATTCAAAGATCAATATGAAAATTCATTAAGGACTGCATACCAATTTTCCGGAAAATTCACATTCCCGGGTAGAAAGTGGCTGGTAAACGGAGCGAAAGTTGAGTTCTTATGCGATTTGCTTCGAACTCATATTCAAAGATCAATATGAAAATTCATTTAAAACTGCAAGCCAATTTTCTGGAAAATTCACATTCCCAGGTGGAAAGTGGGTGGCAAAAAGACCAAAGTTGATTTCTTATGTGATTTTCTTCGAACTCATATTCAAAGACCAATAGTTAGTCGCGATCAAACACTCCCCGAGTTAAGACGTGCCTAAAAATTTACGCGGAAGCTGCGCTAGCGCTAAAGCTTATATTAACAGTTATTCGATTCACAAAACAAAAGGAAACAAATCAGTGTTTGCTGATAAGCATTAACAAAGTGTTGTTGTTATCATGAACGACGACGAAGACGACACAACGGTTTGGAGCTGGCAGAGAGTAAAACCGAAGCCAAAGGCAATCAAGAGACAAAACCAAGTCTCTCCGATTCTACTAAAGAAAAAAATCGCTCTGGACTTTGCACCCAGCACCAGCTCCAATCAATATGCCATCCTAAGCGACAGCACGCCAAATAACGGAAATGAAGACGAAAACGAAGCACTGGACATGATAACTGAAGACACCTTAGATAAATCTGACAAGCCACCACCTACATTCTTATCTGAAGTCAGTGATATAAAAGGAATGCTAGTTTATCTCGAGACTAAAATTAAAAAAGAGCTTTTCTTTTATAAAGTTCAACGCGATGGTCATGTGAGAGTTATGGTAAAGTCTATTGAAGAATACAGGAAACTTGTTAAAACTCTTTCTACAGATTTTGTCAAATTTCACACATACCAGCTTAAACATGAGAGGGCATTCAGAGTTGTTATTAAAAATTTGCACTTCTCAACGGATATCGACTTAATTAAACAAGATGTGGAGTCCAAAGGTCACGCTGTTAGAAACATTAGTAATATTAAAAGTCGTGTAACCAAAGAGCCATTGAATTTATTCTACTTAGACATTGAGCCCAACAACAAGAACTTAGATATACACAAAGTTAAACACATTGGTAACGCAGTTGTTAATATAGAACCACCCCGTAAAACCAAAGAAATCGTTCAGTGCTATCGTTGCCAAAAATTTGGACACACAAAGTCATATTGTGCCAAAACTCACAGATGTGTGAAATGCTCTTTTAACCATCCCAGCAACATTTGTCCAAAAGATAAAGAGCAACCAGCAAAATGTGCCAACTGCAACGAAGATCATGCTGCTAGTTACAAAGGGTGTAAAGTCTATCAGGAACTTATATCAAAAAAATTAGTAAGCGGAAGCGGACGCAACCACCAGAAAAACACCAAAGATGACAATAATAAAAATGACCTTGCTACATCTCAATCATTTGCTCCGTTTAATAATTCGACCCAACAACCCAAAGATTACCAATCATACGCTCAAGCTGCTGCAGGAAATAGTATCTCGAACAATTCTTTAGAAAGAATAGAACAGCTTCTAGAAAAACAATCTCAACTTACCAATAATTTACTTAACATGATAATGTTACTTGTAAATAAGCTATGCAAATAAATCTAAATTTAGGAATATGGAATGCCAATGGGCTTTCCAACCATGTAAATGAAATATCTTTATTTTTAAAAACGAATGCCATTGACGTCATGCTTATTTCTGAAACACACTTCACTAGCAAATCTTTTTTTAGAGTTATTGGATACGACACAGTAAGAGCTGACCATCCGTCAGATAGAGCTCATGGAGGTGCTGCAATTATTGTAAAGCAGGGCCTTAAATTCCAAATAATGGACAGTACTAGGGAAAACGCTATGCAGGCTGCCACAATTGAGATTAAATGTATGCACGCAGATGTATCAATAACAGCGATTTATCTCCCACCAAGATTCACAATAAAAGAACTCGATTTTAAAAACTTTTTCCAAGGACTAGGAACAAAGTTTATCGTGGGAGGCGACTTCAATGCCAAACATCCATGGTGGGGATCCAGATTGACTAACCCAAAGGGATCGGAGTTATACAAATGCATACGAAACAATAACATAACAACTTTGTCAACTGGTGTGCCTACATACTGGCCAACTGATAGTCGAAAAATTCCTGATTTGATTGATTTCGTAGTATTCTCTGGAATCTCAAAATCACACATGCGAGTAATGGAGAGCTTTGACCTTAACTCAGATCATTCTCCAATAATAGCAACTTACAGCACCATAGCCCATATGCTGGAAAAGCCCTATAAAGTCATTACAGCCTCTACAGACATTAATGCATTTAAAAGCTATTTAGACTCAGCTATAAGCCTGGGCATTTCGTTAAAAACAGGAGAGGAGATAGACTATGCTGTGGAGCTTTTCACAAATACAATTCATAAAGCGAGCTACAGAAGCACGAATCATGCTCTTATTCATCAACAACCAAACCAATTGTACCTTTCAACCGAACTTCGACAAAAAATACAAAATAAAAGAAATCTGCGAAAACAATGGCAAGAAACCCACTACCCTGCTGACAAAAGATTATACAACAAGGCTGCATCTGAGCTTAGAAAACTGTTGTCGAACTTACGTAATGAATCTCTAGCTGCGTATCTGAGAAACTTAGACCATAATTCCTGCAACAATGAATACAACCTATGGAGGGCGACTAAATACTTAAAGAGACCAGCTAAAAGAAACATAAATATTCGCAAAAGCAATGGAACTTGGTGTAGGTCCAATAATGAACAAGCGGAAGCATTTGCACAACATCTGCATTCTGTGTTTCAGCCAAACGATATAAATAATTATATAACAGAGACTGAAGTAGAAAAATTCCTTGAGTCACCCTGCCAAATGAGCTTGCCTATTAAAAGCATCAAATATGAAGAAGTTGTGACAGAAATCAAATGCTTGAACAATAAAAAAGCACCAGGCCCTGATAAAATAGACGGCATCACCCTAAAAAATTTACCACCAAAATGCATTCGGTTTCTCACTCTTGTATTTAACGCGATTCTCAGACTAGACCACTTTCCAAGTCAATGGAAATGTGCAGAGATCATTATGATCCTAAAGCCAAGCAAAGTAGAAACGGAATTGACTTCATACCGTCCCATTAGTCTGTTGACAATATTCTCGAAAGTGTTTGAAAAAATACTATTGAAGAGAATGTTGCCAATTTTGGACGAACTTTCCATCATTCCTGAATACCAATTCGGATTCAGGAGAGGTCACGGGACCCCTGAGCAATGTCACAGGGTCATTAATGATATAGTTTCAGCATTTGAAAACAAGAAATACTGCACTGCTGCATTTCTTGATGTTCAACAAGCGTTTGATCGAGTCTGGCACAATGGTTTATTGTACAAGATAAAGAAATGGCTACCTGCTCCGTACTATTTATTAATCAAATCATATCTGACCAAAAGATGCTTTTACGTGCAGCAGAAAAACGAGACATCAACACTACTTCTCATCAACGCAGGCGTCCCACAAGGAAGCGTATTGGGACCAATTCTCTACACCCTATATACGGCCGACATGCCAGTTACAAACAACTGCACTGTTGCAACATATGCTGATGATACAGCTGTTTTAGCAACAAGCACATCTATTAATGAAGCTTCCGAACTCCTGCAGTGTGAGCTAAGCCTAATTGAAGACTGGTTCCTTCGATGGAAAATTAGAATCAACTCCCAGAAATCCGTCCAAATAACTTTTTCATTAAGACCAGGAAGCTGCCCAAATGTTACACTTAACGGCTCACCAATTCCACAAAGTATCTGTGTGAAGTATCTCGGCTTGCATCTCGACCGCAGGTTAACATGGAAAAACCACATTAGAGCAAAATGTCAACAACTCAGACTTAAAACACTAAAAATGTCCTGGTTGATAAGTAGAAAATCAGAAACCACTTTGGAAAACAAAATTCGCCTCTACAAATCCATACTGAAGCCTGTTTGGACCTACGCTATACAGCTCTGGGGAACTGCTAGCAACTCAAATATTGAGATACTTCAGCGTTACCAATCAAAAACTTTGAGACTCATTGTCAATGCTCCTTTTTACGTATCTAATGCAAATATTCACAAAGATCTTAATATTCCAACCATAAAAGAAGAAATAAATAAAACTAGTAAGAAATATATCGACAGACTCCACAACCACGAAAATAATTTAGCCTTAAGTCTAGCAGACAATAGTTTAACAGTAAGAAGACTGAAAAGATACCACATTCTCGATCTCCCCGATAGACAAATCCATAAAACTGAAAAGATGTTATATATAATAGCAGGGCTCATTGGAAAACTGCTATTTCTGTTAATTTAATATTAATTATACAATTTACTTTTTGTTTAAACAAACAGATTGTAAATAAATAGAGACTAAAAAAAAAAAAAATATTCAAAGATCAATATGAAAATTCATTAAAAACTGCGTATCAATTTTCCGGAAAATTCACATTCCAGGGTGGAAAGTGGGTGGTAAAAAGACCAAAGTTGAGTTCTTAATAACTGCATACCAATTTTCCGGAAAATTCACCCCCTGGGTGGAAAGTGGGTGGTAAGCAGGGCGAAAGTTGAGCGCTTATGTGATTTTCTTCGAGCTCATATTCAAAGATCAATATGAAAATTCATTTAAAACTGCAAGCCAATTTTCTGGAAAATTCACATTCCCAGGTGGAAAGTGGGTGGTAAAAAGACCAAAGTTGAGTTCTTATGTGACTTTCTTCGAACTCATATTCAAAGATCAATATGAAAATTCATTAAAAACTGTGTATCAATTTTCCGGAAAATTCACATTCCAGGGTGGAAAGTGGGTGGTAAAAAGACCAAAGTTGAGTTCTTAATAACTGCATACCAATTTTCCGAAAAGTTCACATTCCAGGGTAGAAAGTGGGTGGTAAAATGACCAAAGTTGAGTTCTTATGTGATTTTCTTCGAACTCATATTCAAAGATCAATATGAAAGTTCATTAATAACTGAATACCAATTTTCCGGAAAGTTCACATTCCAGGGTGGAAATTGGGTGGTAAAATGACCAAAGTTTAGTTCTTATGTGAGTTTCTTCGAGCTCATATTCAAAGATCAATATGAAAGTTCATTTAAAACTGCACACCAATTTTCCGGAAAGTTTACATTCCAGGGTAGAAAGTGGGTGGTCAAATGACCAAAGTTGAGTTCTTATGTGATTTTCTTCGAACTCATATTCAAAGATCAATATGAAAGTTCATTTAAAACTGCACACCAATTTTCCGGAAAGTTTACATTCCAGGGTAGAAAGTGGGTGGTCAAATGACCAAAGTTGAGTTCTTATGTGATTTTCTTCGAACTCATATTCAAAGATCAATATGAAAGTTCATTAATAACTGAATACCAATTTTCCGGAAAGTTCACATTCCAGGGTGGAAATTGGGTGGTAAAATGACCAAAGTTGAGTTCTTATGTGATTTTCTTCGAACTCATATTCAAAGATCAATATGAAAATTCATTAAAAACTGCATACCAATTTTAAGGAAAATTCACATTCCCGGGTAGAAAATGGCTGGTAAACGGAGCGAAAGTTGAGTTCTTATGCGATTTGCTTCGAACTCATATTCAAAGATCAATATGAAAGTTCATTAATAACTGAATACCAATTTTCCGGAAAGTTCACATTCCAGGGTAGAAAGTGGGTGGTCAAATGAACAAAGTTGATTTCTTATGTGATTTTCTTCGAACTCATATTCAAAGATCAATATGAAAATTCATTAAAAACTCCGTATCAATTTTCCGGAAAATTCACACTCCAGGGTGGAAAGTGGGTGATAAAAAGACCAAAGTTGAGTTCTTAATAACTGCATACCAATTTTCCGGAAAATTCACCCCCTGGGTGGAAAGTGGGTGGTAAGCAGGGCGAAAGTTGAGCGCTTATGTGATTTTCTTCGAACTCATATTCAAAGATCAATATGAAAATTCATTTAAAACTGCAAGCCAATTTTCTGGAAAATTCACATTCCCAGGTGGAAAGTGGGTGGTAAAAAGACCAAAGTTGAGTTCTTATGTGATTTTCTTCGAACTCATATTCAAAAATCAATATGAAAGTTCATTTAAAACTGCACACCAATTTTCCGGAAAGTTCACATTCCAGGGTAGAAAGTGGGTGGTCAAATGACCAAAGTTGAGTTCTTATGTGATTTTCTTCGAACTCATATTAAAAGATCAATATGAAAATTCATTAAAAGCTGCATATCAATTTTCCGGAAAATTCACTTTCCAGAGTGGAAAGTGGGTGGTAACAAGACCAACGTTGAGTTTCTATGTGATTTTCTTCGAACTCATATTCAAAGATCAATATCAAAGTTCATTAAAAACTACACAAAAATTTTCCGGAAAGTTCATATTCCAGGGTGCAAAGTGGGTGGTAAAAAGATCAAAGTTGAGTTCTTATGTGATTTCTTCGAACTCATATGCAAAGATCAATATAAAAATTCATTTAAAACTGCATACCAATTTTCCGGAAAATTCACCCCTGGGTGGAAAGTGAGTGGCAAGCAGGGCGAAAGTTTGGTTCTTATGTGATTTATTCCAAACTCATTTTCAAAGATCAATATGAAAATTAGTTAAAACCTGCATACCAATTTTCTAGAAAATTCACATTTCCGGGTGGAAAGTGGGTGGCAAAAATGCCAAAGTTAAGTTGTTATGCGATTTGCATCGAACTCATTTTCAAATATAAATATGAAAATTCATTAAAAACTGAATACCAATTTTCCGGAAAGTTCACATTCCAGGGTAGAAAGTGGGTGGTCAAATGACCAAAGTTGAGTTCTTATGTGATTTTCTTCGAACTCATATTAAAAGATCAATATGAAAATTCATTAAAAACTGCATACCAATTTTCCGGAAAGTTCACATTCCAGGGTAGAAAGTGGGTGGTCAAATGACCAAAGTTGAGTTCTTATGTGATTTTCTTCGAACTCATATTCAAAGATCAATATGAAAATTCATTAAAAACTGCCTATCAATTTTCCGAAAAATTCACATTCCAGTGTGGAAAATGGGTGGTAAAAAGACCAAAGTTGAGTTCTTAATAACTGCATACCAATTTTCCGGAAAATTCACCCTCTGGGTGGAAAGTGGGTGGTAAGCAGGGCGAAAGCTGAGCGCTTATGTGATTTTCTTCGAACTCATATTCAAAGATCAATATGAAAATTCATTTAAGACTGCAAGCCAATTTTCTGAAAAATTCACATTCCCAGGTGGAAAGTGGGTGGTAAAAAGACCAAAGTTGAGTTCTTATGTGATTTTCTTCGAACTCATATTCAAAAATCAATATCAAAGTTCATTAATAACTGAATACCAATTTTCCGGAAAGTTCACATTCCAGGGTAGAAAGTAGGTGGTCAAATGACCAAAGTTGAGTTCTTATGTGATTTTCTTCGAACTCATATTCAAAGATCAATATGAAAATTCATTAAAAACTGCATACCAATTTTCCGGAAAATTCACCCCCTGGGTGGAAAGTGGGTGGTAAGCAGGGGAAAGTTGAGCTCTCATGTGATTTTCTTCGAACTCATATTCAAAGATCAATATGAAAATTCATTTAAAACTGCAAGCCAATTTTCTGGAAAATTGTGGAAAGTGGGTGGTAAAAAGACCAAAGTTGAGTTCTTATGTGATTTTTTTCGAACTCATATTCAAAGATCAATATGAAAGTTCATTAATAACTGAATACTAATTTTCCGGAAAGTTCACATTCCAGGGTAGAAAGTGGGTGGTCAAATGACCAAAGTTGAGTTCTTATGTGATTTTCTTCGAACTCATATTAAAAGATCAATATGAAATTTCATTTAAAACAGCATACCGATTTTCCGGAAAGTTCACATTCCCGGGTGGAAAGTGGCTGGTAAGCAGGGCAAAAATTGGGCTCTTATGCGATTTGCTTCAAGCTCATTTTCTAAGATCAAGATGAAAGTTCATTAAAACAACACACCAATTTTCCGGAAAAATCACATTACCAGGTGGAAAGTGGTTGGTAAAAAGCCCATGGTTGAGTTCTTATGCGATTTGCTTCAAACTCATTTTCAAAGATCAATATGAAAATTCATTAAAAACTGCACACCAATTTTTCGGAAAATTCACATTCCAGGGTGGAAAATGGGTGGTAAAAAGACCAAAGTTGAGTTCTTATGTGATTTTCTTCGAACTCATATTCAAAGATCAATATGAAAGTTCATTAATAACCGAATACCAATTTTCTGGAAAATTCACATTCCAGGGTGAAAAGTGGGTGGTAAAAAGACCACAGTTGAGTTCTTATGTGATTTTCTTCGAACTCATATTCAAAGATCAATATGAAAGTTCATTAATAGCTGAATACCAATTTTTCGGAAAGTTCACATTCCAGGGTAGAAAGTGGGTGGTCAAATGACCAAAGTTGAGTTCTTATGTGATTTTCTTCGAACTCATATTCAAAGATCGATATGAAAATTCATTTAAAACAGCATACCAATTTTCCGGAAAGTGCACATTCCCGGGTGGAAAGTGGCTGGTAAGCAGGGCGAAAGTTGGGTTCTTTTGCGATTGGCTTCAAACTCATTTTCTAAGATAAAGATGAAAGTTCATTAAAGCAACACACCAATTTTCCGGAAAATTCACATTCCCGGGTGGAAAGTGGGTGGTAAGCAGGGCGAAAGTTGAGCTCTTATGCGATTTGCTTCGAACTCATATTCAAAGATAAATATATAAGTTCATTAATAACTGAATACCAATTTTCCGGAAAGTTCACATTCCAGGGTAGAAAGTGGGTGGTCAAATGTCCAAAGTTGAGTTCTTATGTGATTTTCTTCGAACTCATTATTAAAAGATAAATATGAAAATTCATTAAAAACTGCATATCAATTTTCCGAAAAATTCACATTCCAGTGTGGAAAATGGGTGGTAAAAAGACCACAGTTGAGTTTTTAATAACTGCATACCAATTTTCCGGAAAGTTCACATTCCAGGGTAGAAAGTGGGTGGTCAAATGACAAAAGTTGAGTTCTTATGTGATTTTCTTCGAACTCATATTCAAAGATCAATATGAAAATTCATTAAAATCTGGGTAGAAAGTGGGTGGTCAAATGACCAAAGTTGAGTTCTTAATAACTGCATACCAATTTTCCGGAAAGTTCACATTCCAGGGTAGAAAGTGGGTGGTCAAATGACCAAAGTTGAGTTCTTATGTGATTTTCTTCGAACTCATATTCAAAGATCAATATGAAAATTCATTAAAATCTGCATACCAATTTTCCGGAAAATTCGCATTTCAGGGTTGAAAGTGGGTGGTCAATGTTATATTGGCGAAAGTTGAGTTCTTATGCGATTTTCTTCGAACTCATATGCTAAGATCAATATGAAATTTCATTTAAAGCTGCATACCAATTTTCCGGAAAATTCACATTCCCAGGTGGAAAGTGGGTGGTAAGCAGGGCGAAAGTTGAGTTCTTATGCGATTTTCTTCGAACTCATATCCAAAGATCAATATAAAATTTCATTTAAAACAGCATACCAATTTTCCGGAAAGTTCACATTCCCGGGTGGATAGTGGCTGGTAAGCAGGGCGAAAGTTGGGCTCTTATGCGATTTGCTTCAAACTCATTTTCTAAGATCAAGATGAAAGTTCATTAAAACAACACACCAATTTTCCGGAAAAAACACATTACCAAATGGAAAGTGGTTGGTAAAAAGCCCATGGTTGAGTTCTTATGCGATTTGCTTCAAACTCATTTTCAAAGATCAATATGAAAATTCATTAAAAACTGCACACCAATTTTTCGGAAAATTCACATTCCAGGGTGGAAAATGGGTGGTAAAAAGACCAAAGTTGAGTTCTTATGTGATTTTCTTCGAACTCATATTCAAAGATCAATATGAAAGTTCATTAATAACTGAATACCAATTTTCCGGAAAATTCACATTCCAGGGTGAAAAGTGGGTGGTAAAAAGACCACAGTTGAGTTCTTATGTGATTTTCTTCTTACTCATATTCAAAGATCAATATGAAAGTTCATCAATAACTGAATACCAATTTTCCGGAAAGTTCACATTCCAGGGTAGAAAGTGGGTGGTCAAATGACCAAAGTTGAGTTCTTATGTGATTTTCTTCGAACTCATATTAAAAGATCAATATGAAATTTCATTTAAAACAGCATACCAATTTTCCGGAAAGTTCACATTCCCGGGTGGAAAGTGGCTGGTAAGCAGGGCGAAAATTGGGCTCTTATGCGATTTGCTTCAAACTCATTTTCTAAGATCAAGATGAAAGTTCATTAAAACAACACACCAATTTTCCGGGAAAATCACATTACCAGGTGGAAAGTGGTTGGTAAAAAGCCCATGGTTGAGTTCTTATGCGATTTGCTTCAAACTCATTTTCAAAGATCAATATGAAAATTCATTAAAAACTGCACACCAATTTTTCGGAAAATTCACATTCCAGGGTGGAAAATGGGTGGTAAAAAGACCAAAGTTGAGTTCTTATGTGATTTTCTTCGAACTCATATTCAAAGATCAATATGAAAGTTCATTAATAACCGAATACCAATTTTCTGGAAAATTCACATTCCAGGGTGAAAAGTGGGTGGTAAAAAGACCACAGTTGAGTTCTTATGTGATTTTCTTCGAACTCATATTCAAAGATCAATATGAAAGTTCATTAATAGCTGAATACCAATTTTTCGGAAAGTTCACATTCCAGGGTAGAAAGTGGGTGGTCAAATGACCAAAGTTGAGTTCTTATGTGATTTTCTTCGAACTCATATTCAAAGATCGATATGAAAATTCATTTAAAACAGCATACCAATTTTCCGGAAAGTGCACATTCCCGGGTGGAAAGTGGCTGGTAAGCAGGGCGAAAGTTGGGTTCTTTTGCGATTTGCTTCAAACTCATTTTCTAAGATAAAGATGAAAGTTCATTAAAGCAACACACCAATTTTCCGGAAAATTCACATTCCCGGGTGGAAAGTGGGTGGTAAGCAGGGCGAAAGTTGAGCTCTTATGCGATTTGCTTCGAACTCATATTCAAAGATAAATATATAAGTTCATTAATAACTGAATACCAATTTTCCGGAAAGTTCACATTCCAGGGTAGAAAGTGGGTGGTCAAATGTCCAAAGTTGAGTTCTTATGTGATTTTCTTCGAACTCATTATTAAAAGATAAATATGAAAATTCATTAAAAACTGCATATCAATTTTCCGAAAAATTCACATTCCAGTGTGGAAAATGGGTGGTAAAAAGACCACAGTTGAGTTTTTAATAACTGCATACCAATTTTCCGGAAAGTTCACATTCCAGGGTAGAAAGTGGGTGGTCAAATGACCAAAGTTGAGTTCTTATGTGATTTTCTTCGAACTCATATTCAAAGATCAATATGAAAATTCATTAAAATCTGGGTAGAAAGTGGGTGGTCAAATGACCAAAGTTGAGTTCTTAATAACTGCATACCAATTTTCCGGAAAGTTCACATTCCAGGGTAGAAAGTGGGTGGTCAAATGACCAAAGTTGAGTTCTTATGTGATTTTCTTCGAACTCATATTCAAAGATCAATATGAAAATTCATTAAAATCTGCATACCAATTTTCCGGAAAATTCGCATTTCAGGGTTGAAAGTGGGTGGTCAATGTTATATTGGCGAAAGTTGAGTTCTTATGCGATTTTCTTCGAACTCATATGCTAAGATCAATATGAAATTTAATTTAAAACTGCATACCAATTTTCCGGAAAATTCACATTCCCAGGTGGAAAGTGGGTGGTAAGCAGGGCGAAAGTTGAGTTCTTATGCGATTTTCTTCGAACTCATATCCAAAGATCAATATGAAATTTCATTTAAAACAGCATACCAATTTTCCGGAAAGTTCACATTCCCGGGTGGATAGTGGCTGGTAAGCAGGGCGAAAGTTGGGCTCTTATGCGATTTGCTTCAAACTCATTTTCTAAGATCAAGATGAAAGTTCATTAAAACAACACACCAATTTTCCGGAAAAAACACATTACCAAATGGAAAGTGGTTGGTAAAAAGCCCATGGTTGAGTTCTTATGCGATTTGCTTCAAACTCATTTTCAAAGATCAATATGAAAATTCATTAAAAACTGCACACCAATTTTTCGGAAAATTCACATTCCAGGGTGGAAAATGGGTGGTAAAAAGACCAAAGTTGAGTTCTTATGTGATTTTCTTCGAACTCATATTCAAAGATCAATATGAAAGTTCATTAATAACTGAATACCAATTTTCCGGAAAATTCACATTCCAGGGTGAAAAGTGGGTGGTAAAAAGACCACAGTTGAGTTCTTATGTGATTTTCTTCGAACTCATATTCAAAGATCAATATGAAAGTGGGTGGTCAAATGACCAAAGTTGAGTTCTTATGTGATTTTCTTCGAACTCATATTCAAACATCGATATGAAAATTCATGTAAAACAGCATACCAATTTTCCGGAAAGTTCACATTCCTGGGTGGAAAGTGGCTGGTAAGCAGGGCGAAAGTTGGGTTCTTTTGCGATTTGCTTCAAACTCATTTTCTAAGATAAAGATGAAAGTTCATCAAAACAACACACCAATTTTCCGGAAAATTCACATTCCCGGGTGGAAAGTGGGTGGTAAGCAGGGCGAAAGTTGAGCTCTTATGCGATTTGCTTCGAACTCATATTCAAAGATCAATATGTAAGTTCATTAATAACTGAATACCAATTTTCCGGAAAGTTCACATTCCAGGGTAGAAAGTGGGTGGTCAAATGTCCAAAGTTGAGTTCTTATGTGATTTTCTTCGAACTTATTATTTAAAGATAAATATGAAAATTCATTAAAAACTGCATACCAATTTCTCGGAAAATTAACATTTCCGGGTGGAAAGTAGGTGGTAAAAATGCCTAAGTTGAGAACGTATTTGATTTTCGTTGAACTCATATTCAAAGATCAATATGAAAATTCATTAAAAGCTGCATATAAATTTTCCGGAAAATTCACTTTCCAGGGTGGATAGTGGGTGGTTACAAGACCAACGTTGAGTTTCTATGTGATTTTCTTCGAACTCATATTCAAAGATCAATATCAAAGTTCATTAAAAACTACACAAAAATTTTCCGGAAAGTTCATATTCCAGGGTGCAAAGTGGGTGGTAAAAAGATCAAAGTTGAGTTCTTATGTGATTTCTTCGAACTCATATGCAAAGATCAATATAAAATTTCATTAAAAACTGCATACCAAATTTCCGGAAAATTCACCCCTGGGTGGAAAGTGGGTGGCAAGCAGGGCGAAAGTTGAGTTCTTCTGCGATTTTCTTCGAACTCATATCCAAAGATCAATATGAAATTTCATTTAAAACAGCATACCAATTTTCCGGAAAGTTCACATTCCAGGGTGGAAAGTGGGTGGTAAGCAGGGCGAAAGTTGAGCTCTCATGTGATTTTCTTCGAACTCATATTCAAAGATCAATATGAAAATTCATTAAAACCTGCATACCAATTTTCCGAAAAATTCGCATTTCAGGGTTGAAAGTGCGTGGTCAATGTAATATTGGCGAAAGTTGAGTTCTTATGCGATTTTCTCCGAACTCATATGCAAAGATCAATATAAAATTTCATTAAAAACTGCATACCAAATTTCCGGAAAATTCACCCCTGGGTGGAAAGTGGGTGGCAAGCAGGGCGAAAGTTGAGTTCTTCTGCGATTTTCTTCGAACTCATATCCAAAGATCAATATGAAATTTCATTTAAAACAGCATACCAATTTTCCGGAAAGTTCACATTCCAGGGTGGAAAGTGGGTGGTAAGCAGGGCGAAAGTTGAGCTCTCATGTGATTTTCTTCGAACTCATATTCAAAGATCAATATGAAAATTCATTAAAACCTGCATACCAATTTTCCGAAAAATTCGCATTTCAGGGTTGAAAGTGCGTGGTCAATGTAATATTGGCGAAAGTTGAGTTCTTATGCGATTTTCTCCGAACTCATATGCAAAGATCAATATAAAATTTCATTAAAAACTGCATACCAAATTTCCGGAAAATTCACCCCTGGGTGGAAAGTGGGTGGCAAGCAGGGCGAAAGTTGATTTCTTATGCGATTTTCTCCGAACTCAAATGCAAAGATCAATATAAAATTTCATTAAAAACAGCATACCAATTTTCCGGAAAGTTCACATTCCCGGGTGGAAAGTGGGTGGTAAAAAGACCACAGTTGAGTTCTTATGTGATTTTCTTCTTACTCATATTCAAAGATCAATATGAAAGTTCATTAATGACTGAATACCAATTTTCCGGAAAGTTCACATTCCAGGGTAGAAAGTGGGTGGTCAAATGACCAAAGTTGAGTTCTTATGTGATTTTCTTCGAACTCATATTAAAAGATCAATATGAAATTTCATTTAAAACAGCATACCAATTTTCCGGAAAGTTCACATTCCCGGGTGGAAAGTGGCTGGTAAGCAGGGCGAAAATTGGGCTCTTATGCGATTTGCTTCAAACTCATTTTCTAAGATCAAGATGAAAGTTCATTAAAACAACACACCAATTTTCCGGGAAAATCACATTACCAGGTGGAAAGTGGTTGGTAAAAAGCCCATGGTTGAGTTCTTATGCGATTTGCTTCAAACTCATTTTCAAAGATCAATATGAAAATTCATTAAAAACTGCACACCAATTTTTCGGAAAATTCACATTCCAGGGTGGAAAATGGGTGGTAAAAAGACCAAAGTTGAGTTCTTATGTGATTTTCTTCGAACTCATATTCAAAGATCAATATGAAAGTTCATTAATAACCGAATACCAATTTTCTGGAAAATTCACATTCCAGGGTGAAAAGTGGGTGGTAAAAAGACCACAGTTGAGTTCTTATGTGATTTTCTTCGAACTCATATTCAAAGATCAATATGAAAGTTCATTAATAGCTGAATACCAATTTTTCGGAAAGTTCACATTCCAGGGTAGAAAGTGGGTGGTCAAATGACCAAAGTTGAGTTCTTATGTGATTTTCTTCGAACTCATATTCAAAGATCGATATGAAAATTCATTTAAAACAGCATACCAATTTTCCGGAAAGTGCACATTCCCGGGTGGAAAGTGGCTGGTAAGCAGGGCGAAAGTTGGGTTCTTTTGCGATTTGCTTCAAACTCATTTTCTAAGATAAAGATGAAAGTTCATTAAAGCAACACACCAATTTTCCGGAAAATTCACATTCCCGGGTGGAAAGTGGGTGGTAAGCAGGGCGAAAGTTGAGCTCTTATGCGATTTGCTTCGAACTCATATTCAAAGATAAATATATAAGTTCATTAATAACTGAATACCAATTTTCCGGAAAGTTCACATTCCAGGGTAGAAAGTGGGTGGTCAAATGTCCAAAGTTGAGTTCTTATGTGATTTTCTTCGAACTCATTATTAAAAGATAAATATGAAAATTCATTAAAAACTGCATATCAATTTTCCGAAAAATTCACATTCCAGTGTGGAAAATGGGTGGTAAAAAGACCACAGTTGAGTTTTTAATAACTGCATACCAATTTTCCGGAAAGTTCACATTCCAGGGTAGAAAGTGGGTGGTCAAATGACCAAAGTTGAGTTCTTATGTGATTTTCTTCGAACTCATATTCAAAGATCAATATGAAAATTCATTAAAATCTGGGTAGAAAGTGGGTGGTCAAATGACCAAAGTTGAGTTCTTAATAACTGCATACCAATTTTCCGGAAAGTTCACATTCCAGGGTAGAAAGTGGGTGGTCAAATGACCAAAGTTGAGTTCTTATGTGATTTTCTTCGAACTCATATTCAAAGATCAATATGAAAATTCATTAAAATCTGCATACCAATTTTCCGGAAAATTCGCATTTCAGGGTTGAAAGTGGGTGGTCAATGTTATATTGGCGAAAGTTGAGTTCTTATGCGATTTTCTTCGAACTCATATGCTAAGATCAATATGAAATTTAATTTAAAACTGCATACCAATTTTCCGGAAAATTCACATTCCCAGGTGGAAAGTGGGTGGTAAGCAGGGCGAAAGTTGAGTTCTTATGCGATTTTCTTCGAACTCATATCCAAAGATCAATATGAAATTTCATTTAAAACAGCATACCAATTTTCCGGAAAGTTCACATTCCCGGGTGGATAGTGGCTGGTAAGCAGGGCGAAAGTTGGGCTCTTATGCGATTTGCTTCAAACTCATTTTCTAAGATCAAGATGAAAGTTCATTAAAACAACACACCAATTTTCCGGAAAAAACACATTACCAAATGGAAAGTGGTTGGTAAAAAGCCCATGGTTGAGTTCTTATGCGATTTGCTTCAAACTCATTTTCAAAGATCAATATGAAAATTCATTAAAAACTGCACACCAATTTTTCGGAAAATTCACATTCCAGGGTGGAAAATGGGTGGTAAAAAGACCAAAGTTGAGTTCTTATGTGATTTTCTTCGAACTCATATTCAAAGATCAATATGAAAGTTCATTAATAACTGAATACCAATTTTCCGGAAAATTCACATTCCAGGGTGAAAAGTGGGTGGTAAAAAGACCACAGTTGAGTTCTTATGTGATTTTCTTCGAACTCATATTCAAAGATCAATATGAAAGTGGGTGGTCAAATGACCAAAGTTGAGTTCTTATGTGATTTTCTTCGAACTCATATTCAAACATCGATATGAAAATTCATGTAAAACAGCATACCAATTTTCCGGAAAGTTCACATTCCTGGGTGGAAAGTGGCTGGTAAGCAGGGCGAAAGTTGGGTTCTTTTGCGATTTGCTTCAAACTCATTTTCTAAGATAAAGATGAAAGTTCATCAAAACAACACACCAATTTTCCGGAAAATTCACATTCCCGGGTGGAAAGTGGGTGGTAAGCAGGGCGAAAGTTGAGCTCTTATGCGATTTGCTTCGAACTCATATTCAAAGATCAATATGTAAGTTCATTAATAACTGAATACCAATTTTCCGGAAAGTTCACATTCCAGGGTAGAAAGTGGGTGGTCAAATGTCCAAAGTTGAGTTCTTATGTGATTTTCTTCGAACTTATTATTTAAAGATAAATATGAAAATTCATTAAAAACTGCATACCAATTTCTCGGAAAATTAACATTTCCGGGTGGAAAGTAGGTGGTAAAAATGCCTAAGTTGAGAACGTATTTGATTTTCGTTGAACTCATATTCAAAGATCAATATGAAAATTCATTAAAAGCTGCATATAAATTTTCCGGAAAATTCACTTTCCAGGGTGGATAGTGGGTGGTTACAAGACCAACGTTGAGTTTCTATGTGATTTTCTTCGAACTCATATTCAAAGATCAATATCAAAGTTCATTAAAAACTACACAAAAATTTTCCGGAAAGTTCATATTCCAGGGTGCAAAGTGGGTGGTAAAAAGATCAAAGTTGAGTTCTTATGTGATTTCTTCGAACTCATATGCAAAGATCAATATAAAATTTCATTAAAAACTGCATACCAAATTTCCGGAAAATTCACCCCTGGGTGGAAAGTGGGTGGCAAGCAGGGCGAAAGTTGAGTTCTTCTGCGATTTTCTTCGAACTCATATCCAAAGATCAATATGAAATTTCATTTAAAACAGCATACCAATTTTCCGGAAAGTTCACATTCCAGGGTGGAAAGTGGGTGGTAAGCAGGGCGAAAGTTGAGCTCTCATGTGATTTTCTTCGAACTCATATTCAAAGATCAATATGAAAATTCATTAAAACCTGCATACCAATTTTCCGAAAAATTCGCATTTCAGGGTTGAAAGTGCGTGGTCAATGTAATATTGGCGAAAGTTGAGTTCTTATGCGATTTTCTCCGAACTCATATGCAAAGATCAATATAAAATTTCATTAAAAACTGCATACCAAATTTCCGGAAAATTCACCCCTGGGTGGAAAGTGGGTGGCAAGCAGGGCGAAAGTTGAGTTCTTCTGCGATTTTCTTCGAACTCATATCCAAAGATCAATATGAAATTTCATTTAAAACAGCATACCAATTTTCCGGAAAGTTCACATTCCAGGGTGGAAAGTGGGTGGTAAGCAGGGCGAAAGTTGAGCTCTCATGTGATTTTCTTCGAACTCATATTCAAAGATCAATATGAAAATTCATTAAAACCTGCATACCAATTTTCCGAAAAATTCGCATTTCAGGGTTGAAAGTGCGTGGTCAATGTAATATTGGCGAAAGTTGAGTTCTTATGCGATTTTCTCCGAACTCATATGCAAAGATCAATATAAAATTTCATTAAAAACTGCATACCAAATTTCCGGAAAATTCACCCCTGGGTGGAAAGTGGGTGGCAAGCAGGGCGAAAGTTGATTTCTTATGCGATTTTCTCCGAACTCAAATGCAAAGATCAATATAAAATTTCATTAAAAACAGCATACCAATTTTCCGGAAAGTTCACATTCCCGGGTGGAAAGTGGGTGGTAAAAAGACCACAGTTGAGTTCTTATGTGATTTTCTTCTTACTCATATTCAAAGATCAATATGAAAGTTCATTAATGACTGAATACCAATTTTCCGGAAAGTTCACATTCCAGGGTAGAAAGTGGGTGGTCAAATGACCAAAGTTGAGTTCTTATGTGATTTTCTTCGAACTCATATTAAAAGATCAATATGAAATTTCATTTAAAACAGCATACCAATTTTCCAGAAAGTTCACATTCCCGGGTGGAAAGTGGCTGGTAAGCAGGGCGAAAATTGGGCTCTTATGCGATTTGCTTCAAACTCATTTTCTAAGATCAAGATGAAAGTTCATTAAAACAACACACCAATTTTCCGGGAAAATCACATTACCAGGTGGAAAGTGGTTGGTAAAAAGCCCATGGTTGAGTTCTTATGCGATTTGCTTCAAACTCATTTTCAAAGATCAATATGAAAATTCATTAAAAACTGCACACCAATTTTTCGGAAAATTCACATTCCAGGGTGGAAAATGGGTGGTAAAAAGACCAAAGTTGAGTTCTTATGTGATTTTCTTCGAACTCATATTCAAAGATCAATATGAAAGTTCATTAATAACCGAATACCAATTTTCTGGAAAATTCACATTCCAGGGTGAAAAGTGGGTGGTAAAAAGACCACAGTTGAGTTCTTATGTGATTTTCTTCGAACTCATATTCAAAGATCAATATGAAAGTTCATTAATAGCTGAATACCAATTTTTCGGAAAGTTCACATTCCAGGGTAGAAAGTGGGTGGTCAAATGACCAAAGTTGAGTTCTTATGTGATTTTCTTCGAACTCATATTCAAAGATCGATATGAAAATTCATTTAAAACAGCATACCAATTTTCCGGAAAGTGCACATTCCCGGGTGGAAAGTGGCTGGTAAGCAGGGCGAAAGTTGGGTTCTTTTGCGATTTGCTTCAAACTCATTTTCTAAGATAAAGATGAAAGTTCATTAAAGCAACACACCAATTTTCCGGAAAAAACACATTACCAAATGGAAAGTGGTTGGTAAAAAGCCCATGGTTGAGTTCTTATGCGATTTGCTTCAAACTCATTTTCAAAGATCAATATGAAAATTCATTAAAAACTGCACACCAATTTTTCGGAAAATTCACATTCCAGGGTGGAAAATGGGTGGTAAAAAGACCACAGTTGAGTTCTTATGTGATTTTCTTCTTACTCATATTCAAAGATCAATATGAAAGTTCATTAATGACTGAATACCAATTTTCCGGAAAGTTCACATTCCAGGGTAGAAAGTGGGTGGTCAAATGACCAAAGTTGAGTTCTTATGTGATTTTCTTCGAACTCATATTAAAAGATCAATATGAAATTTCATTTAAAACAGCATACCAATTTTCCAGAAAGTTCACATTCCCGGGTGGAAAGTGGCTGGTAAGCAGGGCGAAAATTGGGCTCTTATGCGATTTGCTTCAAACTCATTTTCTAAGATCAAGATGAAAGTTCATTAAAACAACACACCAATTTTCCGGGAAAATCACATTACCAGGTGGAAAGTGGTTGGTAAAAAGCCCATGGTTGAGTTCTTATGCGATTTGCTTCAAACTCATTTTCAAAGATCAATATGAAAATTCATTAAAAACTGCACACCAATTTTTCGGAAAATTCACATTCCAGGGTGGAAAATGGGTGGTAAAAAGACCACAGTTGAGTTCTTATGTGATTTTCTTCTTACTCATATTCAAAGATCAATATGAAAGTTCATTAATGACTGAATACCAATTTTCCGGAAAGTTCACATTCCAGGGTAGAAAGTGGGTGGTCAAATGACCAAAGTTGAGTTCTTATGTGATTTTCTTCGAACTCATATTAAAAGATCAATATGAAATTTCATTTAAAACAGCATACCAATTTTCCAGAAAGTTCACATTCCCGGGTGGAAAGTGGCTGGTAAGCAGGGCGAAAATTGGGCTCTTATGCGATTTGCTTCAAACTCATTTTCTAAGATCAAGATGAAAGTTCATTAAAACAACACACCAATTTTCCGGGAAAATCACATTACCAGGTGGAAAGTGGTTGGTAAAAAGCCCATGGTTGAGTTCTTATGCGATTTGCTTCAAACTCATTTTCAAAGATCAATATGAAAATTCATTAAAAACTGCACACCAATTTTTCGGAAAATTCACATTCCAGGGTGGAAAATGGGTGGTAAAAAGACCAAAGTTGAGTTCTTATGTGATTTTCTTCGAACTCATATTCAAAGATCAATATGAAAGTTCATTAATAACCGAATACCAATTTTCTGGAAAATTCACATTCCAGGGTGAAAAGTGGGTGGTAAAAAGACCACAGTTGAGTTCTTATGTGATTTTCTTCGAACTCATATTCAAAGATCAATATGAAAGTTCATTAATAGCTGAATACCAATTTTTCGGAAAGTTCACATTCCAGGGTAGAAAGTGGGTGGTCAAATGACCAAAGTTGAGTTCTTATGTGATTTTCTTCGAACTCATATTCAAAGATCGATATGAAAATTCATTTAAAACAGCATACCAATTTTCCGGAAAGTGCACATTCCCGGGTGGAAAGTGGGTGGTAAGCAGGGCGAAAGTTGAGCTCTTATGCGATTTGCTTCGAACTCATATTCAAAGATAAATATATAAGTTCATTAATAACTGAATACCAATTTTCCGGAAAGTTCACATTCCAGGGTAGAAAGTGGGTGGTCAAATGTCCAAAGTTGAGTTCTTATGTGATTTTCTTCGAACTCATTATTAAAAGATAAATATGAAAATTCATTAAAAACTGCATATCAATTTTCCGAAAAATTCACATTCCAGTGTGGAAAATGGGTGGTAAAAAGACCACAGTTGAGTTTTTAATAACTGCATACCAATTTTCCGGAAAGTTCACATTCCAGGGTAGAAAGTGGGTGGTCAAATGACCAAAGTTGAGTTCTTATGTGATTTTCTTCGAACTCATATTCAAAGATCAATATGAAAATTCATTAAAATCTGGGTAGAAAGTGGGTGGTCAAATGACCAAAGTTGAGTTCTTAATAACTGCATACCAATTTTCCGGAAAGTTCACATTCCAGGGTAGAAAGTGGGTGGTCAAATGACCAAAGTTGAGTTCTTATGTGATTTTCTTCGAACTCATATTCAAAGATCAATATGAAAATTCATTAAAATCTGCATACCAATTTTCCGGAAAATTCGCATTTCAGGGTTGAAAGTGGGTGGTCAATGTTATATTGGCGAAAGTTGAGTTCTTATGCGATTTTCTTCGAACTCATATGCTAAGATCAATATGAAATTTAATTTAAAACTGCATACCAATTTTCCGGAAAATTCACATTCCCAGGTGGAAAGTGGGTGGTAAGCAGGGCGAAAGTTGAGTTCTTATGCGATTTTCTTCGAACTCATATCCAAAGATCAATATGAAATTTCATTTAAAACAGCATACCAATTTTCCGGAAAGTTCACATTCCCGGGTGGATAGTGGCTGGTAAGCAGGGCGAAAGTTGGGCTCTTATGCGATTTGCTTCAAACTCACTTTCTAAGATCAAGATGAAAGTTCATTAAAACAACACACCAATTTTCCGGAAAAAACACATTACCAAATGGAAAGTGGTTGGTAAAAAGCCCATGGTTGAGTTCTTATGCGATTTGCTTCAAACTCATTTTCAAAGATCAATATGAAAATTCATTAAAAACTGCACACCAATTTTTCGGAAAATTCACATTCCAGGGTGGAAAATGGGTGGTAAAAAGACCAAAGTTGAGTTCTTATGTGATTTTCTTCGAACTCATATTCAAAGATCAATATGAAAGTTCATTAATAACTGAATACCAATTTTCCGGAAAATTCACATTCCAGGGTGAAAAGTGGGTGGTAAAAAGACCACAGTTGAGTTCTTATGTGATTTTCTTCGAACTCATATTCAAAGATCAATATGAAAGTTCATTAATAGCTGAATACCAATTTTCCGGAAAGTTCACATTCCAGGGTAGAAAGTGGGTGGTCAAATGACCAAAGTTGAGTTCTTATGTGATTTTCTTCGAACTCATATTCAAACATCGATATGAAAATTCATGTAAAACAGCATACCAATTTTCCGGAAAGTTCACATTCCTGGGTGGAAAGTGGCTGGTAAGCAGGGCGAAAGTTGGGTTCTTTTGCGATTTGCTTCAAACTCATTTTCTAAGATAAAGATGAAAGTTCATCAAAACAACACACCAATTTTCCGGAAAATTCACATTCCCGGGTGGAAAGTGGGTGGTAAGCAGGGCGAAAGTTGAGCTCTTATGCGATTTGCTTCGAACTCATATTCAAAGATCAATATGTAAGTTCATTAATAACTGAATACCAATTTTCCGGAAAGTTCACATTCCAGGGTAGAAAGTGGGTGGTCAAATGTCCAAAGTTGAGTTCTTATGTGATTTTCTTCGAACTCATATTCAAAGATCAATATGAAAGTTCATTAATAACCGAATACCAATTTTCTGGAAAATTCACATTCCAGGGTGAAAAGTGGGTGGTAAAAAGACCACAGTTGAGTTCTTATGTGATTTTCTTCGAACTCATATTCAAAGATCAATATGAAAGTTCATTAATAGCTGAATACCAATTTTTCGGAAAGTTCACATTCCAGGGTAGAAAGTGGGTGGTCAAATGACCAAAGTTGAGTTCTTATGTGATTTTCTTCGAACTCATATTCAAAGATCGATATGAAAATTCATTTAAAACAGCATACCAATTTTCCGGAAAGTGCACATTCCCGGGTGGAAAGTGGCTGGTAAGCAGGGCGAAAGTTGGGTTCTTTTGCGATTTGCTTCAAACTCATTTTCTAAGATAAAGATGAAAGTTCATCAAAACAACACACCAATTTTCCGGAAAATTCACATTCCCGGGTGGAAAGTGGGTGGTAAGCAGGGCGAAAGTTGAGCTCTTATGCGATTTGCTTCGAACTCATATTCAAAGATCAATATGTAAGTTCATTAATAACTGAATACCAATTTTCCGGAAAGTTCACATTCCAGGGTAGAAAGTGGGTGGTCAAATGTCCAAAGTTGAGTTCTTATGTGATTTTCTTCGAACTTATTATTTAAAGATAAATATGAAAATTCATTAAAAACTGCATACCAATTTCTCGGAAAATTAACATTTCCGGGTGGAAAGTAGGTGGTAAAAATGCCTAAGTTGAGAACGTATTTGATTTTCGTTGAACTCATATTCAAAGATCAATATGAAAATTCATTAAAAGCTGCATATAAATTTTCCGGAAAATTCACTTTCCAGGGTGGATAGTGGGTGGTTACAAGACCAACGTTGAGTTTCTATGTGATTTTCTAAGAACTCATATTCAAAGATCAATATCAAAGTTCATTAAAAACTACACAAAAATTTTCCGGAAAGTTCATATTCCAGGGTGCAAAGTGGGTGGTAAAAAGATCAAAGTTGAGTTCTTATGTGATTTCTTCGAACTCATATGCAAAGATCAATATAAAATTTCATTAAAAACTGCATACCAAATTTCCGGAAAATTCACCCCTGGGTGGAAAGTGGGTGGCAAGCAGGGCGAAAGTTGAGTTCTTATGCGATTTTCTCCGAACTCATATGCAATGATCAATATAAAATTTCATTAAAAACTGCATACCAAATTTCCGGAAAATTCACCCCTGGGTGGAAAGTGGGTGGCAAGCAGGGCGAAAGTTGATTTCTTATGCGATTTTCTCCGAACTCAAATGCAAAGATCAATATAAAATTTCATTAAAAACTGCATACCAAATTTCCGGAAAATTCACCCCTGGGTGGAAAGTGGGTGGTAAGCAGAGCGAAAGTTGAGTTCTTCTGCGATTTTCTTCGAACTCATATCCAAAGATCAATATGAAATTTCATTTAAAACAGCATACCAATTTTCCGGAAAGTTCACATTCCAGGGTGGAAAGTGGGTGGTAAGCAGGGCGAAAGTTGAGCTCTTATGTGATTTTCTTCGAACTCATATTCAAAGATCAATATGAAAATTCATTTAAAACTGTTTACCAATTTTCTGGAAAATTCACATTCCCAGGTGGAAAGTGGGTGGTAAAAAGACCAAAGTTGAGTTCTTATGTGATTTTCTTCGAACTCATATTCAAAGATCAATATGAAAGTTCATTAATAACTGAATACCAATTTTCCGGAAAGTTCACATTCCAGGGTAGAAAGTGGGTGGTCAAATGACCAAAGTTGAGTTCTTAAGTGACTTTCTTCGAACTCATATTCAAAGATCAATATGAAAATTCATTAAAAACTGCATATCAATTTTCCGAAAAATGCACATTCAAGGGTGGAAAGTGGGTGGTAAAAAGACCACAGTTGAGTTCTTAATAACTGCATAGCAATTTTCCGGAAAGTTCACATTCCAGGGTAGAAAGTGGGTGGTCAAATGACCAAAGTTGAGTTTTTATGTGATTTTCTTCGAACTCATATTCAAAGATTAATGTGAAAATTCATTAAAAACTGCATATCAATTTTGCGGAAAATTCACATTCCAGGGTGGAAAGTGGGTGGTAAGCAGGGCGAAAGTTGAGCTCTTATGTGATTTTCTTCAAACTCATATTCAAAGATCAATATGAAATGGTTACAAGACCAACGTTGAGTTCTTATGTGATTTTCTTCGAACTCATATTCAAAGATCAATATCAAAGTTCATTAAAAACTGCACACAAATTTTCCGGAAAGTTCATATTCCAGGGTGGAAAGTGGATGTGATTATGTGATTTCTTCGAACTCATATGCAAAGATCAATATGAAAATTCATTTAAAACTGCATACCAATTTTCCGGAAAATTCACCCCTGGGTGGAAAGTGGGTGGCAATCAGGGCGAAAGTTTAGTTGTTATGTGATTTATTCCAAACTCATTTTCAAAGATCAATATGAAAATTCATTAAAAACTGCTTCCCAATTTTCCGGAAAATTCACATTTCCGGGTGGAAATTGTTTGGCAAAAATGCCAAAGTTGAGTTTTTGTGCGATTTGATTCAAACTCATTTTCAAAGATCAATATGAAAATTCATTCAAAACTGCATACCAATTTACCGGAAAATTCACATTATCGGGTGGAAAGTGGTTGGTAACCAGGGCGAAAGTTGAGTTCGATTTGTTCCAATTTCAATTTCAAAGATCTATATGAAAATTTATTTAAAACTGCATACCAATTTTGCTGAAAATTCAAATTCCAGGGTTGAAAGTGGGTGGTTAAAAGACCGAAGTTTAGTTCTTATGTGATTTTCTTCGAACTCATATTCAAAGATCAATATGAAAATTCATTAAAAACTGCTTACCAATTTTCCGGAAAATTCACACCTCTGGATGGAAAGTGGGTGGTAAATAGAGCGAAAGTTGAGTTCTTATGCGACTTGCTTCAAACTAATTTTCAAAGATCCATATGATTTCAATTTTTTGTATCCCCAAAAATATTGAACGACTTTTAGATCGGATGCAAGATCAAAATGAATTGTAAATTTACGTTTCTTGGTTTAAAAATTCGATTTTAAATTTCTCAACGTTCTGTATCCCCAAAAATATTGTACGACTTTTAGATCGGATGTAACATCAAAATGAATTCTAAATTTAGAATTAATCCCATATTTTGTCTCCTGAGATAGAGCTATGAAACTTGGTACATAAATTCCTTATAAAATTCCTCAACTTTCTGTATCCCCGAAAATATTGTGCGACTTTTAGATCGGATGCAACATCAAAATGAATTGTAAATTTATGTTTCATCACATATTTTGTCTCCTGAGCGAGATAGAGTTATGAGCCTTAGTATAAAAATTCCTTGGAAAATTCCTCAACTTTCTGTATCCCCGAAAATATATTACGACTTTAAGATCGGGTGTTACATCAAAATGAATTGTTCATTTACGTTCTATCGTAAAAAATTCGATTTAAAATTCCTCAAATTTTTGTATCCCCTTTTAGATCAGTTGTTACATCAAAATGAATTGTACATTAACGTTATATCGTATAAAAATTCGATTTCAAATTCCTCAACTTTTTGTATCTCCGAAAATACTGTACGACTTTTAGATCGGGTGTAAGTCTCTTGAGCGAGATAGACCTATGAAACTTGGTCAAAAAAATTCGATTTAAATCCTCAAATTTCTGTATCCCCGAAAATATTGTACGACTTTTAGATCGGATGCAACATCAAAATGAATTGTAAATTTACGTTTCCACGCATATTTCGGCTCCTAAATGATAAAGAGCTATGAAACTTGTTATTAAAATTCGGTTTAAAATTCCTCAACTTTCTGTATCTCCGAAAGTATTGTACGACTTTTAGATCGAATGCAACATAAAAATGAATTGTAAACTTACGTTTTATTGTAAAAAATTCGATTTATAATTCCTCATATTTCTGTATCCCCTTTTAGATCGGGTGTTACATCAAAATGAATTGTACATTTACGTAATATCATATAAAAATTCGATTTCAAACTCCCCAAATTTTTGTATCCCCGAAAATACTGTACGACTCTTAGATCGGGTGTTACATCAAAATTATTTGTACATTTATGTTTCATCACATATTTTGTCTCCTGAGCGAGATAGAGTTATGAGCCTTAGTATAAAAATTCCTTGGAAAATATTGTACGACTTTTAGATCCGATGCAACATCAAAATGAAGTGAACAGTTACGTTTTATCGCATATTTTGTCTCCTTCGCGAGATAGAGCTATGATACTTGGTATAAAAATTCGATTTCAAATTCCTCAACTTTCTGTATCCCCGAAAATATATTACGACTTTTAGATTGGGTGTAACATCAAAATGAATTGTACATTTACGTTCTATCGTAAAAAATTCGATTTAAAATTCCTCAAATTTTTGTATCCCCTTTTAGATCAGTTGTTACATCAAAATGAATTGTACATTAACGTTATATCGTATACAAATTCGATTTCAAATTCCTCAACTTTTTGTATCTCCGAAAATACTGTACGACTTTTAGATCGGGTGTAAGTCTCTTGAGCGAGATAGACCTATGAAACTTGGTCAAAAAAATTCGATTTAAATCCTCAAATTTCTGTATCCCCGAAAATATTGTACGACTTTTAGATCGGGTGTTACATCAAAATGAATTGTACATTTACGTTTCATCGCATATTTTGTCTAATGAGCGAGATAGAGTTATGAGCCTTAGTATAAAAATTCCTTGGAAAATATTGTACGACTTTTAGATCCGATGCAACATCAAAATGAAGTGAACAGTTACGTTTTATCGCATATTTTGTCTCCTTCGCGAGATAGAGCTATGATACTTGGTATAAAAATTCGATTTTAAATTCCTCAACTTTCTGTATCCCCGAAAATATATTACGACTTTTAGATTGGGTGTAACATCAAAATGAATTGTACATTTACGTTCTATCGTAAAAAATTCGATTTAAAATTCCTCAAATTTTTGTATCCCCTTTTAGATCAGTTGTTACATCAAAATGAATTGTACATTAACGTTATATCGTATAAAAATTCGATTTCAAATTCCTCAACTTTTTGTATCTCCGAAAATACTGTACGACTTTTAGATCGGGTGTAAGTCTCTTGAGCGAGATAGACCTATGAAACTTGGTCAAAAAAATTCGATTTAAATCCTCAAATTTCTGTATCCCCGAAAATATTGTACGACTTTTAGATCGGGTGTTACATCAAAATGAATTGTACATTTACGTTTCATCGCATATTTTGTCTAATGAGCGAGATAGAGTTATGAGCGTTAGTATAAAAATTCCTTGGAAAATTCCTCAACTTTCTGTATCCCCGAATATATTGTACGACTTTTAGATCGGGTGTTACATCAAAATGATTTGTACATTTACGTTCTATCGTAAAAAATTCGATTTAAAATTCCTCAAATTTTTGTATCCCCTTTTAGATCTGGTGTTACATCAAAATGAATTGTACATTTACGTTATATCGTATAAAAATTCGATTTCAAATTCCCCAAATTTTTGTATCCCCGAAAATACTGTACGACTTTTAGATCGGGTGTTACATCAAAATGAATTGTTCATTTATGTTTCATCACATATTTTGTCTCCTGAGCGAGATAGAGTTATGAGCCTTAGTATAAAAATTCCTTGGAAAATTCCTCAATTTTCTGTATCCCCGAAAATATATTACGACTTTTAGATCGGGTGTTACATCAAAATGAATTGTTCATTTACGTTCTATCGTAAAAAATTCGATTTAAAATTCCTCATATTTCTGTATCCCCTTTTAGATCGGGTGTTACATCAAAATGAATTGTACATTTACGTAATATCGTATAAAAATTCGATTTCAAATTCCCCAAATTTTTGTATCCCCGAAAATACTGTACGACTTTTAGATTGGGTGTTACATCAAAATGAATTGTACATTAACGTTTCATCTCATATTTTGTCTAATGAGCGAGATAGAGTTATGAGCGTTAGTATAAAAATTCCTTGGAAAATTCCTCAACTTTCTGTATCCCCGAATATATTGTACGACTTTTAGATCGGGTGTTACATCAAAATGAATTGTACATTTACGTTCTATCGTAAAAAATTCGATTTAAAATTCCTCAAATTTTTGTATCCCCTTTTAGATCTGGTGTTACATCAAAATGAATTGTACATTTACGTTATATCGTATAAAAATTCGATTTAAAATTCCTCAACTTTTTGTATCCCCGAAAATATTGTACGACTTTTAGATCGGGTGTAAGTCTCTTGAGCGAGATAGACCTATGAAACTTGGTCAAAAAAATTCGATTTAAATCCTCAAATTTCTGTATCCCCGAAAATATTGTACGACTTTTAGATCGGATGCAACATCAAAATAAAGTGAACATTTACGTTTAATCGCATATTTTGTCTCCTTCGCGAGATAGAGCTATGATACTTGGTATAAAAATTCGATTTAAAATTCCTCAACTTTCTGTATCCCCGAAAATATTGTACGACTTTTAGATCGGGTGTTACATCAAAATGAATTGTACATTTACGTTTCATCGCATATTTTGTCTAATGAGCGAGATAGAGTTATGAGCGTTAGTATAAAAATTCCTTGGAAAATTCCTCAACTTTCTGTATCCCCGAATATATTGTACGACTTTTAGATCGGGTGTTACATCAAAATGAATTGTACATTTACGTTTTATCGCATATTTTGTCTCCTGAGCGAGATGGAGCTATGCGCCTTAGTATAAAAATTCCTTGGAAAATTCATCAACTTTCTGTATCCCCGAAAATATTGTACGACTTTTAGATCCGATGCAACATCAAAATGAAGTGAACAGTTACGTTTTATCGCATATTTTGTCTCCTTCGCGAGATAGAGCTATGATACTTGGTATAAAAATTCGATTTTAAATTCCTCAACTTTGTGTATCCCCGAAAATATTGTACGACTTTTAGATTGGGTGTTACATCAAAATGAATTGTACATTTACGTTTAATCGCATATTTTGTCTCCTGAGCGAGATGGAGCTATGCGCCTTAGTATAAAAATTCCTTGGAAAATTCATCAAATTTCTGAATCCCCGAAAATATTGTACGACTTTTAGATCCGATGCAACATCAAAATGAAGTGAACATTTACGTTTTATCGCATATTTTGTCTCCTTCGCGAGATAGAGCTATGATACTTGGTATAAAAATTCGATTTAAAATTCCTCAACTTTCTGTATCCCCGAAAATATTGTACGACTTTTAGATCGGGTGTTACATCAAAATGCATTGTACATTTACGTTTTATCGCATATTTTGTCTCCTGAGCGAGATAGAGCTATAAGCCCAAATAAAATAATTCGATTTAAAATTCCTCAACTTTCTGTATCTCCGAAAATACTTTACGACTTTTAGATCGGGTGTTACATCAAAATGAATTGTACATTTACGTTTAATCGCATATTTTGTCACCTTCGCGAGATAGAGCTATGATACTTGGTATAAAAATTCCTTGTGAAATTCCTCAACTTTCTGTATCTCCGAAAATACTGTACGACTTTTAGATCGGGTGTTACATCAAAATGAATTGTACATTTACGTTTTATCGCATATTTTGTCTCCTGAGCGAGATAGAGCTATAAGCCCAAATAAAATAATTCGATTTAAAATTCCTCAACTTTCTGTATCCCCGAATATATTGTACGACTTTTAGATCGGGTGTTACATCAAAATGAATTGTACATTTACGTTTTATCGCATATTTTGTCTCCTGAGCGAGATGGAGCTATGCGCCTAAGTATAAAAATTCCTTGGAAAATTCATCAGTTTTCTGTATCCCCGAAAATATTGTACGACTTTTAGATCCGATGCAACATCAAAATGAAGTGAACATTTACTTTTTATCGCATATTTTGTCTCCTTCGCGAGATAGAGCTATGATACTTGGTATAAAAATTCGATTTAAAATTCCTCAACTTTCTGTATCCCCGAAAATATTGTACGACTTTTAGATCGGGTGTTACATCAAAATGAATTGTTCATTTACGTTCTATCGTAAAAAATTCGATTTAAAATTCCTCAAATTTTTGTATCCCCTTTTAGATCAGGTGTTACATCAAAATGAATTGTACAATAACGTTATATCGTATAAAAATTCGATTAAAAATTCCTCAACTTTTTGTATCTCCGAAAATACTGTACGACTTTTAGATCGGGTGTTACATCAAAATGACTTGTACATTACGTTTCATCGCATATTTTGTCTTCTGAGCGAGATAGAGCTATGAGCCCAAATAAAATAATTCGATTTAAAATTCCTCAACTTTCTGTATCTCCGAAAATACTTTACGACTTTTAGATCGGGTGTTACATCAAAATGAATTGTACATTTACGTTTAATCGCATATTTTGTCTCCTGAGCGAGATGGAGCTATGCGCCTTAGTATAAAAATTCCTTGGAAAATTCATCAAATTTCTGTATCCCCGAAAATATTGTACGACTTTTAGATCCGATGCAACATCAAAATGAAGTGAACAGTTACGTTTTATCGCATATTTTGTCTCCTTCGCGAGATAGAGCTATGATACTTGGTATAAAAATTCGATTTTAAATTCCTCAACTTTGTGTATCCCCGAAAATATTGTACGACTTTTAGATTGGGTGTTACATCAAAATGAATTGTACATTTACGTTTAATCGCATATTTTGTCTCCTGAGCGAGATGGAGCTATGCGCCTTAGTATAAAAATTCCTTGGAAAATTCATCAAATTTCTGAATCCCCGAAAATATTGTACGACTTTTAGATCCGATGCAACATCAAAATGAAGTGAACATTTACGTTTTATCGCATATTTTGTCTCCTTCGCGAGATAGAGCTTTGATACTTGGTATAAAAATTCGATTTAAAATTCCTCAACTTTCTGTATCCCCGAAAATATTGTACGACTTTTAGATCGGGTGTTACATCAAAATGCATTGTACATTTACGTTTTATCGCATATTTTGTCTCCTGAGCGAGATAGAGCTATAAGCCCAAATAAAATAATTCGATTTAAAATTCCTCAACTTTCTGTATCTCCGAAAATACTTTACGACTTTTAGATCGGGTGTTACATCAAAATGAATTGTACATTTACGTTTAATCGCATATTTTGTCTCCTGAGCGAGATGGAGCTATGCGCCTTAGTATAAAAATTCCTTGGAAAATTCATCAAATTTCTGTATCCCCGAAAATATTGTACGACTTTTAGATCGGGTGTTACATCAAAATGCATTGTACATTTACGTTTTATCGCATATTTTGTCTCCTTCGCGAGATAGAGCTATAAGCCCAAATAAAATAATTCGATTTAAAATTCCTCAACTTTCTGTATCCCCGAATATATTGTACGACTTTTAGATCGGGTGTTACATCAAAATGAATTGTACATTTACGTTTTATCGCATATTTTGTCTCCTGAGCGAGATGGAGCTATGCGCCTAAGTATAAAAATTCCTTGGAAAATTCATCAGTTTTCTGTATCCCCGAAAATATTGTACGACTTTAAGATCCGATGCAACATCAAAATGAAGTGAACATTTACTTTTTATCGCATATTTTGTCTCCTTCGCGAGATAGAGCTATGATGCTTGGTATAAAAATTCGATTTAAAATTCCTCAACTTTCTGTATCCCCGAAAATATTGTACGACTTTTAGATCGGGTGTTACATCAAAATGAATTGTTCATTTACGTTCTATCGTAAAAAATTCGATTTAAAATTCCTCAAATTTTTGTATCCCCTTTTAGATCAGGTGTTACATCAAAATGAATTGTACAATAACGTTTTATCGTATAAAAATTCGATTAAAAATTCCTCAACTTTTTGTATCTCCGAAAATACTGTACGACTTTTAGATCGGGTGTTACATCAAAATGACTTGTACATTACGTTTCATCGCATATTTTGTCTTCTGAGCGAGATAGAGCTATGAGCCCAAATAAAATAATTCGATTTAAAATTCCTCAACTTTCTGTATCTCCGAAAATACTTTACGACTTTTAGATCGGGTGTTACATCAAAATGAATTGTACATTTACGTTTTATCGCATATTTTGTCTCCTGAGCGAGATGGAGCTATGCGCCTAAGTATAAAAATTCCTTGGAAAATTCCTCAACTTTCTGTATCCCCAAAAATATTGTACGACTTTTAGATCCGATGCAACATCAAAATGAAGTGAACATTTACGTTTTATCGCATATTTTGTCTCCTTCGCGAGGTAGAGCTATGATACTTGGTATAAAAATTCGATTTTAAATTCCTCAACTTTGTGTATCCCCGAAAATATTGTACGACTTTTAGATCGGGTGTTACATCAAAATGAATTGTACATTTACGTTTAATCGCATATTTTGTCTCCTGAGCGAGATGGAGCTATGCGCCTTAGTATAAAAATTCCTTGGAAAATTCATCAAATTTCTGAATCCCCGAAAATATTGTACGACTTTTAGATCCGATGCAACATCAAAATGAAGTGAACATTTACGTTTTATCGCATATTTTGTCTCCTTCGCGAGATAGAGCTTTGATACTTCATTTACGTTCATTTCATTTACGTTCTATCGTAAAAAATTCGATTTAAAATTCCTCAAATTTTTGTATCCCCTTTTAGATCAGGTGTTACATCAAAATGAATTGTACAATAACGTTATATCGTATAAAAATTCGATTAAAAATTCCTCAACTTTTTGTATCTCCGAAAATACTGTACGACTTTTAGATCGGGTGTTACATCAAAATGACTTGTACATTACGTTTCATCGCATATTTTGTCTTCTGAGCGAGATAGAGCTATGAGCCCAAATAAAATAATTCGATTTAAAATTCCTCAACTTTCTGTATCTCCGAAAATACTTTACGACTTTTAGATCGGGTGTTACATCAAAATGAATTGTACATTTACGTTTTATCGCATATTTTGTCTCCTGAGCGAGATGGAGCTATGCGCCTAAGTATAAAAATTCCTTGGAAAATTCATCAGTTTTCTGTATCCCCGAAAATATTGTACGACTTTTAGATCCGATGCAACATCAAAATGAAGTGAACATTTACGTTTTATCGCATATTTTGTCTCCTTCGCGAGGTAGAGCTATGATACTTGGTATAAAAATTCGATTTTAAATTCCTCAACTTTGTGTATCCCCGAAAATATTGTACGACTTTTAGATCGGGTGTTACATCAAAATGAATTGTACATTTACGTTTAATCGCATATTTTGTCACCTTCGCGAGATAGAGCTATGATACTTGGTATAAAAATTCCTTGTGAAATTCCTCAACTTTCTGTATCTCCGAAAATACTGTACGACTTTTAGATCGGGTGTTACATCAAAATGAATTGTACATTTACGTTTTATCGCATATTTTGTCTCCTGAGCGAGATAGAGCTATAAGCCCAAATAAAATAATTCGATTTAAAATTCCTCAACTTTCTGTATCCCCGAAAATATTGTACGACTTTTAGATCGGGTGTTACATCAAAATGAATTGTTCATTTACGTTCTATCGTAAAAAATTCGATTTAAAATTCCTCAAATTTTTGTATCCCCTTTTAGATCAGGTGTTACATCAAAATGAATTGTACAATAACGTTATATCGTATAAAAATTCGATTAAAAATTCCTCAACTTTTTGTATCTCCGAAAATACTGTACGACTTTTAGATCGGGTGTTACATCAAAATGACTTGTACATTACGTTTCATCGCATATTTTGTCTTCTGAGCGAGATAGAGCTATGAGCCCAAATAAAATAATTCGATTTAAAATTCCTCAACTTTCTGTATCTCCGAAAATACTTTACGACTTTTAGATCGGGTGTTACATCAAAATGAATTGTACATTTACGTTTAATCGCATATTTTGTCTCCTGAGCGAGATGGAGCTATGCGCCTTAGTATAAAAATTCCTTGGAAAATTCATCAAATTTCTGTATCCCCGAAAATATTGTACGACTTTTAGATCCGATGCAACATCAAAATGAAGTGAACAGTTACGTTTTATCGCATATTTTGTCTCCTTCGCGAGATAGAGCTATGATACTTGGTATAAAAATTCGATTTTAAATTCCTCAACTTTGTGTATCCCCGAAAATATTGTACGACTTTTAGATTGGGTGTTACATCAAAATGAATTGTACATTTACGTTTAATCGCATATTTTGTCTCCTGAGCGAGATGGAGCTATGCGCCTTAGTATAAAAATTCCTTGGAAAATTCATCAAATTTCTGAATCCCCGAAAATATTGTACGACTTTTAGATCCGATGCAACATCAAAATGAAGTGAACATTTACGTTTTATCGCATATTTTGTCTCCTTCGCGAGATAGAGCTTTGATACTTGGTATAAAAATTCGATTTAAAATTCCTCAACTTTCTGTATCCCCGAAAATATTGTACGTCTTTTAGATCGGGTGTTACATCAAAATGCATTGTACATTTACGTTTTATCGCATATTTTGTCTCCTGAGCGAGATAGAGCTATAAGCCCAAATAAAATAATTCGATTTAAAATTCCTCAACTTTCTGTATCTCCGAAAATACTTTACGACTTTTAGATCGGGTGTTACATCAAAATGAATTGTACATTTACGTTTAATCGCATATTTTGTCACCTTCGCGAGATAGAGCTATGAAACTTGGTATAAAAATTCGATTAAAAATTCCTCAACTTTCTGTATCCCCGAAAATATTGTACGACTTTTAGATCGGGTGTTACATCAAAATGAATTGTTCATTTACGGTCTATCGTAAAAAATTCGATTTAAAAATTTACATTAACGTTATACCGTATAAAAATTCGATTTAAAATTCCTCAACTTTTTGTATCTCCGAAAATACTGTACGACTTTTAGATCGGGTGTTACATCAAAATGAATTGTACATTTACGTTTCATCGCATATTTTGTCTTCTGAGCGAGATAGAGCTATGAGCCTTGGTACAAAAATTCCTTGGAAAATTCCTCAACTTTCTGTATCCCCAAAAATATTGTACGACTTTTAGATCCGAAGCAACATCAAAATGAAGTGAACATTTACGTTTTATCGCATATTTTGTCTCCTTCGCGAGATAGAGCTATGATACTTGGTATAAAAATTCGATTTAAAATTCCTCAACTTTCTGTATCCCCGAAAATATTGTACGACTTTTAGATCGGGTGTTACATCAAAATGAATTGTACATTTACGTTTTATCGCATATTTTGTCTCCTGAGCGAGATGGAGCTATGCGCCTTAGTATAAAAATTCCTCGGAAAATTCATCAACTTTCTGTATCCCCGAAAATATACCTTAGTAAAATAACTATATGTGCACTGCTTTGAATTGCTTTTTTTTTTCAACACCAATTTTCTTGATATATTTTATATTTTTATTTGGTTGGCTCTTAATAAGTAAAAAACAAAAAGGCAGAAAGAAATTCAATTTAATTTTTTTAAACCAAAAAAAAATTATTTTTGTATGTTTCACATAGAAAATGGATATAACAGCAAAATATATTTTTTATGAAAAAATATTTCCAAGAAAAAAGTTTAAGGTTTATTAAACTGTCTTAATAATGAAAGGAGTTGCCCTTATGTTCCTGCAGCTTCTGCAGCCTGCGGGGCATTGAACCTGCCAAGTTTTGTAGAGTTGATAACTCAATCTTGGCCCATTCTGCAATGATAGCTTGTTTTAACTCCTTCAAGGTATCGTATTGCCTTGTACAGGCATAAACTTTTGCTGCAAGGATGCCCCACAGATCCTCAATCGGATTTACGTCGGGACTCATTGCCGGCCACTTCATCAACGGTATATTGTGGGTGTCAAAAAAATCCATTGTAGCCCGGGCAACATGAATCGGCGCGTTATCCTGCTGAAACGTCCATTGATCACCATGGAAATGCTCAGTAATTGGAATAAGCTCACTACTAATCAATTCTATATATGCTTGAGCATTCATCCGGCCGGATAAAAAACATATTGGAGACTTGCCTTTAGCACTAAAGGCAGCCCATATCATAAGCGATCCACCGCCATGGTTCCGCTTGTAACAAGTAGCCCGTGGATGACGCGGATCTCGCCAATATTTATGATGGCCGTCTGGACCGTCCAAATTAAATTTTTTTTCATCACTAAAAATTATATTTTCAAATTCGACGTCCCAGAACTTGTGTCTTTCATAAAAAGCAATGCGCGCATCTTTATGACGTTTAGTTAAGCGGGGTTTGCCAACTTTGTTTTGGTATGTGAGGTTAAAATTTTCGTGCAAAATTTAGCTCACACGTTGTCTGGTGATTGTAAACCCGAGTTCTGCTTTGATTTTGTTGCAGCTCATCATATCTTCGGTTGCTTACTGTCGCATGTGTCGTTTTGTACGGTTGCTAATGGTTGAAACGGGACCAATTCGACGATTTATGCGGTAATCGTCTGGATTCTTTAAAAATTTCGAAATAGTATTTCGATGACGATTAAGTAGTGAAGCGATTCGAACAGTTTTCATGCCGGCTAGTTTCATTCCCTTGATCTTTCCCTGTTCTTCCTCAGACAATTCAGTACCACGAGGCATTTTTAACTAAATATGCAATTTTTTTAATATTTTGGTTGGTTTGATGCATTAATGAGTGTTTACGTACTTAATCAATACGCTTATCACTTTTCCTGTAACGATGCTAACACTGTGACTCTAAAAACACAAATAGGCATGAATGCACATATATCAATTTTCTACGTAGAGCGCGACTTTGATTTCTTATCTTAGCTAACGATACTACAAATGCTGTTCAAAGAAGACAATAATTTGCGGTAATTGAACACAACAACAAGAGATAAGAACTGCATATTCAAAACAAACGAGCAGCTTTTAACTTTTCAGAAAACGAAAAAAAAAATTTTGCACATATAGTTATTTTACTAAGGTATTACGACTTTTAGATCGGGTGTTACATCAAAATGAATTGTTCATTTACGTTCTATCGTAAAAAATTCGATTTAAAATTCCTCAAATTTTTGTATCCCCTTTTAGATCAGTTGTTACATCAAAATGAATTGTACATTAACGTTATATCGTATAAAAATTCGATTTCAAATTCCCCAAATTTTTGTTTCCCCGAAAATACTGTACGACTTTTAGATCGGGTGTTACATCAAAATGAATTGTTCATTTATGTTTCATCACATATTTTGTCTCCTGAGCGAGATAGAGTTATGAGCCTTAGTATAAAAATTCATTGGAAAATTCCTCAATTTTCTGTATCCCCGAATATATTGTACGACTTTTAGATCGGGTGTTACATCAAAATGAATTGTTCATTTACGTTCTATCGTAAAAAATTCGATTTAAAATTCCTCATATTTCTGTATCCCCTTTTAGATCGGGTGTTACATCAAAATGAATTGTACATTTACGTAATATCGTATAAAAATTCGATTTCAAATTCCCCAAATTTTTGTATCCCCGAAACTACTGTACGACTTTTAGATCGGGTGTTACATCAAAATGAATTGTACATTAACGTTTCATCGCATATTTTGTCTTCTGAGCGAGATAGAGCTATGAGCCTTGGTACAAAAATTCCTTGGAAAATTCCTCAACTTTCTGTATCCCCAAAAATATTGTACGACTTTTAGATCCGATGCAACATCAAAATGAAGTGAACATTTACGTTTAATCGCATATTTTGTCTCCTTTGCGAGATAGAGCTATGATACTTGGTATAAAAATTCGATTTAAAATTCCTCAACTTTCTGTATCCCCGAAAATATTGTACGACTTTTAGATCGGGTGTTACATCAAAATGAATTGTACATTTACGTTTTATCGCATATTTTGTCTCCTGAGCGAGATGGAGCTATGCGCCTTAGTATAAAAATTCCTTGGAAAATTCATCAACTTTCTGTATCCCCGAAAATATTGTACGACTTTAAGATCCGATGCAACATCAAAATGAAGTGAACATTTACTTTTTATCGCATATTTTGTCTCCTTCGCGAGATAGAGCTATGATGCTTGGTATAAAAATTCGATTTAAAATTCCTCAACTTTCTGTATTCCCGAAAATATTGTACGACTTTTAGATCGGGTGTTACATCAAAATGAATTGTTCATTTACGTTCTATCGTAAAAAATTCGATTTAAAATTCCTCAAATTTTTGTATCCCCTTTTAGATCAGGTGTTACATCAAAATGAATTGTACAATAACGTTATATCGTATAAAAATTCGATTAAAAATTCCTCAACTTTTTGTATCTCCGAAAATACTGTACGACTTTTAGATCGGGTGTTACATCAAAATGAATTGTACATTACGTTTCATCGCATATTTTGTCTTCTGAGCGAGATAGAGCTATGAGCCCAAATAAAATAATTCGATTTAAAATCCCTCAACTTTCTGTATCCCCGAAAATATTGTACGACTTTTAGATCGGGTGTTACATCAAAATGAATTGTACATTTACGTTTTATCGCATATTTTGTCTCCTGAGCGAGATGGAGCTATGCGCCTTAGTATAAAAATTCCTTGGAAAATTCATCAACTTTCTGTATCCCCGAAAATATTGTACGACTTTAAGATCCGATGCAACATCAAAATGAAGTGAACATTTACTTTTTATCGCATATTTTGTCTCCTTCGCGAGATAGAGCTATGATGCTTGGTATAAAAATTCGATTTAAAATTCCTCAACTTTCTGTATTCCCGAAAATATTGTACGACTTTTAGATCGGGTGTTACATCAAAATGAATTGTTCATTTACGTTCTATCGTAAAAAATTCGATTTAAAATTCCTCAAATTTTTGTATCCCCTTTTAGATCAGGTGTTACATCAAAATGAATTGTACAATAACGTTATATCGTATAAAAATTCGATTAAAATTTCCTCAACTTTTTGTATCTCCGAAAATACTGTACGACTTTTAGATCGGGTGTTACATCAAAATGAATTGTACATTTACGTTTCATCGCATATTTTGTCTTCTGAGCGAGATAGAGCTATGAGCCCAAATAAAATAATTCGATTTAAAATTCCTCAACTTTCTGTATCTCCGAAAATACTTTACGACTTTTAGATCGGGTGTTACATCAAAATGAATTGTACATTTACGTTTAATCGCATATTTTGTCTCCTGAGCGAGATGGAGCTATGCGCCTTAGTATAAAAATTCCTTGGAAAATTCATCAAATTTCTGTATCCCCGAAAATATTGTACGACTTTTAGATCCGATGCAACATCAAAATGAAGTGAACAGTTACGTTTTATCGCATATTTTGTCTCCTTCGCGAGATAGAGCTATGATACTTGGTATAAAAATTCGATTTTAAATTCCTCAACTTTGTGTATCCCCGAAAATATTGTACGACTTTTAGATTGGGTGTTACATCAAAATGAATTGTACATTTACGTTTAATCGCATATTTTGTCTCCTGAGCGAGATGGAGCTATGCGCCTTAGTATAAAAATTCCTTGGAAAATTCATCAAATTTCTGAATCCCCGAAAATATTGTACGACTTTTAGATCCGATGCAACATCAAAATGAAGTGAACATTTACGTTTTATCGCATATTTTGTCTCCTTCGCGAGATAGAGCTTTGATACTTGGTATAAAAATTCGATTTAAAATTCCTCAACTTTCTGTATCCCCGAAAATATTGTACGACTTTTAGATCGGGTGTTACATCAAAATGCATTGTACATTTACGTTTTATCGCATATTTTGTCTCCTGAGCGAGATAGAGCTATAAGCCCAAATAAAATAATTCGATTTAAAATTCCTCAACTTTCTGTATCTCCGAAAATACTGTACGACTTTTAGATCGGGTGTTACATCAAAATGAATTGTACATTTACGTTTAATCGCATATTTTGTCACCTTCGCGAGATAGAGCTATGAAACTTGGTATAAAAATTCGATTAAAAATTCCTCAACTTTCTGTATCCCCGAAAATATTGTACGACTTTTAGATCGGGTGTTACATCAAAATGAATTGTTCATTTACGGTCTATCGTAAAAAATTCGATTTAAAATTCCTCAAATTTTTGTATCCCCTTTTAGATCAGGTGTTACATCAAAATGAATTGTACATTAACGTTATACCGTATAAAAATTCGATTTAAAATTCCTCAACTTTTTGTATCTCCGAAAATACTGTACGACTTTTAGATCGGGTGTTACATCAAAATGACTTGTACATTACGTTTCATCGCATATTTTGTCTTCTGAGCGAGATAGAGCTATGAGCCTTGTTACAAAAATTCCTTGGAAAATTCCTCAACTTTCTGTATCCCCAAAAATATTGTACGACTTTTAGATCCGATGCAACATCAAAATGAAGTGAACATTTACGTTTTATCGCATATTTTGTCTCCTTCGCGAGATAGAGCTATGATACTTGGTATAAAAATTCGATTTAAAATTCCTCAACTTTCTGTATCCCCGAAAATATTGTACGACTTTTAGATCGGGTGTTACATCAAAATGAATTGTACATTTACGTTTTATCGCATATTTTGTCTCCTGAGCGAGATGGAGCTATGCGCCTTAGTATAAAAATTCCTCGGAAAATTCATCAACTTTCTGTATCCCCGAAAATATTGTACGACTTTTAGATCCGATGCAACATCAAAATGAAGTGAACATTTACGTTTTATCGCATATTTTGTCTCCTTCGCGAGGTAGAGCTATGATACTTGGTATAAAAATTCGATTTTAAATTCCTCAACTTTGTGTATCCCCGAAAATATTGTACGACTTTTAGATTGGGTGTTACATCAAAATGAATTGTACATTTACGTTTAATCGCATATTTTGTCTCCTGAGCGAGATGGAGCTATGCGCCTTAGTATAAAAATTCCTTGGAAAATTCATCAAATTTCTGAATCCCCGAAAATATTGTACGACTTTTAGATCCGATGCAACATCAAAATGAAGTGAACATTTACGTTTTATCGCATATTTTGTCTCCTTCGCGAGATAGAGCTTTGATACTTGGTATAAAAATTCGATTTAAAATTCCTCAACTTTCTGTATCCCCGAAAATATTGTACGACTTTTAGATCGGGTGTTACATCAAAATGCATTGTACATTTACGTTTTATCGCATATTTTGTCTCCTGAGCGAGATAGAGCTATAAGCCCAAATAAAATAATTCGATTTAAAATTCCTCAACTTTCTGTATCTCCGAAAATACTTTACGACTTTTAGATCGGGTGTTACATCAAAATGAATTGTACATTACGTTTCATCGCATATTTTGTCTTCTGAGCGAGATAGAGCTATGAGCCCAAATAAAATAATTCGATTTAAAATTCCTCAACTTTCTGTATCTCCGAAAATACTTTACGACTTTTAGATCGGGTGTTACATCAAAATGAATTGTACATTTACGTTTAATCGCATATTTTGTCTCCTGAGCGAGATGGAGCTATGCGCCTTAGTATAAAAATTCCTTGGAAAATTCATCAAATTTCTGTATCCCCGAAAATATTGTACGACTTTTAGATCCGATGCAACATCAAAATGAAGTGAACAGTTACGTTTTATCGCATATTTTGTCTCCTTCGCGAGATAGAGCTATGATACTTGGTATAAAAATTCGATTTTAAATTCCTCAACTTTGTGTATCCCCGAAAATATTGTACGACTTTTAGATTGGGTGTTACATCAAAATGAATTGTACATTTACGTTTAATCGCATATTTTGTCTCCTGAGCGAGATGGAGCTATGAGCCCAAATAAAATAATTCGATTTTAAATTCCTCAACTTTCTGTATCTCCGAAAATACTTTACGACTTTGAGATCGGGTGTTACATCAAAATGAATTGTACATTTACGTTTAATCGCATATTTTGTCTCCTGAGCGAGATGGAGCTATGCGCCTTAGTATAAAAATTCCTTGGAAAATTCATCAAATTTCTGTATCCCCGAAAATATTGTACGACTTTTAGATCCGATGCAACATCAAAATGAAGTGAACATTTACGTTTTATCGCATATTTTGTCTCCTTCGCGAGGTAGAGCTATGATACTTGGTATAAAAATTCCTTGTGAAATTCCTCAACTTTCTGTATCTCCGAAAATACTGTACGACTTTTAGATCGGGTGTTACATCAAAATGAATTGTACATTTACGTTTTATCGCATATTTTGTCTCCTGAGCGAGATAGAGCTATAAGCCCAAATAAAATAATTCGATTTAAAATTCCTCAACTTTCTGTATCCCCGAATATATTGTACGACTTTTAGATCGGGTGTTACATCAAAATGAATTGTACATTTACGTTTTATCGCATATTTTGTCTCCTGAGCGAGATGGAGCTATGCGCCTTAGTATAAAAATTCCTTGGAAAATTCATCAAATTTCTGTATCCCCGAAAATATTGTACGACTTTTAGATCCGATGCAACATCAAAATGAAGTGAACATTTACGTTTTATCGCATATTTTGTCTCCTTCGCGAGATAGAGCTATGATACTTGGTATAAAAATTCGATTTAAAATTCCTCAACTTTCTGTATCCCCGAAAATATTGTACGACTTTTAGATCGGGTGTTACATCAAAATGAATTGTACATTTACGTTTTATCGCATATTTTGTCTGCTGAGCGAGATGGAGCTATGCGCCTTAGTATAAAAATTCCTCGGAAAATTCATCAACTTTCTGTATCCCCGAAAATATTGTACAACTTTTAGATCCGATGCAACATCAAAATGAAGTGAACATTTACGTTTTATCGCATATTTTGTCTCCTTCGCGAGGTAGAGCTATGATACTTGGTATAAAAATTCCTTGTGAAATTCCTCAACTTTCTGTATCTCCGAAAATACTGTACGACTTTTAGATCGGGTGTTACATCAAAATGAATTGTACATTTACGTTTTATCGCATATTTTGTCTCCTGAGCGAGATAGAGCTATAAGCCCATATAAAATAATTCGATTTAAAATTCCTCAACTTTCTGTATCCCCAAATATATTGTACGACTTTAAGATCGGGTGTTACATCAAAATGAATTGTACATTTACGTTTTATCGCATATTTTGTCTCCTGAGCGAGATGGAGCTATGCGCCTTAGTATAAAAATTCCTTGGAAAATTCATCAAATTTCTGAATCCCCGAAAATATTGTACGACTTTTAGATCCGATGCAACATCAAAATGAAGTGAACATTTACGTTTAATCGCATATTTTGTCACCTTCGCGAGATAGAGCTATGAAACTTGGTATAAAAATTCGATTAAAAATTCCTCAACTTTCTGTATCCCCGAAAATATTGTACGACTTTTAGATCGGGTGTTACATCAAAATGAATTGTTCATTTACGGTCTATCGTAAAAAATTCGATTTAAAATTCCTCAAATTTTTGTATCCCCTTTTAGATCAGGTGTTACATCAAAATGAATTGTACATTAACGTTATACCGTATAAAAATTTGATTTAAAATTCCTCAACTTTTTGTATCTCCGAAACTACTGTACGACTTTTAGATCGGGTGTTACATCAAAATGAATTGTACATTTACGTTTCATCGCATATTTTGTCTTCTGAGCGAGATAGAGCTATGAGCCTTGGTACAAAAATTCCTTGGAAAATTCCTCAACTTTCTGTATCCCCAAAAATATTGTACGACTTTTAGATCCGATGCAACATCAAAATGAAGTGAACATTTACGTTTTATCGCATATTTTGTCTCCTTCGCGAGATAGAGCTATGATACTTGGTATAAAAATTCGATTTAAAATTCCTCAACTTTCTGTATCCCCGAAAATATTGTACGACTTTTAGATCGGGTGTTACATCAAAATGAATTGTACATTTACGTTTTATCGCATATTTTGTCTCCTGAGCGAGATAGAGCTATAAGCCCATATAAAATAATTCGATTTAAAATTCCTCAACTTTCTGTATCCCCGAAAATATTCTACGACTTTAAGATCCGGTGTTAAATCAAAATGAATTGTACATTTACGTTTTATCGCATATTTTGTCTCTTGAGCGAGATGGAGCTATGCGCCTTAGTATAAAAATTCCTCGGAAAATTCATCAACTTTCTGTATCCCCGAAAATATTGTACGACTTTTAGATCCGATGCAACATCAAAATGAAGTGAACATTTACGTTTTATCGCATATTTTGTCTCCTTCGCGAGATAGAGCTTTGATACTTGGTATAAAAATTCGATTTAAAATTCCTCAACTTTCTGTATCCCCGAAAATATTGTACGACTTTTAGATCGGGTGTTACATCAAAATGCATTGTACATTTACGTTTTATCGCATATTTTGTCTCCTGAGCGAGATAGAGCTATAAGCCCAAATAAAATAATTCGATTTAAAATTCCTCAACTTTCTGTATCTCCGAAAATACTTTACGACTTTTAGATCGGGTGTTACATCAAAATGAATTGTACATTTACGTTTAATCGCATATTTTGTCACCTTCGCGAGATAGAGCTATGAAACTTGGTATAAAAATTCGATTAAAAATTCCTCAACTTTCTGTATCCCCGAAAATATTGTACGACTTTTAGATCGGGTGTTACATCAAAATGAATTGTTCATTTACGGTCTATCGTAAAAAATTCGATTTAAAATTCCTCAAATTTTTGTATCCCCTTTTAGATCAGGTGTTACATCAAAATGAATTGTACATTAACGTTATACCGTATAAAAATTCGATTTAAAATTCCTCAACTTTTTGTATCTCCGAAACTACTGTACGCCTTTTAGATCGGGTGTTACATCAAAATGAATTGTACATTTACGTTTCATCGCATATTTTGTCTTCTGAGCGAGATAGAGCTATGAACTTTGGTACAAAAATTCCTTGGAAAATTCCTCAACTTTCTGTATCCCCAAAAATATTGTACGACTTTTAGATCCGATGCAACATCAAAATGAAGTGAACATTTACGTTTTATCGCATATTTTGTCTCCTTCGCGAGATAGAGCTATGATACTTGGTATAAAAATTCGATTTAAAATTCCTCAACTTTCTGTATCCCCGAAAATATTGTACGACTTTTAGATCGGGTGTTACATCAAAATGAATTGTACATTTACGTTTTATCGCATATTTTGTCTCCTGAGCGAGATGGAGCTATGCGCCTTAGTATAAAAATTCCTCGGAAAATTCATCAACTTTCTGTATCCCCGAAAATATTGTACGACTTTTAGATCCGATGCAACATCAAAATGAAGTGAACATTTACGTTTTATCGCATATTTTGTCTCCTTCGCGAGGTAGAGCTATGATACTTGGTATAAAAATTCCTTGTGAAATTCCTCAACTTTCTGTATCTCCGAAAATACTGTACGACTTTTAGATCGGGTGTTACATCAAAATGAATTGTACATTTACGTTTTATCGCATATTTTGTCTCCTGAGTGAGATAGAGCTATGATACTTGGTATAAAAATTCGATTTTAAATTCCTCAACTTTCTGTATCCCCGAAAATATTGTACGACTTTTAGATCGGGTGTTACATCAAAATGAATTGTACATTTACGTTTTATCGCATATTTTGTCTCCTGAGCGAGATGGAGCTATGCGCCTTAGTATAAAAATTCCTTGGAAAATTCATCAAATTTCTGAATCCCCGAAAATATTGTACGACTTTTAGATCCGATGCAACATCAAAATGAAGTGAACATTTACGTTTTATCGCATATTTTGGCTCCTTCGCGAGATAGAGCTATGATACTTGGTATAAAAATTCGATTTAAAATTCTTCAACTTTCTGTATCCCCGAAAATATTGTACGACTTTTAGATCGGGTGTTACATCAAAATGCATTGTACATTTACGTTTTTTCGCATATTTTGTCTCCTGAGCGAGATAGAGCTATAAGCCCAAATAAAATAATTCGATTTAAAATTCCTCAACTTTCTGTATCTCCGAAAATACTTTACGACTTTTAGATCGGGTGTTACATCAAAATGAATTGTACATTTACGTTTAATCGCATATTTTGTCACCTTCGCGAGATAGAGCTATGAAACTTGGTATAAAAATTCGATTAAAAATTCCTCAACTTTCTGTATCCCCGAAAATATTGTACGACTTTTAGATCGGGTGTTACATCAAAATGAATTGTTCATTTACGTTCTATCGTAAAAAATTCGATTTAAAATTCCTCAAATTTTTGTATCCCCTTTTAGATCAGGTGTTACATCAAAATGAATTGTACATTAACGTTATACCGTATAAAAATTCGATTTAAAATTCCTCAACTTTTTGTATCTCCGAAACTACTGTACGACTTTTAGATCGGGTGTTACATCAAAATGCATTGTACATTTACGTTTTATCGCATATTTTGTCTCCTGAGCGAGATAGAGCTATAAGCCCAAATAAAATAATTTGATTTAAAATTCCTCAACTTTCTGTATCTCCGAAAATACTTTACGACTTTTAGATCGGGTGTTACATCAAAATGAATTGTTCATTTACGTTCTATCGTAAAAAATTCGATTTAAAATTCCTCAACTTTTTGTATCTCCGAAACTACTGTACGACTTTTAGATCGGGTGTTACATCAAAATGAATTGTACATTTACGTTTTATCGCATATTTTGTCTCCTGAGCGAGATAGAGCTATAAGCCCAAATTAAATAATTCGATTTAAAATTCCTCAACTTTCTGTATCCCCGAATATATTGTACGACTTTTAGATCGGGTGTTACATCAAAATGAATTGTACATTTACGTTTTATCGCATATTTTGTCTCCTGAGCGAGATGGAGCTATGCGCCTTAGTATAAAAATTCCTTGGAAAATTCATCAACTTTCTGTATCCCCGAAAATATTGTACGACTTTTAGATCCGATGCAACATCAAAATGAAGTGAACATTTACGTTTTATCGCATATTTTGTCTCCTTCGCAAGATAGAGCTATGATACTTGGTATAAAAATTCGATTTAAAATTCCTCAACTTTCTGTATCTCCGAAAATACTTTACGACTTTTAGATCGGGTGTTACATCAAAATGAATTGTACATTTACGTTTAATCGCATATTTTGTCACCTTCGCGAGATAGAGCTATGAAACTTGGTATAAAAATTCGATTAAAAATTCCTCAACTTTCTGTATCCCCGAAAATATTGTACGACTTTTAGATCGGGTGTTACATCAAAATGAATTGTTCATTTACGGTCTATCGTAAAAAATTCGATTTAAAATTCCTCAAATTTTTGTATCCCCTTTTAGATCAGGTGTTACATCAAAATGAATTGTACATTAACGTTATACCGTATAAAAATTCGATTTAAAATTCCTCAACTTTTTGTATCTCCGAAACTACTGTACGACTTTTAGATCGGGTGTTACATCAAAATGCATTGTACATTTACGTTTTATCGCATATTTTGTCTCCTGAGCGAGATAGAGCTATAAGCCCAAATAAAATAATTTGATTTAAAATTCCTCAACTTTCTGTATCTCCGAAAATACTTTACGACTTTTAGATCGGGTGTTACATCAAAATGAATTGTTCATTTACGTTCTATCGTAAAAAATTCGATTTAAAATTCCTCAACTTTTTGTATCTCCGAAACTACTGTACGACTTTTAGATCGGGTGTTACATCAAAATGAATTGTACATTTACGTTTTATCGCATATTTTGTCTCCTGAGCGAGATAGAGCTATAAGCCCAAATTAAATAATTCGATTTAAAATTCCTCAACTTTCTGTATCCCCGAATATATTGTACGACTTTTAGATCGGGTGTTACATCAAAATGAATTGTACATTTACGTTTTATCGCATATTTTGTCTCCTGAGCGAGATGGAGCTATGCGCCTTAGTATAAAAATTCCTTGGAAAATTCATCAACTTTCTGTATCCCCGAAAATATTGTACGACTTTTAGATCCGATGCAACATCAAAATGAAGTGAACATTTACGTTTTATCGCATATTTTGTCTCCTTCGCAAGATAGAGCTATGATACTTGGTATAAAAATTCGATTTAAAATTCCTCAACTTTCTGTATCTCCGAAAATACTTTACGACTTTTAGATCGGGTGTTACATCAAAATGAATTGTACATTTACGTTTAATCGCATATTTTGTCACCTTCGCGAGATAGAGCTATGAAACTTGGTATAAAAATTCGATTAAAAATTCCTCAACTTTCTGTATCCCCGAAAATATTGTACGACTTTTAGATCGGGTGTTACATCAAAATGAATTGTTCATTTACGGTCTATCGTAAAAAATTCGATTTAAAATTCCTCAAATTTTTGTATCCCCTTTTAGATCAGGTGTTACATCAAAATGAATTGTACATTAACGTTATACCGTATAAAAATTCGATTTAAAATTCCTCAACTTTTTGTATCTCCGAAACTACTGTACGACTTTTAGATCGGGTGTTACATCAAAATGAATTGTACATTTACGTTTTATCGCATATTTTGTCTCCTGAGCGAGATAGAGCTATAAGCCCAAATTAAATAATTCGATTTAAAATTCCTCAACTTTCTGTATCCCCGAATATATTGTACGACTTTTAGATCGGGTGTTACATCAAAATGAATTGTACATTTACGTTTTATCGCATATTTTGTCTCCTGAGCGAGATGGAGCTATGATACTTGGTATAAAAATTCGATTTAAAATTCCTCAACTTTCTGTATCTCCGAAAATACTTTACGACTTTTAGATCGGGTGTTACATCAAAATGAATTGTACATTTACGTTTAATCGCATATTTTGTCACCTTCGCGAGATAGAGCTATGAAACTTGGTATAAAAATTCGATTAAAAATTCCTCAACTTTCTGTATCCCCGAAAATATTGTACGACTTTTAGATCGGGTGTTACATCAAAATGAATTGTTCATTTACGTTCTATCGTAAAAAATTCGATTTAAAATTCCTCAAATTTTTGTATCCCCTTTTAGATCAGGTGTTACATCAAAATGAATTGTACATTAACGTTATACCGTATAAAAATTCGATTTAAAATTCCTCAACTTTTTGTATCTCCGAAACTACTGTACGACTTTTAGATCGGGTGTTACATCAAAATGCATTGTACATTTACGTTTTATCGCATATTTTGTCTCCTGAGCGAGATAGAGCTATAAGCCCAAATAAAATAATTTGATTTAAAATTCCTCAACTTTCTGTATCTCCGAAAATACTTTACGACTTTTAGATCAGGTGTTACATCAAAATGAATTGTACATTAACGTTATACCGTATAAAAATTCGATTTAAAATTCCTCAACTTTTTGTATCTCCGAAACTACTGTACGACTTTTAGATCGGGTGTTACATCAAAATGAATTGTACATTTACGTTTTATCGCATATTTTGTCTCCTGAGCGAGATAGAGCTATAAGCCCAAATTAAATAATTCGATTTAAAATTCCTCAACTTTCTGTATCCCCGAATATATTGTACGACTTTTAGATCGGGTGTTACATCAAAATGAATTGTACATTTACGTTTTATCGCATATTTTGTCTCCTGAGCGAGATGGAGCTATGCGCCTTAGTATAAAAATTCCTTGGAAAATTCATCAACTTTCTGTATCCCCGAAAATATTGTACGACTTTTAGATCCGATGCAACATCAAAATGAAGTGAACATTTACGTTTTATCGCATATTTTGTCTCCTTCGCAAGATAGAGCTATGATACTTGGTATAAAAATTCGATTTAAAATTCCTCAACTTTCTGTATCTCCGAAAATACTTTACGACTTTTAGATCGGGTGTTACATCAAAATGAATTGTACATTTACGTTTAATCGCATATTTTGTCACCTTCGCGAGATAGAGCTATGAAACTTGGTATAAAAATTCGATTAAAAATTCCTCAACTTTCTGTATCCCCGAAAATATTGTACGACTTTTAGATCGGGTGTTACATCAAAATGAATTGTTCATTTACGTTCTATCGTAAAAAATTCGATTTAAAATTCCTCAAATTTTTGTATCCCCTTTTAGATCAGGTGTTACATCAAAATGAATTGTACATTAACGTTATACCGTATAAAAATTCGATTTAAAATTCCTCAACTTTTTGTATCTCCGAAACTACTGTACGACTTTTAGATCGGGTGTTACATCAAAATGCATTGTACATTTACGTTTTATCGCATATTTTGTCTCCTGAGCGAGATAGAGCTATAAGCCCAAATAAAATAATTTGATTTAAAATTCCTCAACTTTCTGTATCTCCGAAAATACTTTACGACTTTTAGATCAGGTGTTACATCAAAATGAATTGTACATTAACGTTATACCGTATAAAAATTCGATTTAAAATTCCTCAACTTTTTGTATCTCCGAAACTACTGTACGACTTTTAGATCGGGTGTTACATCAAAATGAATTGTACATTTACGTTTTATCGCATATTTTGTCTCCTGAGCGAGATAGAGCTATAAGCCCAAATTAAATAATTCGATTTAAAATTCCTCAACTTTCTGTATCCCCGAATATATTGTACGACTTTTAGATCGGGTGTTACATCAAAATGAATTGTACATTTACGTTTTATCGCATATTTTGTCTCCTGAGCGAGATGGAGCTATGCGCCTTAGTATAAAAATTCCTTGGAAAATTCATCAACTTTCTGTATCCCCGAAAATATTGTACGACTTTTAGATCCGATGCAACATCAAAATGAAGTGAACATTTACGTTTTATCGCATATTTTGTCTCCTTCGCAAGATAGAGCTATGATACTTGGTATAAAAATTCGATTTAAAATTCCTCAACTTTCTGTATCTCCGAAAATACTTTACGACTTTTAGATCGGGTGTTACATCAAAATGAATTGTACATTTACGTTTAATCGCATATTTTGTCACCTTCGCGAGATAGAGCTATGAAACTTGGTATAAAAATTCGATTAAAAATTCCTCAACTTTCTGTATCCCCGAAAATATTGTACGACTTTTAGATCGGGTGTTACATCAAAATGAATTGTTCATTTACGGTCTATCGTAAAAAATTCGATTTAAAATTCCTCAAATTTTTGTATCCCCTTTTAGATCAGGTGTTACATCAAAATGAATTGTACATTAACGTTATACCGTATAAAAATTCGATTTAAAATTCCTCAACTTTTTGTATCTCCGAAACTACTGTACGACTTTTAGATCGGGTGTTACATCAAAATGAATTGTACATTTACGTTTTATCGCATATTTTGTCTCCTGAGCGAGATAGAGCTATAAGCCCAAATTAAATAATTCGATTTAAAATTCCTCAACTTTCTGTATCCCCGAATATATTGTACGACTTTTAGATCGGGTGTTACATCAAAATGAATTGTACATTTACGTTTTATCGCATATTTTGTCTCCTGAGCGAGATGGAGCTATGCGCCTTAGTATAAAAATTCCTTGGAAAATTCATCAACTTTCTGTATCCCCGAAAATATTGTACGACTTTTAGATCCGATGCAACATCAAAATGAAGTGAACATTTACGTTTTATCGCATATTTTGTCTCCTTCGCAAGATAGAGCTATGATACTTGGTATAAAAATTCGATTTAAAATTCCTCAACTTTTTGTATCTCCGAAAATACTTTACGACTTTTAGATCGGGTGTTACATCAAAATGAATTGTACATTTACGTTTAATCGCATATTTTGTCACCTTCGCGAGATAGAGCTATGAAACTTGGTATAAAAATTCGATTAAAAATTCCTCAACTTTCTGTATCCCCGAAAATATTGTACGACTTTTAGATCGGGTGTTACATCAAAATGAATTGTTCATTTACGGTCTATCGTAAAAAATTCGATTTAAAATTCCTCAAATTTTTGTATCCCCTTTTAGATCAGGTGTTACATCAAAATGAATTGTACATTAACGTTATACCGTATAAAAGTTCGATTTAAAATTCCTCAACTTTTTGTATCTCCGAAACTACTGTACGACTTTTAGATCGGGTGTTACATCAAAATGAATTGTACATTTACGTTTTATCGCATATTTTGTCTCCTGAGCGAGATAGAGCTATAAGCCCAAATTAAATAATTCGATTTAAAATTCCTCAACTTTCTGTATCCCCGAATATATTGTACGACTTTTTGATCGGGTGTTACATCAAAATGAATTGTACATTTACGTTTTATCGCATATTTTGTCTCCTGAGCGAGATGGAGCTATGCGCCTTAGTATAAAAATTCCTTGGAAAATTCATCAAATTTCTGTATCCCCGAAAATATTGTACGACTTTTAGATCCGATGCATCATCAAAATGAAGTGAACAGTTACGTTTTATCGCATATTTTGTCTCCTTCGCGAGATAGAGCTATGATACTTGGTATAAAAATTCGATTTTAAATTCCTCAACTTTGTGTATCCCCGAAAATATTGTACGACTTTTAGATTGGGTGTTACATCAAAATGAATTGTACATTTACGTTTAATAGCATATTTTGTCTCCTGAGCGAGATGGAGCTATGCGCCTTAGTATAAAAATTCCTTGGAAAATTCATCAAATTTCTGAATCCCCGAAAATATTGTACGACTTTTAGATCTGATGCAACATCAAAATGAAGTGAACATTTACGTTTTATCGCATATTTTGTCTCCTTCGCGAGATAGAGCTTTGATACTTGGTATAAAAATTCGATTTAAAATTCCTCAACTTTCTGTATCCCCGAAAATATTGTACGACTTTTAGATCGGGTGTTACATCAAAATGCATTGTACATTTACGTTTTATCGCATATTTTGTCTTCTGAGCGAGAAAGAGCTATAAGCCCAAATAAAATAATTCGATTTAAAATTCCTCAACTTTCTGTATCTCCGAAAATACTTTACGACTTTTAGATCGGGTGTTACATCAAAATGAATTGTACATTTACGTTTATTCGCATATTTTGTCACCTTCGCGAGATAGAGCTATGAAACTTGGTATAAAAATTCGATTAAAAATTCCTCAACTTTCTGTATCCCCGAAAATATTGTACGACTTTTAGATCGGGTGTTACATCAAAATGAATTGTTCATTTACGTTCTATCGCATATTTTGTCTCCTGAGCGAGATGGAGCTATGCGCCTTAGTATAAAAATTCCTCGGAAAATTCATCAACTTTCTGTATCCCCGAAAATATTGTACGACTTTTAGATCCGATGCAACATCAAAATGAAGTGAACATTTACGTTTTATCGCATATTTTGTCTCCTTCGCGAGGTAGAGCTATGATACTTGGTTTAAAAATTCCTTGTGAAATTCCTCAACTTTCTGTATCTCCGAAAATACTGTACGACTTTTAGATCGGGTGTTACATCAAAATGAATTGTACATTTACGTTTTATCGCATATTTTGTCTCCTGAGCGAGATAGAGCTATAAGCCCAAATAAAATAATTCGATTTAAAATTCCTCAACTTTCTGTATCCCCGAATATATTGTACGACTTTTAGATCGGGTGTTACATCAAAATGAATTGTACATTTACGTTTTATCGCATATTTTGTCTCCTGAGCGAGATGGAGCTATGCGCCTTAGTATAAAAATTCCTTGGAAAATTCATCAACTTTCTGTATCCCCGAAAATATTGTACGACTTTTAGATCCGATGCAACATCAAAATGAAGTGAACATTTACGTTTTATCGCATATTTTGTCTCCTTCGCGAGGTAGAGCTATGATACTTGGTATAAAAATTCGATTTAAAATTCTTCAACTTTCTGTATCCCCGAAAATATTGTACGACTTTTAGATCGGGTGTTACATCAAAATGCATTGTACATTTACGTTTTATCGCATATTTTGTCTCCTGAGCGAGATAGAGCTATAAGCCCAAATAAAATAATTCGATTTAAAATTCCTCAACTTTCTGTATCTCCGAAAATACTTTACGACTTTTAGATCGGGTGTTACATCAAAATGAATTGTACATTTACGTTTAATCGCATATTTTGTCACCTTCGCGAGATAGAGCTATGAAACTTGGTATAAAAATTCGATTAAAAATTCCTCAACTTTCTGTATCCCCGAAAATATTGTACGACTTTTAGATCGGGTGTTACATCAAAATGAATTGTTCATTTACGGTCTATCGTAAAAAATTCGATTTAAAATTCCTCAAATTTTTGTATCCCCTTTTAGATCAGGTGTTACATCAAAATGAATTGTACATTAACGTTATACCGTATAAAAATTCGATTTAAAATTCCTCAACTTTCTGTATCTCCGAAAATACTTTACGACTTTTAGATCGGGTGTTACATCAAAATGAATTGTACATTTACGTTTAATCGCATATTTTGTCACCTTCGCGAGATAGAGCTATGAAACTTGGTATAAAAATTCGATTAAAAATTCCTCAACTTTCTGTATCCCCGAAAATATTGTACGACTTTTAGATCGGGTGTTACATCAAAATGAATTGTTCATTTACGGTCTATCGTAAAAAATTCGATTTAAAATTCCTCAAATTTTTGTATCCCCTTTTAGATCAGGTGTTACATCAAAATGAATTGTACATTAACGTTATACCGTATAAAAATTCGATTTAAAATTCCTCAACTTTTTGTATCTCCGAAACTACTGTACGACTTTTAGATCGGGTGTTACATCAAAATGAATTGTACATTTACGTTCCATCGCATATTTTGTCTTCTGAGCGAGATGGAGCTATGAGCCTTTGTACAAAAATTCCTTGGAAAATTCCTCAACTTTCTGTATCCCCGAAAATATTGTACGACTTTTAGATCCGATGCAACATCAAAATGAAGTGAACATTTACGTTTTATCGCATATTTTGTCTCCTTCGCGAGATAGAGCTATGATACTTGGTATAAAAATTCGATTAAAAATTCCTGAACTTTCTGTATCCCCGAAAATATTGTACGACTTTTAGATCGGGTGTTACATCAAAATGAATTGTACATTTACGTTTTATCGCATATTTTGTCTCCTGAGCGAGATGGAGCTATGCGCCTTAGTATAAAAATTCCTCGGAAAATTCATCAACTTTCTGTATCCCCGAAAATATTGTACGACTTTTAGATCCGATGCAACATCAAAATGAAGTGAACATTTACGTTTTATCGCATATTTTGTCTCCTTCGCGAGGTAGAGCTATGATACTTGGTATAAAAATTCCTTGTGAAATTCCTCAACTTTCTGTATCTCCGAAAATACTGTACGACTTTAGATCGGGTGTTACATCAAAATGAATTGTACATTTACGTTTTATCGCATATTTTGTCTCCTGAGCGAGATAGAGCTATAAGCCCAAATAAAATAATTCGATTTAAAATTCCTCAACTTTCTGTATCTCCGAAAATACTTTACGACTTTTAGATCGGGTGTTACATCAAAATGAATTGTACATTTACGTTTAATCGCATATTTTGTCACCTTCGCGAGATAGAGCTATGAAACTTGGTATAAAAATTCTATTAAAAATTCCTCAACTTTCTGTATCCCCGAAAATATTGTACGACTTTTAGATCGGGTGTTACATCAAAATGAATTGTTCATTTACGGTCTATCGTAAAAAATTCGATTTAAAATTCCTCAAATTTTTGTATCCCCTTTTAGATCAGGTGTTACATCAAAATGAATTGTACATTAACGTTATACCGTATAAAAATTCGATTTAAAATTCCTCAACTTTTTGTATCTCCGAAACTACTGTACGACTTTTAGATCGGGTGTTACATCAAAATGAATTGTACATTTACGTTTCATCTTTGTCTTCTGAGCGAGATAGAGCTATGAGCCTTGGTACAAAAATTCCTTGGAAAATTCCTCAACTTTCTGTATCCCCAAAAATATTGTACGACTTTTAGATCCGATGCAACATCAAAATGAAGTGAACATTTACGTTTTATCGCATATTTTGTCTCCTTCGCGAGGTAGAGCTATGATACTTGGTATAAAAATTCCTTGTGAAATTCCTCAACTTTCTGTATCTCCGAAAATACTGTACGACTTTTAGATCGGGTGTTACATCAAAATGAATTGTACATTTACGTTTTATCGCATATTTTGTCTCCTGAGCGAGATGGAGCTATGCGCCTTAGTATAAAAATTCCTCGGAAAATTCATCAACTTTCTGTATCCCCGAAAATATTGTACGACTTTTAGATCCGATGCAACATCAAAATGCAGTGAACATTTACGTTTTATCGCATATTTTGTCTCCTTAGCGAGATAGAGCTATGATACTTGGTATAAAAATTCGATTTAAAATTCTTCAACTTTCTGTATCCCCGAAAATATTGTACGACTTTTAGATCGGGTGTTACATCAAAATGCATTGTACATTTACGTTTTATCGCATATTTTGTTTCCTGAGCGAGATAGAGCTATAAGCCCAAATAAAATAATTCGATTTAAAATTCCTCAACTTTCTGTATCTCCGAAAATACTTTACGACTTTTGAGATCGGGTGTTACATCAAAATGAATTGTACATTTACGTTTAATCGCATATTTTGTCACCTTCGCGAGATAGAGCTATGAAACTTGGTATAAAAATTCGATTAAAAATTCCTCAACTTTCTGTATCCCCGAAAATATTGTACGACTTTTAGATCGGGTGTTACATCAAAATGAATTGTTCATTTACGGTCTATCGTAAAAAATTCGATTTAAAATTCCTCAAATTTTTGTATCCCCTTTTAGATCAGGTGTTACATCAATATGAATTGTACATTAACGTTATACCGTATAAAAATTCGATTTAAAATTCCTCAACTTTTTGTATCTCCGAAACTACTGTACGACTTTTAGATCGGGTGTTACATCAAAATGAATTGTACATTTACGTTTCATCGCATATTTTGTCTTCTGAGCGAGATAGAGCTATGAGCCTTGGTACAAAAATTCCTTGGAAAATTCCTCAACTTTCTGTATCCCCAAAAATATTGTACGACTTTTAGATCCGATGCAACATCAAAATGAAGTGAACATTTACGTTTAATCGCATATTTTGTCTCCTTCGCGAGATAGAGCTATGATACTTGGTATAAAAATTAGATTTAAAATTCCTCAACTTTCTGTATCCCCGAAAATATTGTACGACTTTTAGATCGGGTGTTACATCAAAATGAATTGTTCATTTACGGTCTATCGTAAAAAATTCGATTTAAAATTCCTCAAATTTTTGTATCCCCTTTTAGATCAGGTGTTACATCAAAATGAATTGTACATTAACGTTATACCGTATAAAAATTCGATTTAAAATTCCTCAACTTTTTGTATCTCCGAAACTACTGTACGACTTTTAGATCGGGTGTTACATCAAAATGAATTGTACATTTACGTTTCATCTTTGTCTTCTGAGCGAGATAGAGCTATGAGCCTTGGTACAAAAATTCCTTGGAAAATTCCTCAACTTTCTGTATCCCCAAAAATATTGTACGACTTTTAGATCCGATGCAACATCAAAATGAAGTGAACATTTACGTTTTATCGCATATTTTGTCTCCTTCGCGAGGTAGAGCTATGATACTTGGTATAAAAATTCCTTGTGAAATTCCTCAACTTTCTGTATCTCCGAAAATACTGTACGACTTTTAGATCGGGTGTTACATCAAAATGAATTGTACATTTACGTTTTATCGCATATTTTGTCTCCTGAGCGAGATGGAGCTATGCGCCTTAGTATAAAAATTCCTCGGAAAATTCATCAACTTTCTGTATCCCCGAAAATATTGTACGACTTTTAGATCCGATGCAACATCAAAATGAAGTGAACATTTACGTTTTATCGCATATTTTGTCTCCTTAGCGAGATAGAGCTATGATACTTGGTATAAAAATTCGATTTAAAATTCTTCAACTTTCTGTATCCCCGAAAATATTGTACGACTTTTAGATCGGGTGTTACATCAAAATGCATTGTACATTTACGTTTTATCGCATATTTTGTTTCCTGAGCGAGATAGAGCTATAAGCCCAAATAAAATAATTCGATTTAAAATTCCTCAACTTTCTGTATCTCCGAAAATACTTTACGACTTTTGAGATCGGGTGTTACATCAAAATGAATTGTACATTTACGTTTAATCGCATATTTTGTCACCTTCGCGAGATAGAGCTATGAAACTTGGTATAAAAATTCGATTAAAAATTCCTCAACTTTCTGTATCCCCGAAAATATTGTACGACTTTTAGATCGGGTGTTACATCAAAATGAATTGTTCATTTACGGTCTATCGTAAAAAATTCGATTTAAAATTCCTCAAATTTTTGTATCCCCTTTTAGATCAGGTGTTACATCAATATGAATTGTACATTAACGTTATACCGTATAAAAATTCGATTTAAAATTCCTCAACTTTTTGTATCTCCGAAACTACTGTACGACTTTTAGATCGGGTGTTACATCAAAATGAATTGTACATTTACGTTTCATCGCATATTTTGTCACCTTCGCGAGATAGAGCTATGAAACTTGGTATAAAAATTCGATTAAAAATTCCTCAACTTTCTGTATCCCCGAAAATATTGTACGACTTTTAGATCGGGTGTTACATCAAAATGAATTGTTCATTTACGGTCTATCGTAAAAAATTCGATTTAAAATTCCTCAAATTTTTGTATCCCCTTTTAGATCAGGTGTTACATCAAAATGAATTGTACATTAACGTTATACCGTATAAAAATTCGATTTAAAATTCCTCAACTTTTTGTATCTCCGAAACTACTGTACGACTTTTAGATCGGGTGTTACATCAAAATGAATTGTACATTTACGTTCCATCGCATATTTTGTCTTCTGAGCGAGATGGAGCTATGAGCCTTTGTACAAAAATTCCTTGGAAAATTCCTCAACTTTCTGTATCCCCGAAAATATTGTACGACTTTTAGATCCGATGCAACATCAAAATGAAGTGAACATTTACGTTTTATCGCATATTTTGTCTCCTTCGCGAGATAGAGCTATGATACTTGGTATAAAAATTCGATTAAAAATTCCTGAACTTTCTGTATCCCCGAAAATATTGTACGACTTTTAGATCGGGTGTTACATCAAAATGAATTGTACATTTACGTTTTATCGCATATTTTGTCTCCTGAGCGAGATGGAGCTATGCGCCTTAGTATAAAAATTCCTCGGAAAATTCATCAACTTTCTGTATCCCCGAAAATATTGTACGACTTTTAGATCCGATGCAACATCAAAATGAAGTGAACATTTACGTTTTATCGCATATTTTGTCTCCTTCGCGAGGTAGAGCTATGATACTTGGTATAAAAATTCCTTGTGAAATTCCTCAACTTTCTGTATCTCCGAAAATACTGTACGACTTTAGATCGGGTGTTACATCAAAATGAATTGTACATTTACGTTTTATCGCATATTTTGTCTCCTGAGCGAGATAGAGCTATAAGCCCAAATAAAATAATTCGATTTAAAATTCCTCAACTTTCTGTATCTCCGAAAATACTTTACGACTTTTAGATCGGGTGTTACATCAAAATGAATTGTACATTTACGTTTAATCGCATATTTTGTCACCTTCGCGAGATAGAGCTATGAAACTTGGTATAAAAATTCTATTAAAAATTCCTCAACTTTCTGTATCCCCGAAAATATTGTACGACTTTTAGATCGGGTGTTACATCAAAATGAATTGTTCATTTACGGTCTATCGTAAAAAATTCGATTTAAAATTCCTCAAATTTTTGTATCCCCTTTTAGATCAGGTGTTACATCAAAATGAATTGTACATTAACGTTATACCGTATAAAAATTCGATTTAAAATTCCTCAACTTTTTGTATCTCCGAAACTACTGTACGACTTTTAGATCGGGTGTTACATCAAAATGAATTGTACATTTACGTTTCATCTTTGTCTTCTGAGCGAGATAGAGCTATGAGCCTTGGTACAAAAATTCCTTGGAAAATTCCTCAACTTTCTGTATCCCCAAAAATATTGTACGACTTTTAGATCCGATGCAACATCAAAATGAAGTGAACATTTACGTTTTATCGCATATTTTGTCTCCTTCGCGAGGTAGAGCTATGATACTTGGTATAAAAATTCCTTGTGAAATTCCTCAACTTTCTGTATCTCCGAAAATACTGTACGACTTTTAGATCGGGTGTTACATCAAAATGAATTGTACATTTACGTTTTATCGCATATTTTGTCTCCTGAGCGAGATGGAGCTATGCGCCTTAGTATAAAAATTCCTCGGAAAATTCATCAACTTTCTGTATCCCCGAAAATATTGTACGACTTTTAGATCCGATGCAACATCAAAATGCAGTGAACATTTACGTTTTATCGCATATTTTGTCTCCTTAGCGAGATAGAGCTATGATACTTGGTATAAAAATTCGATTTAAAATTCTTCAACTTTCTGTATCCCCGAAAATATTGTACGACTTTTAGATCGGGTGTTACATCAAAATGCATTGTACATTTACGTTTTATCGCATATTTTGTTTCCTGAGCGAGATAGAGCTATAAGCCCAAATAAAATAATTCGATTTAAAATTCCTCAACTTTCTGTATCTCCGAAAATACTTTACGACTTTTGAGATCGGGTGTTACATCAAAATGAATTGTACATTTACGTTTAATCGCATATTTTGTCACCTTCGCGAGATAGAGCTATGAAACTTGGTATAAAAATTCGATTAAAAATTCCTCAACTTTCTGTATCCCCGAAAATATTGTACGACTTTTAGATCGGGTGTTACATCAAAATGAATTGTTCATTTACGGTCTATCGTAAAAAATTCGATTTAAAATTCCTCAAATTTTTGTATCCCCTTTTAGATCAGGTGTTACATCAATATGAATTGTACATTAACGTTATACCGTATAAAAATTCGATTTAAAATTCCTCAACTTTTTGTATCTCCGAAACTACTGTACGACTTTTAGATCGGGTGTTACATCAAAATGAATTGTACATTTACGTTTCATCGCATATTTTGTCTTCTGAGCGAGATAGAGCTATGAGCCTTGGTACAAAAATTCCTTGGAAAATTCCTCAACTTTCTGTATCCCCAAAAATATTGTACGACTTTTAGATCCGATGCAACATCAAAATGAAGTGAACATTTACGTTTAATCGCATATTTTGTCTCCTTCGCGAGATAGAGCTATGATACTTGGTATAAAAATTAGATTTAAAATTCCTCAACTTTCTGTATCCCCGAAAATATTGTACGACTTTTAGATCGGGTGTTACATCAAAATGCATTGTTCATTTACGTTCTATCGTAAAAAATTCGATTTAAAATTACTCAAATTTTTGTATCACCTTTTAGATTAGGTGTAACATCAAAATGAATTGTACAATAACGTAATATCGTATAAGGATTCGATTTAAAATTCCTCAACTTTTTGTATCTCCGAAAATACTGTACGACTTTTAGATCTGGTGTTACATCAAAATGAATTGTGCATTAACGTTTCATCGCATATTTTGTCTTCTGAGCGAGATAGAGCTATGAGCCTTGGTATAAAAATTCCTTGGAAAATTCCTCAACTTTCTGTATCCCCAAAAATATTGAACGACTGTTAGATCGGGTGTTACATCGAAATGAATTGTACATTTACGTTCTATCGTACAAAATTCGATTTAAAATTCCTCAAATTTTTGTATCCCCTTTTAGATCAGGTGTTACATCAAAATGAATTGTACATTAACGTTATATCGTATAAAAATTCGATTTAAAATTCCTCAACTTTTTGTATCCCCGAAAATATTGTACGACTTTTAGATCGGGTGTTACATCAAAATGAATTGTTCATTTACGTTCTATCGTAAAAAATTCGATTTAAAATTCCTCAAATTTTTGTATCCCCTTTTAGATCAGGTGTTACATCAAAATGAATTGTACATTAAGGATATATCGTATACAAATTCGATTTAAAATTCCTCAACTTTTTGTATCCCCGAAAATATTGTACGACTTTTAGATCGGGTGTTACATCAAAATGAATTGTTCATTTACGTTCTATCGTAAAAAATTCGATTTAAAATTCCTCAAATTTTTGTATCCCCTTTTAGTTCAGGTGTTACATCAAAATGAATTGTACATTTACGTTTCATCGTATAAAAATTCGATTTAAAATTTCTCAACTTTCTGTATCTCCGAAAATACTGTACGACTTTTAGATTGGGTGTTACATCAAAATGAATTGTACATTAATGTTTAATCGCATATTTTGTCTCCTGAGCGAGATAGAGCTATGAGCCTTTATATAAAAATTCCTTGCAAAATTCCTCAACTTTTTGTATCCCCGAAAATATTGTACGACTTTTAGATCGGGTGTAAGTCTCTTGAGCGAGATACACCTATGAAACTTGGTCAAAAAAATTCGATTTAAATCCTCAAATTTCTGTATCCCCGAAAATATTGTACGACTTTTAGATCGGATGCAAAATCAAAATGAAAAGAACATTTACGTTTAATCGCATATTTTGTCTCCTTCGCGAGATAGAGCTATGATACTTGGTATAAAAATTCGATTTAAAATTCCTCAACTTTCTGTATGCTCGAAAATATTGTACGACTTTTAGATCGGGTGTTACATCAAAATGAATTGTACATTTACGTTTAATCGCATATTTTGTCTCCTGAGCGAGATAGAGCTATGAGCCTTAGTATTAAAATTCCTTGGAAAATTCCTCAACTTTTGTATTCCCGAAAATATTGTACGACTTTTAGATCGGGTGTAAGTCTCTTGAGCGAGATAGACCTATGAAACTTGGTATAAAAATTCGATTTAAAATTCCTCAACTTTCTGTATGCTCGAAAATATTGTACGACTTTTAGATCGGGTGTTACATCAAAATGAATTGTACATTTACGTTTCATCGCATATTTTGTCAAATCAGCGAGATAGAGTAATGAGCGTTAGTATAAAAATTCCTTGGAAAATTCCTCAACTTTCTGTATCCCCGAATATATTGTACGACTTTTAGATCGGGTGTTACATCAAAATGAATTGTACATTTACGTTTTATCGCATATTTTGTCTCCTGAGCGAGATAGAGCTATGCGCCTTGGTACAAAAATTCCTTGGAAAATTGATAAACTTTCTGTATCCCCGAAAATATTGTACGACTTTTAGATCCGATGCAACATCAAAATGAAGTGAACATTTACGTTTTATCGCATATTTTGTCTCCTTCGCGAGATAGAGCTATGATACTTGGTATAAAAATTCGATTTAAAATTCCTCAACTTTCTGTATCTCCGAAAATACTGTTCGACTTTTAGATCGGGTGTTACATCAAAATGAATTGTACATTTACGTTTCATTGCATATTTTGTCTCCTGAGCGAGATAGAGTTATGAGTTATGGAAAATTCCTCAACTTTCTGTATCCTCGAAAAAATTGTACGACTTTTAGAGCGGGTGTTACATCAAAATGAATTGTACATTTACGTTTCATCGCATATTTTGTCTTCGGAGCGAGATAGAGCTATGAGCCTTGGTATAAAAATTCCTTGGAAAATTCCTCAACTTTCTGTATCCCCGAAAAAATTGTACGACTTTTAGAGCGGGTGTTACATCAAAATGAATTGCACATTTACGTTTCATCGCATATTTTGTCTAATGAGCGAGATAGAGTTATGAGCGTTGGTATAAAAATTCCTTGGAAAATTCCTCAACTTTGTGTATCCCCGAAAATATTGAACGACTTTTAGATCGGGTGCTACATCAAAATGAATTGTACATTAATGTTCTATCGTAAAAAATTCGATTTACAATTCCTCAAATTTTTGTATCCCCTTTTAGATCAGGTGTTACATCAAAATGAATTGTACATTAACGATATATCGTATAAAAATTCGATTTAAAATTCCTCAACTTTCTGTATCCCCGAAAATATTGTACGACTTTTAGATCGGGTGTTACATCAAAATGAACTGTACATTTACGTTTCATCGCATATTTTGTCTAATGAGCGAGATAGAGTTATGAGCGTTAGTATAAAAATTCCTTGGAAAATTCCTCAACTTTCTGTATCCCCGAAAATATTGTACGACTTTTAGATCGGGTGTTACATCAAAATGAATTGTACATTTACGTTTTATCGCATATTATGTCTCCTGAGCGAGATAGAGCTATAAGCTCAAATAAAAAAATTCGATTTTAAATTCCTCAACTTTCTGTATCCCCGAAAATATTGTACGACTTTTAGATCGTTTGTTACATCAAAATGAATTGTACATTTACGTTTAATCGCATATTTTGTCTCCTGAGCGAGATAGAGTTATGAGCGTTAGTATAAAAATTCCTTGGAAAATTCCTCAACTTTCTGTTTCCCCGAAAAAATTGTACGACTTTTAGAGCGGATGTTACATCAAAATGAATTGCACATTTACGTTTCATCGCATATTTTGTCTAATGAGCGAGATAGAGTTATGAGCGTTAGTATAAAAATTCCTTGGAAAATTCCTCAACTTTGTGTATCCCCGAAAATATTGAACGACTTTTAGATCGGGTGTTACATCAAAATGAATTGTACATTAATGTTCTATCGTAAAAAATTCGATTTAAAATTCCTCAAATTTTTGTATCCCCTTTTAGATCAGGTGTTACATCAAAATGAATTGTACATTAACGATATATCGTATAAAAATTCGATTTAAAATTTCTCAACTTTCTGTATCCCCGAAAATATTGTACGACTTTAAGATCCGATGCAACATCAAAATGAAGTGAACATTTACGTTTTATCGCATATTTTGTCTCCTGAGCGGGATAGAGCTATGAAACTTGGTATTTAAATTAATTGAAAAATTCCTCAACTTTCTGTATCCTAAAAAATATTGAACGACTTTTAGATCGGGTGTTACATCAAAATGAATTGTACATTTACGTTTCATCGCATATTATGTCTCCTGAGCGAGATAGAGTTATGAGCGTTAGTATAAAAATTCCTTGGAAAATTCCTCAACTTTCTGTATCCCCGAAAAAATTGTACGACTTTTAGATCGGGTGTTACATCAAAATGAATTGTACATTTACGTTTCATCGCATATTTTGTCTCCTGAGCGAGATAGAGTTATGAGTTATGGAAAATTCCTCAACTTTCTGTATCCCCGAAAAAATTGTACGACTTTTAGAGCGGGTGTTACATCAAAATGAATTGCACATTTACGTTTAATCGCATATTTTGTCTAATGAGCGAGATAGAGTTATGAGCGTTAGTATAAAAATTCCTTGGAAAATTCCTCAACTTTGTGTATCCCCGAAAATATTGAACGACTTTTAGATCGGGTGTTACATCAAAATGAATTGTACATTAATGTTCTATCGTAAAAAATTCGATTTAAAATTCCTCAAATTTTTGTTTCCCCTTTTTGATCAGGTGTTTCATCAAAATGAATTGTACATTAACGATATATCGTAAAAAAATTCGATTTAAAATTCCTCAACTTTCTGTATCCCCGAAAATATTGTACGACTTTTAGGTCCGATGCAACATCAAAATGAAGTGAACATTTACGTTTTATCGCATATTTTGTCTCCTTCGCGAGGTAAAAGTATGATACTTGGTATAAAAATTCGATTTAAAATTCCTCAACTTTGTGTATCCCCGAAAATATTGTACGACTTTTAGATCGGGTGTTACATCAAAATGAATTGTTAATTTACGTTCTATCGTAAAAAATTCGATTTAAAATTCCTCAAATTTTTGTATCCCCTTTTAGATCAGGTGTTACATCAAAATGAATTGTACAATAACGTAATAACGTATAAAAATTCGATTTAAAATTCCTCAACTTTTTGTATCTCCGAAAATACTGTACGACTTTTAGATCGGGTGTTACATCAAAATGAAATGTACATTTACGTTTCATCGCATATTTTGTCTTCTGAGCGAGATAGAGCTATGAGCCTTGGTATAAAAATTCCTTGGAAAATTCCTCAACTTTCTGTATCCCCAAAAATATTGAACGACTGTTAGATCGGGTGTTACATCAAAATGAATTGTACATAAACGATATATCGTATAAAAATTCGATTTAAAATTCCTCAACTTTCTGTATCCCCGAAAATATTGTACGACTTTTAGATCCGATGAAACATCAAAATGAAGTGAACATTTACGTTTTATCGCATATTTTGTCCCCTGAGCGAGATAGAGCTATGAAACTTGGTATTTAACTTAATTGGAAAATTCCTCAACTTTCTGTATCCTAAAAAATATTGAACGACTTTTAGATCGGGTGTTACATCGAAATGAATTGTACATTTACGTTCTATCGTAAAAAATTCGATTTAAAATTCCTCAAATTTTTGTATCCCCTTTTAGATCAGGTGTTACATCAAAATGAATTGAACAATAACGTAATATCGTATAAAAATTCGATTTAAAATTCCTCAACTTTTTGTATCTCCGAAAATACTGTACGACTTTTAGATCGGGTGTTACATCAAAATGAATTGTACATTTACGTTTCATCGCATATTTTGTCTTCTGAACGAGATAGAGCTATGAGCCTTGGTATAAAAATTCCTTGGAAAATTCCTCAACTTTCTGTATCCCCAAAAATATTGAACGACTTTTAGATCGGGTGTTACATCGAAATGAATTGTACATTTACGTTCTATCGTAAAAAATTCGATTTAAAATTCCTCAAATTTTTGTATCCCCTTTTAGATCAGGTGTTACATCAAAATGAATTGTACATTAACGATATATCGTATAAAAATTTGATTTAAAATTCCTCAACTTTCTGTATCTCCGAAAATACTGTACGACTTTTAGATCGGGTGTTACATCAAAATGAATTGTACATTTACGTTTTATCGCATATTATGTCTCCTGAGCGAGATAGAGTTATGAGCGTTAGTATAAAAATTCCTTGGAAAATTCCTCAACTTTCTGTATCCCCGAAAAAATTGTACGACTTTTAGAGCGGATGTTACATCAAAATGAATTGTACAGTTACGTTTCATCGCATATTTTTTCTAATGGGCGAGATAGAGTTATGAGCGTAATTATAGGCTGTATACTTAAGTACTGCGCTGAAGGTCTTTTGAGACCCCTTTATAACTTATTTAATCTTTCCGTGGAGTTGTGCACTTTTCCAATGATTTGGAAAGAATCATTCATAATTCCTCTCCTCAAAAAAGGAAACAAGTCTAATGTTCAAAACTATAGAGGTATATCTAAGTTGTCCGCCATCCCTAAAATTTTTGAGAAATTAATAACTTCTCAACTACAACATTTTTGTAGATCTATTGTTTCACCCAGCCAGCATGGGTTTGTGAAATATAGATCTACTACCACTAACTTATTGGAATTCACCTCTTTTGTTATAAGGGGCTTTCAAAATAAAATGCAAACAGATGTCATTTACACTGATTTCAGTAAAGCTTTTGACTCCGTTAATCATTCCCTTTTAATTCATAAGCTTAATCTTTTTGGATTACCAAATAACTTAATTCTTTGGATCTCTAGTTATCTAAATTTAAGAACCCAAAAAGTTCATTTTAAAGGCTTAGCTTCTAAGTCTGTTCAAGTTACTTCTGGAGTACCACAAGGAAGCCATCTCGGCCCTTTATTATTTACTCTTTTTATTAATGACTTGCCTTCTGTAATAAATCACTCTCGGGTACTAATGTACGCCGACGATGTAAAGCTCTGTTTGTCTGCTAATAACTCTCAATCTGGTCAGAATTTGCAAACTGATCTTGATAGTTTTCAAACTTGGTGTCGAGTAAATTTATTAAATCTTAATTGCAGTAAGTGCAACGTAATGTCCTTTTATAGGCGAATGCCATATTTTAATAACTATTTTCTTAATGGTAAACCACTTGAACGTATTGAGTCGGTTGTTGATTTGGGTATTCTTTTAGATCCTAAGCTTAAGTTTGACAAGCATATCTTATCGATGACTAATCGTGCCTATGGTGTCCTTGGTTTCATAAAGCGTTGGTCAAAGGAATTTGACGATCCCTATGTTACTAAAACTCTTTATACCTCACTTGTTCGACCAATTCTGGAATATGGATCTTGTATATGGTGTCCCCAGTACAAGATTCATCAGGACAGAATAGAGTCTATACAAAAACAATTTCTTCTCTTTGCCCTCCGGGGCTTTAATTGGAATCCTAACATTCGCATGCCTCCTTACCGTAGTAGACTCTTACTAATAAATCTCCCCTCTCTTTCTGATCGTAGAACCATGCTTGGTATAATATTTTTACATAAACTAATTAACGGCGAAATTGATTCTTCTGAATTAATCAGCCAAATTAGTTTTGCTATTCCTATTAGAAGTACAAGAAACTTTCTCCCTCTTTCTCTTCAAACCTGCAGTACTAACTACGCTATTCATAACCCTTTTCGTATTTTATGTTCTGATTATAACAATCTTTTTCATGTTATAAGTAATGCTTCATCTATTCCTACACTTAGAACTTCACTCCTTTCTCACCTATCTAATTTGTAGGTCTTGTATTTCATATTTTTGTATTTTTGTATTTTTTTTTTTTTTTTTTTTGGTATTTTTGCCTGTAGTTATTTGTTTGTATCTTTAGTGTATTTCTAACATACTAACTTCTTGATCTGATTGGGTTTTTTCTGGGTTTTCCCCAATCCAGGCAACTAATGTTGGATCAATTTTTTTGAGGCTTATTACCCAGAAATAATTTTTAATTTTTTATTTTATGCTTTTTTAATTTAAAATTTTTTTAAATTTTAATAATAATTTTAATAATAGTTTTAAAAATAATTTTATTTAATTTTTTAAATTTTAACTTTTTCTGTTGTCGATTGTTATTAGTCGACATTAAACTAAATTAAATAAATAAAATAAATAAATAAAAATTCCTTGGAAAATTCCTCAACTTTCTGTATCCCCAAAAATATTGTACGACTTTTAGATCGGGTGTTACATCAAAATGAATTGTACATTTACGTTTTATCGCATATTTTGTCTCCTGAGCGAGATGGAGCTATGCGCCTTAGTATAAAAATTCCTTGGAAAATTCATCAACTTTCTGTATCCCCGAAAATATTGTACGACTTTTAGATCCGATGCAACATCAAAATGAAGTGAACATTTACGTTTAATCGCATATTTTGTCTCCTTCGCGAGATAGAGCTATGATACTTGGTATAAAAATTCGATTTAAAATTCCTCAACTTTCTGTATCCCCGAAAATATTGTACGACTTTTAGATCGGGTGTTACATCAAAATGAATTGTACATTTACGTTTCAACGCATATTTTGTCTTCGGAGCGAGATAGAGCTATAAGCCTTGGTATAAAAATTCCTTGGAAAATTCATCAACTTTCTGTATCCCCAAAAATATTGAACGACTTTTAGATCGGGTGTTACATCGAAATGAATTGTACATTTACGTTCTATCGTAAAAAATTCGATTTAAAATTCCTCAAATTTTTGTATCCCCTTTTAGATCAGGTGTTACATCAAAATGAATTGTACATTAACGATATATCGTATAAAAATTCGATTTAAAATTCCTCAACTTTCTGTATCCCCGAAAATATTGTACGACTTTTAGATCGGGTGTTACATCAAAATGAACTGTAAATTTACGTTTCATCGCATATTTTGTCTATTGAGCGAGAAAGAGTTATGAGCGTTAGTATAAAAATTTCTTGGAAAATTCCTCAACTTTCTGTATCCCCGAAAATATTGTACGACTTTTAGATCGGGTGTTACATCAAAATGAATTGTACATTTACGTTTTATCGCATATTATGTCTCCTGAGCGAGATAGAGCTATAAGCCCAAATAAAAAAATTCGATTTTAAGTTCCTCAACTTTCTGTATCCCCGAAAATATTGTACGACTTTTAGATCGGGTGTTACATCAAAATGAATTGTACATTTACGTTTCAACGCATATTTTGTCTTCGGAGCGAGATAGAGCTATAAGCCTTGGTATAAAAATTCCTTGGAAAATTCATCAACTTTCTGTATCCCCAAAAATATTGAACGACTTTTAGATCGGGTGTTACATAAAAATGAATTGTACATTAATGTTTTATCGCATATTTTGTCTCCTGAGCGAGATAGAGCTATGAGCCTTGGTATAAAAATTCCTTGGAAAATTCATCAACTTTCTGTATCCCCGAAAATATTGTACGACTTTTAGATCCGATGCAACATCAAAATGAAGTGAACATTTACGTTTAATCGCATATTTTGTCTCCTTCGCGAGATACAGCTATGATACTTGGTATAAAAATTCGATTTAAAATTCCTCAACTTTCTGTATCCCCAAAAATATTGAACGACTTTTAGATCGGGTGTTACATCAAAATGAATTGTACATTAATGTTTTATCGCATATTTTGTCTCCTTAGCGAGATAGAGCTATGAGCCTTGGTATAAAAATTCCTTGGAAAATTCATCAACTTTCTGTATCCCCGAAAATATTGTACGACTTTTAGATCCGATGCAACATCAAAATGAAGTGAACATTTACGTTTAATCGCATATTTTGTCTCCTTCGCGAGATAGAGCTATGATACTTGGTATAAAAATTCGATTTAAAATTCCTCAACTTTCTGTATCCCCGAAAATATTGTACGACTTTTAGATCGGGTGTTACATCAAAATGAATTGTACATTTACGTTTCAACGCATATTTTGTCTTCGGAGCGAGATAGAGCTATAAGCCTTGGTATAAAAATTCCTTGGAAAATTCATCAACTTTCTGTATCCCCAAAAATATTGAACGACTTTTAGATCGGGTGTTACATCGAAATGAATTGTACATTTTCGTTCTATCGTAAAAAATTCGATTTAAAATTCCTCAAATTTTTGTATCCCCTTTTAGATCAGGTGTTACATCAAAATGAATTGTACATTAACGATATATCGTATAAAAATTCGATTTAAAATTCCTCAACTTTCTGTATCCCCGAAAATATTGTACGACTTTTAGATCGGGTGTTACATCAAAATGAACTGTAAATTTACGTTTCATCGCATATTTTGTCTATTGAGCGAGAAAGAGTTATGAGCGTTAGTATAAAAATTTCTTGGAAAATTCCTCAACTTTCTGTATCCCCGAAAATATTGTACGACTTTTAGATCGGGTGTTACATCAAAATGAATTGTACATTTACGTTTTATCGCATATTATGTCTCCTGAGCGAGATAGAGCTATAAGCCCAAATAAAAAAATTCGATTTTAAGTTCCTCAACTTTCTGTATCCCCGAAAATATTGTACGACTTTTAGATCGGGTGTTACATCAAAATCAATTGTACATTTACGTTTCATCGCATATTTTGTCTCCTGAGCGAGATAGAGTTATGAGCGTTAGTATAAAAATTCCTTGGAAAATTCCTCAACTTTCTGTATCCCCGAAAAAATTGTACGACTTTTAGATCGGGTGTTACATCAAAATGAATTGTACATTTACGTTTCAACGCATATTTTGTCTTCGGAGCGAGATAGAGCTATAAGCCTTGGTATAAAAATTCCTTGGAAAATTCATCAACTTTCTGTATCCCCAAAAATATTGAACGACTTTTAGATCGGGTGTTACATAAAAATGAATTGTACATTAATGTTTTATCGCATATTTTGTCTCCTGAGCGAGATAGAGCTATGAGCCTTGGTATAAAAATTCCTTGGAAAATTCATCAACTTTCTGTATCCCCGAAAATATTGTACGACTTTTAGATCCGATGCAACATCAAAATGAAGTGAACATTTACGTTTAATCGCATATTTTGTCTCCTTCGCGAGATACAGCTATGATACTTGGTATAAAAATTCGATTTAAAATTCCTCAACTTTCTGTATCCCCAAAAATATTGAACGACTTTTAGATCGGGTGTTACATCAAAATGAATTGTACATTAATGTTTTATCGCATATTTTGTCTCCTTAGCGAGATAGAGCTATGAGCCTTGGTATAAAAATTCCTTGGAAAATTCATCAACTTTCTGTATCCCCGAAAATATTGTACGACTTTTAGATCCGATGCAACATCAAAATGAAGTGAACATTTACGTTTCATCGCATATTTTGTCTCCTTCGCGAGATAGAGCTATGATACTTGGTATAAAAATTCGATTTAAAATTCCTCAACTTTCTGTATCCCCGAAAATATTGTACGACTTTTAGATCGGGTGTTACATCAAAATGAATTGTACATTTACGTTTCAACGCATATTTTGTCTTCGGAGCGAGATAGAGCTATAAGCCTTGGTATAAAAATTCCTTGGAAAATTCATCAACTTTCTGTATCCCCAAAAATATTGAACGACTTTTAGATCGGGTGTTACATCAAAATGAATTGTACATTAATGTTTTATCGCATATTTTGTCTCCTTAGCGAGATAGAGCTATGAGCCTTGGTATAAAAATTCCTTGGAAAATTCATCAACTTTCTGTATCCCCGATGCAACATCAAAATGAAGTGAACATTTACGTTTAATCGCATATTTTGTCTCCTTCGCGAGATACAGCTATGATACTTGGTATAAAAATTCGATTTAAAATTCCTCAACTTTCTGTATCCCCGAAAATATTGTACGACTTTTAGATCGGGTGTTACATCAAAATGAATTGTACATTTACGTTTCATCGCATATTTTGTCTAATGAGCGAGATAGAGTTATGAGCGTTAGTATAAAAATTCCTTGGAAAATTCCTCAACTTTCTGTATCCCCGAAAATATTGTACGACTTTTAGATCGGGTGTTACATCAAAATGAATTGTACATTTACGTTTCAACGCATATTTTGTCTTCGGAGCGAGAAAATTGGAAAATTCATCAACTTTCTGTATCCCCGAAAATATTGTACGACTTTTAGATCCGATGCAACATCAAAATGAAGTGAACATTAACGTTTAATCGCATATTTTGTCTCCTTCGCGAGATACAGCTATGATACTTGGTATAAAAATTCGATTTAAAATTCCTCAACTTTCTGTATTCCCGAAAATATTGTACGACTTTTAGATCGGGTGTTACATCAAAATGAATTGTACATTTACGTTTCATCGCATATTTTGTCTAATGAGCGAGATAGAGTTATGAGCGTTAGTATAAAAATTTCTTGGAAAATTCCTCAACTTTCTGTATCCCCGAAAATATTGTACGACTTTTAGATCGGGTGCTACATCAAAATGAATTGTACATTTACGTTTTATCGCATATTATGTCTCCTGAGCGAGATAGAGCTATAAGCCCAAATAAAAAAATTCGATTTTAAGTTCCTCAACTTTCTGTATCCCCAAAAATATTGTACGACTTTTAGATCGGGTGTTACATCAAAATGAATTGTACATTTACGTTTCATCGCATATTTTGTCTCCTGAGCGAGATAGAGTTATGAGCGTTAGTATAAAAATTCCTTGGAAAATTCCTCAACTTTGTGTATCCCCGAAAAAATTGTACGACTTTTAGATCGGGTGTTACATCAAAATGAATTGTACATTTACGTTTCAACGCATATTTTGTCTTCGGAGCGAGATAGAGCTATAAGCCTTGGTATAAAAATTCCTTGGAAAATTCATCAACTTTCTGTATCCCCAAAAATATTGAACGACTTTTAGATCGGGTGTTACATAAAAATGAATTGTACATTAATGTTTTATCGCATATTTTGTCTCCTGAGCGAGATAGAGCTATGAGCCTTGGTATAAAAATTCCTTGGAAAATTCATCAACTTTCTGTATCCCCGAAAATATTGTACGACTTTTAGATCCGATGCAACATCAAAATGAAGTGAACATTTACGTTTAATCGCATATTTTGTCTCCTTCGCGAGATACAGCTATGATACTTGGTATAAAAATTCGATTTAAAATTCCTCAACTTTCTGTATCCCCAAAAATATTGAACGACTTTTAGATCGGGTGTTACATCAAAATGAATTGTACATTAATGTTTTATCGCATATTTTGTCTCCTTAGCGAGATAGAGCTATGAGCCTTGGTATAAAAATTCCTTGGAAAATTCATCAACTTTCTGTATCCCCGATGCAACATCAAAATGAAGTGAACATTTACGTTTAATCGCATATTTTGTCTCCTTCGCGAGATACAGCTATGATTCTTGGTATAAAAATTCGATTTAAAATTCCTCAACTTTCTGTATCCCCGAAAATATTGTACGACTTTTAGATCGGGTGTTACATCAAAATGAATTGTACATTTACGTTTCATCGCATATTTTGTCTAATGAGCGAGATAGAGTTATGAGCGTTAGTATAAAAATTCCTTGGAAAATTCCTCAACTTTCTGTATCCCCGAAAATATTGTACGACTTTTAGATCGGGTGTTACATCAAAATGAATTGTACATTTACGTTTCAACGCATATTTTGTCTTCGGAGCGAGAAAATTGGAAAATTCATCAACTTTCTGTATCCCCGAAAATATTGTACGACTTTTAGATCCGATGCAACATCAAAATGAAGTGAACATTAACGTTTAATCGCATATTTTGTCTCCTTCGCGAGATACAGCTATGATACTTGGTATAAAAATTCGATTTAAAATTCCTCAACTTTCTGTATCCCCGAAAATATTGTACGACTTTTAGATCGGGTGTTACATCAAAATGAATTGTACATTTACGTTTCATCGCATATTTTGTCTAATGAGCGAGATAGAGTTATGAGCGTTAGTATAAAAATTTCTTGGAAAATTCCTCAACTTTCTGTATCCCCGAAAATATTGTACGACTTTTAGATCGGGTGTTACATCAAAATGAATTGTACATTTACGTTTTATCGCATATTATGTCTCCTGAGCGAGATAGAGCTATAAGCCCAAATAAAAAAATTCGATTTTAAGTTCCTCAACTTTCTGTATCCCCGAAAATATTGTACGACTTTTAGATCGGGTGTTACATCAAAATGAAATGTACATTTACGTTTCATCGCATATTTTGTCTCCTTAGCGAGATAGAGCTATGAGCCTTGGTATAAAAATTCCTTGGAAAATTCATCAACTTTCTGTATCCCCGAAAATATTGTACGACTTTAAGATCCGATGCAACATCAAAATGAAGTGAACATTTACGTTTAATCGCATATTTTGTCTCCTTCGCGAGATACAGCTGTGATACTTGGTATAAAAATTCGATTTAAAATTCCTCAACTTTCTGTATCCCCGAAAAAATTGTACGACTTTTAGAGCGGATGTTACATCAAAATGAATTGTACATTTACGTTTCATCGCATATTTTGTCTAATGAGCGAGATAGAGTTATGAGCGTTAGTATAAAAATTTCTTTGAAAATTCCTCAACTTTCTGTATCCCCAAAAATATTGTACGACTTTTAGAGCGGGTGTTACATCAAAATGAATTGTACATTTACGTTTCATCGCATATTTTGTCTCCTGAGCGAGATAGAGTTATGAGCGTTAGTATAAAAATTCCTTGGAAAATTCCTCAACTTTCTGTATCCCCGAAAATATTGTACGACTTTTAGATCGGGTGTTACATCAAAATGAATTGTACATTTACGTTTCAACGCATATTTTGTCTTCGGAGCGAGATAGAGCTATGAGCCTTGGTTTAAAAATTCCTTGGAAAATTCCTCAACTTTCTGTATCCCCAAAAATATTGAACGACTTTTAGATCGGGTGTTACATCAAAATGAAATGTACATTTACGTTTCATCGCATATTTTGTCTCCTTAGCGAGATAGAGCTATGAGCCTTGGTATAAAAATTCCTTGGAAAATTCATCAACTTTCTGTATCCCCGAAAATATTGTACGACTTTAAGATCCGATGCAACATCAAAATGAAGTGAACATTTACGTTTAATCGCATATTTTGTCTCCTTCGCGAGATACAGCTGTGATACTTGGTATAAAAATTCGATTTAAAATTCCTCAACTTTCTGTATCCCCGAAAATATTGTACGACTTTTAGATCGGGTGTTACATCAAAATGAATTGTACATTTACGTTTCAACGCATATTTTGTCTTCGGAGCGAGATAGAGCTATGAGCCTTGGTATAAAAATTCCTTGGAAAATTCCTCAACTTTCTGTATCCCCAAAAATATTGAACGACTTTTAGATCGGGTGTTACATCAAAATGAATTGTACATTAACGTTTCATCGCATATTTTGTCTCCTTAGCAAGATAGAGCTATGAGCCTTGGTATAAAAATTCCTTGGAAAATTCCTCAACTTTCTGTATCCCCGAAAATATTGTACGACTTTTAGATCGGGTGTTACATCAAAATGAATTGTACATTTACGTTTCAACGCATATTTTGTCTTCGGAGCGAGATAGAGCTATGAGCCTTGGTATAAAAATTCCTTGGAAAATTCCTCAACTTTCTGTATCCCCAAAAATATTGAACGACTTTAAGATCGGGTGTTACATCAAAATGAATTGTACATTAATGTTTTATCGCATATTTTGTCTCCTGAGCGAGATAGAGCTATGAGCCTTGGTATAAAACTTCCTTGGAAAATTCCTCAACTTTCTGTATCCCCAAAAATATTGTACGACTTTTAGATCGGGTGTTACATCAAAATGAATTGTACATTTACGTTTTATTGCATATTTTGTTTCCTGAACGAAATGGAGCTATGCGCCTTAATTTAAAAATTCCTTGGAAAATTCATCAACTTTCTGTATCCCCAAAAATATTGTACGACTTTAAGATCGGGTGTTACATCAAAATGAATTGTACATTTACGTTTCAACGCATATTTTGTCTTCGGAGCGAGATAGAGCTATGAGCCTTGGAATAAAACTTCCTTTTAGATCGGGTGTTACATCAAAATGAATTGTACATTAATGTTTTATCGCATATTTTGTCTCCTTAGCGAGATAGAGCTATGAGCCTTGGTATAAAAATTCCTTGGAAAATTCATCAACTTTCTTTATCCCCGAAAATATAGTACGACTTTTAGATCCGATGCAACATCAAAATGAAGTGAACATTTACGTTTTATCGCATATTTTGTCTCCTTCGCGAGATAGAGCTATGATACTTGGTATAAAAATTCGATTTAAAATTCCTCAACTTTCTGTATCCCCGAAAAAATTGTACGACTTTTAGAGCGGATGTTACATCAAAATGAATTGTACATTTACGTTTCATCGCATATTTTGTCTAATGAGCGAGATAGAGTTATGAGCGTAATTATAAAAATTCCTTGGAAAATTCCTCAACTTTCTGTATCCCCAAAAATATTGTACGACTTTTAGATCGGGTGTTACATCAAAATGAATTGTACATTTACGTTTTATCGCATATTTTGTCTCCTGAGCGAGATGGAGCTATGCGCCTAAGTATAAAAATTCCTTGGAAAATTCATCAACTTTCTGTATCCCCGAAAATATTGTACGACTTTTAGATCCGATGCAACATCAAAATGAAGTGAACATTTACGTTTAATCGCATATTTTGTCTCCTTTGCGAGATAGAGCTATGATACTTGGTATAAAAATTCGATTTAAAATTCCTCAACTTTCTGTATCCCCGAAAATATTGTACGACTTTTAGATCGGGTGTTACATCAAAATGAACTGTACATTTACGTTTCATCGCATATTTTGTCTATTGAGCGAGAAAGAGTTATGAGCGTTAGTATAAAAATTCCTTGGAAAATTCCTCAACTTTCTGTATCCCCGAAAATATTGTACGACTTTTAGATCGGGTGTTACATCAAAATGAATTGTACATTTACGTTTTATCGCATATTATGTCTCCTGAGCGAGATAGAGCTATAAGCCCAAATAAAAAAATTCGATTTAAAATTCCTCAACTTTCTGTATCCCCGAAAATATTGTACGACTTTTAGATCGGGTGTTACATCAAAATGAATTGTACATTTACGTTTCATCGCATATTTTGTCTCCTGAGCGAGATAGAGTTATGAGCGTTAGTATAAAAATTCCTTGGAAAATTCCTCAACTTTGTGTATCCCCGAAAAAATTGTACGACTTTTAGAGCGGGTGTTACATCAAAATGAATTGTACATTTACGTTTCATCGCATATTTTGTCTAATGAGCGAGATAGAGTTATGAGCGTTAGTATAAAAATTCCTTGGAAAATTCCTCAACTTTCTGTATCCCCGAAAATATTGAACGACTTTTAGATCGGGTGTTACATCAAAATGAATTGTACATTTACGTTTCAACGCATATTTTGTCTTCGGAGCGAGATAGAGCTATGAGCCTTGGTTTAAAAATTCCTTGGAAAATTCCTCAACTTTCTGTATCCCCAAAAATATTGAACGACTTTTAGATCGGGTGTTACATCAAAATGAATTGTACATTAATGTTTTATCGCATATTTTGTCTCCTGAGCGAGATAGAGCTATGAGCCTTGGTATAAAAATTCCTTGGAAAATTCCTCAACTTTCTGTATCCCCGAAAATATTGTACGACTTTTAGATCGGGTGTTACATCAAAATGAATTGTACATTTACGTTTCAACGCATATTTTGTCTTCGGAGCGAGATAGAGCTATGAGCCTTGGTATAAAACTTCCTTGGAAAATTCCTCAACTTTCTGTATCCCCAAAAATATTGAACGACTTTTAGATCGGGTGTTACATCAAAATGAATTGTACATTAATGTTTTATCGCATATTTTGTCTCCTGAGTGAGATAGAGCTATGAAAGTTGGTATTTAAATTCCTTGGAAAATTCCTCAACTTTCTGTATCCCCAAAAATATTGTACGACTTTTAGATCGGGTGTTACATCAAAATGAATTGTACATTTACGTTTTATCGCATATTTTGTTTCCTGAGCGAGATGGAGCTATGCGCTTTAATTTAAAAATTCCTTGGAAAATTCATCAACTTTCTGTATCCCCAAAAATATTGTACGACTTTTAGATCGGGTGTTACATCAAAATGAATTGTACATTTACGTTTCAACGCATATTTTGTCTTCGGAGCGAGATAGAGCTATGAGCCTTGGTATAAAACTTCCTTGGAAAATTCCTCAACTTTCTGTATCCCCAAAAATATTGAACGACTTTTAGATCGGGTGTTACATCAAAATGAATTGTACATTAATGTTTTATCGCATATTTTGTCTCCTGAGTGAGATAGAGCTATGAAACTTGGTATTTAAATTCCTTGGAAAATTCATCAACTTTCTGTATCCCCAAAAATATTGTACGACTTTTAGATCGGGTGTTACATCAAAATGAATTGTACATTTACGTTTCAACGCATATTTTGTCTTCGGAGCGAGATAGAGCTATGAGCCTTGGTATAAAAATTCCTTGGAAAATTCCTCAACTTTCTGTATCCCCGAAAATATTGTACGACTTTTAGATCGGGTGTTACATCAAAATGAATTGTACATTTACGTTTCAACGCATATTTTGTCTTCGGAGCGAGATAGAGCTATGAGCCTTGGTATAAAAATTCCTTGGAAAATTCCTCAACTTTCTGTATCCCCAAAAATATTGAACGACTTTAAGATCGGGTGTTACATCAAAATGAATTGTACATTAATGTTTTATCGCATATTTTGTCTCCTGAGCGAGATAGAGCTATGAGCCTTGGTATAAAACTTCCTTGGAAAATTCCTCAACTTTCTGTATCCCCAAAAATATTGTACGACTTTTAGATCGGGTGTTACATCAAAATGAATTGTACATTTACGTTTTATCGCATATTTTGTTTCCTGAGCGAGATGGAGCTATGCGCCTTGGTATAAAAATTCCTTGGAAAATTCATCAACTTTCTGTATCCCCAAAAATATTGTACGACTTTTAGATCGGGTGTTACATCAAAATGAATTGTACATTTACGTTTCAACGCATATTTTGTCTTCGGAGCGAGATAGAGCTATGAGCCTTGGTATAAAACTTCCTTTTAGATCGGGTGTTACATCAAAATGAATTGTACATTAATGTTTTATCGCATATTTTGTCTCCTTAGCGAGATAGAGCTATGAGCCTTGGTATAAAAATTCCTTGGAAAATTCATCAACTTTCTGTATCCCCGAAAATATTGTACGACTTTTAGATCCGATGCAACATCAAAATGAAGTAAACATTTACGTTTTATCGCATATTTTGTCTCCGTCGCGTGATAGAGCTATGATACTTGGTATAAAAATTCGATTTAAAATTCCTCAACTTTCTGTATCCCCGAAAAAATTGTACGACTTTTAGAGCGGATGTTACATCAAAATGAATTGTACATTTACGTTTCATCGCATATTTTGTCTAATGAGCGAGATAGAGTTATGAGCGTAATTATAAAAATTCCTTGGAAAATTCCTCAACTTTCTGTATCCCCAAAAATATTGTACGACTTTTAGATCGGGTGTTACATCAAAATGAATTGTACATTTACGTTTTATCGCATATTTTGTCTCCTGAGCGAGATGGAGCTATGCGCCTTTGTATAAAAATTCCTTGGAAAATTCATCAACTTTCTGTATCCCCGAAAATATTGTACGACTTTTAGATCCGATGCAACATCAAAATGAAGTGAACATTTACGTTTAATCGCATATTTTGTCTCCTTTGCGAGATAGAGCTATGATACTTGGTATAAAAATTCGATTTAAAATTCCTCAACTTTCTGTATCCCCGAAAATATTGTACGACTTTTAGATCGGGTGTTACATCAAAATGAACTGTACATTTACGTTTCATCGCATATTTTGTCTAATGAGCGAGATAGAGTTATGAGCGTTAGTATAAAAATTCCTTGGAAAATTCCTCAACTTTGTGTATCCCCGAAAAAAATGTACGACTTTTAGAGCGGGTGTTACATCAAAATGAATTGTACATTTACGTTTCATCACATATTTTGTCTAATGAGCGAGATAGAGTTATGAGCGTAAGTATAAAAATTCCTTGGAAAATTCCTCAACTTTCTGTATCCCCGAAAATATTGTACGACTTTTAGATCGGGTGTTACATCAAAATGAATTGTACATTTACGTTTCATCGCATATTTTGTCTCCTGAGCGAGATAGAGTTATGAGCGTTGGTATAAAAATTCCTTGGAAAATTCCTCAACTTTGTGTATCCCCGAAAAAATTGTACGACTTTTAGATCGGGTGTTACATCAAAATGAATTGTACATTTACGTTTCATCGCATATTTTGTCTAATGAGCGAGATAGAGTTATGAGCGTTAGTATAAAAATTCCTTGGAAAATTCCTCAACTTTGTGTATCCCCGAAAAAATTGTACGACTTTTAGAGCGGGTGTTACATCAAAATGAATTGTACATTTACGTTTCATCGCATATTTTGTCTAATGAGCGAGATAGAGTTATGAGCGTTAGTATAAAAATTCCTTGGAAAATTCCTCAACTTTCTGTATCCCCGAAAATATTGTACGACTTTTAGATCGGGTGTTACATCAAAATGAATTGTACATTTACGTTTCAACGCATATTTTGTCTTCGGAGCGAGATAGAGCTATGAGCCTTGGTTTAAAAATTCCTTGGAAAATTCCTCAACTTTCTGTATCCCCAAAAATATTGAACGACTTTTAGATCGGGTGTTACATCAAAATGAATTGTACATTAATGTTTTATCGCATATTTTGTCTCCTGAGCGAGATAGAGCTATGAGCCTTGGTATAAAAATTCCTTGGAAAATTCCTCAACTTTCTGTATCCCCGAAAATATTGTACGACTTTTAGATCGGGTGTTACATCAAAATGAATTGTACATTTACGTTTCAACGCATATTTTGTCTTCGGAGCGAGATAGAGCTATGAGCCTTGGTATAAAACTTCCTTGGAAAATTCTTCAACTTTCTGTACCCCCAAAAATATTGAACGACTTTTAGTTCGGGTGTTACATCAAAATGAATTGTACATTAATGTTTTATCGCATATTTTGTCTCCTGAGTGAGATAGAGCTATGAAACTTGGTATTTAAATTCCTTGGAAAATTCCTCAACTTTCTGTATCCCCAAAAATATTGTACGACTTTTAGATCGGGTGTTTCATCAAAATGAATTGTACATTTACGTTTTATCGCATATTTTGTTTCCTGAGCGAGATGGAGCTATGCGCTTTAATTTAAAAATTCCTTGGAAAATTCATCAACTTTCTGTATCCCCAAAAATATTGTACGACTTTTAGATCGGGTGTTACATCAAAATGAATTGTACATTAATGTTTTATCGCATATTTTGTCTCCTGAGCGAGATAGAGCTATGAGCCTTGGTATAAAAATTCCTTGGAAAATTCCTCAACTTTCTGTATCCCCGAAAATATTGTACGACTTTTAGATCGGGTGTTACATCAAAATGAATTGTACATTTACGTTTCAACGCATATTTTGTCTTCGGAGCGAGATAGAGCTATGAGCCTTGGTTTAAAAATTCCTTGGAAAATTCCTCAACTTTCTGTATCCCCAAAAATATTGAACGACTTTTAGATCGGGTGTTACATCAAAATGAATTGTACATTAATGTTTTATCGCATATTTTGTCTCCTGAGCGAGATAGAGCTATGAGCCTTGGTATAAAAATTCCTTGGAAAATTCCTCAACTTTCTGTATCCCCGAAAATATTGTACGACTTTTAGATCGGGTGTTACATCAAAATGAATTGTACATTTACGTTTCAACGCATATTTTGTCTTCGGAGCGAGATAGAGCTATGAGCCTTGGTATAAAACTTCCTTGGAAAATTCCTCAACTTTCTGTATCCCCAAAAATATTGAACGACTTTTAGATCGGGTGTTACATCAAAATGAATTGTACATTAATGTTTTATCGCATATTTTGTCTCCTGAGCGAGATAGAGCTATGAGCCTTGGTATAAAACTTCCTTGGAAAATTCCTCAACTTTCTGTATCCCCAAAAATATTGAACGACTTTAAGATCGGGTGTTACATCAAAATGAAGTGAACATTTACGTTTTATCGCATATTTTGTCTCCTGAGCGAGATAAAGCTATGAAACTTGGTATTTGAATTTCTTGGAAAATTCCTCAACTCTCTGTATCCCCGAAAATATTGAACGACTTTTAGATCGGTTGTTACATCAAAATGAATTGTACATTTACGTTTTATCGCATATTTTGTCTCCTTAGCGAGGTAGAGCTATAAAACTTGGTATTTAAATTCCTTTGAAAATTCCTCAACTTTCTGTATCCCCGAAAATATTGTACGACTTTTAGAGCGGGTGTTACATCGAAATGAATTGTACATTTACGTTTCATCGCATATTTTGTCTAATGAGCGAGATAGAGTTATGAGCGTTATTATAAAAATTCCTTGGAAAATTCCTCAACTTTCTGTATCCCCGAAAATATTGTACGACTTTTAGATCCGATGCAACATCAAAATGAAGTGAACATTTACGTTTAATCGCATATTTTGTCTCCTTCGCGAGATAGAGCTATGATACTTGGTATTTAAATTCCTTGGAAAATTCCTCAACTTTCTGTATCCCCAAAAATATTGTACGACTTTTAGATCGGGTGTTACATCAAAATGAATTGTACATTTACGTTTCATCGCATATTTTGTTTCCTGAGCGAGATGGAGCTATGCGCTTTAATTTAAAAATTCCTTGGAAAATTCATCAACTTTCTGTATCCCCAAAAATATTGTACGACTTTTAGATCGGGTGTTACATCAAAATGAACTGTACATTTACGTTTCATCGCATATTTTGTCTAATGAGCGAGAAAGAGTTATGAGCGTTAGTATAAAAATTCCTTGGAAAATTCCTCAACTTTCTGTATCCCCGAAAATATTGTACGACTTTTAGATCGGGTGTTACATCAAAATGAATTGTACATTTACGTTTTATCGCATATTATGTCTCCTGAGCGAGATAGAGCTATAAGCCCAACTAAAAAAATTCGATTTTAAATTCCTCAACTTTCTGTATCCCCGAAAATATTGTATGACTTTTAGATCGGGTGTTACATCAAAATGAATTGTACATTTACGTTTCATCGCATATTTTGTCTCCTGAGCGAGATAGAGTTATGAGCGTTAGTATAAAAATTCCTTGGAAAATTCCTCAACTTTCTGTGTCCCCGAAAAAATTGTACGACTTTTAGAGCGGGTGTTACATCAAAATGAATTGTACATTTACGTTTCATCGCATATTTTGTCTCCTGAGCGAGATAGAGTTATGAGCGTTAGTATAAAAATTCCTTGGAAAATTCCTCAACTTTCTGTGTCCCCGAAAAAATTGTACGACTTTTAGAGCGGGTGTTACATCAAAATGAATTGTTCATTTACGTTTCATCGCATATTTTGTCTAATGAGCGAGATAGAGTTATGAGCGTTAGTATAAAAATTCCTTGGAAAATTCCTCAACTTTCTGTATCCCCGAAAATATTGTACGACTTTTAGATCGGGTGTTACATCAAAATGAATTGTACATTTACGTTTGTCTAATGAGCGAGATAAAGTTATGAGCGTTAGTATAAAAATTCCTTGGAAAATTCCTCAACTTTCTGTATCCCCGAAAATATTGTACGACTTTTAGATCGGGTGTTACATCAAAATGAATTGTACATTTACGTTTCAACGCATATTTTGTCTTCGGAGCGAGATAGAGCTATGAGCCTTGGTATAAAAATTCCTTGGAAAATTCCTCAACTTTCTGTATCCCCAAAAATATTGTACGACTTTTAGATCGGGTGTTACATCAAAATGAATTGTACATTTACGTTTTATCGCATATTTTTTTTCCTGAGCGAGATGGAGCTATGCGCCTTAATTTAAAAATTCCTTGGAAAATTCATCAACTTTCTGTATCCCCGAAAATATTGTACGACTTTTAGATCGGGTGTTACATCAAAATGAATTGTACATTTACGTTTTATCGCATATTATGTCTCCTGAGCGAGATAGAGCTATAAGCCCAAAAAAAAAATTCGATTTTAAATTCCTCAACTTTCTGTATCCCCGAAAATATTGTACGACTTTTAGATCGGGTGTTACATCAAAATGAATTGTACATTTACGTTTCATCGCATATTTTGTCTCCTGAGCGAGATAGAGTTATGAGCGTTAGTATAAAAATTCCTTGGAAAATTCCTCAACTTTGTGTATCCCCGAAAAAATTGTACGACTTTTAGAGCGGGTGTTACATCAAAATGAATTGTACATTTACGTTTAATCGCATATTTTGTCTAATGAGCGAGATAGAGTTATGAGCGTTAGTACAAAAATTCCTTGGAAAATTCCTCAACTTTCTGTATCCCCAAAAATATTGTACGACTTTTAGATCGGGTGTTACATCAAAATGAATTGTACATTTACGTTTTATCGCATATTTTGTCTCCTGAGCGAGATGGAGCTATGCGCCTTTGTATAAAAATTCCTTGGAAAATTCATCAACTTTCTGTATCCCCGAAAATATTGTACGACTTTTAGATCCGATGCAACATCAAAATGAAGTGAACATTTACGTTTAATCGCATATTTTGTCTCCTTTGCGAGATAGAGCTATGATACTTGGTATAAAAATTCGATTTAAAATTCCTCAACTTTCTGTATCCCCGAAAAAATTGTACGACTTTTAGAGCGGATGTTACATCAAAATGAATTGTACATTTACGTTTCATCGCATATTTTGTCTAATGAGCGAGATAGAGTTATGAGCGTAATTATAAAAATTCCTTGGAAAATTCATCAACTTTCTGTATCCCCGAAAATATTGTACGACTTTTAGATCGGGTGTTACATCAAAATGAATTGTACATTTACGTTTTATCGCATATTTTGTCTCCTGAGCGAGATGGAGCTATGCGCCTTTGTATAAAAATTCCTTGGAAAATTCATCAACTTTCTGTATCCCCGAAAATATTGTACGACTTTTAGATCCGATGCAACATCAAAATGAAGTGAACATTTACGTTTAATCGCATATTTTGTCTCCTTTGCGAGATAGAGCTATGATACTTGGTATAAAAATTCGATTTAAAATTCCTCAACTTTCTGTATCCCCGAAAATATTGTACGACTTTTAGATCGGGTGTTACATCAAAATGAACTGTACATTTACGTTTCATCGCATATTTTGTCTAATGAGCGAGATAGAGTTATGAGCGTTAGTATAAAAATTCCTTGGAAAATTCCTCAACTTTGTGTATCCCCGAAAAAAATGTACGACTTTTAGAGCGGGTGTTACATCAAAATGAATTGTACATTTACGTTTCATCGCATATTTTGTCTAATGAGCGAGATAGAGTTATGAGCGTAAGTATAAAAATTCCTTGGAAAATTCCTCAACTTTCTGTATCCCCGAAAATATTGTACGACTTTTAGATCGGGTGTTACATCAAAATGAATTGTACATTTACGTTTCATCGCATATTTTGTCTCCTGAGCGAGATAGAGTTATGAGCGTTGGTATAAAAATTCCTTGGAAAATTCCTCAACTTTGTGTATCCCCGAAAAAATTGTACGACTTTTAGAGCGGGTGTTACATCAAAATGAATTGTACATTTACGTTTCATCGCATATTTTGTCTAATGAGCGAGATAGAGTTATGAGCGTTAGTATAAAAATTCCTTGGAAAATTCCTCAACTTTGTGTATCCCCAAAAAAATTGTACGACTTTTAGAGCGGGTGTTACATCAAAATGAATTGTACATTTACGTTTAATCGCATATTTTGTCTAATGAGCGAGATAGAGTTATGAGCGTTAGTACAAAAATTCCTTGGAAAATTCCTCAACTTTCTGTATCCCCGAAAATATTGTACGACTTTTAGATCGGGTGTTACATCAAAATGAATTGTACATTTACGTTTCAACGCATATTTTGTCTTCGGAGCGAGATAGAGCTATGAGCCTTGGTTTAAAAATTCCTTGGAAAATTCCTCAACTTTCTGTATACCCAAAAATATTGAACGACTTTTAGATCGGGTGTTACATCAAAATGAATTGTACATTAATGTTTTATCGCATATTTTGTCTCCTGAGCGAGATAGAGCTATGAGCCTTGGTATAAAAATTCCTTGGAAAATTCCTCAACTTTCTGTATCCCCGAAAATATTGTACGACTTTTAGATCGGGTGTTACATCAAAATGAATTGTACATTTACGTTTCAACGCATATTTTGTCTTCGGAGCGAGATAGAGCTATGAGCCTTGGTATAAAACTTCCTTGGAAAATTCCTCAACTTTCTGTATCCCCAAAAATATTGAACGACTTTTAGATCGGGTGTTACATCAAAATGAATTGTACATTAATGTTTTATCGCATATTTTGTCTCCTGAGTGAGATAGAGCTATGAAACTTGGTATTTAAATTCCTTGGAAAATTCCTCAACTTTCTGTATCCCCAAAAATATTGTACGACTTTTAGATCGGGTGTTACATCAAAATGAATTGTACATTTACGTTTTATCGCATATTTTGTTTCCTGAGCGAGATGGAGCTATGCGCTTTAATTTAAAAATTCCTTGGAAAATTCATCAACTTTCTGTATCCCCAAAAATATTGTACGACTTTTAGATCGGGTGTTACATCAAAATGAATTGTACATTAATGTTTTATCGCATATTTTGTCTCCTGAGCGAGATAGAGCTATGAGCCTTGGTATAAAAATTCCTTGGAAAATTCCTCAACTTTCTGTATCCCCGAAAATATTGTACGACTTTTAGATCGGGTGTTACATCAAAATGAATTGTACATTTACGTTTCAACGCATATTTTGTCTTCGGAGCGAGATAGAGCTATGAGCCTTGGTTTAAAAATTCCTTGGAAAATTCCTCAACTTTCTGTATCCCCAAAAATATTGAACGACTTTTAGATCGGGTGTTACATCAAAATGAATTGTACATTAATGTTTTATCGCATATTTTGTCTCCTGAGCGAGATAGAGCTATGAGCCTTGGTATAAAAATTCCTTGGAAAATTCCTCAACTTTCTGTATCCCCGAAAATATTGAACGACTTTTAGATCGGGTGTTACATCAAAATGAATTGTACATTTACGTTTCAACGCATATTTTGTCTTCGGAGCGAGATAGAGCTATGAGCCTTGGTATAAAACTTCCTTGGAAAATTCCTCAACTTTCTGTATCCCCAAAAATATTGAACGACTTTTAGATCGGGTGTTACATCAAAATGAATTGTACATTAATGTTTTATCGCATATTTTGTCTCCTGAGCGAGATAGAGCTATGAGCCTTGGTATAAAACTTCCTTGGAAAATTCCTCAACTTTCTGTATCCCCAAAAATATTGAACGACTTTAAGATCGGGTGTTACATCAAAATGAAGTGAACATTTACGTTTTATCGCATATTTTGTCTCCTGAGCGAGATAAAGCTATGAAACTTGGTATTTGAATTTCTTGGAAAATTCCTCAACTCTCTGTATCCCCGAAAATATTGAACGACTTTTAGATCGGTTGTTACATCAAAATGAATTGTACATTTACGTTTTATCGCATATTTTGTCTCCTTAGCGAGGTAGAGCTATAAAACTTGGTATTTAAATTCCTTTGAAAATTCCTCAACTTTCTGTATCCCCGAAAATATTGTACGACTTTTAGAGCGGGTGTTACATCAAAATGAATTGTACATTTACGTTTCATCGCATATTTTGTCTAATGAGCGAGATAGAGTTATGAGCGTTATTATAAAAATTCCTTGGAAAATTCCTCAACTTTCTGTATCCCCGAAAATATTGTACGACTTTTAGATCGGGTGTTACATCAAAATGAATTGTATATTTTCGTTTTATCGCATATTATGTCTCCTGAGCGAGATAGAGCTATAAGCCCAAATAAAAAAATTCGATTTTAAATTCCTCAACTTTCTGTATCCCCGAAAATATTGTATGACTTTTAGATCGGGTGTTACATCAAAATGAATTGTACATTTACGTTTCATCGCATATTTTGTTTCCTGAGCGAGATGGAGCTATGCGCTTTAATTTAAAAATTCCTTGGAAAATTCCTCAACTTTCTGTATCCCCAAAAATATTGTACGACTTTTAGATCGGGTGTTACATCAAAATGAATTGTACATTTACGTTTCATCGCATATTTTGTTTCCTGAGCGAGATGGAGCTATGCGCTTTAATTTAAAAATTCCTTGGAAAATTCATCAACTTTCTGTATCCCCAAAAATATTGTACGACTTTTAGATCGGGTGTTACATCAAAATGAACTGTACATTTACGTTTCATCGCATATTTTGTCTAATGAGCGAGAAAGAGTTATGAGCGTTAGTATAAAAATTCCTTGGAAAATTCCTCAACTTTCTGTATCCCCGAAAATATTGTACGACTTTTAGATCGGGTGTTACATCAAAATGAATTGTATATTTTCGTTTTATCGCATATTATGTCTCCTGAGCGAGATAGAGCTATAAGCCCAAATAAAAAAATTCGATTTTAAATTCCTCAACTTTCTGTATCCCCGAAAATATTGTATGACTTTTAGATCGGGTGTTACATCAAAATGAATTGTACATTTACGTTTCATCGCATATTTTTTCTCCTGAGCGAGATAGAGTTATGAGCGTTAGTATAAAAATTCCTTGGAAAATTCCTCAACTTTCTGTGTCCCCGAAAAAATTGTACGACTTTTAGAGCGGGTGTTACATCAAAATGAATTGTTCATTTACGTTTCATCGCATATTTTGTCTAATGAGCGAGATAGAGTTATGAGCGTTAGTATAAAAATTCCTTGGAAAATTCCTCAACTTTCTGTATCCCCGAAAATATTGTACGACTTTTAGATCGGGTGTTACATCAAAATGAATTGTACATTTACGTTTGTCTAATGAGCGAGATAAAGTTATGAGCGTTAGTATAAAAATTCCTTGGAAAATTCCTCAACTTTCTGTATCCCCGAAAATATTGTACGACTTTTAGATCGGGTGTTACATCAAAATGAATTGTACATTTACGTTTCAACGCATATTTTGTCTTCGGAGCGAGATAGAGCTATGAGCCTTGGTATAAAAATTCCTTGGAAAATTCCTCAACTTTCTGTATCCCCAAAAATATTGTACGACTTTTAGATCGGGTGTTACATCAAAATGAATTGTACATTTACGTTTTATCGCATATTTTTTTTCCTGAGCGAGATGGAGCTATGCGCCTTAATTTAAAAATTCCTTGGAAAATTCATCAACTTTCTGTATCCCCGAAAATATTGTACGACTTTTAGATCGGGTGTTACATCAAAATGAATTGTACATTTACGTTTTATCGCATATTATGTCTCCTGAGCGAGATAGAGCTATAAGCCCAAAAAAAAAATTCGATTTTAAATTCCTCAACTTTCTGTATCCCCGAAAATATTGTACGACTTTTAGATCGGGTGTTACATCAAAATGAATTGTACATTTACGTTTCATCGCATATTTTGTCTCCTGAGCGAGATAGAGTTATGAGCGTAAGTATAAAAATTCCTTGGAAAATTCCTCAACTTTGTGTATCCCCGAAAAAATTGTACGACTTTTAGAGCGGGTGTTACATCAAAATGAATTGTACATTTACGTTTAATCGCATATTTTGTCTAATGAGCGAGATAGAGTTATGAGCGTTAGTACAAAAATTCCTTGGAAAATTCCTCAACTTTCTGTATCCCCGAAAATATTGTACGACTTTTAGATCGGGTGTTACATCAAAATGAATTGTACATTTACGTTTCAACGCATATTTTGTCTTCGGATTGAGATAGAGCTATGAGCCTTGGTATAAAAATTCCTTGGAAAATTCCTCAACTTTCTGTATCCCCAAAAATATTGAACGACTTTTAGATCGGGTGTTACATCAAAATGAATTGTACATTAATGTTTTATCGCATATTTTGTCTCCTGAGCGAGATAGAGCTATGAGCCTTGGTATAAAAATTCCTTGGAAAATTCCTCAACTTTCTGTATCCCCGAAAATATTGTACGACTTTTAGATCCGATGCAACATCAAAATGAATTGTACATTTACGTTTCAACGCATATTTTGTCTTCGGAGCGAGATAGAGCTATGAGCCTTGGTATAAAACTTCCTTGGAAAATTCCTCAACTTTCTGTATCCCCAAAAATATTGTTCGACTTTTAGATCGGGTGTTACATCAAAATGAATTGTACATTTACGTTTTATCGCATATTTTTTTTCCTGAGCGAGATGGAGCTATGCGCCTTAATTTAAAAATTCCTTGGAAAATTCATCAACTTTCTGTATCCCCGAAAATATTGTACGACTTTTAGATCGGGTGTTACATCAAAATGAATTGTACATTTACGTTTTATCGCATATTTTTTTTCCTGAGCGAGATGGAGCTATGCGCCTTAATTTAAAAATTCCTTGGAAAATTCCTCAACTTTCTGTATCCCCGAAAATATTGTACGACTTTTAGATCGGGTGTTACATCAAAATGAATTGTACATTTACGTTTCATCGCATATTTTGTCTCCTGAGCGAGATAGAGTTATGAGCGTTAGTATAAAAATTCCTTGGAAAATTCCTCAACTTTGTGTATCCCCGAAAAAATTGTACGACTTTTAGAGCGGGTGTTACATCAAAATGAATTGTACATTTACGTTTAATCGCATATTTTGTCTAATGAGCGAGATAGAGTTATGAGCGTTAGTACAAAAATTCCTTGGAAAATTCCTCAACTTTCTGTATCCCCGAAAATATTGTACGACTTTTAGATCCGATGCAACATCAAAATGAAGTGAACATTTACGTTTAATCGCATATTTTGTCTCCTTCGCGAGATAGAGCTATGATACTTGGTATTTAAATTCCTTGGAAAATTCCTCAACTTTCTGTATCCCCAAAAATATTGTACGACTTTTAGATCGGGTGTTACATCAAAATGAATTGTACATTTACGTTTCATCGCATATTTTGTTTCCTGAGCGAGATGGAGCTATGCGCTTTAATTTAAAAATTCCTTGGAAAATTCATCAACTTTCTGTATCCCCAAAAATATTGTACGACTTTTAGATCGGGTGTTACATCAAAATGAATTGTTCATTTACGTTTCATCGCATATTTTGTCTAATGAGCGAGATAGAGTTATGAGCGTTAGTATAAAAATTCCTTGGAAAATTCCTCAACTTTCTGTGTCCCCGAAAAAATTGTACGACTTTTAGAGCGGGTGTTACATCAAAATGAATTGTTCATTTACGTTTCATCGCATATTTTGTCTCCTGAGCGAGATAGAGTTATGAGCGTTAGTATAAAAATTCCTTGGAAAATTCCTCAACTTTCTGTGTCCCCGAAAAAATTGTACGACTTTTAGAGCGGGTGTTACATCAAAATGAATTGTACATTTACGTTTCATCGCATATTTTGTCTAATGAGCGAGATAGAGTTATGAGCGTTAGTATAAAAATTCCTTGGAAAATTCCTCAACTTTCTGTATCCCCGAAAATATTGTACGACTTTTAGATCGGGTGTTACATCAAAATGAATTGTACATTTACGTTTGTCTAATGAGCGAGATAAAGTTATGAGCGTTAGTATAAAAATTCCTTGGAAAATTCCTCAACTTTCTGTATCCCCGAAAATATTGTACGACTTTTAGATCGGGTGTTACATCAAAATGAATTGTACATTTACGTTTCAACGCATATTTTGTCTTCGGAGCGAGATAGAGCTATGAGCCTTGGTATAAAAATTCCTTGGAAAATTCCTCAACTTTCTGTATCCCCAAAAATATTGTACGACTTTTAGATCGGGTGTTACATCAAAATGAATTGTACATTTACGTTTTATCGCATATTTTTTTTCCTGAGCGAGATGGAGCTATGCGCCTTAATTTAAAAATTCCTTGGAAAATTCATCAACTTTCTGTATCCCCGAAAATATTGTACGACTTTTAGATCGGGTGTTACATCAAAATGAATTGTACATTAACGTTTTATCGCATATTATGTCTCCTGAGCGAGATAGAGCTATAAGCCCAAATAAAAAAATTCGATTTTAAATTCCTCAACTTTCTGTATCCCCGAAAATATTGTATGACTTTTAGATCGGGTGTTACATCAAAATGAATTGTACATTTACGTTTCATCGCATATTTTGTCTCCTGAGCGAGATAGAGTTATGAGCGTTAGTATAAAAATTCCTTGGAAAATTCCTCAACTTTGTGTATCCCCGAAAAAATTGTACGACTTTTAGAGCGGGTGTTACATCAAAATGAATTGTACATTTACGTTTCATCGCATATTTTGTCTAATGAGCGAGATAGAGTTATGAGCGTTAGTATAAAAATTCCTTGGAAATTTCCTCAACTTTCTGTATCCCCGAAAATATTGTACGACTTTTAGATCGGGTGTTACATCAAAATGAATTGTACATTTACGTTTGTCTAATGAGCGAGATAAAGTTATGAGCGTTAGTATAAAAATTCCTTGGAAAATTCCTCAACTTTCTGTATCCCCGAAAATATTGTACGACTTTTAGATCGGGTGTTACATCAAAATGAATTGTACATTTACGTTTCAACGCATATTTTGTCTTCGGAGCGAGATAGAGCTATGAGCCTTGGTATAAAAATTCCTTGGAAAATTCCTCAACTTTCTGTATCCCCAAAAATATTGTACGACTTTTAGATCGGGTGTTACATCAAAATGAATTGTACATTAATGTTTTATCGCATATTTTTTTTCCTGAGCGAGATGGAGCTATGCGCCTTAATTTAAAAATTCCTTGGAAAATTCATCAACTTTCTGTATCCCCGAAAATATTGTACGACTTTTAGATCGGGTGTTACATCAAAATGAATTGTACATTTACGTTTTATCGCATATTATGTCTCCTGAGCGAGATAGAGCTATAAGCCCAAAAAAAATAATTCGATTTTAAATTCCTCAACTTTCTGTATCCCCGAAAATATTGTACGACTTTTAGATCGGGTGTTACATCAAAATGAATTGTACATTTACGTTTCATCGCATATTTTGTCTCCTGAGCGAGATAGAGTTATGAGCGTTAGTATAAAAATTCCTTGGAAAATTCCTCAACTTTGTGTATCCCCGAAAAAATTGTACGACTTTTAGAGCGGGTGTTACATCAAAATGAATTGTACATTTACGTTTAATCGCATATTTTGTCTAATGAGCGAGATAGAGTTATGAGCGTTAGTACAAAAATTCCTTGGAAAATTCCTCAACTTTCTGTATCCCCGAAAATATTGTACGACTTTTAGATCGGGTGTTACATCAAAATGAATTGTACATTTACGTTTCAACGCATATTTTGTCTTCGGAGCGAGATAGAGCTATGAGCCTTGGTATAAAAATTCCTTGGAAAATTCCTCAACTTTCTGTATCCCCAAAAATATTGAACGACTTTTAGATCGGGTGTTACATCAAAATGAATTGTACATTAATGTTTTATCGCATATTTTGTCTCCTGAGCGAGATAGAGCTATGAGCCTTGGTATAAAAATTCCTTGGAAAATTCCTCAACTTTCTGTATCCCCGAAAATATTGTACGACTTTTAGATCCGATGCAACATCAAAATGAATTGTACATTTACGTTTCAACGCATATTTTGTCTTCGGAGCGAGATAGAGCTATGAGCCTTGGTATAAAACTTCCTTGGAAAATTCCTCAACTTTCTGTATCCCCAAAAATATTGTACGACTTTTAGATCGGGTGTTACATCAAAATGAATTGTACATTTACGTTTTATCGCATATTTTTTTTCCTGAGCGAGATGGAGCTATGCGCCTTAATTTAAAAATTCCTTGGAAAATTCATCAACTTTCTGTATCCCCGAAAATATTGTACGACTTTTAGATCGGGTGTTACATCAAAATGAATTGTACATTTACGTTTTATCGCATATTATGTCTCCTGAGCGAGATAGAGCTATAAGCCCAAAAAAAAAATTCGATTTTAAATTCCTCAACTTTCTGTATCCCCGAAAATATTGTACGACTTTTAGATCGGGTGTTACATCAAAATGAATTGTACATTTACGTTTCATCGCATATTTTGTCTCCTGAGCGAGATAGAGTTATGAGCGTTAGTATAAAAATTCCTTGGAAAATTCCTCAACTTTGTGTATCCCCGAAAAAATTGTACGACTTTTAGAGCGGGTGTTACATCAAAATGAATTGTACATTTACGTTTAATCGCATATTTTGTCTAATGAGCGAGATAGAGTTATGAGCGTTAGTACAAAAATTCCTTGGAAAATTCCTCAACTTTCTGTATCCCCGAAAATATTGTACGACTTTTAGATCGGGTGTTACATCAAAATGAATTGTACATTTACGTTTCAACGCATATTTTGTCTTCGGAGCGAGATAGAGCTATGAGCCTTGGTATAAAAATTCCTTGGAAAATTCCTCAACTTTCTGTATCCCCAAAAATATTGAACGACTTTTAGATCGGGTGTTACATCAAAATGAGTTGTACATTTACGTTTCAACGCATATTTTGTCTTCGGAGCGAGATAGAGCTATGAGCCTTGGTATAAAACTTCCTTGGAAAATTCCTCAACTTTCTGTATCCCCAAAAATATTGAACGACTTTTAGATCGGGTGTTACATCAAAATGAATTGTACATTTACGTTTTATCGCATATTTTGTTTCCTGAGCGAGATGGAGCTATGCGCTTTAATTTAAAAATTCCTTGGAAAATTCCTCAACTTTCTGTATCCCCAAAAATATTGACCGACTTTTAGATCGGGTGTTACATCAAAATGAATTGTACATTTACGTTTCAACGCATATTTTGTCTTGGGAGCGAGATAGAGCTATGAGCCTTGGTATAAAACTTCCTTGGAAAATTCCTCAACTTTCTGTATCCCCAAAAATATTGAACGACTTTAAGATCGGGTGTTACATCAAAATGAATTGTACATTAATGTTTTATCGCATATTTTGTCTCCTGAGCGAGATAGAGCTATGAGCCTTGGTATAAAAATTCCTTGGAAAATTCCTCAACTTTCTGTATCCCCGAAAAATATTGTACGACTTTTAGATCCGATGCAACATCAAAATGAATTGTACATTTACGTTTCAACGCATATTTTGTCTTCGGAGCGAGATAGAGCTATGAGCCTTGGTATAAAACTTCCTTGGAAAATTCCTCAACTTTCTGTATCCCCAAAAATATTGAACGACTTTTAGATCGGGTGTTACATCAAAATGAATTGTACATTAATGTTTTATCGCATATTTTGTCTCCTGAGTGAGATAGAGCTATGAAACTTGGTATTTAAAAATTCCTTGGAAAATTCCTTAACTTTCTGTATCCCCAAAAATATTGTACGACTTTTAGATCGGGTGTTACATCAAAATGAATTGTACATTTACGTTTTATCGCATATTTTGTTTCCTGAGCGAGATAGAGCTATGAAACTTGGTATTTAAATTCCTTGGAAAATTCCTCAACTTTCTGTATCCCCGAAAATATTGTACGACTTTTAGATCGGGTGTTACATCAAAATGAATTGTACATTTACGTTTCAACGCATATTTTGTCTTCGGAGCGAGATAGAGCTATGAGCCTTGGTATAAAAATTCCTTGGAAAATTCCTCAACTTTCTGTATCCCCAAAAATATTGAACGACTTTTAGATCGGGTGTTACATCAAAATGAATTGTACATTTACGTTTCAACGCATATTTTGTCTTCGGAGCGAGATAGAGCTATGAGCCTTGGTATAAAACTTCCTTGGAAAATTCCTCAACTTTCTGTATCCCCAAAAATATTGAACGACTTTTAGATCGGGTGTTACATCAAAATGAATTGTACATTTACGTTTTATCGCATATTTTGTTTCCTGAGCGAGATGGAGCTATGCGCTTTAATTTAAAAATTCCTTGGAAAATTCCTCAACTTTCTGTATCCCCAAAAATATTGTACGACTTTTAGATCGGGTGTTACATCAAAATGAATTGTACATTTACGTTTCAACGCATATTTTGTCTTGGGAGCGAGATAGAGCTATGAGCCTTGGTATAAAACTTCCTTGGAAAATTCCTCAACTTTCTGTATCCCCAAAAATATTGAACGACTTTAAGATCGGGTGTTACATCAAAATGAATTGTACATTAATGTTTTATCGCATATTTTGTCTCCTGAGCGAGATAGAGCTATGAGCCTTGGTATAAAAATTCCTTGGAAAATTCCTCAACTTTCTGTATCCCCGAAAATATTGTACGACTTTTAGATCCGATGCAACATCAAAATGAATTGTACATTGACGTTTCAACGCATATTTTGTCTTCGGAGCGAGATAGAGCTATGAGCCTTGGTATAAAACTTCCTTGGAAAATTCCTCAACTTTCTGTATCCCCAAAAATATTGTACGACTTTTAGATCGGGTGTTACATCAAAATGAATTGTACATTTACGTTTTATCGCATATTTTGTTTCCTGAGCGAGATGGAGCTATGCGCTTTAATTTAAAAATTCCTTGGAAAATTCCTCAACTTTCTGTATCCCCAAAAATATTGTACGACTTTAAGATCGGGTGTTACATCAAAATGAATTGTACATTAATGTTTTATCGCATATTTTGTCTCCTGAGTGAGATAGAGCTATGAAACTTGGTATTTAAATTCCTTGGAAAATTCCTCAACTTTCTGTATCCCCAAAAATATTGTACGACTTTTAGATCGGGTGTTACATCAAAATGAATTGTACATTTACGTTTTATCGCATATTTTGTTTCCTGAGCGAGATGGAGCTATGCGCTTTAATTTAAAAATTCCTTGGAAAATTCCTCAACTTTCTGTATCCCCAAAAATATTGTACGACTTTAAGATCGGGTGTTACATCAAAATGAATTGTACATTAATGTTTTATCGCATATTTTGTCTCCTGAGTGAGATAGAGCTATGAAACTTGGTATTTAAATTCCTTGGAAAATTCCTCAACTTTCTGTATCCCCAAAAATATTGTACGACTTTTAGATCGGGTGTTACATCAAAATGAATTGTACATTTACGTTTTATCGCATATTTTGTTTCCTGAGCGAGATGGAGCTATGCGCTTTAATTTAAAAATTCCTTGGAAAATTCCTCAACTTTCTGTATCCCCAAAAATATTGTACGACTTTAAGATCGGGTGTTACATCAAAATGAATTGTACATTAATGTTTTATCGCATATTTTGTCTCCTGAGTGAGATAAGGCTATGAAACTTGGTATTTAAATTCCTTGGAAAATTCCTCAACTTTCTGTATCCCCAAAAATATTGTACGACTTTTAGATCGGGTGTTACATCAAAATGAACTGTACATTTACGTTTCATCGCATATTTTGTCTCCTGAGCGAGATAGAGTTATGAGCGTTAGTATAAAAATTCCTTGGAAAATTCCTCAACTTTCTGTATCCCCGAAAAAATTGTACGACTTTTAGAGCGGGTGTTACATAAAAATGAATTGTACATTTACGTTTCATCGCATATTTTGTCTACTGAGCGAGATAGAGTTATGAGCGTTAGTATAAAAATTCCTTGGAAAATTCCTCAACTTTCTGTATCCCCAAAAATATTGAACGACTTTTAGATCGGGTGTTACATCAAAATGAATTGTACATTTACGTTTCAACGCATATTTTGTCTTCGGAGCGAGATAGAGCTATGAGCCTTGGTATAAAACTTCCTTGGAAAATTCCTCAACTTTCTGTATCCCCAAAAATATTGAACGACTTTTAGATCGGGTGTTACATCAAAATGAATTGTACATTTACGTTTTATCGCATATTTTGTTTCCTGAGCGAGATGGAGCTATGCGCTTTAATTTAAAAATTCCTTGGAAAATTCCTCAACTTTCTGTATCCCCAAAAATATTGTACGACTTTTAGATCGGGTGTTACATCAAAATGAATTGTACATTTACGTTTCAACGCATATTTTGTCTTGGGAGCGAGATAGAGCTATGAGCCTTGGTATAAAACTTCCTTGGAAAATTCCTCAACTTTCTGTATCCCCAAAAATATTGAACGACTTTAAGATCGGGTGTTACATCAAAATGAATTGTACATTAATGTTTTATCGCATATTTTGTCTCCTGAGCGAGATAGAGCTATGAGCCTTGGTATAAAAATTCCTTGGAAAATTCCTCAACTTTCTGTATCCCCGAAAATATTGTACGACTTTTAGATCCGATGCAACATCAAAATGAATTGTACATTGACGTTTCAACGCATATTTTGTCTTCGGAGCGAGATAGAGCTATGAGCCTTGGTATAAAACTTCCTTGGAAAATTCCTCAACTTTCTGTATCCCCAAAAATATTGTACGACTTTTAGATCGGGTGTTACATCAAAATGAATTGTACATTTACGTTTTATCGCATATTTTGTTTCCTGAGCGAGATGGAGCTATGCGCTTTAATTTAAAAATTCCTTGCAAAATTCCTCAACTTTCTGTATCCCCAAAAATATTGTACGACTTTAAGATCGGGTGTTACATCAAAATGAATTGTACATTAATGTTTTATCGCATATTTTGTCTCCTGAGTGAGATAGAGCTATGAAACTTGGTATTTAAATTCCTTGGAAAATTCCTCAACTTTCTGTATCCCCAAAAATATTGTACGACTTTTAGATCGGGTGTTACATCAAAATGAATTGTACATTTACGTTTTATCGCATATTTTGTTTCCTGAGCGAGATGGAGCTATGCGCTTTAATTTAAAAATTCCTTGGAAAATTCCTCAACTTTCTGTATCCCCAAAAATATTGTACGACTTTAAGATCGGGTGTTACATCAAAATGAATTGTACATTAATGTTTTATCGCATATTTTGTCTCCTGAGTGAGATAGAGCTATGAAACTTGGTATTTAAATTCCTTGGAAAATTCCTCAACTTTCTGTATCCCCAAAAATATTGTACGACTTTTAGATCGGGTGTTACATCAAAATGAATTGTACATTTACGTTTTATCGCATATTTTGTTTCCTGAGCGAGATGGAGCTATGCGCTTTAATTTAAAAATTCCTTGGAAAATTCCTCAACTTTCTGTATCCCCAAAAATATTGTACGACTTTAAGATCGGGTGTTACATCAAAATGAATTGTACATTAATGTTTTATCGCATATTTTGTCTCCTGAGTGAGATAAGGCTATGAAACTTGGTATTTAAATTCCTTGGAAAATTCCTCAACTTTCTGTATCCCCAAAAATATTGTACGACTTTTAGATCGGGTGTTACATCAAAATGAACTGTACATTTACGTTTCATCGCATATTTTGTCTCCTGAGCGAGATAGAGTTATGAGCGTTAGTATAAAAATTCCTTGGAAAATTCCTCAACTTTCTGTATCCCCGAAAAAATTGTACGACTTTTAGAGCGGGTGTTACATAAAAATGAATTGTACATTTACGTTTCATCGCATATTTTGTCTACTGAGCGAGATAGAGTTATGAGCGTTAGTATAAAAATTCCTTGGAAAATTCCTCAACTTTCTGTATCCCCGAAAATATTGTACGACTTTTAGATCGGGTGTTACATCAAAATGAATTGTACATTTACGTTTCAACGCATATTTTGTCTTCGGAGCGAGATAGAGCTATGAGCCTTGGTATAAAACTTCCTTGGAAAATTCCTCAAATTTCTGTATCCCCGAAAATATTGTACGACTTTTAGATCGGGTGTTACATCAAAATGAATTGTACATTTACGTTTCAACGTATATATTGTCTTCGGAGCGAGATAGAGCTATGAGCCTTGGTATAAAACTTCCTTGGAAAATTCCTCAACTTTCTGTATCCCCAAAAATATTGAACGACTTTTAGATCGGGTGTTACATCAAAATGAAGTGAACATTTACGTTTTATCGCATATTTTGTCTCCTGAGCGAGATAAAGCTATGAAACTTGGTATTTGAATTCCTTGGAAAATTCCTCAACTCTCTGTATCCCCAAAAATATTGAACGACTTTTAGATCGGGTGTTACATCAAAATGAATTGTACATTTACGTTTCAACGCATATTTTGTCTTCGGAGCGAGATAGAGCTATGAGCCTTGGTATAAAACTTCCTTGGAAAATTCCTCAACTTTCTGTATCCCCAAAAATATTGAACGACTTTTAGATCGGGTGTTACATCAAAATGAACTGTACATTTACGTTTCATCGCATATTTTGTCTAATGAGCGAGAAAGAGTTATGAGCGTTAGTATAAAAATTCCTTGGAAAATTCCTCAACTTTCTGTATCCCCGAAAATATTGTACGACTTTTAGATCGGGTGTTACATCAAAATGAATTGTACATTTACGTTTCATCGCATATTTTGTGTAATGAGCGAGATAGAGTTATGAGCATTAGTATAAAAATTCCTTGGAAAATTCCTCAACTTTCTGTATCCCCAAAAATATTGTACGACTTTTAGATCGGGTGTTACATCAAAATGAATTGTACATTAATGTTTTATCGCATATTTTGTTTCCTGAGCGAGATGGAGCTATGCGCTTTAATTTAAAAATTCCTTGGAAAATTCATCAACTTTCTGTATCCCCAAAAATATTGTACGACTTTTAGATCGGGTGTTACATCAAAATGAACTGTACATTTACGTTTCATCGCATATTTTGTCTAATGAGCGAGAAAGAGTTATGAGCGTTAGTATAAAAATTCCTTGGAAAATTCCTCAACTTTCTGTATCCCCGAAAATATTGTACGATTTTTAGATAAGGTGCTACATCAAAATGAATTGTACATTTACGTTTTATCGCATATTATGTCTCCTGAGCGAGATAGAGCTATAAGCCCAAAAAAAAAATTCGATTTTAAATTCCTCAACTTTCTGTATCCCCGAAAATATTGTACGACTTTTAGATCGGGTGTTACATCAAAATGAATTGTACATTTACGTTTCATCGCATATTTTGTCTCCTGAGCGAGATAGAGTTATGAGCGTTAGTATAAAAATTCCTTGGAAAATTCCTCAACTTTCTGTATCCCCGAAAAAATTGTTCGACTTTTAGAGCGGGTGTTACATCAAAATGAATTGTACATTTACGTTTCATCGCATATTTTGTCTATTGAGCGAGATAGAGTTATGAGCGTTAGTATAAAAATTCCTTGGAAAATTCCTCAATTTTCTGTATCCCCGAAAATATTGTACGACTTTTAGATCGGGTGTTACATCAAAATGAATTGTACATTTACGTTTCATCGCATATTTTGTCTCCTGAGCGAGCTATGAGCTATGAAACTTGGTATTTAAATTCCTTGGAAAATTCCTCAACTTTCTGTATCCCCGAAAATATTGTACGACTTTTAGATCGGGTGTTACATCAAAATGAATTGTACATTTACGTTTCATCGCATATTTTGTCTCCTGAGCGAGATAGAGCTATGAGCCTTGGTATAAAAATTCCTTGGAAAATTCCTCAACTTTCTGTATCCACAAAAATATTGTACGACTTTTAGATCGGGTGTTACATCAAAATGAATTGTACATTTACGTTTCATCGCATATTTTGTTTCCTGAGCGAGATGGAGCTATGCGCTTTAATTTAAAAATTCCTTGGAAAATTCATCAACTTTCTGTATCCCCAAAAATATTGTACGACTTTTAGATCGGGTGTTACATCAAAATGAATTGTACATTTATGTTTCAACGCATATTTTGTCTTCGGAGCGAGATAGAGCTATGAGCCTTGGTATAAAACTTCCTTGGAAAATTCCTCAACTTTCTGTATCCCCAAAAATATTGAACGACTTTAAGATCGGGTGTTACATCAAAATGAATTGTACATTAATGTTTTATCGCATATTTTGTCTCCTGAGCGAGATAGAGCTATGAGCCTTGGTATAAAAATTCCTTGGAAAATTCCTCAAATTTCTGTATCCCCGAAAATATTGTACGACTTTTAGATCGGGTGTTACATCAAAATGAATTGTACATTTACGTTTCAACGTATATATTGTCTTCGGAGCGAGATAGAGCTATGAGCCTTGGTATAAAACTTCCTTGGAAAATTCCTCAACTTTCTGTATCCCCAAAAATATTGAACGACTTTTAGATCGGGTGTTACATCAAAATGAAGTGAACATTTACGTTTTATCGCATATTTTGTCTCCTGAGCGAGATAAAGCTATGAAACTTGGTATTTGAATTCCTTGGAAAATTCCTCAACTCTCTGTATCCCCGAAAATATTGAACGACTTTTAGATCGGGTGTTACATCAAAATGAATTGTACATTTACGTTTCAACGCATATTTTGTCTTCGGAGCGAGATAGAGCTATGAGCCTTGGTATAAAACTTCCTTGGAAAATTCCTCAACTTTCTGTATCCCCAAAAATATTGAACGACTTTTAGATCGGGTGTTACATCAAATAAACTGTACATTTACGTTTCATCGCATATTTTGTCTAATGAGCGAGAAAGAGTTATGAGCGTTAGTATAAAAATTCCTTGGAAAATTCCTCAACTTTCTGTATCCCCGAAAATATTGTACGACTTTTAGATCGGGTGTTACATCAAAATGAATTGTACATTTACGTTTCATCGCATATTTTGTGTAATGAGCGAGATAGAGTTATGAGCGTTAGTATAAAAATTCCTTGGAAAATTCCTCAACTTTCTGTATCCCCAAAAATATTGTACGACTTTTAGATCGGGTGTTACATCAAAATGAATTGTACATTTACGTTTTATCGCATATTTTGTTTCCTGAGCGAGATGGAGCTATGCGCTTTAATTTAAAAATTCCTTGGAAAATTCATCAACTTTCTGTATCCCCAAAAATATTGTACGACTTTTAGATCGGGTGTTACATCAAAATGAACTGTACATTTACGTTTCATCGCATATTTTGTCTAATGAGCGAGAAAGAGTTATGAGCGTTAGTATAAAAATTCCTTGGAAAATTCCTCAACTTTCTGTATCCCCGAAAATATTGTACGATTTTTAGATAAGGTGTTACATCAAAATGAATTGTACATTTACGTTTTATCGCATATTATGTCTCCTGAGCGAGATAGAGCTATAAGCCCAAAAAAAAAATTCGATTTTAAATTCCTCAACTTTCTGTATCCCCGAAAATATTGTACGACTTTTAGATCGGGTGTTACATCAAAATGAATTGTACATTTACGTTTCATCGCATATTTTGTCTCCTGAGCGAGATAGAGTTATGAGCGTTAGTATAAAAATTCCTTGGAAAATTCCTCAACTTTCTGTATCCCCGAAAAAATTGTTCGACTTTTAGAGCGGGTGTTACATCAAAATGAATTGTACATTTACGTTTCATCGCATATTTTGTCTATTGAGCGAGATAGAGTTATGAGCGTTAGTATAAAAATTCCTTGGAAAATTCCTCAATTTTCTGTATCCCCGAAAATATTGTACGACTTTTAGATCGGGTGTTACATCAAAATGAATTGTACATTTACGTTTCATCGCATATTTTGTCTCCTGAGCGAGCTATGAGCTATGAAACTTGGTATTTAAATTCCTTGGAAAATTCCTCAACTTTCTGTATCCCCGAAAATATTGTACGACTTTTAGATCGGGTGTTACATCAAAATGAATTGTACATTTACGTTTCATCGCATATTTTGTCTCCTGAGCGAGATAGAGCTATGAGCCTTGGTATAAAAATTCCTTGGAAAATTCCTCAACTTTCTGTATCCCCGAAAAAATTGTACGACTTTTAGAGCGGGTGTTACATCAAAATGAATTGTACATTTACGTTTCATCGCATATTTTGTCTATTGAGCGAGATAGAGTTATGAGCGTTAGTATAAAAATTCCTTGGAAAATTCCTCAATTTTCTGTATCCCCGAAAATATTGTACGACTTTTAGATCGGGTGTTACATCAAAATGAATTGTACATTTACGTTTCATCGCATATTTTGTCTCCTGAGCGAGCTATGAGCTATGAAACTTGGTATTTAAATTCCTTGGAAAATTCCTCAACTTTCTGTATCCCCGAAAATATTGTACGACTTTTAGATCGGGTGTTACATCAAAATGAATTGTACATTTACGTTTCATCGCATATTTTGTCTCCTGAGCGAGATAGAGCTATAAAACTTGGTACATAAATTCCTTGTGAATTCCTCAACTTTCTGTATCCCCGAAAATATTCTACGACTTTTAGATCCGATGCATTATCAAAGTGAATTGTACATTTACGTTTCATCGCATATTTTGTCTCCTGAGTGAGATAGAGCTATGAGCCTTGGTATAAAAATTCCTTGGAAAATTCCTCAACTTTCTGTATCCCCAAAAATATTGAACGACTTTTAGATCGGGTGTTACATCAAAATGAATTGTACATTAACGTTTCATCGCATATTTTGTCTCCTGAGCGAGATAGAGCTATGAGCCTTGGTATTTAAATTCCTTGGAAAATTCCTCAACTTTCTGTATCCCCGAAAATATTGTACGACTTTTAGATCGGGTGTTACATCAAAATGAATTGTACATTTACGTTTCATCGCATATTTTGTCTCCTGAGCGAGATAGAGCTATAAAACTTGGTACATAAATTCCTTGTGAAATTCCTCAACTTTCTGTATTCCCGAAAATATTCTACGACTTTTAGATCCGATGCATTATCAAAGTGAATTGTACATTTACGTTTCATCGCATATTTTGTCTCCTGAGTGAGATAGAGCTATGAGCCTTGGTATAAAAATTCCTTGGAAAATTCCTCAACTTTCTGTATCCCCAAAAATATTGAACGACTTTTAGATCGGGTGTTACATCAAAATGAATTGTACATTTACGTTTCATCGCATATTTTGTCTCCTGAGCGAGATAGAGCTATGAGCCTTGGTATAAAAATTCCTTGGAAAATTCCTCAACTTTCTGTATCCCCGAAAATATTGTACGACTTTTAGATCGGGTGTTACATCAAAATGAATTGTACATTTACGTTTTATCGCATATTTTGTCTTCAGGGCGAGATAGAGCTATGAGCCTTGGTATAAAACTTCCATGGAAAATTCCTCAACTTTCTGTATCCCCAAAAATATTGAACGACTTTTAGATCGGGTGTTACATCAAAATGAATTGTACATTAATGTTTTATCGCATATTTTGTCTCCTGAGCGAGCTATGAGCTATGAAACTTGGTATTTAAATTCCTTGGAAAATTCCTCAACTTTCTGTATCCCCAAAAATATTGTACGACTTTTAGATCGGGTGTTACATCAAAATGAATTGTACATTTACGTTTTATCGCATATTTTTTTTCCTGAGCGAGATGGAGCTATGCGCCTTAATTTAAAAATTCCTTGGAAAATTCATCAACTTTCTGTATCCCCAAAAATATTGTACGACTTTTAGATCGGGTGTTACATCAAAATGAATTGTACATTTACGTTTTATCGCATATTTTGTCTCCTGAGCGAGATAGAGCTATAAGCCCATATAAAAAAATTCGATTTAAAATTCCTCAACTTTCTGTATCCCCGAAAATATTGTACGACTTTTAGATCGGGTGTTACATCAAAATGAATTGTACATTTACGTTTCATCGCATATTTTGTCTCCTGAGCGAGATAGAGTTATGAGCGTTAGTATAAAAATTCCTTGGAAAATTCCTCAACTTTCTGTATCCCCGAAAATATTGTATGACTTTTAGATCGGGTGTTACATCAAAATGAATTGTACATTTACGTTTTATCGCATATTATGTCTCCTGAGCGAGATAGAGCTATAAGCCCAAATAAAAAAATTCGATTTTAAATTCCTCAACTTTCTGTATCCCCGAAAATATTGTACGACTTTTAGATCGGGTGTTACATCAAAATGAATTGTACATTTACGTTTCATCGCATATTTTGTCTCCTGAGCGAGATAGAGTTATGAGCGTTAGTATAAAAAATCCTTGAAAAATTCCTCAACTTTCTGTATCCCCGAAAAAATTGTACGACTTTTAGATAAGGTGTTACATCAAAATGAATTGTACATTTACGTTTCATCGCATGTTTTGTGTAATGAGCGAGATAGAGGTATGAGCGTTAGTATAAAAATTCCTTGGAAAATTCCTCAACTTTCTGTATCCCCGAAAATATTGTACGACTTTTAGATCGGGTGTTACATCAAAATGAATTGTACATTTACGTTTCATCGCATATTTTGTCTAATGAGCGAGATAGAGTTATGAGCGTTGGTATAAAAATTCCTTGGAAAATTCCTCAACTTTCTGTATCCCCAAAAATATTGAACGACTTTTAGATCGGGTGTTACATCAAAATGAATTGTACATTTACGTTTTATCGCATATTATGTCTCCTGAGCGAGATAGAGCTATAAGCCCAAATAAAAAAATTCGATTTTAAATTCCTCAACTTTCTGTATCCCCGAAAATATTGTACGACTTTTAGATCGGGTGTTACATCAAAATGAATTGTACATTAACGTTTCATCGCATATTTTGTGTAATGAGCGAGATAGAGTTATGAGCGTTAGTATAAAAATTCCTTGGAAAATTCCTCAACTTTCTGTATCCCCGAAAATATTGTACGACTTTTAGATCGGGTGTTACATCAAAATGAATTGTACATTTACGTTTCATCGCATATTTTGTCTAATGAGCGAGATAGAGTTATGAGCGTTAGTATAAAAATTCCTTGGAAAATTCCTCAACTTTCTGTATCCCCGAAAATATTGTACGACTTTTAGATCGGGTGTTACATCAAAATGAATTGTACATTTACGTTTCAACGCATATTTTGTCTTCGGAGCGAGATAGAGCTATGAGCCTTGGTATAAAAATTCCTTGGAAAATTCCTCAACTTTCTGTATCCCCAAAAATATTGAACGACTTTTAGATCGGGTGTTACATCAAAATGAATTGTACATTTACGTTTTATCGCATATTATGTCTCCTGAGCGAGATAGAGCTATAAGCCCAAATAAAAAAATTCGATTTTAAATTCCTCAACTTTCTGTATCCCCGAAAATATTGTACGACTTTTAGATCGGGTGTTACATCAAAATGAATTGTACATTAACGTTTCATCGCATATTTTGTGTAATGAGCGAGATAGAGTTATGAGCGTTAGTATAAAAATTCCTTGGAAAATTCCTCAACTTTATGTATCCCCGAAAAAATTGTACGACTTTTAGAGCGGGTGTTACATCAAAATGAATTGTACATTTACGTTTCATCGCATATTTTGTCTAATGAGCGAGAAAGAGTTATGAGCGTTAGTATAAAAATTCCTTGGAAAATTCCTCAACTTTCTGTATCCCCAAAAATATTGAACGACTTTTAGATCGGGTGTTACATCAAAATGAATTGTACATTTACGTTTCATCGCATATTTTGTCTCCTGAGCGAGATAGAGCTATGAGCCTTGGTATAAAAATTCCTTGGAAAATTCCTCAACTTTCTGTATCCCCGAAAATATTGTACGACTTTTAGATCGGGTGTTACATCAAAATGAATTGTACATTTACGTTTTATCGCATATTTTGTCTTCAGGGCGAGATAGAGCTATGAGCCTTGGTATAAAACTTCCATGGAAAATTCATCAACTTTCTGTATCCCCAAAAATATTGTACGACTTTTAGATCGGGTGTTACATCAAATTGAATTGTACATTTACGTTTCAACGCATATTTTGTCTTCGGAGCGAGATAGAGCTATGAGCCTTGGTATAAAACTTCCTTGGAAAATTCCTCAACTCTCTGTATCCCCGAAAATATTGAACGACTTTTAGATCGGTTGTTACATCAAAATGAATTGTACATTTACGTTTTATCGCATATTTTGTCTAATTAGCGAGATAGAGCTATGAAACTTGATATTTAAATTCCTTTGAAAATTCCTCAACTTTCTGTATCCCCGAAAATATTGTACGACTTTTAGATCGGGTGTTACATCAAAATGAATTGTACATTTACGTTTTATCGCATATTTTGTCTCCTGAGCGAGATAGAGCTATAAAACTTGGTACATAAATTCCTTGTGAAATTCCTCAACTTTCTGTATTCCCGAAAATATTCTACGACTTTTAGATCGGGTGTTACATCAAAATGAATTGTACATTTACGTTTTATTGCATATTTTGTCTAATGAGCGAGATAGAGCTATAAAACTTGGTACATAAATTCTTTGTGAAATTCCTCAACTTTCTGTATTCCCGAAAATATTCTACGACTTTTAGATCCGATGCATTATCAAAGTGAATTGTACATTTACGTTTCATCGCATATTTTGTCTCCTGAGTGAGATAGAGCTATGAAACTTGGTATTTAAATTCCTTGGAAAATTCCTCAACTTTCTGTATCCACAAAAATATTGTACGACTTTTAGATCGGGTGTTACATCAAAATGAATTGTACATTTACGTTTTATTGCATATTTTGTCTAATGAGCGAGATAGAGCTATAAAACTTGGTACATAAATTCCTTGTGAAATTCCTCAACTTTCTGTATTCCCGAAAATATTCTACGACTTTTAGATCCGATGCATTATCAAAGTGAATTGTACATTTACGTTTCATCGCATATTTTGTCTCCTGAGTGAGATAGAGCTATGAAACTTGGTATTTAAATTCCTTGGAAAATTCCTCAACTTTCTGTATCCACAAAAATATTGTTCGACTTTTAGATCGGGTGTTACATCAAAATGAATTGTACATTTACGTTTTATCGCATATTTTGTTTCCTGAGCGAGATGGAGCTATGCGCTTTAATTTAAAAATTCCTTGGAAAATTCATCAACTTTCTGTATCCCCAAAAATATTGTACGACTTTTAGATCGGGTGTTACATCAAAATGAATTGTACATTTACGTTTCAACGCATATTTTGTCTTCGGAGCGAGATAGAGCTATGAGCCTTGGTATAAAACTTCCTTGGAAAATTCCTCAACTCTCTGTATCCCCGAAAATATTGAACGACTTTTAGATCGGTTGTTACATCAAAATGAATTGTACATTTACGTTTTATCGCATATTTTGTCTCCTTAGCGAGATAGAGCTATGAAACTTGATATTTAAATTCCTTTGAAAATTCCTCAACTTTCTGTATCCCCGAAAATATTGTACGACTTTTAGATCGGGTGTTACATCAAAATGAATTGTACATTTACGTTTTATCGCATATTTTGTCTCCTGAGCGAGAAAGAGCTATAAGCCCATATAAAAAAATTCGATTTAAAATTCCTCAACTCTCTGTATCCCCGAAAATATTGTACGACTTTTAGATCGGGTGTTACATCAAAATGAATTGTACATTTACGTTTTATCGCATATTTTGTATCCTGAGCGAGATAGAGCTATAAAACTTGGCACATAAATTCCTTGTGAAATTCCTCAACTTTCTGTACTTCCGAAAATATTCTACGACTTTTAGATCCGATGCAACATCAAAATGAAGTGAACATTTACGTTTTATCGCATATTTTGTCTCCTGAGCGAGATAGAGCTATAAGCCCATATAAAAAATTCGATTTAAAATTCCTCAACTTTCTGTATCCCCGAAAATATTGTACGACTTTTAGATCCGATGCAACATCAAAATGAATTGTACATTTACGTTTTATTGCATATTTTGTCTCCTGAGCGAGATAGAGCTATAAAACTTGGTACATAAATTCCTTGTGAAATTCCTCAACTTTCTGTATTCCCGAAAATATTCTACGACTTTTAGATCCGATGCATTATCAAAATGAATTGTACATTAACGTTTCATCGCATATTTTGTCTAATGAGCGAGATAGAGCTATGAGCCTTGGTATAAAACTTCCTTGGAAAATTCCTCAACTCTCTGTATCCCCGAAAATATTGAACGACTTTTAGATCGGTTGTTACATCAAAATGAATTGTACATTTACGTTTTATCGCATATTTTGTCTAATTAGCGAGATAGAGCTATGAAACTTGATATTTAAATTCCTTTGAAAATTCCTCAACTTTCTGTATCCCCGAAAATATTGTACGACTTTTAGATCGGGTGTTACATCAAAATGAATTGTACATTAACGTTTTATCGCATATTTTGTCTCCTGAGCGAGATAGAGCTATAAGCCCATATAAAAAAATTCGATTTAAAATTCCTCAACTTTCTGTATCCCCGAAAATATTGTACGACTTTTAGATCGGGTGTTACATCAAAATGAATTGTACATTTACGTTTCAACGCATATTTTGTCTTCGGAGCGAGATAGAGCTATGAGCCTTGGTATAAAACTTCCTTGGAAAATTCCTCAACTCTCTGTATCCCCGAAAATATTGAACGACTTTTAGATCGGTTGTTACATCAAAATGAATTGTACATTTACGTTTTATCGCATATTTTGTCTCCTTAGCGAGATAGAGCTATGAAACTTGATATTTAAATTCCTTTGAAAATTCCTCAACTTTCTGTATCCCCGAAAATATTGTACGACTTTTAGATCGGGTGTTACATCAAAATGAATTGTACATTTACGTTTTATCGCATATTTTGTCTCCTGAGCGAGATAGAGCTATAAGCCCATATAAAAAAATTCGATTTAAAATTCCTCAACTCTCTGTATCCCCGAAAATATTGTACGACTTTTAGATCGGGTGTTACATCAAAATGAATTGTACATTTACGTTTTATCGCATATTTTGTATCCTGAGCGAGATAGAGCTATAAAACTTGGCACATAAATTCCTTGTGAAATTCCTCAACTTTCTGTACTTCCGAAAATATTCTACGACTTTTAGATCCGATGCAACATCAAAATGAAGTGAACATTTACGTTTTATCGCATATTTTGTCTCCTGAGCGAGATAGAGCTATAAGCCCATATAAAAAATTCGATTTAAAATTCCTCAACTTTCTGTATCCCCGAAAATATTGTACGACTTTTAGATCCGATGCAACATCAAAATGAATTGTACATTTACGTTTTATTGCATATTTTGTCTCCTGAGCGAGATAGAGCTATAAAACTTGGTACATAAATTCCTTGTGAAATTCCTCAACTTTCTGTATTCCCGAAAATATTCTACGACTTTTAGATCCGATGCATTATCAAAATGAATTGTACATTTACGTTTCATCGCATATTTTGTCTAATGAGCGAGATAGAGCTATGAAACTTGGTATAAAAATTTCCTTGCAAAATTCCTCAACTTTCTGTATCCCCAAAAATATTGAACGACTTTTAGATCGGGTGTTACATCAAAATGAATTGTACATTAATGTTTTATCGCATATTTTGTCTCCTGAGTGAGATAGAGCTATGAAACTTGGTATTTAAATTCCTTGGAAAATTCCTCAACTTTCTGTATCCCCAAAAATATTGTACGACTTTTAGATCGGGTGTTACATCAAAATGAATTGTACATTTACGTTTCATCGCATATTTTGTCTTCGGAGCGAGATAGAGCTATGAAACTTGGTATTAAAATTTCCTTGGAAAATCCCTCAACTTTCTGTATCCCCAAAAATATTGTACGACTTTTAGATTGGGTGTTACATCAAAATGAATTGTACATTTACGTTTCATCGCATATTTTTTTTCCTGAGCGAGATGGAGCTATGCGCCTAAATTTAAAAATTCCTTGGAAAATTCATCAACTTTCTGTATCCACAAAAATATTGTACGACTTTTAGATCGGGTGTTACATCAAAATGAATTGTACATTTACGTTTTATCGCATATTTTGTTTCCTGAGCGAGATGGAGCTATGAAACTTGGTATTTAAATTCCTTGGAAAATTCCTCAACTTTCTGTATCCACAAAAATATTGTACGACTTTTAGATCGGGTGTTACATCAAAATGAATTGTACATTTACGTTTTATCGCATATTTTGTTTCCTGAGCGAGATGGAGCTATGCGCTTTAATTTAAAAATTCCTTGGAAAATTCATCAACTTTCTGTATCCCCAAAAATATTGTACGACTTTTAGATCGGGTGTTACATCAAAATGAATTGTACATTTACGTTTCAACGCATATTTTGTCTTCGGAGCGAGATAGAGCTATGAGCCTTGGTATAAAACTTCCTTGGAAAATTCCTCAACTCTCTGTATCCCCGAAAATATCCCCGAAAATTTTCCTGAGCGAGATGGAGCTATGCGCCTAAATTTAAAAATTCCTTGGAAAATTCATCAACTTTCTGTATCCACAAAAATATTCTACGACTTTTAGATCCGATGCAACATCAAAATGAAGTGAACATTTACGTTTTATCGCATATTTTGTCTCCTGAGCGAGATAGAGCTATAAGCCCATATAAAAAAATTCGATTTAAAATTCCTCAACTTTCTGTATCCCCAAAAATATTGAACGACTTTTAGATCGGGTGTTACATCAAAATGAATTGTACATTAATGTTTTATCGCATATTTTGTCTCCTGAGTGAGATAGAGCTATGAAACTTGGTATTTAAATTCCTTGGAAAATTCCTCAACTTTCTGTATCCCCAAAAATATTGTACGACTTTTAGATCGGGTGTTACATCAAAATGAATTGTACATTTACGTTTCATCGCATATTTTGTCTTCGGAGCGAGATAGAGCTATGAAACTTGGTATTAAAATTTCCTTGGAAAATCCCTCAACTTTCTGTATCCCCAAAAATATTGTACGACTTTTAGATCGGGTGTTACATCAAAATGAATTGTACATTTACGTTTCATCGCACATTTTTTTTCCTGAGCGAGATGGAGCTATGCGCCTAAATTTAAAAATTCCTTGGAAAATTCATCAATTTTCTGTATCCACAAAAATATTGTACGACTTTTAGATCGGGTGTTACATCAAAATGAATTGTACATTTACGTTTTATCGCATATTTTGTTTCCTGAGCGAGATGGAGCTATGAAACTTGGTATTTAAATTCCTTGGAAAATTCCTCAACTTTCTGTATCCACAAAAATATTGTACGACTTTTAGATCGGGTGTTACATCAAAATGAATTGTACATTTACGTTTTATCGCATATTTTGTTTCCTGAGCGAGATGGAGCTATGCGCTTTAATTTAAAAATTCCTTGGAAAATTCATCAACTTTCTGTATCCCCAAAAATATTGTACGACTTTTAGATCGGGTGTTACATCAAAATGAATTGTACATTTACGTTTCAACGCATATTTTGTCTTCGGAGCGAGATAGAGCTATGAGCCTTGGTATAAAACTTCCTTGGAAAATTCCTCAACTCTCTGTATCCCCGAAAATATTGAACGACTTTTAGATCGGTTGTTACATCAAAATGAATTGTACATTTACGTTTTATCGCATATTTTTTTTCCTGAGCGAGATGGAGCTATGCGCCTAAATTTAAAAATTCCTTGGAAAATTCATCAACTTTCTGTATCAACAAAAATATTCTACGACTTTTAGATCCGATGCAACATCAAAATGAAGTGAACATTTACGTTTTATCGCATATTTTGTCTCCTGAGCGAGATAGAGCTATAAGCCCATATAAAAAAATTCGATTTAAAATTCCTCAACTTTCTGTATCCCCAAAAATATTGAACGACTTTTAGATCGGGTGTTACATCAAAATGAATTGTACATTAATGTTTTATCGCATATTTTGTCTCCTGAGTGAGATAGAGCTATGAAACTTGGTATTTAAATTCCTTGGAAAATTCCTCAACTTTCTGTATCCCCAAAAATATTGTACGACTTTTAGATCGGGTGTTACATCAAAATGAATTGTACATTTACGTTTCATCGCATATTTTGTCTTCGGAGCGAGATAGAGCTATGAAACTTGGTATTAAAATTTCCTTGGAAAATCCCTCAACTTTCTGTATCCCCAAAAATATTGTACGACTTTTAGATCGGGTGTTACATCAAAATGAATTGTACATTTACGTTTCATCGCATATTTTTTTTCCTGAGCGAGATGGAGCTATGCGCCTAAATTTAAAAATTCCTTGGAAAATTCATCAACTTTCTGTATCCACAAAAATATTGTACGACTTTTAGATCGGGTGTTACATCAAAATGAATTGTACATTTACGTTTTATCGCATATTTTGTTTCCTGAGCGAGATGGAGCTATGAAACTTGGTATTTAAATTCCTTGGAAAATTCCTCAACTTTCTGTATCCACAAAAATATTGTACGACTTTTAGATCGGGTGTTACATCAAAATGAATTGTACATTTACGTTTCATCGCATATTTTGTTTCCTGAGCGAGATGGAGCTATGCGCTTTAATTTAAAAATTCCTTGGAAAATTCATCAACTTTCTGTATCCCCAAAAATATTGTACGACTTTTAGATCGGGTGTTACATCAAAATGAATTGTACATTTACGTTTCAACGCATATTTTGTCTTCGGAGCGAGATAGAGCTATGAGCCTTGGTATAAAACTTCCTTGGAAAATTCCTCAACTCTGTGTATCCCCGAAAATATTGAACGACTTTTAGATCGGTTGTTACATCAAAATGAATTGTACATTTACGTTTTATCGCATATTTTGTCTCCTTAGCGAGATAGAGCTATGAAACTTGATATTTAAATTCCTTTGAAAATTCCTCAACTTTCTGTATCCCCGAAAATATTGTACGACTTTTAGATCGGGTGTTACATCAAAATGAATTGTACATTTACGTTTCAACGCATATTTTGTCTTCGGAGCGAGATAGAGCTATGAGCCTTGGTATAAAAATTCCTTGGAAAATTCCTCAACTTTCTGTATCCCCGAAAATATTGTACTACTTTTAGATCGGGTGTTACATCAAAATGAATTGTACATTTACGTTTTATCGCATATTATGTCTCCTGAGCGAGATAGAGCTATAAGCCCATATAAAAAAATTCGATTTAAAATTCCTCAACTTTCTGTATCCCCGAAAATATTGTACGACTTTTAGATCGGTTGTTACATCAAAATGAATTGTACATTTACGTTTTATCGCATATTTTGTCTCCTTAGCGAGATAGAGCTATGTAACTTGATATTTAAATTCCTTTGAAAATTCCTCAACTTTCTGTATCCCCGAAAATATTGTACGACTTTTTGATCGGGTGTTACATCAAAATGAATTGTACATTTACGTTTCATCGCATATTTTGTCTCCTGAGCGAGATAGAGCTATAAGCCCATATAAAAAAATTCGATTTAAAATTCCTCAACTTTCTGTATCCCCGAAAATATTGTACGACTTTTAGATCGGGTGTTACATCAAAATGAATTGTACATTTACGTTTTATCGCATATTTTGTATCCTGAGCGAGATAGAGCTATAAAACTTGGCACATAAATTCCTTGTGAAATTCCTCAACTTTCTGTATTTCCGAAAATATTCTACGACTTTTAGATCGGGTGTTACATCAAAATGAATTGTACATTTACGTTTCAACGCATATTTTGTCTTCGGAGCGAGATAGAGCTATGAGCCTTGGTATAAAAATTCCTTGGAAAATTCCTCAACTTTCTGTATCCACAAAAATATTGTACGACTTTTAGATCGGGTGTTACATCAAAATGAATTGTACATTTACGTTTCATCGCATATTTTGTTTCCTGAGCGAGATGGAGCTATGCGCTTTAATATAAAAATTCCTTGGAAAATTCATCAACTTTCTGTATCCCCAAAAATATTGTACGACTTTTAGATCGGGTGTTACATCAAAATGAATTGTACATTTACGTTTCAACGCATATTTTGTCTTCGGAGCGAGATAGAGCTATGAGCCTTGGTATAAAACTTCCTTGGAAAATTCCTCAACTCTGTGTATCCCCGAAAATATTGAACGACTTTTAGATCGGTTGTTACATCAAAATGAATTGTACATTTACGTTTTATCGCATATTTTGTCTCCTTAGCGAGATAGAGCTATGAAACTTGATATTTAAATTCCTTTGAAAATTCCTCAACTTTCTGTATCCCCGAAAATATTGTACGACTTTTAGATCGGGTGTTACATCAAAATGAATTGTACATTTACGTTTCAACGCATATTTTGTCTTCGGAGCGAGATAGAGCTATGAGCCTTGGTAAAAAAATTCCTTGGAAAATTCCTCAACTTTCTGTATCCCCGAAAATATTGTACTACTTTTAGATCGGGTGTTACATCAAAATGAATTGTACATTTACGTTTTATCGCATATTATGTCTCCTGAGCGAGATAGAGCTATAAGCCCATATAAAAAAATTCGATTTAAAATTCCTCAACTTTCTGTATCCCCGAAAATATTGTACGACTTTTAGATCGGTTGTTACATCAAAATGAATTGTACATTTACGTTTTATCGCATATTTTGTCTCCTTAGCGAGATAGAGCTATGTAACTTGATATTTAAATTCCTTTGAAAATTCCTCAACTTTCTGTATCCCCGAAAATATTGTACGACTTTTTGATCGGGTGTTACATCAAAATGAATTGTACATTTACGTTTCATCGCATATTTTGTCTCCTGAGCGAGATAGAGCTATAAGCCCATATAAAAAAATTCGATTTAAAATTCCTCAACTTTCTGTATCCCCGAAAATATTGTACGACTTTTAGATCGGGTGTTACATCAAAATGAATTGTACATTTACGTTTTATCGCATATTTTGTATCCTGAGCGAGATAGAGCTATAAAACTTGGCACATAAATTCCTTGTGAAATTCCTCAACTTTCTGTATTTCCGAAAATATTCTACGACTTTTAGATCCGATGCAACATCAAAATGAAGTGAACATTTACGTTTTATCGCATATTTTGTCTCCTGAGCGAGATAGAGCTATAAGCCCATATAAAAAAATTCGATTTAAAATTCCTCAACTTTCTGTATCCCCGAAAATATTGTACGACTTTTAGATCCGATGCAACATCAAAATGAATTGTACATTTACGTTTTATTGCATATTTTGTCTAATGAGCGAGATAGAGCTATAAAACTTGGTACATAAATTCCTTGTGAAATTCCTCAACTTTCTGTATTCCCGAAAATATTCTACGACTTTTAGATCCGATGCATTATCAAAATGAATTGTACATTTACGTTTCATCGCATATTTTGTCTAATGAGCGAGATAGAGCTATGAAACTTGGTATAAAAATTTCCTTGGAAAATTCCTCAACTTTCTGTATCCCCAAAAATATTGTACGACTTTTAGATCGGGTGTTACATCAAAATGAATTGTACATTAATGTTTTATCGCATATTTTGTCTCCTTAGCGAGATAGAGCTATGTAACTTGATATTTAAATTCCTTTGAAAATTCCTCAACTTTCTGTATCCCCGAAAATATTGTACGACTTTTTGATCGGGTGTTACATCAAAATGAATTGTACATTTACGTTTCATCGCATATTTTGTCTCCTGAGCGAGATAGAGCTATAAGCCCATATAAAAAAATTCGATTTAAAATTCCTCAACTTTCTGTATCCCCGAAAATATTGTACGACTTTTAGATCGGGTGTTACATCAAAATGAATTGTACATTTACGTTTTATCGCATATTTTGTATCCTGAGCGAGATAGAGCTATAAAACTTGGCACATAAATTCCTTGTGAAATTCCTCAACTTTCTGTATTTCCGAAAATATTCTACGACTTTTAGATCGGGTGTTACATCAAAATGAATTGTACATTTACGTTTCAACGCATATTTTGTCTTCGGAGCGAGATAGAGCTATGAGCCTTGGTATAAAAATTCCTTGGAAAATTCCTCAACTTTCTGTATCCACAAAAATATTGTACGACTTTTAGATCGGGTGTTACATCAAAATGAATTGTACATTTACGTTTCATCGCATATTTTGTTTCCTGAGCGAGATGGAGCTATGCGCTTTAATTTAAAAATTCCTTGGAAAATTCATCAACTTTCTGTATCCCCAAAAATATTGTACGACTTTTAGATCGGGTGTTACATCAAAATGAATTGTACATTTACGTTTCAACGCATATTTTGTCTTCGGAGCGAGATAGAGCTATGAGCCTTGGTATAAAACTTCCTTGGAAAATTCCTCAAGTCTGTGTATCCCCGAAAATATTGAACGACTTTTAGATCGGTTGTTACATCAAAATGAATTGTACATTTACGTTTTATCGCATATTATGTCTCCTGAGCGAGATAGAGCTATAAGCCCATATAAAAAAATTCGATTTAAAATTCCTCAACTTTCTGTATCCCCGAAAATATTGTACGACTTTTAGATCGGTTGTTACATCAAAATGAATTGTACATTTACGTTTTATCGCATATTTTGTCTCCTTAGCGAGATAGAGCTATGTAACTTGATATTTAAATTCCTTTGAAAATTCCTCAACTTTCTGTATCCCCGAAAATATTGTACGACTTTTAGATCGGGTGTTACATCAAAATGAATTGTACATTTACGTTTCAACGCATATTTTGTCTTCGGAGCGAGATAGAGCTATGAGCCTTGGTATAAAAATTCCTTGGAAAATTCCTCAACTTTCTGTATCCCCGAAAATAGTGTACTACTTTTAGATCGGGTGTTACATCAAAATGAATTGTACATTTACGTTTTATCGCATATTATGTCTCCTGAGCGAGATAGAGCTATAAGCCCATATAAAAAAATTCGATTTAAAATTCCTCAACTTTCTGTATCCCCGAAAATATTGTACGACTTTTAGATCGGTTGTTACATCAAAATGAATTGTACATTTACGTTTTATCGCATATTTTGTCTCCTTAGCGAGATAGAGCTATGTAACTTGATATTTAAATTCCTTTGAAAATTCCTCAACTTTCTGTATCCCCGAAAATATTGTACGACTTTTTGATCGGGTGTTACATCAAAATGAATTGTACATTTACGTTTCATCGCATATTTTGTCTCCTGAGCGAGATAGAGCTATAAGCCCATATAAAAAAATTCGATTTAAAATTCCTCAACTTTCTGTATCCCCGAAAATATTGTACGACTTTTAGATCGGGTGTTACATCAAAATGAATTGTACATTTACGTTTTATCGCATATTTTGTATCCTGAGCGAGATAGAGCTATAAAACTTGGCACATAAATTCCTTGTGAAATTCCTCAACTTTCTGTATTTCCGAAAATATTCTACGACTTTTAGATCCGATGCAACATCAAAATGAAGTGAACATTTACGTTTTATCGCATATTTTGTCTCCTGAGCGAGATAGAGCTATAAGCCCATATAAAAAAATTCGATTTAAAATTCCTCAACTTTCTGTATCCCCGAAAATATTGTACGACTTTTAGATCCGATGCAACATCAAAATGAATTGTACATTTACGTTTTATTGCATATTTTGTCTAATGAGCGAGATAGAGCTATAAAGCTTGGTACATAAATTCCTTGTGAAATTCCTCAACTTTCTGTATTCCCGAAAATATTCTACGACTTTTAGATCCGATGCATTATCAAAATGAATTGTACATTTACGTTTCATCGCATATTTTGTCTAATGAGCGAGATAGAGCCATGAAACTTGGAATAAAAATTTCCTTGGAAAATTCCTCAACTTTCTGTATCCCCAAAAATATTGTACGACTTTTAGATCGGGTGTTACATCAAAATGAATTGTACATTAATGTTTTATCGCATATTTTGTCTCCTGAGTGAGATAGAGCTATGAAACTTGGTATTTAAATTCCTTGGAAAATTCCTCAACTTTCTGTATCCCCAAAAATATTGTACGACTTTTAGATCGGGTGTTACATCAAAATGAATTGTACATTTACGTTTTATCGCATATTTTGTTTCCTGAGCGAGATGGAGCTATGCGCTTTAATTTAAAAATTCCTTGGAAAATTCATCAACTTTCTGTATCCCCAAAAATATTGTACGACTTTTAGATCGGGTGTTACATCAAAATGAATTGTACATTTACGTTTCAACGCATATTTTGTCTTCGGAGCGAGATAGAGCTATGAGCCTTGGTATAAAACTTCCTTGGAAAATTCCTCAACTCTGTGTATCCCCGAAAATATTGAACGACTTTTAGATCGGTTGTTACATCAAAATGAATTGTACATTTACGTTTTATCGCATATTTTGTCTCCTTAGCGAGATAGAGCTATAAGCCCAACTAAAAAATTCGATTTTAAATTCCTCAACTTTCTGTATCCCCGAAAATATTGAACGACTTTTAGATCGGTTGTTACATCAAAATGAATTGTACATTTACGTTTTATCGCATATTTTGTCTCCTTAGCGAGATAGAGCTATGAAACTTGATATTTAAATTCCTTTGAAAATTCCTCAACTTTCTGTATCCCCGAAAATATTGTACGACTTTTAGATCGGGTGTTACATCAAAATGAATTGTACATTTACGTTTTATCGCATATTTTGTCTCCTGAGCGAGATAGAGCTATAAGCCCATATAAAAAAATTCGATTTAAAATTCCTCAACTTTCTGTATCCCCGAAAATATTGTACGACTTTTAGATCGGGTGTTACATCAAAATGAATTGTACATTTACGTTTTATCGCATATTTTGTATCCTGTGCCAGATAGAGCTATAAAACTTGGCACATAAATTCCTTGTGAAATTCCTCAACTTTCTGTATTTCCGAAAATATTCTACGACTTTTAGATCCGATGCAACATCAAAATGAAGTGAACATTTACGTTTTATCGCATATTTTGTCTCCTGAGCGAGATAGAGCTATAAGCCCATATAAAAAAATTCGATTTAAAATTCCTCAACTTTCTGTATCCCCGAAAATATTGTACGACTTTTAGATCCGATGCAACATCAAAATGAATTGTACATTTACGTATTATTGCATATTTTGTCTCCTTAGCGAGATAGAGCTATGAAACTTGATATTTAAATTCCTTTGAAAATTCCTCAACTTTCTGTATCCCCGAAAATATTGTACGAATTTTAGATCGGGTGTTACATCAAAATGAATTGTACATTTACGTTTTATCGCATATTTTGTCTCCTGAGCGAGATAGAGCTATAAGCCCATATAAAAAAATTCGATTTAAAATTCCTCAACTTTCTGTATCCCCGAAAATATTGTACGACTTTTAGATCGGGTGTTACATCAAAATGAATTGTACATTTACGTTTTATCGCATATTTTGTATCCTGTGCGAGATAGAGCTATAAAACTTGGCACATAAATTCCTTGTGAAATTCCTCAACTTTCTGTATTTCCGAAAATATTCTACGACTTTTAGATCCAATGCAACATCAAAATGAAGTGAACATTTACGTTTTATCGCATATTTTGTCTCCTGAGCGAGATAGAGCTATAAGCCCATATAAAAAAATTCGATTTAAAATTCCTCAACTTTCTGTATCCCCGAAAATATTGTACGACTTTTAGATCCGATGCAACATCAAAATGAATTGTACATTTACGTTTTATTGCATATTTTGTCTCCTGAGCGAGATAGAGCTATAAAACTTGGTACATAAATTCCTTGTGAAATTCCTCAACTTTCTGTATTCCCGAAAATATTCTACGACTTTTAGATCCGATGCATTATCAAAATGAATTGTACATTTACGTTTCATCGCATATTTTGTCTCCTGAGTGAGATAGAGCTATGAAACTTGGTATTTAAATTCCTTGGAAAATTCCTCAACTTTCTGTATCCCCAAAAATATTGTACGACTTTTAGATCGGGTGTTACATCAAAATGAATTGTACATTTACGTTTCAACGCATATTTTGTCTTCGGAGCGAGATAGAGCTATGAGCCTTGGTATAAAACTTCCTTGGAAAATTCCTCAACTCTGTGTATCCCCGAAAATATTGAACGACTTTTAGATCGGTTGTTACATCAAAATGAATTGTACATTTACGTTTTATTGCATATTTTGTCTCCTTAGCGAGATAGAGCTATGAAACTTGATATTTAAATTCCTTTGAAAATTCCTCAACTTTCTGTATCCCCGAAAATATTGTACGACTTTTAGATCGGGTGTTACATCAAAATGAATTGTACATTTACGTTTCAACGCATATTTTGTCTTCGGAGCGAGATAGAGCTATGAGCCTTGGTATAAAAATTCCTTGGAAAATTCCTCAACTTTCTGTATCCCCGAAAATATTGTACTACTTTTAGATCGGGTGTTACATCAAAATGAATTGTACATTTACGTTTTATCGCATATTATGTCTCCTGAGCGAGATAGAGCTATAAGCCCAACTTAAAAATTCGATTTTAAATTCCTCAACTTTCTGTATCCCCGAAAATATTGTACGACTTTTAGATCGGGTGTTACATCAAAATGAATTGTACATTTACGTTTCATCGCATATTTTGTCTCCTGAGCGAGATAGAGTTATGAGCGTTGGTATAAAAATTCCTTGGAAAATTCCTCAACTTTGTGTATCCCCGAAAATATTGTACGACTTTTAGATCGGGTGTTACATCAAAATGAATTGTACATTTACGTTTTATCGCATATTTTGTCTCCTGAGCGAGATGGAGCTATGCGCCTTAGTATAAAAATTCCTTGGAAAATTCATCAACTTTCTGTATCCCCGAAAATATTGTACGACTTTTAGATCCGATGCAACATCAAAATGAAGTGAACATTTACGTTTAATCGCATATTTTGTCTCCTTCGCGAGATAGAGCTATGATACTTGGTATAAAAATTCGATTTAAAATTCCTCAACTTTCTGTATCCCCGAAAATATTGTACGACTTTTAGATCGGGTGTTACATCAAAATGAACTGTACATTTACGTTTCATCGCATATTTTGTCTAATGAGCGAGAAAGAGTTATGAGCGTTAGTATAAAAATTCCTTGGAAAATTCCTCAACTTTCTGTATCCCCGAAAATATTGTACGACTTTTAGATCCGATGCATTATCAAAATGAATTGTACATTTACGTTTCATCGCATATTTTGTCTAATGAGCGAGATAGAGCTATGAAACTTGGTATAAAAATTTCCTTGGAAAATTCCTCAACTTTCTGTATCCCCAAAAATATTGAACGACTTTTAGATCGGGTGTTACATCAAAATGAATTGTACATTAATGTTTTATCGCATATTTTGTCTCCTGAGTGAGATAGAGCTATGAAACTTGGTATAAAAATTCCTTGGAAAATTCCTCAACTTTCTGTATCCCCAAAAATATTGTACGACTTTTAGATCGGGTGTTACATCAAAATGAATTGTACATTTACGTTTTATCGCATATTTTGTTTCCTGAGCGAGATGGAGCTATGCGCTTTAATTTAAAAATTCCTTGGAAAATTCATCAACTTTCTGTATCCCCAAAAATATTGTACGACTTTTAGATCGGGTGTTACATCAAAATGAATTGTTCATTTACGTTTCAACGCATATTTTGTCTTCGGAGTGAGATAGAGCTATGAGCCTTGGTATAAAACTTCCTTAGAAAATTCCTCAACTCTCTGTATCCCCGAAAATATTGAACGACTTTTAGATCGGTTGTTACATCAAAATGAATTGTACATTTACGTTTTATCGCATATTTTGTCTCCTTAACGAGATAGAGCTATGAAACTTGATATTTAAATTCCTTTGAAAATACCTCAACTTTCTGTATCCCCGAAAATATTGTACGACTTTTAGATCGGGTGTTACATCAAAATGAATTGTACATTTACGTTTCAACGCATATTTTGTCTTCGGAGCGAGATAGAGCTATGAGCCTTGGTATAAAAATTCCTTGGAAAATTCCTCAACTTTCTGTATCCCCGAAAATATTGTACGACTTTTAGATCGGGTGTTACATCAAAATGAATTGTACATTTACGTTTTATCGCATATTATGTCTCCTGAGCGAGATAGAGCTATAAGCCCAAATAAAAAAATTCGATTTTAAATTCCTCAACTTTCTGTATCCACGAAAATATTGTACGACTTTTAGATCGGGTGTTACATCAAAATGAATTGTACATTAACGTTTCATCGCATATTTTGTGTAATGAGCGAAATAGAGTTATGAGCGTTAGTATAAAAATTCCTTGGAAAACTCCTCAACTTTCTGTATCCCCGAAAATATTGTACGACTTTTAGATCGGGTGTTACATCAAAATGAACTGTACATTTACGTTTCATCGCATATTTTGTCTAATGAGCGAGAAAGAGTTATGAGCGATAGTATAAAAATTCCTTGGAAAATTCCTCAACTTTCTGTATCCCCGAAAATATTGTACGACTTTTAGATCGGGTGTTACATCAAAATGAATTGTACATTTACGTTTCATCGCATATTTTGTCTCCTGAGCGAGATGGAGCTATAAGCCCAAATAAAAAAATTCGATTTTAAATTCCTCAACTTTCTGTATCCCCGAAAATATTGTACGACTTTTAGATCGGGTGTTACATCAAAATGAATTGTACATTTACGTTTCATCGCATATTTTGTCTCCTGAGCGAGATAGAGTTATGAGCGTTAGTATAAAAATTCCTTGGAAAATTCCTCAACTTTCTGTATCCCCGAAAATATTGTACGACTTTTAGATCGGGTGTTACATCAAAATGAATTGTACATTTACGTTTTATCGCATATTATGTCTCCTGAGCGAGATAGAGCTATAAGCCCAAATAAAAAAATTCGATTTTAAATTCCTCAACTTTCTGTATCCACGAAAATATTGTACGACTTTGAGATCGGGTGTTACATCAAAATGAATTGTACATTAACGTTTCATCGCATATTTTGTGTAATGAGCGAGATAGAGTTATGAGCGTTAGTATAAAAATTCCTTGGAAAATTCCTCAACTTTCTGTATCCCCGAAAAAATTGTACGACTTTTAGAGCGGGTGTTACATCAAAATGAATTGTACATTTACGTTTCATCGCATATTTTGTGTAATGAGCGAGATAGAGTTATGAGCGTTAGTATAAAAATTCCTTGGAAAATTCCTCAACTTTCTGTATCCCCGAAAATATTGTACGACTTTTAGATCGGGTGTTACATCAAAATGAATTGTACATTTACGTTTCATCGCATATTTTGTCTAATGAGCGAGATAGAGTTATGAGCGTTAGTATAAAAATTCCTTGGAAAATTCCTCAACTTTCTGTATCCCCGAAAATATTGTACGACTTTTAGATCGGGTGTTACATCAAAATGAATTGTACATTTACGTTTCAACGCATATTTTGTCTTCGGAGCGAGATAGAGCTATGAGCCTTGGTATAAAAATTCCTTGGAAAATTCCTCAACTTTCTGTATCCCCAAAAATATTGAACGACTTTTAGATCGGGTGTTACATCAAAATGAATTGTACATTTACGTTTCATCGCATATTTTGTCTCCTGAGCGAGATAGAGCTATGAGCCTTGGTATAAAAATTCCTTGGAAAATTCCTCAACTTTCTGTATCCCCGAAAATATTGTACGACTTTTAGATCGGGTGTTACATCAACATGAATTGTACAATTACGTTTCATCGCATATTTTGTCTATTGAGCGAGATAGAGTTATGAGCGTTAGTATAAAAATTCCTTGGAAAATTCCTCAACTTTCTGTATCCCCGAAAATATTGTACGACTTTTAGATCGGGTGTTACATCAAAATGAATTGTACATTTACGTTTCATCGCATATTTTGTCTTCGGAGCGAGATAGAGCTATGAGCCTTGGTATAAAACTTCCTTGGAAAATTCCTCAACTTTCTGTATCCCCAAAAATATTGAACGACTTTTAGATCGGGTGTTACATCAAAATGAATTGTACATTTACGTTTTATCGCATATTATGTCTCCTGAGCGAGATAGAGCTATAAGCCCAACTAAAAAATTCGATTTTAAATTCCTCAACTTTCTGTATCCCCGAAAATATTGTACGACTTTTAGATCGGGTGTTACATCAAAATGAATTGTACATTTACGTTTCATCGCATATTTTGTCTCCTGAGCGAGATAGAGTTATGAGCGTTAGTATAAAAATTCCTTGGAAAATTCCTCAACTTTCTGTATCCCCGAAAAAATTGTACGACTTTTAGAGCGGGTGTTACATCAAAATGAATTGTACATTTACGTTTCATCGCATATTTTGTGTAATGAGCGAGATAGAGTTATGAGCGTTAGTATAAAAATTCCTTGGAAAATTCCTCAACTTTCTGTATCCCCAAAAATATTGTACGACTTTTAGATCGGGTGTTACATCAAAATGAATTGTACATTTACGTTTCATCGCATATTTTGTCTAATGAGCGAGATAGAGTTATGAGCGTAAGTATAAAAATTCCTTGGAAAATTCCTCAACTTTCTGTATCCCCGAAAATATTGTACGACTTTTAGATCGGGTGTTACATCAAAATGAATTGTACATTTACGTTTTATCGCATATTATGTCTCCTGAGCGAGATAGAGCTATAAGCCCAAATAAAAAAATTCGATTTTAAATTCCTCAACTTTCTGTATCCCCGAAAATATTGTACGACTTTTAGATCGGGTGTTACATCAAAATGAATTGTACATTAACGTTTCATCGCATATTTTGTGTAATGAGCGAGATAGAGTTATGAGCGTTAGTATAAAAATTCCTTGGAAAATTCCTCAACTTTCTGTATCCCCGAAAAAATTGTACGACTTTTAGAGCGGGTGTTACATCAAAATGAATTGTACATTTACGTTTCATCGCATATTTTGTGTAATGAGCGAGATAGAGTTATGAGCATTAGTATAAAAATTCCTTGGAAAATTCCTCAACATTCTGTATCCCCGAAAATATTGTACGACTTTTAGATCGGGTGTTACATCAAAATGAATTGTACATTTACGTTTCATCGCATATTTTGTCTAATGAGCGAGATAGAGTTATGAGCGTTAGTATAAAAATTCCTTGGAAAATTCCTCAACTTTCTGTATCCCCGAAAATATTGTACGACTTTTAGATCGGGTGTTACATCAAAATGAATTGTACATTTACGTTTCAACGTATATTTTGTCTTCGGAGCGAGATAGAGCTATGAGCCTTGGTATAAAAATTCCTTGGAAAATTCCTCAACTTTCTGTATCCCCAAAAATATTGAACGACTTTTAGATCGGGTGTTACATCAAAATGAATTGTACATTTACGTTTCATCGCATATTTTGTCTCCTGAGCGAGATAGAGCTATGAGCCTTGGTATAAAAATTCCTTGGAAAATTCCTCAACTTTCTGTATCCCCGAAAATATTGTACGACTTTTAGATCGGGTGTTACATCAAAATGAATTGTACATTTACGTTTCAACGCATATTTTGTCTCCTGAGCGAGATAGAGTTATGAGCGTTAGTATAAAAATTCCTTGGAAAATTCCTCAACTTTCTGTATCCCCGAAAAAATTGTACGACTTTTAGAGCGGGTGTTACATCAAAATGAATTGTACATTTACGTTTCATCGCATATTTTGTGTAATGAGCGAGATAGAGTTATGAGCGTTAGTATAAAAATTCCTTGGAAAATTCCCCAACTTTCTGTATCCCCAAAAATATTGTACGACTTTTAGATCGGGTGTGACATCAAAATGAATTGTACATTTACGTTTCATCGCATATTTTGTCTAATGAGCGAGATAGAGTTATGAGCGTTAGTATAAAAATTCCTTGGAAAATTCCTCAACTTTCTGTATCCCCGAAAATATTGTACGACTTTTAGATCGGGTGTTACATCAAAATGAATTGTACATTTACGTTTTATCGCATATTATGTCTCCTGAGCGAGATAGAGTTATGAGCGTTAGTATAAAAATTCCTTGGAAAATTCCTCAACTTTCTGTATCCCCGAAAATATTGTACGACTTTTAGATCGGGTGTTACATCAAAGTGAATTGTACATTTACGTTTCATCGCATATTTTGTCTAATGAGCGAGATAGAGTTATGAGCGTAAGTATAAAAATTCCTTGGAAAATTCCTCAACTTTCTGTATCCCCGAAAATATTGTACGACTTTTAGAGCGGGTGTTACATCAAAATGAATTGTACATTTACGTTTCATCGCATATTTTGTGTAATGAGCGAGATAGAGTTATGAGCGTTAGTATAAAAATTCCTTGGAAAATTCCCCAACTTTCTGTATCCCCAAAAATATTGTACGACTTTTAGAACGGGTGTTACATCAAAATGAATTGTACATTTACGTTTTATCGCATATTATGTCTCCTGAGCGAGATAGAGTTATGAGCGTTAGTATAAAAATTCCTTGGAAAATTCCTCAACTTTCTGTATCCCCGAAAATATTGTACGACTTTTAGATCGGGTGTTACATCAAAGTGAATTGTACATTTACGTTTCATCGCATATTTTGTCTAATGAGCGAGATAGAGTTATGAGCGTAAGTATAAAAATTCCTTGGAAAATTCCTCAACTTTCTGTATCCCCGAAAATATTGTACGACTTTTAGAGCGGGTGTTACATCAAAATGAATTGTACATTTACGTTTCATCGCATATTTTGTGTAATGAGCGAGATAGAGTTATGAGCGTTAGTATAAAAATTCCTTGGAAAATTCCCCAACTTTCTGTATCCCCAAAAATATTGTACGACTTTTAGATCGGATGTTACATCAAAATGAATTGTACATTTACGTTTCATCGCATATTTTGTGTAATGAGCGAGATAGAGTTATGAGCGTTAGTATAAAAATTCCTTGGAAAATTCCCCAACTTTCTGTATCCCCAAAAATATTGTACGACTTTTAGATCGGGTGTTACATCAAAATGAATTGTACATTTACGTTTCATCGCATATTTTGTGTAATGAGCGAGATAGAGTTATGAGCGTTAGTATAAAAATTCCTTGGAAAATTCCTCAACTTTCTGTATCCCCGAAAATATTGTACGACTTTTAGATCGGGTGTTACATCAAAATGAATTGTACATTTACGTTTTATCGCATATTATGTCTCCTGAGCGAGATAGAGCTATGAGCCTTGGTATAAAACTTCCATGGAAAATTCCTCAACTTTCTGTATCCCCAAAAATATTGAACGACTTTTAGATCGGGTGTTACATCAAAATGAATTGTACCTTAATGTTTTATCGCATATTTTGTCTCCTGAGCGAGCTATGAGCTATGAAACTTGGTATTTAAATTCCTTGGAAAATTCCTCAACTTTCTGTATCCCCAAAAATATTGTACGACTTTTAGATCGGGTGTTACATCAAAATGAATTGTACATTTACGTTTTATCGCATATTTTGTCTCCTGAGCGAGATAGAGCTATAAGCCCATATAAAAAAATTCGATTTAAAATTCCTCAACTTTCTGTATCCCCGAAAATATTGTACGACTTTTAGATCGGGTGTTACATCAAAATGAATTGTACATTTACGTTTTATCGCATATTTTGTATCCTGAGCGAGATAGAGCTATAAAACTTGGCACATAAATTCCTTGTGAAATTCCTCAACTTTCTGTATTTCCGAAAATATTCTACGACTTTTAGATCCGATGCAACATCAAAATGAAGTGAACCTTTACGTTTTATCGCATATTTTGTCTCCTGAGCGAGATAGAGCTATAAGCCCATGTAAAAAAAAATCGATTTAAAATTCCTCAACTTTCTGTATCCCCGAAAATATTGTACGACTTTTAGATCCGATGCAACATCAAAATGAATTGTACATTTACGTTTTATTGCATATATCTCCTGAGCGAGATAGAGCTATAAAACTTGGCACATAAATTCCTTGTGAAATTCCTCAACTTTCTGTATTCCCGAAAATATTCTACGACTTTTAGATCCGATGCATTATCAAAATGAATCGTACATTTACGTTTCATCGCATATTTTGTCTCCTGAGCGAGATAGAGCTATGAGCCTAAGTATAAAAATTCCTTGGAAAATTCATCAACTTTCTGTATCCCCAAAAATATTGTACGACTTTTAGATCGGGTGTTACATCAAAATGAATTGTACATTTACGTTTTATCGCATATTTTGTATCCTGAGCGAGATAGAGCTATAAAACTTGGCTTATAAATTCCTTGTGAAATTCCTCAACTTTCTGCATTTCCGAAAATATTGTACGACTTTTAGATCCGATGCAACATCAAAATGAAGTGAACCTTTACGTTTTATCGCATATTTTGTCTCCTGAGCGAGATAGAGCTATAAGCCCAAAATAAAACAAATCGATTTAAAATTCCTCAACTTTCTGTATCCCCGAAAATATTGTACGACTTTTAGATCCGATGCAACATCAAAATGAATTGTAAATTTACGTTTTATTGCATATTTTGTCTCCTGAGCGAGATAGAGCTATAAAACTTGGTACATAAATTCCTTGTGAAATTCCTCAACTTTCTGTATTCCCGAAAATATTCTACGACTTTTAGATCCGATGCATTATCAAAATGAATTGTACATTTACGATTCATCGCATATTTTGTCTAATGAGCGAGATAGAGCTATGAAACTTGGTATAAAAATTCGATTTAAAATTCCTCAACTTTGTGTATCCCCGAAAATATTGTACAACTTTTAGATCGGGTGTTACATCAAAATGAATCGTACATTTACGTTTCATCGCATATTTTGTCTCCTGAGCGAGATAGAGCTATGAGCCTTGGTATAAAAATTCCTTGGAAAATTCATCAACTTTCTGTATCCCCAAAAATATTGAACGACTTTTAGATCGGGTGTTACATCAAAATGAATTGTACATTAATGTTTTATCGCATATTTTGTCTCCTTAGCGAGATAGAGCTATGAGCCTTGGTATAAAAATTCCTTGGAAAATTCCTCAACTTTCTGTATCCCCAAAAATATTGTACGACTTTTAGATCGGGTGTTACATCAAAATGAATTGTACATTTACGTTTCAACGCATATTTTGTCTTCGGAGCGAGATGGAGCTATAAGCCCATATAAAAAAATTCCTTGGAAAATTCCTCAACTTTCTGTATCCCCAAAAATATTGTACGACTTTTAGATCGGGTGTTACATCAAAATGAATTGTACATTTACGTTTCAACGCATATTTTGTCTTCGGAGCGAGATGGAGCTATAAGCCCATATAAAAAAATTCCTTGGAAAATTCCTCAACTTTCTGTATCCCCGAAAATATTGTACGACTTTGAGATCGGGTGTTACATCAAAATGAATTGTACATTTACGTTTTATCGCATATTTTGTATCCTGAGCGAGATAGAGCTATGAAACTTGGTATAAAAATTCGATTTAAAATTCCTCAACTTTGTGTATCCCCGAAAATATTGTACAACTTTTAGATCGGGTGTTACATCAAAATGAATCGTACATTTACGTTTCATCGCATATTTTGTCTCCTGAGCGAGATAGAGCTATGAGCCTTGGTATAAAAATTCCTTGGAAAATTCATCAACTTTCTGTATCCCCAAAAATATTGAACGACTTTTAGATCGGGTGTGACATCAAAATGAATTGTACATTAATGTTTTATCGCATATTTTGTCTCCTTAGCGAGATAGAGTTTTGAGCCTTGGTATAAAAATTCCTTGGAAAATTCCTCAACTTTCTGTATCCCCGAAAATATTGTACGACTTTTAGATCGGGTGTTACATCAAAATGAATTGTACATTTACGTTTCAACGCATATTTTGTCTTCGGAGCGAGATAGAGCTATGAGCCTTGGTATAAAAATTCCTTGGAAAATTCCTCAACTTTCTGTATCCCCAAAAATATTGTACGACTTTTAGATCGGGTGTTACATCAAAATGAATTGTACATTTATTTACGCATATTTTGTCTTCGGAGCGAGATGGAGCTATGCGCCTTAATTTAAAAATTCCTTGGAAAATTCATCAACTTTCTGTATCCCCAAAAATATTGTACGACTTTTAGATCGGGTGTTACATCAAAATGAATTGTACATTTACGTTTTATCGCATATTTTGTCTCCTGAGCGAGATAGAGCTATAAGCCCATATAAAAAAATTCCTTGGAAAATTCCTCAACTTTCTGTATCCCCAAAAATATTGAACGACTTTTAGATCGGGTGTTACATCAAAATGAATTGTACATTTACGTTTTATCGCATATTTTGTCTCCTGAGCGAGATAGAGCTATAAGCCCATATAAAAAAATTCCTTGGAAAATTCCTCAACTTTCTGTATCCCCGAAAATATTGTACGACTTTTAGATCGGGTGTTACATCAAAATGAATTGTACATTTACGTTTTATCGCATATTTTGTCTCCTGAGCGAGATAGAGCTATAAAACTTGGCTTATAAATTCCTTGTGAAATTCCTCAACTTTCTGCATTTCCGAAAATATTGTACGACTTTTAGATCCGATGCAACATCAAAATGAAGTGAACCTTTACGTTTTATCGCATATTTTGTCTCCTGAGCGAGATAGAGCTATAAGCCCAAAATAAAACAAATCGATTTAAAATTCCTCAACTTTCTGTATCCCCGAAAATATTGTACGACTTTTAGATCCGATGCAACATCAAAATGAATTGTAAATTTACGTTTTATTGCATATTTTGTCTCCTGAGCGAGATAGAGCTATAAAACTTGGTACATAAATTCCTTGTGAAATTCCTCAACTTTCTGTATTCCCGAAAATATTCTACGACTTTTAGATCCGATGCATTATCAAAATGAATTGTACATTTACGATTCATCGCATATTTTGTCTAATGAGCGAGATAGAGCTATGAAACTTGGTATAAAAATTCGATTTAAAATTCCTCAACTTTGTGTATCCCCGAAAATATTGTACAACTTTTAGATCGGGTGTTACATCAAAATGAATCGTACATTTACGTTTCATCGCATATTTTGTCTCCTGAGCGAGATAGAGCTATGAAACTTGGTATAAAAATTCCTTGGAAAATTCATCAACTTTCTGTATCCCCAAAAATATTGAACGACTTTTAGATCGGGTGTTACATCAAAATGAATTGTACATTAATGTTTTATCGCATATTTTGTCTCCTTAGCGAGATAGAGCTATGAGCCTTGGTATAAAAATTCCTTGGAAAATTCCTCAACTTTCTGTATCCCCAAAAATATTGTACGACTTTTAGATCGGGTGTTACATCAAAATGAATTGTACATTTACGTTTCAACGCATATTTTGTCTTCGGAGCGAGATGGAGCTATAAGCCCATATAAAAAAATTCCTTGGAAAATTCCTCAACTTTCTGTATCCCCAAAAATATTGTACGACTTTTAGATCGGGTGTTACATCAAAATGAATTGTACATTTACGTTTCAACGCATATTTTGTCTTCGGAGCGAGATGGAGCTATAAGCCCATATAAAAAAATTCCTTGGAAAATTCCTCAACTTTCTGTATCCCCGAAAATATTGTACGACTTTGAGATCGGGTGTTACATCAAAATGAATTGTACATTTACGTTTTATCGCATATTTTGTATCCTGAGCGAGATAGAGCTATGAAACTTGGTATAAAAATTCGATTTAAAATTCCTCAACTTTGTGTATCCCCGAAAATATTGTACAACTTTTAGATCGGGTGTTACATCAAAATGAATCGTACATTTACGTTTCATCGCATATTTTGTCTCCTGAGCGAGATAGAGCTATGAGCCTTGGTATAAAAATTCCTTGGAAAATTCATCAACTTTCTGTATCCCCAAAAATATTGAACGACTTTTAGATCGGGTGTGACATCAAAATGAATTGTACATTAATGTTTTATCGCATATTTTGTCTCCTTAGCGAGATAGAGTTTTGAGCCTTGGTATAAAAATTCCTTGGAAAATTCCTCAACTTTCTGTATCCCCGAAAATATTGTACGACTTTTAGATCGGGTGTTACATCAAAATGAATTGTACATTTACGTTTCAACGCATATTTTGTCTTCGGAGCGAGATAGAGCTATGAGCCTTGGTATAAAAATTCCTTGGAAAATTCCTCAACTTTCTGTATCCCCAAAAATATTGTACGACTTTTAGATCGGGTGTTACATCAAAATGAATTGTACATTTATTTACGCATATTTTGTCTTCGGAGCGAGATGGAGCTATGCGCCTTAATTTAAAAATTCCTTGGAAAATTCATCAACTTTCTGTATCCCCAAAAATATTGTACGACTTTTAGATCGGGTGTTACATCAAAATGAATTGTACATTTACGTTTTATCGCATATTTTGTCTCCTGAGCGAGATAGAGCTATAAGCCCATATAAAAAAATTCCTTGGAAAATTCCTCAACTTTCTGTATCCCCAAAAATATTGAACGACTTTTAGATCGGGTGTTACATCAAAATGAATTGTACATTTACGTTTTATCGCATATTTTGTCTCCTGAGCGAGATAGAGCTATAAGCCCATATAAAAAAATTCCTTGGAAAATTCCTCAACTTTCTGTATCCCCGAAAATATTGTACGACTTTTAGATCGGGTGTTACATCAAAATGAATTGTACATTTACGTTTTATCGCATATTTTGTCTCCTGAGCGAGATAGAGCTATAAGCCTATATAAAAAAATTCCTTGTGAAATTCCTCAACTTTCTGTATTTCCGAAAATATTCTACGACTTTTAGATCCGATGCAACATCAAAATGAAGTGAACATTTACGTTTTATCGCATATTTTGTCTCCTGAGCGAGATAGAGCTATAAGCCCATGTAAAAAAAATTCGATTTAAAATTCCTCAACTTTCTGTATCCCCGAAAATATTGTACGACTTTTAGATCCGATGGAACATCAAAATGAATTGTACATTTACGTTTTATTGCATATATCTCCTGAGCGAGATAGAGCTATAAAACTTGGTACATAAATTCCTTGTGAAATTCCTCAACTTTCTGTATTCCCGAAAATATTCTACGACTTTTAGATCCGATGCATTATCAAAATGAATCGTACATTTACGTTTCATCGCATATTTTGTCTCCTGAGCGAGATAGAGCTATGAGCCTAAGTATAAAAATTCCTTGGAAAATTCATCAACTTTCTGTATCCCCAAAAATATTGTACGACTTTTAGATCGGGTGTTACATCAAAATGAATTGTACATTTACGTTTTATCGCATATTTTGTATCCTGAGCGAGATAGAGCTATAAAACTTGGTACATAAATTCCTTGTGAAATTCCTCAACTTTCTGCGTTTCCGAAAATATTGTACGACTTTTAGATCCGATGCAACATCAAAATGAAGTGAACCTTTACGTTTTATCGCATATTTTGTCTCCTGAGCGAGATAGAGCTATAAGCCCAAATAAAACAAATCGATTTAAAATTCCTCAACTTTCTGTATCCCCGAAAATATTGTACGACTTTTAGATCCGATGCAACATCAAAATGAATTGTAAATTTACGTTTTATTGCATATTTTGTCTCCTGAGCGAGATAGAGCTATGAAACTTGGTATAAAAATTCGATTTAAAATTCCTCAACTTTGTGTATCCCCGAAAATATTGTACAACTTTTAGATCGGGTGTTACATCAAAATGAATCGTACATTTACGTTTCATCGCATATTTTGTCTCCTGAGCGAGATAGAGCTATGAGCCTTGGTATAAAAATTCCTTGGAAAATTCATCAACTTTCTGTATCCCCAAAAATATTGAACGACTTTTAGATCGGGTGTTACATCAAAATGAATTGTACATTAATGTTTTATCGCATATTTTGTCTCCTTAGCGAGATAGAGTTTTGAGCCTTGGTATAAAAATTCCTTGGAAAATTCCTCAACTTTCTGTATCCCCGAAAATATTGTACGACTTTTAGATCGGGTGTTACATCAAAATGAATTGTACATTTACGTTTCAACGCATATTTTGTCTTCGGAGCGAGATAGAGCTATGAGCCTTGGTATAAAAATTCCTTGGAAAATTCCTCAACTTTCTGTATCCCCGAAAATATTGTACGACTTTTAGATCGGGTGTTACATCAAAATGAATTGTACATTTACGTTTCATCGCATATTTTGTCTAATGAGCGAGATAGAGTTATGAGCGTTAGTATAAAAATTCCTTGGAAAATTCCTCAACTTTCTGTATCCCCGAAAATATTGTACGACTTTTAGATCGGGTGTTACATCAAAATGAATTGCACATTTACGTTTCAACGCATATTTTGTCTTCGGAGCGAGATAGAGCTATGAGCCTTGGTATAAAAATTCCTTAGAAAATTCCTCAACTTTCTGTATCCCCAAAAATATTGAACGACTTTTAGATCGGGTGTTACATCAAAATGAATTGTACATTTACGTTTCATCGCATATTTTGTCTCCTGAGCGAGATAGAGCTATGAGCCTTTGTATAAAAATTCCTTGGAAAATTCCTCAACTTTCTGTATCCCCAAAAATATTGTACGACTTTTAGATCGGGTGTTACATCAAAATGAATTGTACATTTACGTTTTATCGCATATTTTGTCTCCTGAGCGAGATAGAGCTATAAGCCCAAATAAAAAAATTCGATTTTAAATTCCTCAACTTTCTGTATCCCCGAAAATATTGTACGACTTTTAGATCGGGTGTTACATCAAAATGAATTGTACATTAACGTTTCATCGCATATTTTGTGTAATGAGCGAGATAGAGTTATGAGCGTTAGTATAAAAATTCCTTGGAAAATTCCTCAACTTTCTGTATCCCCAAAAATATTGTACGACTTTTAGATCGGGTGTTACATCAAAATGAATTGTACATTTACGTTTTATCGCATATTTTGTCTCCTGAGCGAGATAGAGCTATAAGCCCAAATAAAAAAATTCGATTTAAAATTCCTCAACTTTCTGTATCCCCGAAAATATTGTACGACTTTTAGATCGGGTGTTACATCAAAATGAATTGTACATTTACGTTTCATCGCATATTTTGTCTCCTGAGCGAGATAGAGTTATGAGCCTTTGTATAAAAATTCCTTGGAAAATTCCTCAACTTTCTGTATCCCCAAAAATATTGTACGACTTTTAGATCGGGTGTTACATCAAAATGAATTGTACATTTACGTTTTATCGCATATTTTGTCTCCTGAGCGAGATAGAGCTATAAGCCCAAATAAAAAAATTCGATTTTAAATTCCTCAACTTTCTGTATCCCCAAAAATATTGAACGACTTTTAGATCGGGTGTTACATCAAAATGAATTGTACATTTACGTTTCATCGCATATTTTGTCTCCTGAGCGAGATAGAGCTATGAGCCTTTGTATAAAAATTCCTTGGAAAATTCCTCAACTTTCTGTATCCCCAAAAATATTGTACGACTTTTAGATCGGGTGTTACATCAAAATGAATTGTACATTTACGTTTTATCGCATATTTTGTCTCCTGAGCGAGATAGAGCTATAAGCCCAAATAAAAAAATTCGATTTAAAATTCCTCAACTTTCTGTATCCCCGAAAATATTGTACGACTTTTAGATCGGGTGTTACATCAAAATGAATTGTACATTTACGTTTCAACGCATATTTTGTCTTCGGAGCGAGATAGAGCTATGAGCCTTGGTATAAAAATTCCTTGGAAAATTCCTCAACTTTCTGTATCCCCAAAAATATTGAACGACTTTTAGATCGGGTGTGACATCAAAATGAATTGTACATTTACGTTTTATCGCATATTTTGTCTCCTGAGCGAGATAGAGCTATAAGCCCAAATAAAAAAATTCGATTTTAAATTCCTCAACTTTCTGTATCCCCGAAAATATTGTACGACTTTTAGATCGGGTGTTACATCAAAATGAATTGTACATTAACGTTTCATCGCATATTTTGTGTAATGAGCGAGATAGAGTTATGAGCGTTAGTATAAAAATTCCTTGGAAAATTCCTCAACTTTCTGTATCCCCGAAAATATTGTACGACTTTTAGATCGGGTGTTACATCAAAATGAATTGTACATTTACGTTTCATCGCATATTTTGTCTAATGAGCGAGATAGAGTTATGAGCGTAAGTATAAAAATTCCTTGTGAAATTCCTCAACTTTCTGTATTCCCGAAAATATTCTACGACTTTTAGATCCGATGCATTATCAAAATGAATTGTACATTTACGTTTCATCGCATATTTTGTCTAATGAGCGAGATAGAGCTATGAAACTTGGTATAAAAATTTCCTTGGAAAATTCCTCAACTTTCTGTATCCCCGAAAATATTGTACGACTTTTAGATCGGGTGTTACATCAAAATGAATTGTACATTTACGTTTTATCGCATATTTTGTATCCTGAGCGAGATAGAGCTATTAAACTTGGCTTATAAATTCCTTGTGAAATTCCTCAACTTTCTGCATTTCCGAAAATATTCTACGACTTTTAGATCCGATGCAACATCAAAATGAAGTGAACCCTTACGTTTTATCGCATATTTTGTCTCCTGAGCGAGATAGAGCTATAAGCCCAAATAAAACAAATCGATTTAAAATTCCTCAACTTTCTGTATCCCCGAAAATATTGTACGACTTTTAGATCCGATGCAACATCAAAATGAATTGTAAATTTACGTTTTATTGCATATTTTGTCTCCTGAGCGAGATAGAGCTATAAAACTTGGTACATAAATTCCTTGTGAAATTCCTCAACTTTCTGTATTCCCGAAAATATTCTACGACTTTTAGATCCGATGCATTATCAAAATGAATTGTACATTTACGTTTCATCGCATATTTTGTCTAATGAGCGAGATAGAGCTATGAAACTTGGTATAAAAATTCGATTTAAAATTCCTCAACTTTGTGTATCCCCGAAAATATTGTACAACTTTTAGATCGGGTGTTACATCAAAATGAATCGTACATTTACGTTTCATCGCATATTTTGTCTCCTGAGCGAGATAGAGCTATGAGCCTTGGTATAAAAATTCCTTGGAAAATTCATCAACTTTCTGTATCCCCAAAAATATTAAACGACTTTTAGATCGGGTGTTACATCAAAATGAATTGTACATTTACGTTTCATCGCATATTTTGTCTAATGAGCGAGATAGAGTTATGAGCGTTAGTATAAAAATTCCTTGGAAAATTCCTCAACTTTCTGTATCCCCGAAAATATTGTACGACTTTTAGATCCGATGCATTATCAAAATGAATTGTACATTTACGTTTCATCGCATATTTTGTCTAATGAGCGAGATAGAGCTATGAAACTTGGTATAAAAATTTCCTTGGAAAATTCCTCAACTTTCTGTATCCCCGAAAATATTGTACGACTTTTAGATCGGGTGTTACATCAAAATGAATTGTACATTTACGTTTTATCGCATATTTTGTATCCTGAGCGAGATAGAGCTATTAAACTTGGCTTATAAATTCCTTGTGAAATTCCTCAACTTTCTGCATTTCCGAAAATATTCTACGACTTTTAGATCCGATGCAACATCAAAATGAAGTGAACCCTTACGTTTTATCGCATATTTTGTCTCCTGAGCGAGATAGAGCTATAAGCCCAAATAAAACAAATCGATTTAAAATTCCTCAACTTTCTGTATCCCCGAAAATATTGTACGACTTTTAGATCCGATGCAACATCAAAATGAATTGTAAATTTACGTTTTATTGCATATTTTGTCTCCTGAGCGAGATAGAGCTATAAAACTTGGTACATAAATTCCTTGTGAAATTCCTCAACTTTCTGTATTCCCGAAAATATTCTACGACTTTAAGATCCGATGCATTATCAAAATGAATTGTACATTTACGTTTCATCGCATATTTTGTCTAATGAGCGAGATAGAGCTATGAAACTTGGTATAAAAATTCGATTTAAAATTCCTCAACTTTGTGTATCCCCGAAAATATTGTACAACTTTTAGATCGGGTGTTACATCAAAATGAATCGTACATTTACGTTTCATCGCATATTTTGTCTCCTGAGCGAGATAGAGCTATGAGCCTTGGTATAAAAATTCCTTGGAAAATTCCTCAACTTTCTGTATCCCCGAAAATATTGTACGACTTTTAGATCGGGTGTTACATCAAAATGAATTGTACATTTACGTTTCATCGCATATTTTGTCTAATGAGCGAGATAGAGTTATGAGCGTTAGTATAAAAATTCCTTGGAAAATTCCTCAACTTTCTGTATCCCCGAAAATATTGTACGACTTTTAGATCGGGTGTTACATCAAAATGAATTGTACATTTACGTTTCAACGCATATTTTGTCTTCGGAGCGAGATAGAGCTATGAGCCTTGGTATAAAAATTCCTTGGAAAATTCCTCAACTTTCTGTATCCCCAAAAATATTGAACGACTTTTAGATCGGGTGTTACATCAAAATGAATTGTACATTTACGTTTTATCGCATATTTTGTCTCCTGAGCGAGATAGAGCTATAAGCCCAAATACAAAAATTCGATTTTAAATTCCTCAACTTTCTGTATCCCCGAAAATATTGTACGACTTTTAGATCGGGTGTTACATCAAAATGAATTGTACATTAACGTTTCATCGCATATTTTGTGTAATGAGCGAGATAGAGTTATGAGCGTTAGTATAAAAATTCCTTGGAAAATTCCTCAACTTTCTGTATCCCCGAAAAAATTGTACGACTTTTAGAGCGGGTGTTACATCAAAATGAATTGTACATTTACGTTTCATCGCATATTTTGTGTAATGAGCGAGATAGAGTTATGAGCGTTGGTATAAAAATTCCTTGGAAAATTCCTCAACTTTCTGTATCCCCGAAAATATTGTACGACTTTTAGATCGGGTGTTACATCAAAATGAATTGTACATTTACGTTTCATCGCATATTTTGTCTAATGAGCGAGATAGAGTTATGAGCGTTAGTATAAAAATTCCTTGGAAAATTCGTCAACTTTCTGTATCCCCGAAAATATTGTACGACTTTTAGATCGGGTGTTACATCAAAATGAATTGTACATTTACGTTTCAACGCATATTTTGTCTTCGGAGCGAGATAGAGCTATGAGCCTTGGTATAAAAATTCCTTGGAAAATTCCTCAACTTTCTGTATCCCCAAAAATATTGAACGACTTTTAGATCGGGTGTTACATCAAAATGAATTGTACATTAATGTTTTATCGCATATTTTGTCTCCTTAGCGAGATAGAGTTTTGAGCCTTGGTATTTAAATTCCTTGGAAAATTCCTGAACTTTCTGTATCCCCAAAAATATTGTACGACTTTTAGATCGGGTGTTACATCAAAATGAATTGTACATTAATGTTTTATCGCATATTTTGTCTCCTTAGCGAGATAGAGTTTTGAGCCTTGGTATTTAAATTCCTTGGAAAATTCCTCAACTTTCTGTATCCCCAAAAATATTGTACGACTTTCAGATCGGGTGTTACATCAAAATGAATTGTACATTTACGTTTCATCGCATATTTTGTCTCCTGAGCGAGATGGAGCTATGCGCCTTTATTTAAAAATTCCTTGGAAAATTCATCAACTTTCTGTATCCCCAAAAATATTGTACGACTTTTAGATCGGGTGTTACATCAAAATGAATTGTACATTTACGTTTTATCGCATATTTTGTCTCCTGAGCGAGATAGAGCTATAAGCCCATATAAAAAAATTCGATTTAAAATTCCTCAACTTTCTGTATCCCCGAAAATATTGTACGACTTTTAGATCCGATGCAACATCAAAATGAATTGTAAATTTACGTTTTATTGCATATTTTGTCTAATGAGCGAGATAGAGCTATAAAACTTGGTACATAAATTCCTTGTGAAATTCCTCAACTTTCTGTATTCCCGAAAATATTCTACGACTTTTAGATCCGATGCATTATCAAAATGAATTGTACATTTACGTTTCATCGCATATTTTGTCTAATGAGCGAGATAGAGCTATGAAACTTGGTATAAAAATTCGATTTAAAATTCCTCAACTTTGTGTATCCCCAGAAATATTGTACAACTTTTAGATCGGGTGTTACATCAAAATGAATCGTACATTTACGTTTCATCGCATATTTTGTCTCCTGAGCGAGATAGAGCTATGAGCCTTGGTATAAAAATTCCTTGGAAAATTCCTCAACTTTCTGTATCCCCAAAAATATTGAACGACTTTTAGATCGGGTGTTACATCAAAATGAATTGTACATTAATGTTTTATCGCATATTTTGTCTCCTGAGCGAGATAGAGCTATGAGCCTTGGTATAAAAATTCCTTGGAAAATTCCTCAACTTTCTGTATCCCCGAAAATATTGTACGACTTTTAGATCGGGTGTTACATCAAAATGAATTGTACATTTACGTTTCAACGCATATTTTGTCTTCGGAGCGAGATAGAGCTATGAGCCTTGGTATAAAACTTCCTTGGAAAATTCCTCAACTTTCTGTATCCCCAAAAATATTAAACGACTTTTAGATCGGGTGTTACATCAAAATGAATTGTACATTTACGTTTCATCGCATATTTTGTCTCCTGAGCGAGATGGAGCTATGCGCCTTTATTTAAAAATTCCTTGGAAAATTCATCAACTTTCTGTATCCCCAAAAATATTGTACGACTTTTAGATCGGGTGTTACATCAAAATGAATTGTACATTTACGTTTTATCGCATATTTTGTCTCCTGAGCGAGATAGAGCTATAAGCCCATATAAAAAAATTCGATTTAAAATTCCTCAACTTTCTGTATCCCCGAAAATATTGTACGACTTTTAGATCCGATGCAACATCAAAATGAATTGTAAATTTACGTTTTATTGCATATTTTGTCTAATGAGCGAGATAGAGCTATAAAACTTGGTACATAAATTCCTTGTGAAATTCCTCAACTTTCTGTATTCCCGAAAATATTCTACGACTTTTAGATCCGATGCATTATCAAAATGAATTGTACATTTACGTTTCATCGCATATTTTGTCTAATGAGCGAGATAGAGCTATGAAACTTGGTATAAAAATTCGATTTAAAATTCCTCAACTTTGTGTATCCCCAGAAATATTGTACAACTTTTAGATCGGGTGTTACATCAAAATGAATCGTACATTTACGTTTCATCGCATATTTTGTCTCCTGAGCGAGATAGAGCTATGAGCCTTGGTATAAAAATTCCTTGGAAAATTCCTCAACTTTCTGTATCCCCAAAAATATTGAACGACTTTTAGATCGGGTGTTACATCAAAATGAATTGTACATTAATGTTTTATCGCATATTTTGTCTCCTGAGCGAGATAGAGCTATGAGCCTTGGTATAAAAATTCCTTGGAAAATTCCTCAACTTTCTGTATCCCCGAAAATATTGTACGACTTTTAGATCGGGTGTTACATCAAAATGAATTGTACATTTACGTTTCAACGCATATTTTGTCTTCGGAGCGAGATAGAGCTATGAGCCTTGGTATAAAACTTCCTTGGAAAATTCCTCAACTTTCTGTATCCCCAAAAATATTAAACGACTTTTAGATCGGGTGTTACATCAAAATGAATTGTACATTAATGTTTTATCGCATATTTTGTCTCCTGAGCGAGATAGAGCTATGAGCCTTAGTAATTTAATTCCTTGGAAAATTCCTCAACTTTCTGTATCCCCGAAAATATTGTACGACTTTTAGATCGGGTGTTACATCAAAATGAATTGTACATTTACGTTTCAACGCATATTTTGTCTTCGGAGCGAGATAGAGCTATGAGCCTTGGTATAAAACTTCCTTGGAAAATTCCTCAACTTTCTGTATCCCCAAAAATATTAAACGACTTTTAGATCGGGTGTTACATCAAAATGAATTGTACATTAATGTTTTATCGCATATTTTGTCTCCTGAGTGAGATAGAGCTATGAAACTTTGTATTTAAATTCCTTGGAAAATTCCTCAACTTTCTGTATCCCCAAAAATATTGTACGACTTTTAGATCGGGTGTTACATCAAAATGAATTGTACATTTACGTTTTATCGCATATTTTGTTTCCTGAGCGAGATGGAGCTATGCGCTTTAATTTAAAAATTCCTTGGAAAATTCATCAACTTTCTGTATCCCCAAAAATATTGTACGACTTTTAGATCGGGTGTTACATCAAAATGAATTGTACATTTACGTTTCAACGCATATTTTGTCTTCGGAGCGAGATAGAGCTATGAGCCTTGGTATAAAACTTCCTTGGAAAATTCCTCAACTTTCTGTATCCCCAAAAATATTGAACGACTTTTAGATCGGGTGTTACATCAAAATGAATTGTACATTAATGTTTTATCGCATATTTTGTCTCCTGAGCGAGATAGAGCTATGAGCCTTGGTATAAAAATTCCTTGGAAAATTCCTCAACTTTCTGTATCCCCGAAAATATTGTACGACTTTTAGATCGGGTGTTACATCAAAATGAATTGTACATTTACGTTTTAACGTATATTTTGTCTTCGGAGCGAGATAGAGCTATGAGCCTTGGTATAAAACTTCCTTGGAAAATTCCTCAACTTTCTGTATCCCCAAAAATATTAAACGACTTTTAGATCGGGTGTTACATCAAAATGAATTGTACATTAATGTTTTATCGCATATTTTGTCTCCTGAGCGAGATAGAGCTATGAGCCTTGGTATAAAAATTCCTTGGAAAATTCCTCAACTTTCTGTATCCCCGAAAATATTGTACGACTTTTAGATCGGGTGTTACATCAAAATGAATTGTACATTTACGTTTTAACGTATATTTTGTCTTCGGAGCGAGATAGAGCTATGAGCCTTGGTATAAAACTTCCTTGGAAAATTCCTCAACTTTCTGTATCCCCAAAAATATTAAACGACTTTTAGATCGGGTGTTACATCAAAATGAATTGTACATTAATGTTTTATCGCATATTTTGTCTCCTGAGTGAGATAGAGCTATGCGCTTTAATTTAAAAATTCCTTGGAAAATTCATCAACTTTCTGTATCCCCGAAAATATTGTACGACTTTTAGATCCGATGCAACATCAAAATGAATTGTAAATTTACGTTTTATTGCATATTTTGTCTAATGAGCGAGATAGAGCTATGAGCCTTGGTATAAAACTTCCTTGGAAAATTCCTCAACTTTCTGTATCCCCAAAAATATTGAACGACTTTTAGATCGGGTGTTACATCAAAATGAATTGTACATTAATGTTTTATCGCATATTTTGTCTCCTGAGCGAGATAGAGCTATGAGCCTTGGTATAAAAATTCCTTGGAAAATTCCTCAACTTTCTGTATCCCCGAAAATATTGTACGACTTTTAGATCGGGTGTTACATCAAAATGAATTGTACATTTACGTTTTAACGTATATTTTGTCTTCGGAGCGAGATAGAGCTATGAGCCTTGGTATAAAACTTCCTTGGAAAATTCCTCAACTTTCTGTATTCCCAAAAATATTGAACGACTTTTAGATTGGGTGTTACATCAAAATGAATTGTACATTAATGTTTTATCGCATATTTTGTCTCCTGAGGGAGATAAAGCTATGAAACTTGGTATAAAAATTCCTTGGAAAATTCCTCAACTTTCTGTATCCCCAAAAATATTGAACGACTTTTAGATCGGGTGTTACATCAAAATGAAGTGAACATTTACGTTTTATTGAATATTTTGTCTCCTGAGCGATATAGAGCTATGAAACTTAGTATTTGAATTCCTTGGAAAATTCCTCAACTCTCTGTATCCCCAAAAATATTGTACGACTTTTAAATCGGGTGTTACATCAAAATGAATTGTACATTTACGTTTCAACGCATATTTTGTCTTCGGAGCGAGATAGAGCTATGAGCCTTGGTATAAAACTTCCTTGGAAAATTCCTCAACTTTCTGTATCCCCAGAAATATTGAACGACTTTTAGATCGGGTGTTACATCAAAATGAATTGTACATTAATGTTTTATCGCATATTTTGTCTCCTTAGCGAGATAGAGTTTTGAGCGTTAGTATAAAAATTCCTTGGAAAATTCCTCAACTTTCTGTATCCCCGAAAATGTTGTACGACTTTTAGATCGGGTGTTACATCAAAATGAATTGTACATTTACGTTTCAACGCATATTTTGTCTTTATAGCGAGATAGAGCTATGAGCCTTGGTATAAAAATTCCTTGGAAAATTCCTCAACTTTCTGTATCCCCAAAAATATTGAACGACTTTTAGATCGGGTGTTACATCAAAATGAATTGTACATTAATGTTTTATCGCATATTTTGTCTCCTGAGCGAGATAGAGCTATGAGCCTTGGTATAAAAATTCCTTGGAAAATTCCTCAACTTTCTGTATCCCCGAAAATATTGTACGACTTTTAGATCGGGTGTTACATCAAAATGAATTGTACATTTACGTTTCAACGCATATTTTGTCTTCGGAGCGAGATAGAGCTATGAGCCTTGGTATAAAAATTCCTTGGAAAATTCCTCAACTTTCTGTATCCCCAAAAATATTGAACGACTTTTAGATCGGGTGTTACATCAAAATGAATTGTACATTTACGTTTCATCGCATATTTTGTCTTCGGAGCGAGATAGAGCTATGAGCCTTGGTATAAAACTTCCATGGAAAATTCCTCAACTTTCTGTATCCCCAAAAATATTGAACGACTTTTAGATCGGGTGTTACATCAAAATGAATTGTACATTAATGTTTTATCGCATATTTTGTCTCCTGAGCGAGCTATGAGCTATGAAACTTGGTATTTAAATTCCTTGGAAAATTCCTCAACTTTCTGTATCCCCAAAAATATTGTACGACTTTTAGATCGGGTGTTACATCAAAATGAATTGTACATTTACGTTTTATCGCATATTTTTTTTCCTGAGCGAGATGGAGCTATGCGCCTTAATTTAAAAATTCCTTGGAAAATTCATCAACTTTCTGTATCCCCAAAAATATTGTACGACTTTTAGATCGGGTGTTACATCAAAATGAATTGTACATTTACGTTTTATCGCATATTTTGTCTCCTGAGCGAGATAGAGCTATGAGCCTTGGTATAAAACTTCCTTGGAAAATTCCTCAACTTTCTGTATCCCCAAAAATATTGAACGACTTTTAGATCGGGTGTTACATCAAAATGAATTGTACATTTACGTTTTATCGCATATTTTTTTTCCTGAGCGAGATAGAGTTTTGAGCCTTAGTATAAAAATTCCTTGGAAAATTCCTCAACTTTCTGTATCCCCAAAAATATTGAACGACTTTTAGATCGGGTGTTACATCAAAATGAAGTGAACATTTACGTTTTATTGAATATTTTGTCTCCTGAGCGATATAGAGCTATGAAACTTGGTATTTGAATTCCTTGGAAAATTCCTCAACTCTCTGTATCCCCAAAAATATTGTACGACTTTTAAATCGGGTGTTACATCAAAATGAATTGTACATTTACGTTTCAACGCATATTTTGTCTTCGGAGCGAGATAGAGCTATGAGCCTTGGTATAAAACTTCCTTGGAAAATTCCTCAACTTTCTGTATCCCCAAAAATATTGAACGACTTTTAGATCGGGTGTTACATCAAAATGAATTGTACATTAATGTTTTATCGCATATTTTGTCTCCTTAGCGAGATAGAGTTTTGAGCCTTAGTATAAAAATTCCTTGGAAAATTCCTCAACTTTCTGTATCCCCGAAAATATTGTACGACTTTTAGATCGGGTGTTACATCAAAATGAATTGTACATTTACGTTTCAACGCATATTTTGTCTTCATAGCGAGATAGAGCTATGAGCCTTGGTATAAAAATTCCTTGGAAAATTCCTCAACTTTCTGTATCCCCAAAAATATTGAACGACTTTTAGATCCGATGCAACATCAAAATGAATTGTAAATTTACGTTTTATTGCATATTTTGTCTCCTGAGCGAGATAGAGCTATAAAACTTGGTACATAAATTCCTTGTGAAATTCATCAACTTTCTGTATTCCCGAAAATATTCTACGACTTTTAGATCCGATGCATTATCAAAATGAATTGTACATTTACGTTTCATCGCATATTTTGTCTAATGAGCGAGATAGAGCTATGAAACTTGGTACATAAATTCCTTGTGAAATTCATCAACTTTCTGTATTCCCGAAAATATTCTACGACTTTTAGATCCGATGCATTATCAAAATGAATTGTACATTTACGTTTCATCGCATATTTTGTCTAATGAGCGAGATAGAGCTATGAAACTTGGTATAAAAATTCGATTTAAAATTCCTCAACTTTCTGTATCCCCGAAAATATTGTACGACTTTTAGATCCGATGCAACATCAAAATGAATTGTAAATTTACGTTTTATTGCATATTTTGTCTCCTGAGCGAGATAGAGCTATAAAACTTGGTACATAAATTCCTTGTGAAATTCATCAACTTTCTGTATTCCCGAAAATATTCTACGACTTTTAGATCCGATGCATTATCAAAATGAATTGTACATTTACGTTTCATCGCATATTTTGTCTAATGAGCGAGATAGAGCTATGAAACTTGGTATAAAAATTCGATTTAAAATTCCTCAACTTTGTGTATCCCCGAAAATATTGTACAACTTTTAGATCGGGTGTTACATCAAAATGAATCGTACATTTACGTTTCATCGCATATTTTGTCTCCTGAGCGAGATAGAGCTATGAGCCTTGGTATAAAAATTCCTTGGAAAATTCCTCAACTTTCTGTATCCCCAAAAATATTGAACGACTTTTAGATCGGGTGTTACATCAAAATGAATTGTACATTTACGTTTCAACGCATATTTTGTCTTCGGAGCGAGATAGAGCTATGAGCCTTGGTATAAAACTTCCTTGGAAAATTCCTCAACTTTCTGTATCCCCAAAAATATTGAACGACTTTTAGATCGGGTGTTACATCAAAATGAATTGTACATTAATGTTTTATCGCATATTTTGTCTCCTTAGCGAGATAGAGTTTTGAGCCTTAGTATAAAAATTCCTTGGAAAATTCCTCAACTTTCTGTATCCCCGAAAATATTGTACGACTTTTAGATCGGGTGTTACATCAAAATGAATTGTACATTTACGTTTCAACGCATATTTTGTCTTCATAGCGAGATAGAGCTATGAGCCTTGGTATAAAAATTCCTTGGAAAATTCCTCAACTTTCTGTATCCCCAAAAATATTGAACGACTTTTAGATCGGGTGTTACATCAAAATTCGATTTAAAATTCCTCAACTTTCTGTATCCCCGAAAATATTGTACGACTTTTAGATCCGATGCAACATCAAAATGAATTGTAAATTTACGTTTTATTGCATATTTTGTCTCCTGAGCGAGATAGAGCTATAAAACTTGGTACATAAATTCCTTGTGAAATTCATCAACTTTCTGTATTCCCGAAAATATTCTACGACTTTTAGATCCGATGCATTATCAAAATGAATTGTACATTTACGTTTCATCGCATATTTTGTCTAATGAGCGAGATAGAGCTATGAAACTTGGTATAAAAATTCGATTTAAAATTCCTCAACTTTGTGTATCCCCGAAAATATTGTACAACTTTTAGATCGGGTGTTACATCAAAATGAATCGTACATTTACGTTTCATCGCATATTTTGTCTCCTGAGCGAGATAGAGCTATGAGCCTTGGTATAAAAATTCCTTGGAAAATTCCTCAACTTTCTGTATCCCCAAAAATATTGAACGACTTTTAGATCGGGTGTTACATCAAAATGAATTGTACATTTACGTTTCAACGCATATTTTGTCTCCTGAGCGAGATAGAGCTATAAGCCTTGGTATAAAACTTCCTTGGAAAATTCCTCAACTTTCTGTATCCCCAAAAATATTGAACGACTTTTAGATCGGGTGTTACATCAAAATGAATTGTACATTAATGTTTTATCGCATATTTTGTCTCCTGAGCGAGATAGAGCTATGAGCCTTGGTATAAAACTTCCTTGGAAAATTCCTCAACTTTCTGTATCCCCAAAAATATTGAACGACTTTTAGATCGGGTGTTACATCAAAATGAATTGTACATTAATGTTTTATCGCATATTTTGTCTCCTGAGCGAGATAGAGCTATGAAACTTGGTATAAAAATTCGATTTAAAATTCCTCAACTTTGTGTATCCCCGAAAATATTGTACGACTTTTAGATCGGGTGTTACATCAAAATGAATTGTACATTTACGTTTTATCGCATATTTTGTCTCCTGAGCGAGATGGAGCTATGAGCCTTAGTATAAAAATTCTTTGGAAAATTCCTCAACTTTCTGTATCCCCGAAAATATTGTACGACTTTTAGATCGGGTGTTATATTTAAATGAATTGTACCTTTACATTTTATCGCAAAATTTTGTCTCCTGAGCGAGATGGAGCTTTGCGCCTTAGTATAAAAATTCCTTGGAAAATTCCTCAACTTTCTGTATCCCCGAAAATATTGTACGACTTTTAGATCGGGTGTTACATCAGAATGAATTGTACATTTACGTTTCAACGCATATTTTGTCTCCTGAGCGAGATAGAGCTATGAAACTTGGTATAAAAATTCGATTTAAAATTCCTCAACTTTGTGTATCCACGAAAATATTGTACGACTTTAAGATCGGGTGTTACATCAAAATGAATTGTACATTTACGTTTCATCGCATATTTTGTCTCCTGAGCGAGATAGAGCTAGATAGAGTGTTACATCAGAATGAATTGTACATTTACGTTTCAACGCATATTTTGTCTCCTGAGCGAGATAGAGCTATGAGCTTAAATATAAAAATTCCTTGGAAAATTCCTCAACTTTCTGTATCCCCGAAAATATTGTACGACTTTTAGATCGGGTGTTACATCAGAATGAATTGTACATTTACGTTTTATCGCATATTTTGTCTCCTGAGCGAGATAGAGCTATAAAACTTGGTACATAAATTCCTTGTGAAATTCCTCAACTTTCTGAGTTCCCGAAAATATTCTACGATTTTTAGATCGGGTGTTACATCAGAATGAATTGTACATTTACGTTTCAACGCATATTTTGTCTCCTGAGCGAGATAGAGCTATGAGCTTAAATATAAAAATTCCTTGGAAAATTCCTCAACTTTCTGTATCCCCGAAAATATTGTACGACTTTTAGATCGGGTGTTACATCAGAATGAATTGTACATTTACGTTTCAACGCATATTTTGTCTCCTGAGCGAGATAGAGCTATGAGCTTAAATATAAAAATTCCTTGGAAAATTCCTCAACTTTCTGTATCCCCGAAAATATTGTACGACTTTTAGATCGGGTGTTACATCAAAATGAATTGTATATTTACGTTTTATCGCATATTTTGTCTCTTTAGCGAGATAGAGCTATGAAACTTGGTATAAAAATTCGATTTAAAATTCCTCAACTTTCTGTATCCACGAAAATATTGTACGACTTTTAGATCGGGTGTTACATCAGAATGAATTGTACATTTACGTTTCAACGCATATTTTGTCTCCTGAGCGAGATAGAGCTATGAGCTTAAATATAAAAATTCCTTGGAAAATTCCTCAACTTTCTGTATCCCCGAAAATATTGTACGACTTTTAGATCGGGTGTTACATCAAAATGAATTGTACATTTACGTTTCATCGCATATTTTGTCTCGTGAATGAGATAGAGCTATGAAACTTGGTATTAAAATTCCTTGGAAAATTCCTCAACTTTCTGTATCCCCAAAAATATTGTACGACTTTTAGATCGGGTGTTACATCAAAATGAATTGTACATTTACGTTTTATCGCATATGTTGTCTCCTGAATGAGATAGAGCTATGAAACTTGGTATTTAAATTCCTTGTGAAATTCCTCAACTTTCTGTATCCCCAAAAATATTGTACGACTTTTAGATCGGGTGTTACATCAAAATGAATTGTACATTTACGTTTTATCGCATATGTTGTCTCCTGAATAAGATAGAGCTATGAAACTTGGTATTTAAATTCCTTGTGAAATTCCTCAACTTTCTGTATCCCCGAAAATATTGTACGACTTTTAGATCGGGTGTTACATCAAAATGAATTGTACATTTACGTTTTATCGCATATTTTGTCTCCTGAGCGAGATAGAGCTATGAGCTTAAATATAAAAATTCCTTGGAAAATTCCTCAACTTTCTGTATCCCCGAAAATATTGTACGACTTTTAGATCGGGTGTTACATCAAAATGAATTGTATATTTACGTTTTATCGCATATTTTGTCTCTTTAGCGAGATAGAGCTATGAAACTTGGTATAAAAATTCGATTTAAAATTACTCAACTTTCTGTATCCACGAAAATATTGTACGACTTTTAGATCGGGTGTTACATCAAAATGAATTGTACATTTACGTTTCACCGCATATTTTGTCTCCTGAGCCAGATAGAGCTATGAGCCATAGTATAAAAATTCATGGAAAATTCCTCAACTTTCTGTATCCCCAAAAATATTGTACGACTTTTAGATCGGGTGTTACATCAAAATGAATTGTACATTTACGTTTTATCGCAAAATTTTGTCTCCTGAGCGAGATGGAGCTATGAGCCATAGTATAAAAATTCATGGAAAATTCCTCAACTTTCTGTATCCCCAAAAATATTGTACGACTTTTAGATCGGGTGTTACATCAAAATGAATTGTACATTTACGTTTCAACGCATATTTTGTCTCCTGAGCGAGATAGAGCTATGAGCTTAAATATAAAAATTCCTTGGAAAATTCCTCAACTTTCTGTATCCACGAAAATATTGTACGACTTTTAGATCGGGTGTTACATCAAAATGAATTGTACATTTACGTTTCATCGCATATTTTGTCTCGTGAATGAGATAGAGCTATGAAACTTGGTATTAAAATTCCTTGGAAAATTCCTCAACTTTCTGTATCCCCAAAAATATTGTACGACTTTTAGATCGGGTGTTACATCAAAATGAATTGTACATTTACGTTTTATCGCATATGTTGTCTCCTGAATGAGATAGAGCTATGAAACTTGGTATTTAAATTCCTTGTGAAATTCCTCAACTTTCTGTATCCACGAAAATATTGTACGACTTTTAGATCGGGTGTTACATCAAAATGAATTGTACATTTACGTTTCACCGCATATTTTGTCTCCTGAGCGAGATAGAGCTATGAGCCATAGTATAAAAATTCATGGAAAATTCCTCAACTTTCTGTATCCCCAAAAATATTGTACGACTTTTAGATCGGGTGTTACATCAAAATGAATTGTATATTTACGTTTTATCGCAAAATTTTGTCTCCTGAGCGAGATGGAGCTTTGCGCCTTAGTATAAAAATTCCTTGGAAAATTGCTCAACTTTCTGTATTCCCGAAAATATTGTACGACTTTTAGATCGGGTGTTATATTTAAATGAATTGTACCTTTACATTTTATCGCAAAATTTTGTCTCCTGAGCGAGATGGAGCTTTGCGCCTTAGTATAAAAATTCCTTGGAAAATTCCTCAACTTTCTGTATCCCCGAAAATATTGTACGACTTTTAGATCGGGTGTTACATCAAAATGAATTGTACATTTACGTTTTATCGCATATTTTGTCTCCTGAGCGAGGTAGAGCTATAAAACTTGGTATTTAAATTCCTTGTGAAATTCCTCAACTTTCTGTATCCACGAAAATATTGTACGACTTTTAGATCGGGTGTTACATAAAAATGAATTGTACATTTACGTTTTATCGCAAAATTTTGTCTCCTGAGCGAGATGGAGCTTTGCGCCTTAGTATAAAAATTCCTTGGAAAATTCCTCAACTTTCTGTATCCCCAAAAATATTGTACGACTTTTAGATCGGGTGTTACATCAAAATGAATTGTACATTTACGTTTCATCGCATATTTTGTCTTCTGAATAAGATAGAGCAATGAAACTTGGTATTTAAATTCCTTGTGAAATTCGTCAACTTTCTGTATCCACGAAAATATTGTACGACTTTTAGATCGGGTGTTACATCAAAATGAATTGTACATTTACGTTTCACCGCATATTTTGTCTCCTGAGCGAGATAGAGCTATGAGCCTTAGTATAAAAATTCATGGAAAATTTCTCAACTTTCTGTATCCCCAAAAATATTGTACGACTTTAAGATCGGGTGTTACATCAAAATGAATTGTACATTTACGTTTTATCGCAAAATTTTGGCTCCTGAGCGAGATGGAGCTTTGCGCCTTAGTATAAAAATTCCTTGGAAAATTGCTCAACTTTCTGTATTCCCGAAAATATTGTACGACTTTAAGATCGGGTGTTAAATCAAAATGAATTGAACATTTACGTTTTATCGCATATTTTGTCTCTTTAGCGAGATAGAGCTATGAAACTTGGTATAAAAATTCGATTTAAAATTCCTCAACTTTGTGTATCCCCGAAAATATTGTACGACTTTTAGATCGGGTGTTACATCAAAATGAATTGTACATTTACGTTTCATCGCATATTTTGTCTCCTGAATAAGATAGAGCTATGAGCCTTAGTATTTAAATTCCTTGGAAAATTCCTCAACTTTCTGTATCCCCGAAAATATTGTACGACTTTTAGATCCGATGCAACAAAAAAATGAAGTGAACATTTACGTTTTATCGAATATTTTGTCTCCTGAGCGAGATAGAGCTAAAAGCCCATATAAAAAAATTCGATTTAAAATTCCTCAACTTTCTGTATCCCCGAAAATATTGTACGACTTTTAGATCGGGTGTTACATCAAAATGAATTGTACATTTACGTTTCATCGCATATTTTGTCTAATGAGCGAGATAGAGCTATGAAACTTGGTATAAAAATTCGATTTAAAATTCCTCAACTTTGTGTATCCACGAAAATATTGTACGACTTTTAGATCGGGTGTTACATCAAAATGAATTGTACATTTACGTTTCATCGCATATTTTGTCTCCTGAATGAGATAGAGCTATGAAACTTTGTATTTAAATTCCTTGTGAAATTCCTCAACTTTCTGTATCCACGAAAATATTGTACGACTTTTAGATCGGGTGTTACATCAAAATGAATTGTACATTTACGTTTCATCGCATATTTTGTCTCCTGAGCGAGATAGAGCTATGAGCCTTAGTATTTTAATTCCTTGGAAAATTCCTCAACTTTCTGTATCCCCGAAAATATTGTACGACTTTAAGATCCGATGCAACATCAAAATGAAGTGAACGTATACGTTTTATCGCATATTTTGTCTAATGAACGAGATAGATTTATGAAACTTGGTATTTAAATTACTTGGAAAATTCCTCAACTTTCTGTATCCCCGAAAATATTGTACGACTTTTAGATCCGATGCAACATCAAAATGAAGTGAACATTTACGTTTTATCGAATATTTTGTCTCCTGAGCGAGATAGAGCTAAAAGCCCAAATAAAAAAATTCAATTTAAAATTCCTCAACTTTCTGTATCCCCGAAAATATTGTACGACTTTTAGATCGGGTGTTACATCAAAATGAATTGTACATTTACGTTTCATCGCATATTTTGTCTCCTGAATGAGATAGAGCTATGAAACTTGGTATTTAAATTCCTTGTGAAATTCCTCAACTTTCTGTATCCACGAAAATATTGTACGACTTTTAGATCGGGTGTTACATCAAAATGAATTGTACATTTACGTTTTATCGCATATTTTGTCTCTTTAGCGAGATAGAGCTATAAAACTTGGTATAAAAATTCGATTTAAAATTCCTCAACTTTCTGTATCCCCGAAAATATTGTACGACTTTTAGATCCGATGCAACATCAAAATGAAGTGAACATTTACGTTTCACCGCATATTTTGTCTCCTGAGCGAGATAGAGCTAAAAGCCCAAATAAAAAAATTCGATTTAAAATTCCTCAACTTTCTGTATCCCCGAAAATATTGTACGACTTTTAGATCGGGTGTTACATCAAAATTAATTGTACATTTACGTTTCATCGCATATTTTGTCTCCTGAATGAGATAGAGCTATGAAACTTGGTATTTAAATTCCTTGTGAAATTCCTCAACTTTCTGTATCCCCGAAAATATTGTACGACTTTAAGATCCGATGCAACATCAAAATGAAGTGAACATTTACGTTTTATCGCATATTTTGTCTCCTGAGCGAGATAGAGCTAAAAGCCCAAATAAAAAAATTCGATTTAAAATTCCTCAACTTTCTGTATCCACGAAAATATTGTACGACTTTTAGATCGGGTGTTACATCAAAATGAATTGTACATTTACGTTTCATCGCATATGTTGTCTCCTGAATGAGATAGAGCTATGAAACTTGGTATTTAAATTCCTTGTGAAATTCCTCAACTTTCTGTATCCACGAAAATATTGTACGACTTTTAGATCGGGTGTTACATCAAAATGAATTGTACATTTACGTTTCACCGCATATTTTGTCTCCTGAGCGAGATAGAGCTATGAGCCATAGTATAAAAATTCATGGAAAATTCCTCAACTTTCTGTATCCCCAAAAATATTGTACGACTTTTAGATCGGGTGTTACATCAAAATGAATTGTACATTTACGTTTTATCGCAAAATTTTGTCTCCTGAGCGAGATGGAGCTTTGCGCCTTAGTATAAAAATTCCTTGGAAAATTGCTCAACTTTCTGTATTCCCGAAAATATTGTACGACTTTTAGATCGGGTGTTATATTTAAATGAATTGTACCTTTACATTTTATCGCAAAATTTTGTCTCCTGAGCGAGATGGAGCTTTGCGCCTAAGTATAAAAATTCCTTGGAAAATTCCTCAACTTTCTGTATCCCCGAAAATATTGTACGACTTTTAGATCGGGTGTTACATCAAAATGAATTGTACATTTACGTTTTATCGCATATTTTGTCTCCTGAGCGAGGTAGAGCTATAAAACTTGGTATTTAAATTCCTTGTGAAATTCCTCAACTTTCTGTATCCACGAAAATATTGTACGACTTTTAGATCGGGTGTTACATCAAAATGAATTGTACATTTACGTTTTATCGCATATTTTGTCTCCTGAGCGAGATAGAGCTATGAGCCTTAGTATTAAAATTCCTTGGAAAATTCCTCAACTTTCTGTATCCCCAAAAATATTGTACGACTTTTAGATCGGGTGTTACATCAAAATGAATTGTACATTTACGTTTCATCGCATATTTTGTCTTCTGAATAAGATAGAGCAATGAAACTTGGTATTTAAATTCCTTGTGAAATTCGTCAACTTTCTGTATCCACGAAAATATTGTACGACTTTTAGATCGGGTGTTACATCAAAATGAATTGTACATTTACGTTTCACCGCATATTTTGTCTCCTGAGCGAGATAGAGCTATGAGCCTTAGTATAAAAATTCATGGAAAATTTCTCAACTTTCTGTATCCCCAAAAATATTGTACGACTTTAAGATCGGGTGTTACATCAAAATGAATTGTACATTTACGTTTTATCGCAAAATTTTGGCTCCTGAGCGAGATGGAGCTTTGCGCCTTAGTATAAAAATTCCTTGGAAAATTGCTCAACTTTCTGTATTCCCGAAAATATTGTACGACTTTAAGATCGGGTGTTAAATCAAAATGAATTGAACATTTACGTTTTATCGCATATTTTGTCTCTTTAGCGAGATAGAGCTATGAAACTTGGTATAAAAATTCGATTTAAAATTCCTCAACTTTGTGTATCCCCGAAAATATTGTACGACTTTTAGATCGGGTGTTACATCAAAATGAATTGTACATTTACGTTTCATCGCATATTTTGTCTCCTGAATAAGATAGAGCTATGAGCCTTAGTATTTAAATTCCTTGGAAAATTCCTCAACTTTCTGTATCCCCGAAAATATTGTACGACTTTTAGATCCGATGCAACAAAAAAATGAAGTGAACATTTACGTTTTATCGAATATTTTGTCTCCTGAGCGAGATAGAGCTAAAAGCCCAAATAAAAAAATTCGATTTAAAATTCCTCAACTTTCTGTATCCCCGAAAATATTGTTCGACTTTTAGATCGGGTGTTACATCAAAATGAATTGTACATTTACGTTTCATCGCATATTTTGTCTCCTGAATGAGATAGAGCTATGAAACTTGGTATAAAAATTCGATTTAAAATTCCTCAACTTTGTGTATCCACGAAAATATTGTACGACTTTTAGATCGGGTGTTACATCAAAATGAATTGTACATTTACGTTTCATCGCATATTTTGTCTCCTGAATGAGATAGAGCTATGAAACTTTGTATTGAAATTCCTTGTGAAATTCCTCAACTTTCTGTATCCACGAAAATATTGTACGACTTTAAGATCGGGTGTTACATCAAAATGAATTGTACATTTACGTTTCATCGCATATTTTGTCTCCTGAGCGAGATAGAGCTATGAGCCTTAGTATTTTAATTCCTTGGAAAATTCCTCAACTTTCTGTATCCCCGAAAATATTGTACGACTTTAAGATCCGATGCAACATCAAAATGAAGTGAACGTATACGTTTTATCGCATATTTTGTCTAATGAACGAGATAGATTTATGAAACTTGGTATTTAAATTACTTGGAAAATTCCTCAACTTTCTGTATCCCCGAAAATATTGTACGACTTTTAGATCCGATGCAACATCAAAATGAAGTGAACATTTACGTTTTATCGAATATTTTGTCTCCTGAGCGAGATAGAGCTAAAAGCCCAAATAAAATAATTCAATTTAAAATTCCTCAACTTTCTGTATCCCCGAAAATATTGTACGACTTTTAGATCGGGTGTTACATCAAAATGAATTGTACATTTACGTTTTATCGCATATTTTGTCTCTTTAGCGAGATAGAGCTATAAAACTTGGTATAAAAATTCGATTTAAAATTCCTCAACTTTCTGTATCCCCGAAAATATTGTACGACTTTTAGATCCGATGCAACATCAAAATGAAGTGAACATTTACGTTTCACCGCATATTTTGTCTCCTGAATGAGATAGAGCTATGAAACTTTGTATTTAAATTCCTTGTGAAATTCCTCAACTTTCTGTATCCACGAAAATATTGTACGACTTTAAGATCGGGTGTTACATCAAAATGAATTGTACATTTACGTTTCATCGCATATTTTGTCTCCTGAGCGAGATAGAGCTATGAGCCTTAGTATTTTAATTCCTTGGAAAATTCCTCAACTTTCTGTATCCCCGAAAATATTGTACGACTTTAAGATCCGATGCAACATCAAAATGAAGTGAACGTATACGTTTTATCGCATATTTTGTCTAATGAACGAGATAGATTTATGAAACTTGGTATTTAAATTACTTGGAAAATTCCTCAACTTTCTGTATCCCCGAAAATATTGTACGACTTTTAGATCCGATGCAACATCAAAATGAAGTGAACATTTACGTTTTATCGAATATTTTGTCTCCTGAGCGAGATAGAGCTAAAAGCCCAAATAAAATAATTCAATTTAAAATTCCTCAACTTTCTGTATCCCCGAAAATATTGTACGACTTTTAGATCGGGTGTTACATCAAAATGAATTGTACATTTACGTTTTATCGCATATTTTGTCTCTTTAGCGAGATAGAGCTATAAAACTTGGTATAAAAATTCGATTTAAAATTCCTCAACTTTCTGTATCCCCGAAAATATTGTACGACTTTTAGATCCGATGCAACATCAAAATGAAGTGAACATTTACGTTTTATCGAATATTTTGTCTCCTGAGCGAGATAGAGCTAAAAGCCCAAATAAAATAATTCAATTTAAAATTCCTCAACTTTCTGTATCCCCGAAAATATTGTACGACTTTTAGATCCGATGCAACATCAAAATGAATTGTACATTTACGTTTCATCGCATATTTTGTCTCCTGAATGAGATAGAGCTATGAAACTTTGTATTTAAATTCCTTGTGAAATTCCTCAACTTTCTGTATCCACGAAAATATTGTACGACTTTTAGATCGGGTGTTACATCAAAATGAATTGTACATTTACGTTTTATCGCATATTTTGTCTCTTTAGCGAGATAGAGCTATAAAACTTGGTATAAAAATTCGATTTAAAATTCCTCAACTTTCTGTATCCCCGAAAATATTGTACGACTTTTAGATCCGATGCAACATCAAAATGAAGTGAACATTTACGTTTCACCGCATATTTTGTCTCCTGAGCGAGATAGAGCTAAAAGCCCAAATAAAAAAATTCGATTTAAAATTCCTCAACTTTCTGTATCCCCGAAAATATTGTACGACTTTTAGATCGGGTGTTACATCAAAATTAATTGTACATTTACGTTTCATCGCATATTTTGTCTCCTGAATGAGATAGAGCTATGAAACTTGGTATTTAAATTCCTTGTGAAATTCCTCAACTTTCTGTATCCCCGAAAATATTGTACGACTTTAAGATCCGATGCAACATCAAAATGAAGTGAACATTTACGTTTTATCGCATATTTTGTCTCCTGAACGAGAAAGAGCTATGAAAATTGGTATTTAAATTCCTTGGAAAATTCCTCAACTTTCTGTATCCCCGAAAATATTGTACGACTTTTAGATCCGATGCAACATCAAAATGAAGTGAACATTTACGTTTTATCGAATATTTTGTCTCCTGAGCGAGATAGAGCTAAAAGCCCAAATAAAATATTCGATTTAAAATTCCTCAACTTTCTGTATCCCCGAAAATATTGTACGACTTTTAGATCGGGTGTTACATCAAAATGAATTGTACATTTACGTTTTATTGCATATTTTGTCTGAGCGAGATAGAGCCATAGAACTTGGTACATAAATTCCTTGTGAAATTCCTCAACTTTCTGTATTCCCGAAAATATTCTACGACTTTAAAATCGGGTGTTAAATCAAAATGAATTGAACATTTACGTTTTATCGCATATTTTGTCTCTTTAGCGAGATAGAGCTATGAAACTTGGTATAAAAATTCGATTTAAAATTCCTCAACTTTCTGTATCCCCGAAAATATTGTACGACTTTAAGATCCGATGCAACATCAAAATGAAGTGAACATTTACGTTTTATCGCATATTTTGTCTCCTGAACGAGAATAAGCTATGAAAATTGGTATTTAAATTCCTTGGAAAATTCCTCAACTTTCTGTATCCCCGAAAATATTGTACGACTTTTAGATCCGATGCAACATCAAAATGAAGTGAACATTTACGTTTTATCGAATATTTTGTCTCCTGAGCGAGATAGAGCTAAAAGCCCATATAAAAAAATTCGATTTAAAATTCCTCAACTTTCTGTATCCCCGAAAATATTGTACGACTTTTAGATCGGGTGTTACATCAAAATGAATTGTACATTTACGTTTTATTGCATATTTTGTCTGAGCGAGATAGAGCCATAGAACTTGGTACATAAATTCCTTGTGAAATTCCTCAACTTTCTGTATTCCCGAAAATATTCTACGACTTTAAAATCGGGTGTTAAATCAAAATGAATTGTACATTTACGTTTCATCGCATATTTTGTCTCCTGAGCGAGATAGAGCTATGAGCCTTAGTAATTTAATTCCTTGGAAAATTCCTCAACTTTCTGTATCCCCGAAAATATTGTACGACTTTAAGATCCGATGCAACATCAAAATGATGTGAACATTTACGTTTTATCGCTTATTTTGTCTCCTGAACGAGATAGAGCTATGAAACGTACATCAAAATGAATTGTACATTTACGTTTCATCGCATATTTTGTCTCCTGAGCGAGATAGAGCTAGATAGAGTGTTACATCAGAATGAATTGTACATTTACGTTTCAACGCATATTTTGTCTCCTGAGCGAGATAGAGCTATGAGCCTTAGTATTTTAATTCCTTGGAAAATTCCTCAACTTTCTGTATCCCCGAAAATATTGTACGACTTTTAGATCGGGTGTTACATCAGAATGAATTGTACATTTACGTTTCAACGCATATTTTGTCTCCTGAGCGAGATAGAGCTATGAGCCTTAGTATTTTAATTCCTTGGAAAATTCCTCAACTTTCTGTATCCCCGAAAATATTGTACGACTTTTAGATCGGGTGTTACATCAAAATGAATTGTACATTTACGTTTTATCGCATATTTTGTCTCCTGAGCGAGATAGAGCTATAAAACTTGGTACATAAATTCCTTGTGAAATTCCTCAACTTTCTGTGTTCCCGAAAATATTCTACGACTTTTAGATCGGGTGTTACATCAGAATGAATTGTACATTTACGTTTCAACGCATATTTTGTCTCCTGAGCGAGATAGAGCTATGAGCCTTAGTATAAAAATTCCTTGGAAAATTCCTCAACTTTCTGTATCCCCGAAAATATTGTACGACTTTTAGATCGGGTGTTACATCAGAATGAATTGTACATTTACGTTTCAACGCATATTTTGTCTCCTGAGCGAGATAGAGCTATGAGCTTAAATATAAAAATTCCTTGGAAAATTCCTCAACTTTCTGTATCCCCGAAAATATTGTACGACTTTTAGATCGGGTGTTACATCAAAATGAATTGTACATTTACGTTTTATCGCATATTTTGTCTCTTTAGCGAGATAGAGCTATGAAACTTGGTATAAAAATTCGATTTAAAATTCCTCAACTTTCTGTATCCACGAAAATATTGTACGACTTTTAGATCGGGTGTTACATCAAAATGAATTGTACATTTACGTTTCATCGCATATTTTGTCTCGTGAATGAGATAGAGCTATGAAACTTGGTATTTAAATTCCTTGTGAAATTCCTCAACTTTCTGTATCCACGAAAATATTGTACGACTTTTAGATCGGGTGTTACATCAAAATGAATTATACATTTACGTTTCATCGCATATTTTGTCTCCTGAGCGAGATAGAGCTATGAGCCTTAGTATTAAAATTCCTTGGAAAATTCCTCAACTTTCTGTATCCCCAAAAATATTGTACGACTTTTAGATCGGGTGTTACATCAAAATGAATTGTACATTTACGTTTTATCGCATATGTTGTCTCCTGAATAAGATAGAGCTTTGAAACTTGGTATTTAAATTCCTTGTGAAATTCCTCAACTTTCTGTATCCACGAAAATATTGTACGACTTTTAGATCGGGTGTTACATCAAAATGAATTGTACATTTACGTTTCACCGCATATTTTGTCTCCTGAGCGAGATAGAGCTATGAGCCATAGTATAAAAATTCATGGAAAATTCCTCAACTTTCTGTATCCCCAAAAATATTGTACGACTTTAAGATCGGGTGTTACATCAAAATGAATTGTACATTTACGTTTTATCGCAAAATTTTGTCTCCTGAGCGAGATGGAGCTTTGCGCCTTAGTATAAAAATTCCTTGGAAAATTGCTCAACTTTCTGTATTCCCGAAAATATTGTACGACTTTTAGATCGGGTGTTATATTTAAATGAATTGTACCTTTACATTTTATCGCAAAATTTTGTCTCCTGAGCGAGATGGAGCTTTGCGCCTTAGTATAAAAATTCCTTGGAAAATTCCTCAACTTTCTGTATCCCCGAAAATATTGTACGACTTTTAGATCGGGTGTTACATCAAAATGAATTGTACATTTACGTTTTATCGCATATTTTGTCTCCTGAGCGAGGTAGAGCTATAAAACTTGGTATTTAAATTCCTTGTGAAATTCCTCAACTTTCTGTATCCACGAAAATATTGTACGACTTTTAGATCGGGTGTTACATCAAAATTAATTGTACATTTACGTTTTATCGCATATTTTGTCTCCTGAGCGAGATAGAGCTATGAGCCTTAGTATTAAAATTCCTTGGAAAATTCCTCAACTTTCTGTATCCCCAAAAATATTGTACGACTTTTAGATCGGGTGTTACATCAAAATGAATTGTACATTTACGTTTCATCGCATATTTTGTCTCCTGAATAAGATAGAGCTATGAAACTTGGTATTTAAATTCCTTGTGAAATTCGTCAACTTTCTGTATCCACGAAAATATTGTACGACTTTTAGATCGGGTGTTACATCAAAATGAATTGTACATTTACGTTTCACCGCATATTTTGTCTCCTGAGCGAGATAGAGCTATGAGCCTTAGTATAAAAATTCATGGAAAATTTCTCAACTTTCTGTATCCCCAAAAATATTGTACGACTTTAAGATCGGGTGTTACATCAAAATGAATTGTACATTTACGTTTTATCGCAAAATTTTGGCTCCTGAGCGAGATGGAGCTTTGCGCCCTAGTATAAAAATTCCATGGAAAATTGCTCAACTTTCTGTATTCCCGAAAATATTGTACGACTTTTAGATCGGGTGTTACATCAAAATGAATTGTGCATTTACGTTTCATCGCATATTTTGTCTCCTGAATAAGATAGAGCTATGAAACTTGGAATTTAAATTCCTTGTGAAATTCGTCAACTTTCTGTATCCACGAAAATATTGTACGACTTTTAGATCGCGTGTTACATCAAAATGAATTGTACATTTACGTTTCATCGCATATTTTGTCTCCTGAGCGAGATAGAGCTATGAGCCTTAGTATAAAAATTCATGGAAAATTTCTCAACTTTCTGTATCCCCAAAAATATTTTACGACTTTAAGATCGGGTGTTAAATCAAAATGAATTGAACATTTACGTTTTATCGCATATTTTGTCTCTTTAGCGAGATAGAGCTATGAAACTTGGTATAAAAATTCGATTTAAAATTCCTCAACTTTGTGTATCCCCGAAAATATTGTACGACTTTTAGATCGGGTGTTACATCAAAATGAATTGTACATTTACGTTTCATCGCATATTTTGTCTCCTGAATAAGATAGAGCTATGAGCCTTAGTATTTAAATTCCTTGGAAAATTCCTCAACTTTCTGTATCCCCGAAAATATTGTACGACTTTTAGATCCGATGCAACATCAAAATGAAGTGAACATTTACGTTTTATCGAATATTTTGTCTCCTGAGCGAGATAGAGCTAAAAGCCCAAATAAAAAAATTCGATTTAAAATTCCTCAACTTTCTGTATCCCCGAAAATATTGTACGACTTTTAGATCGGGTGTTACATCAAAATGAATTGTACATTTACGTTTCATCGCATATTTTGTCTCCTGAATGAGATAGAGCTATGAAACTTGGTATAAAAATTCGATTTAAAATTCCTCAACTTTGTGTATCCACGAAAATATTGTACGACTTTTATATCGGGTGTTACATCAAAATGAATTGTACATTTACGTTTCATCGCATATTTTGTCTCCTGAATGAGATAGAGCTATGAAACTTTGTATTTAAATTCCTTGTGAAATTCCTCAACTTTCTGTATCCACGAAAATATTGTACGACTTTTAGATCGGGTGTTACATCAAAGTGAATTGTACATTTACGTTTCATCGCATATTTTGTCTCCTGAGCGAGATAGAGCTATGAGCCTAAGTATTTTAATTCCTTGGAAAATTCCTCAACTTTCTGTATCCCCGAAAATATTGTACGACTTTAAGATCCGATGCAACATCAAAATGAAGTGAACATTTACGTTTTATCGCATATTTTGTCTAATGAACGAGATAGATTTATGAAACTTGGTATTTAAATTCCTTGGAAAATTCCTCAACTTTCTGTATCCCCGAAAATATTGTACGACTTTTAGATCCGATGCAACATCAAAATGAAGTGAACATTTACGTTTTATCGAATATTTTGTCTCCTGAGCGAGATAGAGCTAAAAGCCCAAATAAAAAAATTCAATTTAAAATTCCTCAACTTTCTGTATCCACGAAAATATTGTACGACTTTTAGATCGGGTGTTACATCAAAATGAATTGTACATTTACGTTTCACCGCATATTTTGTCTCCTGAGCGAGATAGAGCTATGAGCCATAGTATAAAAATTCATGGAAAATTCCTCAACTTTCTGTATCCCCAAAAATATTGTACGACTTTTAGATCGGGTGTTACATCAAAATGAATTGTACATTTACGTTTTATCGCAAAATTTTGTCTCCTGAGCGAGATGGAGCTTTGCGCCTTAGTATAAAAATTCCTTGGAAAATTGCTCAACTTTCTGTATTCCCGAAAATATTGTACGACTTTTAGATCGGGTGTTATATTTAAATGAATTGTACCTTTACATTTTATCGCAAAATTTTGTCTCCTGAGCGAGATGGAGCTTTGCGCCTTAGTATAAAAATTCCTTGGAAAATTCCTCAACTTTCTGTATCCCCGAAAATATTGTACGACTTTTAGATCGGGTGTTACATCAAAATGAATTGTACATTTACGTTTTATCGCATATTTTGTCTCCTGAGCGAGGTAGAGCTATAAAACTTGGTATTTAAATTCCTTGTGAAATTCCTCAACTTTCTGTATCCACGAAAATATTGTACGACTTTTAGATCGGGTGTTACATCAAAATGAATTGTACATTTACGTTTTATCGCATATTTTGTCTCCTGAGCGAGATAGAGCTATGAGCCTTAGTATTAAAATTCCTTGGAAAATTCCTCAACTTTCTGTATCCCCAAAAATATTGTACGACTTTTAGATCGGGTGTTACATCAAAATGAATTGTACATTTACGTTTCATCGCATATTTTGTCTCCTGAATAAGATAGAGCTATGAAACTTGGTATTTAAATTCCTTGTGAAATTCGTCAACTTTCTGTATCCACGAAAATATTGTACGACTTTTAGATCGGGTGTTACATCAAAATGAATTGTACATTTACGTTTCACCGCATATTTTGTCTCCTGAGCGAGATAGAGCTATGAGCCTTAGTATAAAAATTCATGGAAAATTTCTCAACTTTCTGTATCCCCAAAAATATTGTACGACTTTAAGATCGGGTGTTACATCAAAATGAATTGTACATTTACGTTTTATCGCAAAATTTTGGCTCCTGAGCGAGATGGAGCTTTGCGCCCTAGTATAAAAATTCCATGGAAAATTGCTCAACTTTCTGTATTCCCGAAAATATTGTACGACTTTTAGATCGGGTGTTACATCAAAATGAATTGTACATTTACGTTTCATCGCATATTTTGTCTCCTGAATAAGATAGAGCTATGAAACTTGGAATTTAAATTCCTTGTGAAATTCGTCAACTTTCTGTATCCACGAAAATATTGTACGACTTTTAGATCGGGTGTTACATCAAAATGAATTGTACATTTACGTTTCATCGCATATTTTGTCTCCTGAGCGAGATAGAGCTATGAGCCTTAGTATAAAAATTCATGGAAAATTTCTCAACTTTCTGTATCCCCAAAAATATTTTACGACTTTAAGATCGGGTGTTAAATCAAAATGAATTGAACATTTACGTTTTATCGCATATTTTGTCTCTTTAGCGAGATAGAGCTATGAAACTTGGTATAAAAATTCGATTTAAAATTCCTCAACTTTGTGTATCCCCGAAAATATTGTACGACTTTTAGATCGGGTGTTACATCAAAATGAATTGTACATTTACGTTTCATCGCATATTTTGTCTCCTGAATAAGATAGAGCTATGAGCCTTAGTATTTAAATTCCTTGGAAAATTCCTCAACTTTCTGTATCCCCGAAAATATTGTACGACTTTTAGATCCGATGCAACATCAAAATGAAGTGAACATTTACGTTTTATCGAATATTTTGTCTCCTGAGCGAGATAGAGCTAAAAGCCCAAATAAAAAAATTCGATTTAAAATTCCTCAACTTTCTGTATCCCCGAAAATATTGTACGACTTTTAGATCGGGTGTTACATCAAAATGAATTGTACATTTACGTTTCATCGCATATTTTGTCTCCTGAATGAGATAGAGCTATGAAACTTGGTATAAAAATTCGATTTAAAATTCCTCAACTTTGTGTATCCACGAAAATATTGTACGACTTTTATATCGGGTGTTACATCAAAATGAATTGTACATTTACGTTTCATCGCATATTTTGTCTCCTGAATGAGATAGAGCTATGAAACTTTGTATTTAAATTCCTTGTGAAATTCCTCAACTTTCTGTATCCACGAAAATATTGTACGACTTTTAGATCGGGTGTTACATCAAAGTGAATTGTACATTTACGTTTCATCGCATATTTTGTCTCCTGAGCGAGATAGAGCTATGAGCCTAAGTATTTTAATTCCTTGGAAAATTCCTCAACTTTCTGTATCCCCGAAAATATTGTACGACTTTAAGATCCGATGCAACATCAAAATGAAGTGAACATTTACGTTTTATCGCATATTTTGTCTAATGAACGAGATAGATTTATGAAACTTGGTATTTAAATTCCTTGGAAAATTCCTCAACTTTCTGTATCCCCGAAAATATTGTACGACTTTTAGATCCGATGCAACATCAAAATGAAGTGAACATTTACGTTTTATCGAATATTTTGTCTCCTGAGCGAGATAGAGCTAAAAGCCCAAATAAAAAAATTCAATTTAAAATTCCTCAACTTTCTGTATCCCCGAAAATATTGTACGACTTTTAGATCGGGTGTTACATCAAAATGAATTGTACATTTACGTTTCATCGCATATTTTGTCTCCTGAATGAGATAGAGCTATGAAACTTGGTATTTAAATTCCTTGTGAAATTCCTCAACTTTCTGTATCCACGAAAATATTGTACGACTTTTAGATCGGGTGTTACATCAAAATGAATTGTACATTTACGTTTTATCGCATATTTTGTCTCTTTAGCGAGATAGAGCTATAAAACTTGGTATAAAAATTCGATTTAAAATTCCTCAACTTTCTGTATCCCCGAAAATATTGTACGACTTTTAGATCCGATGCAACATCAAAATGAAGTGAACATTTACGTTTTATCGAATATTTTGTCTCCTGAGCGAGATAGAGCTAAAAGCCCAAATAAAAAAATTCGATTTAAAATTCCTCAACTTTCTGTATCCCCGAAAATATTGTACGACTTTTAGATCGGGTGTTACATCAAAATTAATTGTACATTTACGTTTCATCGCATATTTTGTCTCCTGAATGAGATAGAGCTATGAAACTTGGTATTTAAATTCCTTGTGAAATTCCTCAACTTTCTGTATCCCCGAAAATATTGTACGACTTTAAGATCCGATGCAACATCAAAATGAAGTGAACATTTACGTTTTATCGCATATTTTGTCTCCTGAACGAGAAAGAGCTATGAAAATTGGTATTTAAATTCCTTGGAAAATTCCTCAACTTTCTCTATCCCCGAAAATATTGTACGACTTTTAGATCCGATGCAACATCAAAATGAAGTGAACATTTACGTTTTATCGAATATTTTGTCTCCTGAGCGAGATAGAGCTAAAAGCCCAAATAAAAAATATGAAACTTTGTATTTAAATTCCTTGTGAAATTCCTCAACTTTCTGTATCCACGAAAATATTGTACGACTTTTAGATCGGGTGTTACATCAAAATGAATTGTACATTTACGTTTCATCGCATATTTTGTCTCCTGAGCGAGATAGAGCTATGAGCCTTAGTATTTTAATTCCTTGGAAAATTCCTCAACTTTCTGTATCCCTGAAAATATTGTACGACTTTTAGATCCGATGCAACATCAAAATGAAGTGAACATTTACGTTTTATCGAATATTTTGTCTCCTGAGCGAGATAGAGCTAAAAGCCCAAATAAAATATTCGATTTAAAATTCCTCAACTTTCTGTATCCCCGAAAATATTGTACGACTTTTAGATCGGGTGTTACATCAAAATGAATTGTACATTTACGTTTTATTGCATATTTTGTCTGAGCGAGATAGAGCCATAGAACTTGGTACATAAATTCCTTGTGAAATTCCTCAACTTTCTGTATTCCCGAAAATATTCTACGACTTTAAAATCGGGTGTTAAATCAAAATGAATTGAACATTTACGTTTTATCGCATATTTTGTCTCCTTAGCGAGATAGAGCTATGAAACTTGGTATAAAAATTCGATTTAAAATTCCTCAACTTTCTGTATCCCCGAAAATATTGTACGACTTTAAGATCCGATGCAACATCAAAATGAAGTGAACATTTACGTTTTATCGCATATTTTGTCTCCTGAACGAGAAAGAGCTATGAAAATTGGTATTTAAATTCCTTGGAAAATTCCTCAACTTTCTGTATCCCCGAAAATATTGTACGACTTTTAGATCCGATGCAACATCAAAGTGAAGTGAACATTTACGTTTTATCGAATATTTTGTCTCCTGAGCGAGATAGAGCTAAAAGCCCATATAAAAAAATTCGATTTAAAATTCCTCAACTTTCTGTATCCCCGAAAATATTGTACGACTTTTAGATCGGGTGTTACATCAAAATGAATTGTACATTTACGTTTTATTGCATATTTTGTCTGAGCGAGATAGAGCCATAGAACTTGGTACATAAATTCCTTGTGAAATTCCTCAACTTTCTGTATTCCCGAAAATATTCTACGACTTTAAAATCGGGTGTTAAATCAAAATGAATTGAACATTTACGTTTTATCGCATATTTTGTCTTTTTAGCGAGATAGAGCTATGAAACTTGGTATAAAAATTCGATTTAAAATTCCTCAACTTTCTGTATCCCCGAAAATATTGTACGACTTTAAGATCCGATGCAACATCAAAATGAAGTGAACATTTACGTTTTATCGCATATTTTGTCTCCTGAACGAGAAAGAGCTATGAAAATTGGTATTTAAATTCCTTGGAAAATTCCTCAACTTTCTGTATCCCCGAAAATATTGTACGACTTTTAGATCCGATGCAACATCAAAATGAAGTGAACATTTACGTTTTATCGAATATTTTGTCTCCTGAGCGAGATAGAGCTAAAAGCCCAAATAAAAAATTCGATTTAAAATTCCTCAACTTTCTGTATCCCCGAAAATATTGTACGACTTTTAGATCGGGTGTTACATCAAAATTAATTGTACATTTACGTTTCATCGCATATTTTGTATCCTGAATGAGATAGAGCTATGAAACTTTGTATTTAAATTCCTTGTGAAATTCCTCAACTTTCTGTATCCACGAAAATATTGTACGACTTTTAGATCGGGTGTTACATCAAAATGAATTGTACATTTACGTTTCATCGCATATTTTGTCTCCTGAGCGAGATAGAGCTATGAGCCTAAGTATTTTAATTCCTTGGAAAATTCCTCAACTTTCTGTATCCCCGAAAATATTGTACGACTTTTAGATCCGATGCAACATCAAAATGAAGTGAACATTTACGTTTTATCGAATATTTTGTCTCCTGAGCGAGATAGAGCTAAAAGCCCAAATAAAATATTCGATTTAAAATTCCTCAACTTTCTGTATCCCCGAAAATATTGTACGACTTTTAGATCGGGTGTTACATCAAAATGAATTGTACATTTACGTTTTATTGCATATTTTGTCTGAGCGAGATAGAGCCATAGAACTTGGTACATAAATTCCTTGTGAAATTCCTCAACTTTCTGTATTCCCGAAAATATTCTACGACTTTAAAATCGGGTGTTAAATCAAAATGAATTGAACATTTACGTTTTATCGCATATTTTGTCTCCTTAGCGAGATAGAGCTATGAAACTTGGTATAAAAATTCGATTTAAAATTCCTCAACTTTCTGTATCCCCGAAAATATTGTACGACTTTAAGATCCGATGCAACATCAAAATGAAGTGAACATTTACGTTTTATCGCATATTTTGTCTCCTGAACGAGAATAAGCTATGAAAATTGGTATTTAAATTCCTTGGAAAATTCCTCAACTTTCTGTATCCCCGAAAATATTGTACGACTTTTAGATCCGATGCAACATCAAAATGAAGTGAACATTTACGTTTTATCGAATATTTTGTCTCCTGAGCGAGATAGAGCTAAAAGCCCAAATAAAAAATTCGATTTAAAATTCCTCAACTTTCTGTATCCCCGAAAATATTGTACGACTTTTAGATCGGGTGTTACATCAAAATGAATTGTACATTTACGTTTTATTGCATATTTTGTCTGAGCGAGATAGAGCCATAGAACTTGGTACATAAATTCCTTGTGAAATTCCTCAACTTTCTGTATTCCCGAAAATATTCTACGACTTTAAAATCGGGTGTTAAATCAAAATGAATTGAACATTTACGTTTTATCGCATATTTTGTCTCTTTAGCGAGATAGAGCTATGAAACTTGGTATAAAAATTCGATTTAAAATTCCTCAACTTTCTGTATCCCCGAAAATATTGTACGACTTTAAGATCCGATGCAACATCAAAATGAAGTGAACATTTACGTTTTATCGCATATTTTGTCTCCTGAACGAGAAAGAGCTATGAAAATTGGTATTTAAATTCCTTGGAAAATTCCTCAACTTTCTGTATCCCCGAAAATATTGTACGACTTTTAGATCCGATGCAACATCAAAATGAAGTGAACATTTACGTTTTATCGAATATTTTGTCTCCTGAGCGAGATAGAGCTAAAAGCCCATATAAAAAAATTCGATTTAAAATTCCTCAACTTTCTGTATCCCCGAAAATATTGTACGACTTTTAGATCGGGTGTTACATCAAAATGAATTGTACATTTACGTTTTATTGCATATTTTGTCTGAGCGAGATAGAGCCATAGAACTTGGTACATAAATTCCTTGTGAAATTCCTCAACTTTCTGTATTCCCGAAAATATTCTACGACTTTAAAATCGGGTGTTAAATCAAAATGAATTGTACATTTACGTTTCATCGCATATTTTGTCTCCTGAATGAGATAGAGCTATGAAACTTTGTATTTAAATTCCTTGTGAAATTCCTCAACTTTCTGTATCCACGAAAATATTGTACGACTTTTAGATCGGGTGTTACATCAAAATGAATTGTACATTTACGTTTCATCGCATATTTTGTCTCCTGAGCGAGATAGAGCTATGAGCCTAAGTATTTTAATTCCTTGGAAAATTCCTCAACTTTCTGTATCCCCGAAAATATTGTACGACTTTTAGATCCGATGCAACATCAAAATGAAGTGAACATTTACGTTTTATCGAATATTTTGTCTCCTGAGCGAGATAGAGCTAAAAGCCCAAATAAAAAAATTCGATTTAAAATTCCTCAACTTTCTGTATCCCCGAAAATATTGTACGACTTTTAGATCGGGTGTTACATCAAAATGAATTGTACATTTACGTTTTATTGCATATTTTGTCTCCTGAGCGAGATAGAGCCATAGAACTTGGTACATAAAATCCTTGTGAAATTCCTCAACTTTCTGTATTCCCGAAAATATTCTACGACTTTAAGATCGGGTGTTAAATCAAAATGAATTGAACATTCACGTTTTATCGCATATTTTGTCTTTTTAGCGAGATAGAGCTATGAAACTTGGTATAAAAATTCGATTTAAAATTCCGCAACTTTGTGTATCCCCGAAAATATTGTACGACTTTTAGATCGGGTGTTACATCAAAATGAATTGTACATTTACGTTTCATCGCATATTTTGTTTCCTGAGCGAGATAGAGCTATGAGCCTTAGTATTTTAATTCCTTGGAAAATTGCTCAACTTTCTGTATTCCCGAAAATATTGTACGACTTTAAGATCCGGTGTTAAATCAAAATGAATTGAACATTTACGTTTTATCGCATATTTTGTCTCTTTAGCGAGATAGAGCTATGAAACTTGGTATAAAAATTCGATTTAAAATTCCTCAACTTTCTGTATCCCCGAAAATATTGTACGACTTTAAGATCCGATGCAACATCAAAATGAAGTGAACATTTACGTTTTATCGCATATTTTGTCTCCTGAACGAGAAAGAGCTATGAAAATTGGTATTTAAATTCCTTGGAAAATTCCTCAACTTTCTGTATCCCCGAAAATATTGTACGACTTTTAGATCCGATGCAACATCAAAGTGAAGTGAACATTTACGTTTTATCGAATATTTTGTCTCCTGAGCGAGATAGAGCTAAAAGCCCAAATAAAATATTCGATTTAAAATTCCTCAACTTTCTGTATCCCCGAAAATATTGTACGACTTTTAGATCGGGTGTTACATCAAAATGAATTGTACATTTACGTTTTATTGCATATTTTGTCTGAGCGAGATAGAGCCATAGAACTTGGTACATAAATTCCTTGTGAAATTCCTCAACTTTCTGTATTCCCGAAAATATTCTACGACTTTAAAATCGGGTGTTAAATCAAAATGAATTGAACATTTACGTTTTATCGCATATTTTGTCTCCTTAGCGAGATAGAGCTATGAAACTTGGTATAAAAATTCGATTTAAAATTCCTCAACTTTCTGTATCCCCGAAAATATTGTACGACTTTAAGATCCGATGCAACATCAAAATGAAGTGAACATTTACGTTTTATCGCATATTTTGTCTCCTGAACGAGAAAGAGCTATGAAAATTGGTATTTAAATTCCTTGGAAAATTCCTCAACTTTCTGTATCCCCGAAAATATTGTACGACTTTTAGATCCGATGCAACATCAAAGTGAAGTGAACATTTACGTTTTATCGAATATTTTGTCTCCTGAGCGAGATAGAGCTAAAAGCCCATATAAAAAAATTCGATTTAAAATTCCTCAACTTTCTGTATCCCCGAAAATATTGTACGACTTTTAGATCGGGTGTTACATCAAAATGAATTGTACATTTACGTTTTATTGCATATTTTGTCTGAGCGAGATAGAGCCATAGAACTTGGTACATAAATTCCTTGTGAAATTCCTCAACTTTCTGTATTCCCGAAAATATTCTACGACTTTAAAATCGGGTGTTAAATCAAAATGAATTGAACATTTACGTTTTATCGCATATTTTGTCTTTTTAGCGAGATAGAGCTATGAAACTTGGTATAAAAATTCGATTTAAAATTCCTCAACTTTCTGTATCCCCGAAAATATTGTACGACTTTAAGATCCGATGCAACATCAAAATGAAGTGAACATTTACGTTTTATCGCATATTTTGTCTCCTGAACGAGAAAGAGCTATGAAAATTGGTATTTAAATTCCTTGGAAAATTCCTCAACTTTCTGTATCCCCGAAAATATTGTACGACTTTTAGATCCGATGCAACATCAAAATGAAGTGAACATTTACGTTTTATCGAATATTTTGTCTCCTGAGCGAGATAGAGCTAAAAGCCCAAATAAAAAATTCGATTTAAAATTCCTCAACTTTCTGTATCCCCGAAAATATTGTACGACTTTTAGATCGGGTGTTACATCAAAATTAATTGTACATTTACGTTTCATCGCATATTTTGTATCCTGAATGAGATAGAGCTATGAAACTTTGTATTTAAATTCCTTGTGAAATTCCTCAACTTTCTGTATCCACGAAAATATTGTACGACTTTTAGATCGGGTGTTACATCAAAATGAATTGTACATTTACGTTTCATCGCATATTTTGTCTCCTGAGCGAGATAGAGCTATGAGCCTAAGTATTTTAATTCCTTGGAAAATTCCTCAACTTTCTGTATCCCCGAAAATATTGTACGACTTTTAGATCCGATGCAACATCAAAATGAAGTGAACATTTACGTTTTATCGAATATTTTGTCTCCTGAGCGAGATAGAGCTAAAAGCCCAAATAAAATATTCGATTTAAAATTCCTCAACTTTCTGTATCCCCGAAAATATTGTACGACTTTTAGATCGGGTGTTACATCAAAATGAATTGTACATTTACGTTTTATTGCATATTTTGTCTGAGCGAGATAGAGCCATAGAACTTGGTACATAAATTCCTTGTGAAATTCCTCAACTTTCTGTATTCCCGAAAATATTCTACGACTTTAAAATCGGGTGTTAAATCAAAATGAATTGAACATTTACGTTTTATCGCATATTTTGTCTCTTTAGCGAGATAGAGCTATGAAACTTGGTATAAAAATTCGATTTAAAATTCCTCAACTTTCTGTATCCCCGAAAATATTGTACGACTTTAAGATCCGATGCAACATCAAAATGAAGTGAACATTTACGTTTTATCGCATATTTTGTCTCCTGAACGAGAATAAGCTATGAAAATTGGTATTTAAATTCCTTGGAAAATTCCTCAACTTTCTGTATCCCCGAAAATATTGTACGACTTTTAGATCCGATGCAACATCAAAATGAAGTGAACATTTACGTTTTATCGAATATTTTGTCTCCTGAGCGAGATAGAGCTAAAAGCCCAAATAAAAAATTCGATTTAAAATTCCTCAACTTTCTGTATCCCCGAAAATATTGTACGACTTTTAGATCGGGTGTTACATCAAAATGAATTGTACATTTACGTTTTATTGCATATTTTGTCTGAGCGAGATAGAGCCATAGAACTTGGTACATAAATTCCTTGTGAAATTCCTCAACTTTCTGTATTCCCGAAAATATTCTACGACTTTAAAATCGGGTGTTAAATCAAAATGAATTGAACATTTACGTTTTATCGCATATTTTGTCTCTTTAGCGAGATAGAGCTATGAAACTTGGTATAAAAATTCGATTTAAAATTCCTCAACTTTCTGTATCCCCGAAAATATTGTACGACTTTAAGATCCGATGCAACATCAAAATGAAGTGAACATTTACGTTTTATCGCATATTTTGTCTCCTGAACGAGAAAGAGCTATGAAAATTGGTATTTAAATTCCTTGGAAAATTCCTCAACTTTCTGTATCCCCGAAAATATTGTACGACTTTTAGATCCGATGCAACATCAAAATGAAGTGAACATTTACGTTTTATCGAATATTTTGTCTCCTGAGCGAGATAGAGCTAAAAGCCCATATAAAAAAATTCGATTTAAAATTCCTCAACTTTCTGTATCCCCGAAAATATTGTACGACTTTTAGATCGGGTGTTACATCAAAATGAATTGTACATTTACGTTTTATTGCATATTTTGTCTGAGCGAGATAGAGCCATAGAACTTGGTACATAAATTCCTTGTGAAATTCCTCAACTTTCTGTATTCCCGAAAATATTCTACGACTTTAAAATCGGGTGTTAAATCAAAATGAATTGTACATTTACGTTTCATCGCATATTTTGTCTCCTGAATGAGATAGAGCTATGAAACTTTGTATTTAAATTCCTTGTGAAATTCCTCAACTTTCTGTATCCACGAAAATATTGTACGACTTTTAGATCGGGTGTTACATCAAAATGAATTGTACATTTACGTTTCATCGCATATTTTGTCTCCTGAGCGAGATAGAGCTATGAGCCTAAGTATTTTAATTCCTTGGAAAATTCCTCAACTTTCTGTATCCCCGAAAATATTGTACGACTTTTAGATCCGATGCAACATCAAAATGAAGTGAACATTTACGTTTTATCGAATATTTTGTCTCCTGAGCGAGATAGAGCTAAAAGCCCAAATAAAAAAATTCGATTTAAAATTCCTCAACTTTCTGTATCCCCGAAAATATTGTACGACTTTTAGATCGGGTGTTACATCAAAATGAATTGTACATTTACGTTTTATTGCATATTTTGTCTCCTGAGCGAGATAGAGCCATAGAACTTGGTACATAAAATCCTTGTGAAATTCCTCAACTTTCTGTATTCCCGAAAATATTCTACGACTTTAAGATCGGGTGTTAAATCAAAATGAATTGAACATTCACGTTTTATCGCATATTTTGTCTTTTTAGCGAGATAGAGCTATGAAACTTGGTATAAAAATTCGATTTAAAATTCCGCAACTTTGTGTATCCCCGAAAATATTGTACGACTTTTAGATCGGGTGTTACATCAAAATGAATTGTACATTTACGTTTCATCGCATATTTTGTTTCCTGAGCGAGATAGAGCTATGAGCCTTAGTATTTTAATTCCTTGGAAAATTGCTCAACTTTCTGTATTCCCGAAAATATTGTACGACTTTAAGATCCGGTGTTAAATCAAAATGAATTGAACATTTACGTTTTATCGCATATTTTGTCTCTTTAGCGAGATAGAGCTATGAAACTTGGTATAAAAATTCGATTTAAAATTCCTCAACTTTCTGTATCCCCGAAAATATTGTACGACTTTAAGATCCGATGCAACATCAAAATGAAGTGAACATTTACGTTTTATCGCATATTTTGTCTCCTGAACGAGAAAGAGCTATGAAAATTGGTATTTAAATTCCTTGGAAAATTCCTCAACTTTCTGTATCCCCGAAAATATTGTACGACTTTTAGATCCGATGCAACATCAAAATGAAGTGAACATTTACGTTTTATCGAATATTTTGTCTCCTGAGCGAGATAGAGCTAAAAGCCCATATAAAAAAATTCGATTTAAAATTCCTCAACTTTCTGTATCCCCGAAAATATTGTACGACTTTTAGATCGGGTGTTACATCAAAATGAATTGTACATTTACGTTTTATTGCATATTTTGTCTGAGCGAGATAGAGCCATAGAACTTGGTACATAAATTCCTTGTGAAATTCCTCAACTTTCTGTATTCCCGAAAATATTCTACGACTTTAAAATCGGGTGTTAAATCAAAATGAATTGTACATTTACGTTTCATCGCATATTTTGTCTCCTGAATGAGATAGAGCTATGAAACTTTGTATTTAAATTCCTTGTGAAATTCCTCAACTTTCTGTATCCACGAAAATATTGTACGACTTTTAGATCGGGTGTTACATCAAAATGAATTGTACATTTACGTTTTATTGCATATTTTGTCTGAGCGAGATAGAGCCATAGAACTTGGTACATAAATTCCTTGTGAAATTCCTCAACTTTCTGTATTCCCGAAAATATTCTACGACTTTAAAATCGGGTGTTAAATCAAAATGAATTGAACATTTACGTTTTATCGCATATTTTGTCTCTTTAGCGAGATAGAGCTATGAAACTTGGTATAAAAATTCGATTTAAAATTCCTCAACTTTCTGTATCCCCGAAAATATTGTACGACTTTAAGATCCGATGCAACATCAAAATGAAGTGAACATTTACGTTTTATCGCATATTTTGTCTCCTGAACGAGAAAGAGCTATGAAAATTGGTATTTAAATTCCTTGGAAAATTCCTCAACTTTCTGTATCCCCGAAAATATTGTACGACTTTTAGATCCGATGCAACATCAAAATGAAGTGAACATTTACGTTTTATCGAATATTTTGTCTCCTGAGCGAGATAGAGCCAAAAGCCCAAATAAAAAAATTCGATTTAAAATTCCTCAACTTTCTGTATCCCCGAAAATATTGTACGACTTTTAGATCGGGTGTTACATCAAAATGAATTGTACATTTACGTTTTATTGCATATTTTGTCTGAGCGAGATAGAGCCATAGAACTTGGTACATAAATTCCTTGTGAAATTCCTCAACTTTCTGTATTCCCGAAAATATTCTACGACTTTAAGATCGGGTGTTAAATCAAAATGAATTGAACATTCACGTTTTATCGCATATTTTGTCTTTTTAGCGAGATAGAGCTATGAAACTTGGTATAAAAATTCGATTTAAAATTCCGCAACTTTGTGTATCCCCGAAAATATTGTACGACTTTTAGATCGGGTGTTACATCAAAATGAATTGTACATTTACGTTTCATCGCATATTTTGTTTCCTGAGCGAGATAGAGCTATGAGCCTTAGTATTTTAATTCCTTGGAAAATTGCTCAACTTTCTGTATTCCCGAAAATATTGTACGACTTTAAGATCCGGTGTTAAATCAAAATGAATTGAACATTTACGTTTTATCGCATATTTTGTCTCTTTAGCGAGATAGAGCTATGAAACTTGGTATAAAAATTCGATTTAAAATTCCTCAACTTTCTGTATCCCCGAAAATATTGTACGACTTTAAGATCCGATGCAACATCAAAATGAAGTGAACATTTACGTTTTATCGCATATTTTGTCTCCTGAACGAGAAAGAGCTATGAAAATTGGTATTTAAATTCCTTGGAAAATTCCTCAACTTTCTGTATCCCCGAAAATATTGTACGACTTTTAGATCCGATGCAACATCAAAATGAAGTGAACATTTACGTTTTATCGAATATTTTGTCTCCTGAGCGAGATAGAGCTAAAAGCCCATATAAAAAAATTCGATTTAAAATTCCTCAACTTTCTGTATCCCCGAAAATATTGTACGACTTTTAGATCGGGTGTTACATCAAAATGAATTGTACATTTACGTTTTATTGCATATTTTGTCTGAGCGAGATAGAGCCATAGAACTTGGTACATAAATTCCTTGTGAAATTCCTCAACTTTCTGTATTCCCGAAAATATTCTACGACTTTAAAATCGGGTGTTAAATCAAAATGAATTGTACATTTACGTTTCATCGCATATTTTGTCTCCTGAATGAGATAGAGCTATGAAACTTTGTATTTAAATTCCTTGTGAAATTCCTCAACTTTCTGTATCCACGAAAATATTGTACGACTTTTAGATCGGGTGTTACATCAAAATGAATTGTACATTTACGTTTTATTGCATATTTTGTCTGAGCGAGATAGAGCCATAGAACTTGGTACATAAATTCCTTGTGAAATTCCTCAACTTTCTGTATTCCCGAAAATATTCTACGACTTTAAAATCGGGTGTTAAATCAAAATGAATTGAACATTTACGTTTTATCGCATATTTTGTCTCTTTAGCGAGATAGAGCTATGAAACTTGGTATAAAAATTCGATTTAAAATTCCTCAACTTTCTGTATCCCCGAAAATATTGTACGACTTTAAGATCCGATGCAACATCAAAATGAAGTGAACATTTACGTTTTATCGCATATTTTGTCTCCTGAACGAGAAAGAGCTATGAAAATTGGTATTTAAATTCCTTGGAAAATTCCTCAACTTTCTGTATCCCCGAAAATATTGTACGACTTTTAGATCCGATGCAACATCAAAATGAAGTGAACATTTACGTTTTATCGAATATTTTGTCTCCTGAGCGAGATAGAGCCAAAAGCCCAAATAAAAAAATTCGATTTAAAATTCCTCAACTTTCTGTATCCCCGAAAATATTGTACGACTTTTAGATCGGGTGTTACATCAAAATGAATTGTACATTTACGTTTTATTGCATATTTTGTCTGAGCGAGATAGAGCCATAGAACTTGGTACATAAATTCCTTGTGAAATTCCTCAACTTTCTGTATTCCCGAAAATATTCTACGACTTTAAAATCGGGTGTTAAATCAAAATGAATTGTACATTTACGTTTCATCGCATATTTTGTCTCCTGAATGAGATAGAGCTATGAAACTTTGTATTTAAATTCCTTGTGAAATTCCTCAACTTTCTGTATCCACGAAAATATTGTACGACTTTTAGATCGGGTGTTACATCAAAATGAATTGTACATTTACGTTTCATCGCATATTTTGTCTCCTGAGCGAGATAGAGCTATGAGCCTTAGTATTTTAATTCCTTGGAAAATTCCTCAACTTTCTGTATCCCCGAAAATATTGTACGACTTTTAGATCCGATGCAACATCAAAATGAAGTGAACATTTACGTTTTATCGAATATTTTGTCTCCTGAGCGAGATAGAGCTAAAAGCCCAAATAAAAAAATTCGATTTAAAATTCCTCAACTTTCTGTATCCCCGAAAATATTGTACGACTTTGAGATCGGGTGGTTCATCAAAATGAATTGTACATTTACGTTTCATCGCATATTTTGTCTCCTGAATGAGAGCTATGAGCCTTAGTATTAAAATTCCTTGGAAAATTCCTCAACTTTCTGTATCCCCAAAAATATTGAACGACTTTTAGATCGGGTATTACATCAAAATGAATTGTACATTTACGTTTCGTCGCATATTTTGTCTCCTAAGCGAGATAGAGCTATGAAACTTGGTATAAAATTCGATTTAAAATTCCTCAACTTTGTGTATCCCCGAAAATATTGTACGACTTTTAGATCGGGTGTTACATCAAAATGAATTGTTCATTTACGTTTCATCGCATATTTTGTCTCCTGAATAAGATAGAGCTATGACTTGGTATTTAAATTCCTTGTGAAATTCCTCAACTTTCTGTATCCACGAAAATATTGTACGACTTTTAGATCGGGTGTTACATCAAAATGAATTGTACATTTATGTTTCATCGCATATTTTGTCTCCTGAGCGAGATAGAGCTATGAAAATTGGTATTTAAATTCCTTGGAAAATTCCTCAACTTTCTGTATCCCCGAAAATATTGTACGACTTTTAGATCCGATGCAACATCAAAATGAAGTGAACATTTACGTTTTATCGAATATTTTGTCTCCTGAGCGAGATAGAGCTAAAAGCCCAAATAAAAAAATTCGATTTAAAATTCCTCAACTTTCTGTATCCCCGAAAATATTGTACGACTTTTAGATCGGGTGTTACATCAAAATGAATTATACATTTACGTTTTATTGCATATTTTGTCTCCTGAGCGAGATAGAGCCATAGAACTTGGTACATAAATTCCTTGTGAAATTCCTCAACTTTCTGTATTCCCGAAAATATTCTACGACTTTAAGATCGGGTGTTAAATCAAAATGAATTGAACATTTACGTTTTATCGCATATTTTGTCTCTTTAGCGAGATAGAGCTATGAAACTTGGTATAAAAATTCGATTTAAAATTCCTCAACTTTCTGTATCCCCAAAAATATTGTACGACTTTTAGATCGGGTGTTACATCAAAATGAATTGTACATTAACGTTTCGTCGCATATTTTGTCTCCTAAGCGAGATAGAGCTATGAAACTTGGTATAAAATTCGATTTAAAATTCCTCAACTTTGTGTATCCACGAAAATATTGTACGACTTTAAGATCGGGTGTTACATCAAAATGAATTGTACATTTACGTTTCATCGCATATTTTGTCTCCTGAGCGAGATAGAGCTATGAGCCTTAGTATTTTAATTCCTCGGAAAATTGCTCAACTTTCTGTATCCACGAAAATATTGTACGACTTTAAGATCGGGTGTTACATCAAAATGAATTGAACATTTACGTTTTATTGCATATTTTGTCTCTTTAGCGAGATAGAGCTATGAGCCTTGGTATAAAAATTCCTTGGAAAATTCCTCAACTTTCTGTATCCCCAAAAATATTGTACGACTTTTAGATCGGGTGTTACATCAAAATGAATTGTACATTTACGTTTTATCGCAAAATTTTGTCTCCTGAGCGAGATGGAGCTTTGCGCCTTAGTATAAAAATTCCTTGGAAAATTGCTCAACTTTCTGTATTCCCGAAAATATTGTACGACTTTAAGATCGGGTGTTAAATCAAAATGAATTGAACATTTACGTTTTATCGCATATTTTGTCTCTTTAGCGAGATAGAGCTATGACACTTGGTATAAAAATTCGATTTAAAATTCCGCAACTTTGTGTATCCCCGAAAATATTGTACGACTTTTAGATCGGGTGTTACATCAAAATGAATTGTACATTTACGTTTCATCGCATATTTTGTCTCCTGAGCGAGATAGAGCTATGAGCCTTAGTATTTTAATTCCTTGGAAAATTGCTCAACTTTCTGTATCCACGAAAATATTGTACGACTTTAAGATCGGGTGTTACATCAAAATGAATTGAACATTTACGTTTTATCGCATATTTTGTCTCTTTAGCGAGATAGAGCTATGACACTTGGTATAAAAATTCGATTTAAAATTCCGCAACTTTGTGTATCCCCGAAAATATTGTACGACTTTTAGATCGGGTGTTACATCAAAATGAATTGTACATTTACGTTTCATCGCATATTTTGTCTCCTGAGCGAGATAGAGCTATGAGCCTTAGTATTTTAATTCCTTGGAAAATTCCTCAACTTTCTGTATCCCCGAAAATATTGTACGACTTTAAGATCCGATGCAACATCAAAATGAAGTGAACATTTACGTTTCATCGCATATTTTGTCTAATGAGCGAGATAGAGTTATGAGCGTAAGTATAAAAATTCCTTGGAAAATTCCTCAACTTTCTGTATCCCCGAAAATATTGTACGACTTTGAGATCGGGTGTTACATCAAAATGAATTGTACATTAACGTTTCATCGCATATTTTGTCTCCTAAGCGAGATAGAGCTATGAAACTTGGTATAAAATTCGATTTAAAATTCCTGAACTTTGTGTATCCCCGAAAATATTGTACGACTTTTAGATCGGGTGTTACATCAAAATGAATTGTACATTCACGTTTTATCGCATATTTTGTCTCCTGAGCGAGATAGAGCTATGAAACTTGGTATTTTAATTCCTTGGAAAATTCCTCAACTTTCTGTATCCCCGAAAATATTGTACGACTTTTAGATCGGGTGTTACATCAAAATGAATTGTACATTCACGTTTTATCGCATATTTTGTCTCCTGAGCGAGATAGAGCTATGAAACTTGGTATTTTAATTCCTTGGAAAATTCCTCAACTTTCTGTATCCCCGAAAATATTGTACGACTTTTAGATCGGGTGTTACATCAAAATGAATTGTACATTTACGTTTTATTGCATATTTTGTCTCCTGAGCGAGATAGAGCCATGAAACTTGGTATTTAAATTCCTTGTGAAATTCCTCAACTTTCTGTATCCACGAATATATTGTACGACTTTTAGATCGGGTGTTACATCAAAATGAATTGTACATTTGCGTTTTATCGCAAAATTTTGTCTCCTGAGCGAGATTGAGCTATGAGCCTTGGTATAAAAATTCCTTGGAAAATTCCTCAACTTTCTGTATTCCCGAAAATATTCTACGACTTTAAGATCGGGTGTTAAATCAAAATGAATTGAACATTTACGTTTTATCGCATATTTTGTCTCTTTAGCGAGATAGAGCTATGACACTTGGTATAAAAATTCGATTTAAAATTCCGCAACTTTGTGTATCCCCGAAAATATTGTACGACTTTTAGATCGGGTGTTACATCAAAATGAATTGTACATTTACGTTTCATCGCATATTTTGTCTCCTGAGCGAGATAGAGCTATGAGCCTTAGTATTTTAATTCCTTGGAAAATTGCTCAACTTTCTGTATCCACGAAAATATTGAACGACTTTAAGATCGGGTGTTAAATCAAAATGAATTGAACATTTACGTTTTATCGCATATTTTGTCTCTTTAGCGAGATAGAGCTATGACACTTGGTATAAAAATTCGATTTAAAATTCCGCAACTTTGTGTATCCCCGAAAATATTGTACGACTTTTAGATCGGGTGTTACATCAAAATGAATTGTACATTTACGTTTCATCGCATATTTTGTCTCCTGAGCGAGATAGAGCTATGAGCCTTAGTATTTTAATTCCTTGGAAAATTCCTCAACTTTCTGTATCCCCGAAAATATTGTACGACTTTAAGATCCGATGCAACATCAAAATGAAGTGAACATTTACGTTTCATCGCATATTTTGTCTAATGAGCGAGATAGAGTTATGAGCGTAAGTATAAAAATTCCTTGGAAAATTCCTCAACTTTCTGTATCCCCGAAAATATTGTACGACTTTGAGATCGGGTGTTACATCAAAATGAATTGTACATTAACGTTTCATCGCATATTTTGTCTCCTAAGCGAGATAGAGCTATGAAACTTGGTATAAAATTCGATTTAAAATTCCTGAACTTTGTGTATCCCCGAAAATATTGTACGACTTTTAGATCGGGTGTTACATCAAAATTAATTGTACATTCACGTTTTATCGCATATTTTGTCTCCTGAGCGAAATAGAGCTATGAAACTTGGTATTTTAATTCCTTGGAAAATTCCTCAACTTTCTGTATCCCCGAAAATATTGTACGACTTTAAGATCCGATGCAACATCAAAATGAAGTGAACATTTACGTTTTATCGCATATTTTGTCTCCTGAACGAGAAAGAGCTATGAAACTTGGTATTTAAATTCCTTGGAAAATTCCTCGACTTTCTGTATCCCCGAAAATATTGTACGACTTTTAGATCCGATGCAACATCAAAATGAAGTGAACATTTACCTTTTATCGAATATTTTGTCTCCTGAGCGAGATAGAGCTAAAAGCCCATATAAAAAAATTCGATTTAAAATTCCTCAACTTTCTGTATCCCCGAAAATATTGTACGACTTTTAGATCGGGTGTTACATCAAAATGAATTGTACATTTACGTTTCATCGCATATTTTGTCTCCTGAGCGAGATAGAGCTATGAGCCTTAGTATTAAAATTCCTTGGAAAATTCCTCAACTTTCTGTATCCCCAAAAATATTGTACGACTTTTAGATCGGGTGTTACACCAAAATGAACTGTACATTTACGTTTCATCGCATATTTTGTCTCCTGAATGAGATAGAGCCATAGAACTTGGTACATAAATTCCTTGTGAAATTCCTCAACTTTCTGTATTCCCGAAAATATTCTACGACTTTAAGATCGGGTGTTAAATCAAAATGAAGTGAACATTTACGTTTTATCGAATATTTTGTCTCCTGAGCGAGATAGAGCTAAAAGCCCAAATAAAAAAATTCGATTTAAAATTCCTCAACTTTCTGTATCCCCGAAAATATTGTACGACTTTTAGATCGGGTGTTACATCAAAATGAATTGTACATTTACGTTTTATTGCATATTTTGTCTCCTGAGCGAGATAGAGCCATACAACTTGGTACATAAATTCCTTGTGAAATTCCTCAACTTTCTGTATTCCCGAAAATATTCTACGACTTTAAGATCGGGTGTTAAATCAAAATGAATTGAACATTTACGTTTTATCGCATATTTTGTCTCTTTAGCGAGATAGAGCTATGAGCCTTGGTATAAAAATTCCTTGGAAAATTCCTCAACTTTCTGTATCCCCAAAAATATTGTACGACTTTTAGATCGGGTGTTACATCAAAATGAATTGTACATTTACGTTTTATCGCAAAATTTTGTCTCCTGAGCGAGATGGAGCTTTGCGCCTTAGTATGAAAATTCCTTGGAAAATTGCTCAACTTTCTGTATTCTCGAAAATATTGTACGACTTTAAGATCGGGTGTTAAATCAAAATGAATTGAACATTTACGTTTTATCGCATATTTTGTCTCTTTAGCGAGATAGAGCTATGACACTTGGTATAAAAATTCGATTTAAAATTCCGCAACTTTGTGTATCCCCGAAAATATTGTACGACTTTTAGATCGGGTGTTACATCAAAATGAATTGTACATTTACGTTTCATCGCATATTTTGTCTCCTGAATGAGATAGAGCCATAAAACTTGGTACATAAATTCCTTGTGAAATTCCTCAACTTTCTGTATTCCCGAAAATATTGTACGACTTTAAGATCGGGTGTTATATCAAAATGAATTGAACATTTACGTTTTATCGCATATTTTGTCTCTTTAGCGAGATAGAGCTATGAGCCTTGGTATAAAAATTCCTTGGAAAATTCCTCAACTTTCTGTATCCCCAAAAATATTGTACGACTTTTAGATCGGGTGTTACATCAAAATGAATTGTACTTTTACGTTTTATCGCAAAATTTTGTCTCCTGAGTGAGATGGAGCTTTGCGCCTTAGTATAAAAATTCCTTGGAAAATTGCTCAACTTTCTGTATCCACGAAAATATTGTACGACTTTTAGATCGGGTGTTACATCAAAATGAATTGTACATTTACGTTTCATCGCATATTTTGTCTCCTTCGCAAGATAGATCTATGATACTTGGTATAAAAATTCGATTTAAAATTCCTCAACTTTCTGTATCCACGAAAATATTGTACGACTTTTAGATCGGTTGTTACATCAAAATGAATTGTACATTTACGTTTTATCGCATATTTTGTCTCCTGAGCGAGAAAGAGCTATGAAACTTGGTTTTTAAATTCCTTGGAAAATTCCTCAACTTTCTGTATCCCCAAAAATATTGAACGACTTCTAGATCGGTTGTTACATCAAAATGAAGTGAACATTTACGTTTTATCGAATATTTTGTCCCCTTCGCGAGATAGAGCTATGAAACGTGGTATTTAAATTCCTTGGAAAATTCCTCAACTTTCTGTATCCCCGAAAATATTGTATGACTTTTAGATCGGGTGTTACATCAAAATGAAGTGAACATTTACGTTTTATTGCATATTTTGTCTTTTTAGCGAGATAGAGCTATGAAACTTGGTATAAAAATTCGATTTAAAATTCCTCAACTTTGTGTATCCACGAAAATATTGTACGACTTTTAGATCGGGTGTTACATCAAAATGAATTGTACATTTACGTTTCATCGCATATTTTGTCTCCTGAGCGAAATAGAGCTATGAAACTTTTTTTTTTAATTCCTTGGAAAATTCCTCAACTTTCTGTATCCCCGAAAATATTGTACGACTTTTAAATCCGATGCAACATCAAAATGAAGTGAACATTTACCTTTTATCGAATATTTTGTCTCCTGAGCGAGATAGAGCTAAAAGCCGAAATAAAAAAAATCGATTTAAAATTCCTCAACTTTCTGTATCCCCGAAAATATTGTACGACTTTTAGATCGGGTGTTACATCAAAATGAATTGTACATTTACGTTTCATCGCATATTTTGTCTCCTGAGCGAGATAGAGCTATGAGCCTTAGTATTAAAATTCCTTGGAAAATTCCTCAACTTTCTGTATCCCCAAAAATATTGTACGACTTTTAGATCGGGTGTTACATCAAAATGAATTGTACATTTACGTTTCATCGCATATTTTGTCTCCTGAATGAGATAGAGCCATAGAACTTGGTACATAAATTCCTTGTGAAATTCCTCAACTTTCTGTATTCCCGAAAATATTCTACGACTTTAAGATCGGGCGTTAAATCAAAATGAAGTGAACATTTACGTTTTATCGAATATTTTGTCTCCTGAGCGAGATAGAGCTAAAAGCCCAAATAAAAAAAATCGATTTAAAATTCCTCAACTTTCTGTATCCCCGAAAATATTGTACGACTTTTAGATCGGGTGTTACATCAAAATGAATTGTACATTTACGTTTTATTGCATATTTTGTCTCCTGAGCGAGATAGAGCCATAGAACTTGGTACATAAATTCCTTGTGAAATTCCTCAACTTTCTGTATTCCCGAAAATATTCTACGACTTTAAGATCGGGTGTTAAATCAAAATGAATTGAACATTCACGTTTTATCGCATATTTTGTCTCTTTAGCGAGATAGAGCTATGAAACTTGGTATAAAAATTCCTTGGAAAATTCCTCAACTTTCTGTATCCCCAAAAATATTGTACGACTTTTAGATCGGGTGTTACATCAAAATGAATTGTACATTTACGTTTTATCGCAAAATTTTGTCTCCTGAGCGAGATGGAGCTTTGCGCCTTAGTATAAAAATTCCTTGGAAAATTGCTCAACTTTCTGTATTCCCGAAAATATTGTACGACTTTAAGATCGGGTGTTAAATCAAAATGAATTGAACATTTACGTTTTATCGCATATTTTGTCTCTTTAGCGAGATAGAGCTATGAAACTTGGTATAAAAATTCGATTTAAAATTCCGCAACTTTGTGTATCCCCGAAAATATTGTACGACTTTTAAATCGGGTGTTACATCAAAATGAATTGTACATTTACGTTTCATCGCATATTTTGTCTCCTGAATGAGATAGAGCCACAGAACTTGGTACATAAATTCCTTGTGAAATTCCTCAACTTTCTGTACTCCCGAAAATATTCTACGACTTTAAGATCGGGTGTTAAATCAAAATGAAGTGAACATTTACGTTTTATCGAATATTTTGTCTCCTGAGCGAGATAGAGCTAAAAGCCCAAATAAAAAAATTCGATTTAAAATTCCTCAACTTTCTGTATCCCCGAAAATATTGTACGACTTTTAGATCGGGTGTTACATCAAAATGAATTGTACATTTACGTTTCATCGCATATTTTGTCTCCTGAATGAGATAGAGCCACAGAACTTGGTACATAAATTCCTTGTGAAATTCCTCAACTTTCTGTACTCCCGAAAATATTCTACGACTTTTAGATCGGGTGTTACATCAAAATGAAGTGAACATTTACGTTTTATCGAATATTTTGTCTCCTGAGCGAGATAGAGCTAAAAGCCCAAATAAAAAAAATCGATTTAAAATTCCTCAACTTTCTGTATCCCCGAAAATATTGTACGACTTTTAGATCGGGTGTTACATCAAAATGAATTGTACATTTACGTTTTATTGCATATTTTGTCTCCTGAGCGAGATAGAGCCATAGAACTTGGTACATAAATTCCTTGTGAAATTCCTCAACTTTCTGTATTCCCGAAAATATTCTACGACTTTAAGATCGGGTGTTAAATCAAAATGAATTGAACATTCACGTTTTATCGCATATTTTGTCTCTTTAGCGAGATAGAGCTATGAGCCTTGGTATAAAAATTCCTTGGAAAATTCCTCAACTTTCTGTATCCCCAAAAATATTGTACGACTTTTAGATCGGGTGTTACATCAAAATGAAGTGAACATTTACGTTTTATCGAATATTTTGTCTCCTGAGCGAGATAGAGCTAAAAGCCCAAATAAAAAAATTCGATTTAAAATTCCTCAACTTTCTGTATCCCCGAAAATATTGTACGACTTTTAGATCGGGTGTTACATCAAAATGAATTGTACATTTACGTTTTATTGCATATTTTGTCTCCTGAGCGAGATAGAGCCATAGAACTTGGTACATAAATTCCTTGTGAAATTCCTCAACTTTCTGTATTCCCGAAAATATTCTACGACTTTAAGATCGGGTGTTAAATCAAAATGAATTGAACATTCACGTTTTATCGCATATTTTGTCTCCTGAGCGAGATAGAGCTAAAAGCCCAAATAAAAAAAATCGATTTAAAATTCCTCAACTTTCTGTATCCCCGAAAATATTGTACGACTTTTAGATCGGGTGTTACATCAAAATGAATTGTACATTTACGTTTTATTGCATATTTTGTCTCCTGAGCGAGATAGAGCCATAGAACTTGGTACATAAATTCCTTGTGAAATTCCTCAACTTTCTGTATCCCCGAAAATATTGTACGACTTTTAGATCGGGTGTTACATCAAAATGAATTGTACATTTACGTTTCATCGCATATTTTGTCTCCTGAGCGAGATAGAGCTATGAGCCTTAGTATTAAAATTCCTTTGAAAATTCCTCAACTTTCTGTATCCCCAAAAATATTGTACGACTTTTAGATCGGGTGTTACATCAAAATGAATTGTACATTTACGTTTCATCGCATATTTTGTCTCCTGAATGAGATAGAGCCATAGAACTTGGTACATAAATTCCTTGTGAAATTCCTCAACTTTCTGTATTCCCGAAAATATTCTACGACTTTAAGATCGGGCGTTAAATCAAAATGAAGTGAACATTTACGTTTTATCGAATATTTTGTCTCCTGAGCGAGATAGAGCTAAAAGCCCAAATAAAAAAAATCGATTTAAAATTCCTCAACTTTCTGTATCCCCGAAAATATTGTACGACTTTTAGATCGGGTGTTACATCAAAATGAATTTTTTATCGTTTTATCGCAAAATTTTGTCTCCTGAGCGAGATGGAGCTTTGCGCCTTAGTATAAAAATTCCTTGGAAAATTGCTCAACTTTCTGTATTCCCGAAAATATTGTACGACTTTAAGATCGGGTGTTAAATCAAAATGAATTGAACATTTACGTTTTGTCGCATATTTTGTCTCTTTAGCGAGATAGAGCTATGAAACTTGGTATAAAAATTCGATTTAAAATTCCGCAACTTTGTGTATCCCCGAAAATATTGTACGACTTTTAAATCGGGTGTTACATCAAAATGAATTGTACATTTACGTTTCATCGCATATTTTGTCTCCTGAATGAGATAGAGCCACAGAACTTGGTACATAAATTCCTTGTGAAATTCCTCAACTTTCTGTACTCCCGAAAATATTCTACGACTTTAAGATCGGGTGTTAAATCAAAATGAAGTGAACATTTACGTTTTATCGAATATTTTGTCTCCTGAGCGAGATAGAGCTAAAAGCCCAAATAAAAAAAATCGATTTAAAATTCCTCAACTTTCTGTATCCCCGAAAATATTGTACGACTTTTAGATCGGGTGTTACATCAAAATGAATTGTACATTTACGTTTTATTGCATATTTTGTCTCCTGAGCGAGATAGAGCCATAGAACTTGGTACATAAATTCCTTGTGAAATTCCTCAACTTTCTGTATTCCCGAAAATATTCTACGACTTTAAGATCGGGTGTTAAATCAAAATGAATTGAACATTTACGTTTTATCGCATATTTTGTCTCTTTAGCGAGATAGAGCTATGAGCCTTGGTATAAAAATTCCTTGGAAAATTCCTCAACTTTCTGTATCCCCAAAAATATTGTACGACTTTTAGATCGGGTGTTACATCAAAATGAAGTGAACATTTACGTTTTATCGAATATTTTGTCTCCTGAGCGAGATAGAGCTAAAAGCCCAAATAAAAAAATTCGATTTAAAATTCCTCAACTTTCTGTATCCCCGAAAATATTGTACGACTTTTAGATCGGGTGTTACATCAAAATGAATTGTACACTTACGTTTTATTGCATATTTTGTCTCCTGAGCGAGATAGAGCCATAGAACTTGGTACATAAATTCCTTGTGAAATTCCTCAACTTTCTGTATTCCCGAAAATATTCTACGACTTTAAGATCGGGTGTTAAATCAAAATGAATTGAACATTCACGTTTTATCGCATATTTTGTCTCTTTAGCGAGATAGAGCTATGAAACTTGGTATAAAAATTCCTTGGAAAATTCCTCAACTTTCTGTATCCCCAAAAATATTGTACGACTTTTAGATCGGGTGTTACATCAAAATGAATTGTACATTTACGTTTTATCGCAATATTTTGTCTCCTGAGCGAGATGGAGCTTTGCGCCTTAGTATAAAAATTCCTTGGAAAATTGCTCAACTTTCTGTATTCCCGAAAATATTGTACGACTTTAAGATCGGGTGTTAAATCAAAATGAATTGAACATTTACGTTTTATCGCATATTTTGTCTCTTTAGCGAGATAGAGCTATGAAACTTGGTATAAAAATTCGATTTAAAATTCCGCAACTTTGTGTATCCCCGAAAATATTGTACGACTTTTAAATCGGGTGTTACATCAAAATGAATTGTACATTTACGTTTCATCGCATATTTTGTCTCCTGAATGAGATTGAGCCACAGAACTTGGTACATAAATTCCTTGTGAAATTCCTCAACTTTCTGTACTCCCGAAAATATTCTACGACTTTAAGATCGGGTGTTAAATCAAAATGAAGTGAACATTTACGTTTTATCGAATATTTTGTCTCCTGAGCGAGATAGAGCTAAAAGCCCAAATAAAAAAATTCGATTTAAAATTCCTCAACTTTCTGTATCCCCGAAAATATTGTACGACTTTTAGATCGGGTGTTACATCAAAATGAATTGTACATTTACGTTTTATTGCATATTTTGTCTCCTGAGCGAGATAGAGCCATAGAACTTGGTACATAAATTCCTTGTGAAATTCCTCAACTTTCTGTATTCCCGAAAATATTCTACGACTTTAAGATCGGGTGTTAAATCAAAATGAATTGAACATTCACGTTTTATTGCATATTTTGTCTCTTTAGCGAGATAGAGCTATGAGCCTTGGTATAAAAATTCCTTGGAAAATTCCTCAACTTTCTGTATCCCCAAAAATATTGTACGACTTTTAGATCGGGTGTTACATCAAAATGAATTGTACATTTACGTTTTATCGCAAAATTTTGTCTCCTGAGCGAGATGGAGCTTTGCGCCTTAGTATAAAAATTCCTTGGAAAATTGCTCAACTTTCTGTATTCCCGAAAATATTGTACGACTTTAAGATCGGGTGTTAAATCAAAATGAATTGAACATTTACGTTTTATCGCATATTTTGTCTCTTTAGCGAGATAAAGCTATGACACTTGGTATAAAAATTCGATTTAAAATTCCGCAACTTTGTGTATCCCCGAAAATATTGTACGACTTTTAGATCGGGTGTTACATCAAAATGAATTGTACATTTACGTTTCATCGCATATTTTGTCTCCTGAGCGAGATAAAGCTATGACACTTGGTATAAAAATTCGATTTAAAATTCCGCAACTTTGTGTATCCCCGAAAATATTGTACGACTTTAAGATCGGGTGTTAAATCAAAATGAATTGAACATTTACGTTTTATCGCATATTTTGTCTCTTTAGCGAGATAAAGCTATGACACTTGGTATAAAAATTCGATTTAAAATTCCGCAACTTTGTGTATCCCCGAAAATATTCTACGACTTTAAGATCGGGTGTTAAATCAAAATGAATTGAACATTTACGTTTTATTGCATATTTTGTCTCTTTAGCGAGATAGAGCTATGAGCCTTGGTATAAAAATTCCTTGGAAAATTCCTCAACTTTCTGTATCCCCAAAAATATTGTACGACTTTTAGATCGGGTGTTACATCAAAATGAATTGTACATTTACGTTTTATCGCAAAATTTTGTCTCCTGAGCGAGATGGAGCTTTGCGCCTTAGTATAAAAATTCCTTGGAAAATTGCTCAACTTTCTGTATTCCCGAAAATATTGTACGACTTTAAGATCGGGTGTTAAATCAAAATGAATTGAACATTTACGTTTTATCGCATATTTTGTCTCTTTAGCGAGATAGAGCTATGACACTTGGTATAAAAATTCGATTTAAAATTCCGCAACTTTGTGTATCCCCGAAAATATTGTACGACTTTTAGATCGGGTGTTACATCAAAATGAATTGTACATTTACGTTTCATCGCATATTTTGTCTCCTGAATGAGATAGAGCCACAGAACTTGGTACATAAATTCCTTGTGAAATTCCTCAACTTTCTGTATTCCCGAAAATATTCTACGACTTTAAGATCGGGTGTTAAATCAAAATGAATTGAACATTTACGTTTTATCGCATATTTTGTCTCTTTAGCGAGATAGAGCTATGAGCCTTGGTATAAAAATTCCTTGGAAAATTCCTCAACTTTCTGTATCCCCAAAAATATTGTACGACTTTTAGATCGGGTGTTACATCAAAATGAATTGTACATTTACGTTTTATCGCAAAATTTTGTCTCCTGAGTGAGATGGAGCTTTGCGCCTTAGTATAAAAATTCCTTGGAAAATTGCTCAACTTTCTGTATCCACGAAAATATTGTACGACTTTTAGATCGGGTGTTACATCAAAATGAATTGTACATTTACGTTTCATCGCATATTTTGTCTCCTGAGCGAGATAGAGCTATGAGCCTTAGTATTTAAATTCCTTGTGAAATTCCTCAACTTTCTGTATCCACGAAAATATTGTACGACTTTTAGATCGGGTGTTACATCAAAATGAATTGTACATTTACGTTTCATCGCATATTTTGTCTCCTTCGCAAGATAGATCTATGATACTTGGTATAAAAATTCGATTTAAAATTCCTCAACTTTCTGTATCCACGAAAATATTGTACGACTTTTAGATCGGTTGTTACATCAAAATGAAGTGAACATTTACGTTTTATCGCATATTTTGTCTCCTGAACGAGAAAGAGCTATGAAACTTGGTATTTAAATTCCTTGGAAAATTCCTCAACTTTCTGTATCCCCGAAAATATTGTACGACTTTTAAATCCGATGCAACATCAAAATGAAGTGAACATTTACGTTTTATCGAATATTTTGTCTCCTGAGCGAGATAGAGCTAAAAGCCCAAATAAAAAAATTCGATTTAAAATTCCGCAACTTTGTGTATCCCCGAAAATATTGTACGACTTTTAGATCGGGTGTTACATCAAAATTAATTGTACATTTACGTTTCATCGCATATTTTGTCTCCTGAATGAGATTGAGCCACAGAACTTGGTACATAAATTCCTTGTGAAATTCCTCAACTTTCTGTACTCCCGAAAATATTCTACGACTTTAAGATCGGGTGTTAAATCAAAATGAAGTGAACATTTACGTTTTATCGAATATTTTGTCTCCTGAGCGAGATAGAGCTAAAAGCCCAAATAAAAAAATTCGATTTAAAATTCCTCAACTTTCTGTATCCCCGAAAATATTGTACGACTTTTAGATCGGGTGTTACATCAAAATGAATTGTACATTTACGTTTTATTGCATATTTTGTCTCCTGAGCGAGATAGAGCCATAGAACTTGGTACATAAATTCCTTGTGAAATTCCTCAACTTTCTGTATTCCCGAAAATATTCTACGACTTTAAGATCGGTTGTTAAATCAAAATGAATTGAACATTCACGTTTTATTGCATATTTTGTCTCTTTAGCGAGATAGAGCTATGAGCCTTGGTATAAAAATTCCTTGGAAAATTCCTCAACTTTCTGTATCCCCAAAAATATTGTACGACTTTTAGATCGGGTGTTACATCAAAATATATTGTACATTTACGTTTTATCGCAAAATTTTGTCTCCTGAGCGAGATGGAGCTTTGCGCCTTAGTATAAAAATTCCTTGGAAAATTGCTCAACTTTCTGTATTCCCGAAAATATTGTACGACTTTAAGATCGGGTGTTAAATCAAAATGAATTGAACATTTACGTTTTATCGCATATTTTGTCTCTTTAGCGAGATAAAGCTATGACACTTGGTATAAAAATTCGATTTAAAATTCCGCAACTTTGTGTATCCCCGAAAATATTGTACGACTTTTAGATCGGGTGTTACATCAAAATGAATTGTACATTTACGTTTCATCGCATATTTTGTCTCCTGAGCGAGATAAAGCTATGACACTTGGTATAAAAATTCGATTTAAAATTCCGCAACTTTGTGTATCCCCGAAAATATTGTACGACTTTAAGATCGGGTGTTAAATCAAAATGAATTGAACATTTACGTTTTATCGCATATTTTGTCTCTTTAGCGAGATAAAGCTATGACACTTGGTATAAAAATTCGATTTAAAATTCCGCAACTTTGTGTATCCCCGAAAATATTCTACGACTTTAAGATCGGGTGTTAAATCAAAATGAATTGAACATTTACGTTTTATTGCATATTTTGTCTCTTTAGCGAGATAGAGCTATGAGCCTTGGTATAAAAATTCCTTGGAAAATTCCTCAACTTTCTGTATCCCCAAAAATATTGTACGACTTTTAGATCGGGTGTTACATCAAAATGAATTGTACATTTACGTTTTATCGCAAAATTTTGTCTCCTGAGCGAGATGGAGCTTTGCGCCTTAGTATAAAAATTCCTTGGAAAATTGCTCAACTTTCTGTATTCCCGAAAATATTGTACGACTTTAAGATCGGGTGTTAAATCAAAATGAATTGAACATTTACGTTTTATCGCATATTTTGTCTCTTTAGCGAGATAGAGCTATGACACTTGGTATAAAAATTCGATTTAAAATTCCGCAACTTTGTGTATCCCCGAAAATATTGTACGACTTTTAGATCGGGTGTTACATCAAAATGAATTGTACATTTACGTTTCATCGCATATTTTGTCTCCTGAATGAGATAGAGCCATAGAACTTGGTACATAAATTCCTTGTGAAATTCCTCAACTTTCTGTATTCCCGAAAATATTCTACGACTTTAAGATCGGGTGTTAAATCAAAATGAATTGAACATTTACGTTTTATCGCATATTTTGTCTCTTTAGCGAGATAGAGCTATGAGCCTTGGTATAAAAATTCCTTGGAAAATTCCTCAACTTTCTGTATCCCCAAAAATATTGTACGACTTTTAGATCGGGTGTTACATCAAAATGAATTGTACATTTACGTTTTATCGCAAAATTTTGTCTCCTGAGTGAGATGGAGCTTTGCGCCTTAGTATAAAAATTCCTTGGAAAATTGCTCAACTTTCTGTATCCACGAAAATATTGTACGACTTTTAGATCGGGTGTTACATCAAAATGAATTGTACATTTACGTTTCATCGCATATTTTGTCTCCTGAGCGAGATAGAGCTATGAGCCTTAGTATTTAAATTCCTTGTGAAATTCCTCAACTTTCTGTATCCACGAAAATATTGTACGACTTTTAGATCGGGTGTTACATCAAAATGAATTGTACATTTACGTTTCATCGCATATTTTGTCTCCTTCGCAAGATAGATCTATGATACTTGGTATAAAAATTCGATTTAAAATTCCTCAACTTTCTGTATCCACGAAAATATTGTACGACTTTTAGATCGGTTGTTACATCAAAATGAATTGTACATTTACGTTTTATCGCATATTTTGTCTCCTGAGCGAGAAAGAGCTATGAAACTTGGTTTTTAAATTCCTTGGAAAATTCCTCAACTTTCTGTATCCCCAAAAATATTGAACGACTTCTAGATCGGTTGTTACATCAAAATGAAGTGAACATTTACGTTTTATCGAATATTTTGTCCCCTTCGCGAGATAGAGCTATGAAACTTGGTATTTTAATTCCTTGGAAAATTCCTCAACTTTCTGTATCCCCGAAAATATTGTACGACTTTAAGATCCGATGCAACATCAAAATGAAGTGAACATTTACGTTTTATCGCATATTTTGTCTCCTGAACGAGAAAGAGCTATGCAACTTGGTATTTAAATTCCTTGGAAAATTCCTCAACTTTCTGTATCCCCGAAAATATTGTACGACTTTTAAATCCGATGCAACATCAAAATGAAGTGAACATTTACGTTTTATCGAATATTTTGTCTCCTGAGCGAGATAGAGCTAAAAGCCCAAATAAAAAAATTCGATTTAAAATTCCGCAACTTTGTGTATCCCCGAAAATATTGTACGACTTTTAGATCGGGTGTTACATCAAAATGAATTGTACATTTACGTTTCATCGCATATTTTGTCTCCTGAGCGAGATAGAGCTATGAGCCTTAGTATTAAAATTCCTTGGAAAATTCCTCAACTTTGTGTATCCCCAAAAATATTGTACGACTTTTAGATCGGGTGTTACATCAAAATGAATTGTACATTTACGTTTCATCGCATATTTTGTCTCCTGAATGAGATAGAGCCATAGAACTTGGTACATAAATTCCTTGTGAAATTCCTCAACTTTCTGTATTCCCGAAAATATTCTACGACTTTAAGATCGGGTGTTAAATCAAAATGAATTGAACATTTACGTTTTATCGAATATTTTGTCTCCTGAGCGAGATAGAGCTAAAAGCCCAAATAAAAAAATTCGATTTAAAATTCCTCAACTTTCTGTATCCCCGAAAATATTGTACGACTTTTAGATCGGGTGTTACATCAAAATGAATTGTACATTTACGTTTTATTGCATATTTTGTCTCCTGAGCGAGATAGAGCCATAGAACTTGGTACATAAATTCCTTGTGAAATTCCTCAACTTTCTGTATTCCCGAAAATATTCTACGACTTTAAGATCGGGTGTTAAATCAAAATGAATTGAACATTCACGTTTTATCGCATATTTTGTCTCTTTAGCGAGATAGAGCTATGAGCCTTGGTATAAAAATTCCTTGGAAAATTCCTCAACTTTCTGTATCCCCAAAAATATTGTACGACTTTTAGATCGGGTGTTACATCAAAATGAAGTGAACATTTGCGTTTTATCGAATATTTTGTCTCCTGAGCGAGATAGAGCTAAAAGCCCAAATAAAAAAATTCGATTTAAAATTCCTCAACTTTCTGTATCCCCGAAAATATTGTACGACTTTTAGATCGGGTGTTACATCAAAATGAATTGTACATTTACCTTTTATTGCATATTTTGTCTCCTGAGCGAGATAGAGCCATAGAACTTGGTACATAAATTCCTTGTGAAATTCCTCAACTTTCTGTATTCCCGAAAATATTCTACGACTTTAAGATCGGGTGTTAAATCAAAATGAATTGAACATTCACGTTTTATCGCATATTTTGTCTCTTTAGCGAGATAGAGCTATGAAACTTGGTATAAAAATTCCTTGGAAAATTCCTCAACTTTCTGTATCCCCAAAAATATTGTACAACTTTTAGATCGGGTGTTACATCAAAATGAATTGTACATTAACGTTTTATCGCAAAATTTTGTCTCCTGAGCGAGATGGAGCTTTGCGCCTTAGTATAAAAATTCCTTGGAAAATTGCTCAACTTTCTGTATTCCCGAAAATATTGTACGACTTTAAGATCGGGTGTTAAATCAAAATGAATTGAACATTCACGTTTTATCGCATATTTTGTCTCTTAAGCGAGATAGAGCTATGAAACTTGGTATAAAAATTCGATTTAAAATTCCGCAACTTTGTGTATCCCCGAAAATATTGTACGACTTTTAAATCGGGTGTTACATCAAAATGAATTGTACATTTACGTTTCATCGCATATTTTGTCTCCTGAATGAGATAGAGCCACAGAACTTGGTACATAAATTCCTTGTGAAATTCCTCAACTTTCTGTACTCCCGAAAATATTCTACGACTTTAAGATCGGGTGTTAATCAAAATGAAGTGAACATTTACGTTTTATCGAATATTTTGTCTCCTGAGCGAGATAGAGCTAAAAGCCCAAATAAAAAAATTCGATTTAAAATTCCTCAACTTTCTGTATCCCCGAAAATATTGTACGACTTTTAGATCGGGTGTTACATCAAAATGAATTGTACATTTACGTTTTATTGCATATTTTGTCTCCTGAGCGAGATAGAGCCATACAACTTGGTACATAAATTCCTTGTGAAATTCCTCAACTTTCTGTATTCCCGAAAATATTCTACGACTTTAAGATCGGGTGTTAAATCAAAATGAATTGAACATTTACGTTTTATTGCATATTTTGTCTCTTTAGCGAGATAGAGCTATGAGCCTTGGTATAAAAATTTCTTGGAAAATTCCTCAACTTTCTGTATCCCCAAAAATATTGTACGACTTTTAGATCGGGTGTTACATCAAAATGAATTGTACATTTACGTTTTATCGCAAAATTTTGTCTCCTGAGCGAGATGGAGCTTTGCGCCTTAGTATAAAAATTCCTTGGAAAATTGCTCAACTTTCTGTATTCCCGAAAATATTGTACGACTTTAAGATCGGGTGTTAAATCAAAATGAATTGTGAATGACTTGTGAAATTCCTCAACTTTCTGTATCCCCAAAAATATTGTACGACTTTTAGATCGGGTGTTACATCAAAATGAAGTGAACATTTACGTTTTATCGAATATTTTGTCTCCTGAGCGAGATAGAGCTAAAAGCCCAAATAAAAAAATTCGATTTAAAATTCCTCAACTTTCTGTATCCCCGAAAATATTGTACGACTTTTAGATCGGGTGTTACATCAAAATGAATTGTACATTTACGTTTTATTGCATATTTTGTCTCCTGAGCGAGATAGAGCCATAGAACATGGTACATAAATTCCTTGTGAAATTCCTCAACTTTCTGTATTCCCGAAAATATTCTACGACCTTAAGATCGGGTGTTAAATCAAAATGAATTGAACATTCACGTTTTATCGCATATTTTGTCTCTTTAGCGAGATAGAGCTATGAAACTTGGTATAAAAATTCCTTGGAAAATTCCTCAACTTTCTGTATCCCCAAAAATATTGTACGACTTTTAGATCGGGTGTTACATCAAAATGAAGTGAACATTTACGTTTTATCGAATATTTTGTCTCCTGAGCGAGATAGAGCTAAAAGCCCAAATAAAAAAATTCGATTTAAAATTCCTCAACTTTCTGTATCCCCGAAAATATTGTACGACTTTTAGATCGGGTGTTACATCAAAATGAATTGTACATTTACGTTTTATTGCAAAATTTTGTCTCCTGAGCGAGATGGAGCTTTGCGCCTTAGTATAAAAATTCCTTGGAAAATTGCTCAACTTTCTGTATTCCCGAAAATATTGTACGACTTTAAGATCGGGTGTTAAATCAAAATGAATTGAACATTTACGTTTTATCGCATATTTTGTCTCTTTAGCGAGATAGAGCTATGAAACTTGGTATAAAAATTCGATTTAAAATTCCGCAACTTTGTGTATCCCCGAAAATATTGTACGACTTTTAGATCGGGTGTTACATCAAAATGAATTGTACATTTACGTTTCATCGCATATTTTGTCTCCTGAATGAGATAGAGCCACAGAACTTGGTACATAAATTCCTTGTGAAATTCTTCAACTTTCTGTACTCCCGAAAATATTCTACGACTTTAAGATCGGGTGTTAAATCAAAATGAAGTGAACATTTACGTTTTATCGAATATTTTGTCTCCTGAGCGAGATAGAGCTAAAAGCCCAAATAAAAAAATTCGATTTAAAATTCCTCAACTTTCTGTATCCCCGAAAATATTGTACGACTTTTAGATCGGGTGTTACATCAAAATGAATTGTACATTTACGTTTTATTGCATATTTTGTCTCCTGAGCGAGATAGAGCCATAGAACTTGGTACATAAATTCCTTGTGAAATTCCTCAACTTTCTGTATTCCCGAAAATATTCTACGACCTTAAGATCGGGTGTTAAATCAAAATGAATTGAACATTCACGTTTTATCGCATATTTTGTCTCTTTGGCGAGATAGAGCTATGAAACTTGGTATAAAAATTCCTTGGAAAATTCCTCAACTTTCTGTATCCCCAAAAATATTGTACGACTTTTAGATCGGGTGTTACATCAAAATGAATTGTACATTTACGTTTTATCGCAAAATTTTGTCTCCTGAGCGAGATGGAGCTTTGCGCCTTAGTATAAAAATTCCTTGGAAAATTGCTCAACTTTCTGTATTCCCGAAAATATTGTACGACTTTAAGATCGGGTGTTAAATCAAAATGAATTGAACATTTACGTTTTATCGCATATTTTGTCTCTTTAGCGAGATAGAGCTATGAAACTTGGTATAAAAATTCGATTTAAAATTCCGCAACTTTGTGTATCCCCGAAAATATTGTACGACTTTTAAATCGGGTGTTACATCAAAATGAATTGTACATTTACGTTTCATCGCATATTTTGTCTCCTGAATGAGATAGAGCCACAGAACTTGGTACATAAATTCCTTGTGAAATTCCTCAACTTTCTGTACTCCCGAAAATATTCTACGACTTTAAGATCGGGTGTTAAATCAAAATGAAGTGAACATTTACGTTTTATCGAATATTTTGTCTCCTGAGCGAGATAGAGCTAAAAGCCCAAATAAAAAAATTCGATTTAAAATTCCTCAACTTTCTGTATCCCCGAAAATATTGTACGACTTTTAGATCGGGTGTTACATCAAAATGAATTGTACATTTACGTTTTATTGCATATTTTGTCTACTGAGCGAGATAGAGCCATAGAACTTGGTACATAAATTCCTTGTAAAATTCCTCAACTTTCTGTATTCCCGAAAATATTCTACGACTTTAAGATCGGGTGTTAAATCAAAATGAATTGAACATTTACGTTTTATTGCATTTTTTGTCTCTTTAGCGAGATAGAGCTATGAGCCGTGGTATAAAAATTCCTTGGAAAATTCCTCAACTTTCTGTATCCCCAAAAATATTGTACGACTTTTAGATCGGGTGTTACATCAAAATGAATTGTACATTTACGTTTTATCGCAAAATTTTGTCTCCTGAGCGAGATGGAGCTTTGCGCCTTAGTATAAAAATTCCTTGGAAAATTGCTCAACTTTCTGTATTCCCGAAAATATTGTACGACTTTAAGATCGGGTGTTAAATCAAAATGAATTGAACATTTACGTTTTATCGCATATTTTGTCTCTTTAGCGAGATAGAGCTATGAAACTTGGTATAAAAATTCGATTTAAAATTCCGCAACTTTGTGTATCCCCGAAAATATTGTACGACTTTTAAATCGGGTGTTACATCAAAATGAATTGTACATTTACGTTTCATCGCATATTTTGTCTCCTGAATGAGATAGAGCCACAGAACTTGGTACATAAATTCCTTGTGAAATTCCTCAACTTTCTGTACTCCCGAAAATATTCTACGACTTTAAGATCGGGTGTTAAATCAAAATGAAGTGAACATTTACGTTTTATCGAATATTTTGTCTCCTGAGCGAGATAGAGCTAAAAGCCCAAATAAAAAAATTCGATTTAAAATTCCTCAACTTTCTGTATCCCCGAAAATATTGTACGACTTTTAGATCGGGTGTTACATCAAAATGAATTGTACATTTACGTTTTATTGCATATTTTGTCTACTGAGCGAGATAGAGCCATAGAACTTGGTACATAAATTCCTTGTAAAATTCCTCAACTTTCTGTATTCCCGAAAATATTCTACGACTTTAAGATCGGGTGTTAAATCAAAATGAATTGAACATTCACGTTTTATTGCATATTTTGTCTCTTTAGCGAGATAGAGCTATGAGCCGTGGTATAAAATTTCCTTGGAAAATTCCTCAACTTTCTGTATCCCCAAAAATATTGTACGACTTTTAGATCGGGTGTTACATCAAAATGAATTGTACATTTACGTTTTATCGCAAAATTTTGTCTCCTGAGCGAGATGGAGCTTTGCGCCTTAGTATAAAAATTCCTTGGAAAATTGCTCAACTTTCTGTATTCCCGAAAATATTGTACGACTTTAAGATCGGGTGTTAAATCAAAATGAATTGAACATTTACGTTTTATCGCATATTTTGTCTCTTTAGCGAGATAAAGCTATGACACTTGGTATAAAAATTCGATTTAAAATTCCGCAACTTTGTGTATCCCCGAAAATATTGTACGACTTTTAGATCGGGTGTTACATCAAAATGAATTGTACATTTACGTTTCATCGCATATTTTGTCTCCTGAGCGAGATAGAGCTATGAAAATTGGTATTTAAATTCCTTGTGAAATTCCTCAACTTTCTGTATCCACGAAAATATTGTACGACTTTTAGATCGGGTGTTACATCAAAATAAATTGTACATTTACGTTTCATCGAATATTTTGTCTCCTGAGCGAGATAGAGCTATGAGCCTTAGTATTTTAATTCCTTGGAAAATTGCTCAACTTTCTGTATTCCCGAAAATATTGTAAGACTTTAAGATCGGGTGTTAAATCAAAATGAATTGAACATTTACGTTTTATCGCATATTTTGTCTCTTTAGCGAGATAGAGCTATGAAACTTGGTATAAAAATTCGATTTAAAATTCCTCAACTTTGTGTATCCCCGAAAATATTGTACGACTTTTAGATCGGGTGTTACATCAAAATGAATTGTACATTTACGTTTCATCGCATATTTTGTCTCCTGAATGAGATAGAGCCACAGAACTTGGTACATAAATTCCTTGTGAAATTCCTCAACTTTCTGTACTCCCGAAAATATTCTACGACTTTAAGATCGGGTGTTAAATCAAAATGAAGTGAACATTTACGTTTTATCGAATATTTTGTCTCCTGAGCGAGATAGAGCTAAAAGCCCAAATAAAAAAATTCGATTTAAAATTCCTCAACTTTCTGTATCCCCGAAAATATTGTACGACTTTTAGATCGGGTGTTACATCAAAATGAATTGTACATTTACGTTTTATTGCATATTTTGTCTACTGAGCGAGATAGAGCCATAGAACTTGGTACATAAATTCCTTGTAAAATTCCTCAACTTTCTGTATTCCCGAAAATATTCTACGACTTTAAGATCGGGTGTTAAATCAAAATGAATTGAACATTTACGTTTTATTGCATATTTTGTCTCTTTAGCGAGATAGAGCTATGAGCCGTGGTATAAAAATTCCTTGGAAAATTCCTCAACTTTCTGTATCCCCAAAAATATTGTACGACTTTTAGATCGGGTGTTACATCAAAATGAATTGTACATTTACGTTTCATCGAATATTTTGTCTCCTGAGCGAGATAGAGCTATGAGCCTTAGTATTTTAATTCCTTGGAAAATTGCTCAACTTTCTGTATTCCCGAAAATATTGTAAGACTTTAAGATCGGGTGTTAAATCAAAATGAATTGAACATTTACGTTTTATCGCATATTTTGTCTCTTTAGCGAGATAGAGCTATGAAACTTGGTATAAAAATTCGATTTAAAATTCCTCAACTTTGTGTATCCCCGAAAATATTGTACGACTTTTAGATCGGGTGTTACATCAAAATGAATTGTACATTTACGTTTCATCGCATATTTTGTCTCCTGAGCGAGATAGAGCTATGAGCCTTAGTATTAAAATTCCTTGGAAAATTCCTCAACTTTCTGTATCCCCAAAAATATTGTACGACTTTTAGATCGGGTGTTACATCAAAATGAATTGTACATTTACGTTTTATCGCATATTTTGTCTCCTTAGCGAGATAGAGCTATGAAACTTGGTATTTATCCTTGGAAAATTCCTCAACTTTGTGTATCCCCGAAAATATTGTACGACTTTTAGATCGGGTGTTACATCAAAATGAATTGTACATTTACGTTTCATCGCATATTTTGTCTCCTGAGCGAGATAGAGCTATGAGCCTTAGTATTAAAGTTCCTTGGAAAATTCCTCAACTTTCTGTATCCCCAAAAATATTGTACGACTTTTAGATCGGGTGTTACATCAAAATGAATTGTACATTTACGTTTCATCGCATATTTTGTCTCCTTCGCAAGATAGATCTATGATACTTGGTATAAAAATTCGATTTAAAATTCCTCAACTTTCTGTATCCCCGAAAATATTGTACGACTTTTAGATCGGGTGTTACATCAAAATGAATTGTACATTTACGTTTCATCGCATATTTTGTCTCCTGAGCGAGATAGAGCTATGAGCCTTAGTATTAAAATTCCTTGGAAAATTCCTCAACTTTCTGTATCCCCAAAAATATTGTACGACTTTTAGATCGGGTGTTACATCAAAATGAATTGTACATTTACGTTTCATCGCATATTTTGTCTCCTTCGCAAGATAGATCTATGATACTTGGTATAAAAATTCGATTTAAAATTCCTCAACTTTCTGTATCCCCGAAAATATTGTACGACTTTTAGATCGGGTGTTACATCAAAATGAATTGTACATTTACGTTTCATCGCATATTTTGTCTCCTGAGCGAGATAGAGCTATGAGCCTTAGTACTAAAATTCCTTGGAAAATTCCTCAACTTTCTGTATCCCCAAAAATATTGTACGACTTTTAGATCGGGTGTTACATCAAAATGAATTGTACATTTACGTTTCATCGCATATTTTGTCTCCTTCGCAAGATAGATCTATGATACTTGGTATAAAAATTCGATTTAAAATTCCTCAACTTTCTGTATCCCCGAAAATATTGTACGACTTTTAGATCGGGTGTTACATCAAAATGAATTGTACATTTACGTTTCATCGCATATTTTGTCTCCTGAGCGAGATAGAGCTATGAGCCTTAGTATTAAAATTCCTTGGAAAATTCCTCAACTTTCTGTATCCCCAAAAATATTGTACGACTTTTAGATCGGGTGTTACATCAAAATGAATTGTACATTTACGTTTCATCGCATATTTTGTCTCCTTCGCAAGATAGATCTATGATACTTGGTATAAAAATTCGATTTAAAATTCCTCAACTTTCTGTATCCCCGAAAATATTGTACGACTTTTAGATCGGGTGTTACATCAAAATGAATTGTACATTTACGTTTTATCGCATATTTTGTCTCCTTAGCGAGATAGAGCTATGAAACTTTTTATTTATCCTTGGAAAATTCCTCAACTTTGTGTATCCCTGAAAATATTGTACGACTTTTAGATCGGTTGTTACATCAAAATGAATTGTACATTTACGTTTTATCGAATATTTTGTCTCCTGAGCGAGATAGAGCTATGAGCCTTAGTTTTAAAATTCCTTGGAAAATTCCTCAACTTTCTGTATCTCCAAAAATATTGTACGACTTTTAGATCGGGTGTTACATCAAAATGAATTGTACATTTACGTTTTATCGCATATTTTGTCTCCTTAGCGAGATAGAGCTATGAAACTTGGTATTTATCCTTGGAAAATTCCTCAACTTTGTGTATCCCCGAAAATATTGTACGACTTTTAGATCGGGTGTTACATCAAAATGAATTGTACATTTACGTTTCATCGCATATTTTGTCTCTTTAGCGAGATAGAGCTATGAAACTTGGTATAAAAATACCTTGGAAAATTCCTCAACTTTCTGTATCCCCGAAAATATTGTACGACTTTTAGATCGGGTGTTACATCAAAATGAATTGTACATTTACGTTTTATCGCAAAATTTTGTCTCCTGAGCGAGATGGAGCTTTGCGCCTTAGTATAAAAATTCCTTGGAAAATTGCTCAACTTTCTGTATTCCCGAAAATATTGTACGACTTTAAGATCGGGTGTTAAATCAAAATGAATTGAACATTTACGTTTTATCGCATATTTTGTCTCTTTAGCGAGATAGAGCTATGAAACTTGGTATAAAAATTCCTTGGAAAATTCCTCAACTTTCTGTATCCCCAAAAATATTGTACGACTTTTAGATCGGGTGTTACATCAAAATGAATTGTACATTTACGTTTTATCGCAAAATTTTGTCTCCTGAGCGAGATGGAGCTTTGCGCCTTAGTATAAAAATTCCTTGGAAAATTGCTCAACTTTCTGTATTCCCGAAAATATTGTACGACTTTAAGATCGGGTGTTAAATCAAAATGAATTGAACATTTACGTTTTATCGCATATTTTGTCTCTTTAGCGAGATAGAGCTATGAAACTTGGTATAAAAATTCGATTTAAAATTCCGCAACTTTGTGTATCCCCGAAAATATTGTACGACTTTTAAATCGGGTGTTACATCAAAATGAATTGTACATTTACGTTTCATCGCATATTTTGTCTCCTGAATGAGATAGAGCCACAGAACTTGGTACATAAATTCCTTGTGAAATTCCTCAACTTTCTGTACTCCCGAAAATATTCTACGACTTTAAGATCGGGTGTTAAATCAAAATGAAGTGAACATTTACGTTTTATCGAATATTTTGTCTCCTGAGCGAGATAGAGCTAAAAGCCCAAATAAAAAAATTCGATTTAAAATTCCTCAACTTTCTGTATCCCCGAAAATATTGTACGACTTTTAGATCGGGTGTTACATCAAAATGAATTGTACATTTACGTTTTATTGCATATTTTGTCTACTGAGCGAGATAGAGCCATAGAACTTGGTACATAAATTCCTTGTGAAATTCCTCAACTTTCTGTATTCCCGAAAATATTCTACGACTTTAAGATCGGGTGTTAAATCAAAATGAATTGAACATTTACGTTTTATTGCATATTTTGTCTCTTTAGCGAGATAGAGCTATGAGCCGTGGTATAAAATTTCCTTGGAAAATTCCTCAACTTTCTGTATCCCCAAAAATATTGTACGACTTTTAGATCGGGTGTTACATCAAAATGAATTGTACATTTACGTTTTATCGCAAAATGTTGTCTCCTGAGCGAGATGGAGCTTTGCGCCTTAGTATAAAAATTCCTTGGAAAATTGCTCAACTTTCTGTATTCCCGAAAATATTGTACGACTTTAAGATCGGGTGTTAAATCAAAATGAATTGAACATTTACGTTTTATCGCATATTTTGTCTCTTTAGCGAGATAAAGCTATGACACTTGGTATAAAAATTCGATTTAAAATTCCGCAACTTTGTGTATCCCCGAAAATATTGTACGACTTTTAGATCGGGTGTTACATCAAAATGAATTGTACATTTACGTTTCATCGCATATTTTGTCTCCTGAGCGAGATAGAGCTATGAAAATTGGTATTTAAATTCCTTGTGAAATTCCTCAACTTTCTGTATCCACGAAAATATTGTACGACTTTTAGATCGGGTGTTACATCAAAATGAATTGTACATTTACGTTTCATCGAATATTTTGTCTCCTGAGCGAGATAGAGCTATGAGCCTTAGTATTAAAATTCCTTGGAAAATTGCTCAACTTTCTGTATTCCCGAAAATATTGTACGACTTTAAGATCGGGTGTTAAATCAAAATGAATTGAACATTTACGTTTTATCGCATATTTTGTCTCTTTAGCGAGATAGAGCTATGAAACTTGGTATAAAAATTCGATTTAAAATTCCTCAACTTTGTGTATCCCCGAAAATATTGTACGACTTTTAGATCGGGTGTTACATCAAAATGAATTGTACATTTACGTTTCATCGCATATTTTGTCTCCTGAGCGAGATAGAGCTATGAGCCTTAGTATTAAAATTCCTTGGAAAATTCCTCAACTTTCTGTATCCCCAAAAATATTGTACGACTTTTAGATCGGGTGTTACATCAAAATGAATTGTACATTTACGTTTTATCGCATATTTTGTCTCCTTAGCGAGATAGAGGTATGAAACTTGGTATTTATCCTTGGAAAATTCCTCAACTTTGTGTATCCCCGAAAATATTGTACGACTTTTAGATCGGGTGTTACATCAAAATGAATTGTACATTTACGTTTCATCGCATATTTTGTCTCCTGAATGAGAGCTATGAGCCTTAGTTTTTAAATTCCTTGTGAAATTCCTCAACTTTCTGTATCCACGAAAATATTGTACGACTTTTAGATCGGGTGTTACATCAAAATGAATTGTACATTTACGTTTCATCGCATATTTTGTCTCCTGAATGAGAGCTATGAGCCTTAGTTTTTAAATTCCTTGTGAAATTCCTCAACTTTCTGTATCCACGAAAATATTGTACGACTTTTAGATCGGGTGTTACATCAAAATGAATTGTACATTTACGTTTCATCGCATATTTTGTCTCCTTCGCAAGATAGATCTATGATACTTGGTATAAAAATTCGATTTAAAATTCCTCAACTTTCTGTATCCCCGAAAATATTGTACGACTTTTAGATCGGGTGTTACATCAAAATGAATTGTACATTTACGTTTCATCGCATATTTTGTCTCCTGAGCGAGATAGAGCTATGAGCCTTAGTATTAAAATTCCTTGGAAAATTCCTCAACTTTCTGTATCCCCAAAAATATTGTACGACTTTTAGATCGGGTGTTACATCAAAATGAATTGTACATTTACGTTTTATCGCATATTTTGTCTCCTTAGCGAGATAGAGCTATGAAAATTGGTATTTAAATTCCTTGTGAAATTCCTCAACTTTCTGTATCCACGAAAATATTGTACGACTTTTAGATCGGGTGTTACATCAAAATGAATTGTACATTTACGTTTCATCGAATATTTTGTCTCCTGAGCGAGATAGAGCTATGAGCCTTAGTATTTTAATTCCTTGGAAAATTGCTCAACTTTCTGTATTCCCGAAAATATTGTACGACTTTAAGATCGGGTGTTAAATCAAAATGAATTGAACATTTACGTTTTATCGCATATTTTGTCTCTTTAGCGAGATAGAGCTATGAAACTTGGTATAAAAATTCGATTTAAAATTCCTCAACTTTGTGTATCCCCGAAAATATTGTACGACTTTTAGATCGGGTGTTACATCAAAATGAATTGTACATTTACGTTTCATCGCATATTTTGTCTCCTGAGCAAGATAGAGCTATGAGCCTTAGTATTAAAATTCCTTGGAAAATTCCTCAACTTTCTGTATCCCCAAAAATATTGTACGACTTTTAGATCGGGTGTTACATCAAAATGAATTGTACATTTACGTTTTATCGCATATTTTGTCTCCTTAGCGAGATAGAGCTATGAAACTTGGTATTTATCCTTGGAAAATTCCTCAACTTTGTGTATCCCCGAAAATATTGTACGACTTTTAGATCGGGTGTTACATCAAAATGAATTGTACATTTACGTTTCATCGCATATTTTGTCTCCTGAATGAGAGCTATGAGCCTTAGTTTTTAAATTCCTTGTGAAATTCCTCAACTTTCTGTATCCACGAAAATATTGTACGACTTTTAGATCGGGTGTTACATCAAAATGAATTGTACATTTACGTTTCATCGCATATTTTGTCTCCTGAATGAGAGCTATGAGCCTTAGTTTTTAAATTCCTTGTGAAATTCCTCAACTTTCTGTATCCACGAAAATATTGTACGACTTTTAGATCGGGTGTTACATCAAAATGAATTGTACATTTACGTTTCATCGCATATTTTGTCTCCTTCGCAAGATAGATCTATGATACTTGGTATAAAAATTCGATTTAAAATTCCTCAACTTTCTGTATCCCCGAAAATATTGTACGACTTTTAGATCGGGTGTTACATCAAAATGAATTGTACATTTACGTTTCATCGCATATTTTGTCTCCTGAGCGAGATAGAGCTATGAGCCTTAGTATTAAAATTCCTTGGAAAATTCCTCAACTTTCTGTATCCCCAAAAATATTGTACGACTTTTAGATCGGGTGTTACATCAAAATGAATTGTACATTTACGTTTCATCGCATATTTTGTCTCCTTCGCAAGATAGATCTATGATACTTGGTATAAAAATTCGATTTAAAATTCCTCAACTTTCTGTATCCCCGAAAATATTGTACGACTTTTAGATCGGGTGTTACATCAAAATGAATTGTACATTTACGTTTTATCGCATATTTTGTCTCCTTAGCGAGATAGAGCTATGAAACTTTTTATTTATCCTTGGAAAATTCCTCAACTTTGTGTATCCCCGAAAATATTGTACGACTTTTAGATCGGTTGTTACATCAAAATGAATTGTACATTTACGTTTTATCGCATATTTTGTCTCCTTAGCGAGATAGAGCTATGAAACTTGGTTTTTAAATTCCTTGGAAAATTCCTCAACTTTCTGTATCCCCGAAAATATTGTACGACTTTTAGATCGGGTGTTACATCAAAATGAATTGTACATTTACCTTTTATCGAATATTTTGTCTCCTGAGCGAGATAGAGCTATAAAACTTGGTACATAAATTCCTTGTGAAATTCCTCAACTTTCTGTATCCCCAAAAATATTGAACGACTTCTAGATCGATTGTTACATCAAAATGAAGTGAACATTTACGTTTTATTGCATATTTTGTCTCCTTAGCGAGATAGAGCTATGAAACTTGGTATTTAAATTCCTTGGAAAATTCTTCAACTTTCTGAATCCCCGAAAATATTGTATGACTTTTAGATCGGGTGTTACATCAAAATGAATTGTACATTTACGTTTCATCGCATATTTTGTCTCCTGAATGAGAGCTATGAGCCTTAGTTTTTAAATTCCTTGTGAAATTCCTCAACTTTCTGTATCCACGAAAATATTGTACGACTTTTAGATCGGGTGTTACATCAAAATGAATTGTACATTTACGTTTCATCGCATATTTTGTCTCCTTCGCAAGATAGATCTATGATACTTGGTATAAAAATTCGATTTAAAATTCCTCAACTTTCTGTATCCCCGAAAATATTGTACGACTTTTAGATCGGGTGTTACATCAAAATGAATTGTACATTTACGTTTCATCGCATATTTTGTCTCCTTAGCGAGATAGAGCTATGAGCCTTAGTATTAAAATTCCTTGGAAAATTCCTCAACTTTCTGTATCCCCAAAAATATTGTACGACTTTTAGATCGGGTGTTACATCAAAATGAATTGTACATTTACGTTTCATCGCATATTTTGTCTCCTTCGCAAGATAGATCTATGATACTTGGTATAAAAATTCGATTTAAAATTCCTCAACTTTCTGTATCCCCGAAAATATTGTACGACTTTTAGATCGGGTGTTACATCAAAATGAATTGTACATTTACGTTTTATCGCATATTTTGTCTCCTTAGCGAGATAGAGCTATGAAACTTTTTATTTATCCTTGGAAAATTCCTCAACTTTGTGTATCCCCGAAAATATTGTACGACTTTTAGATCGGTTGTTACATCAAAATGAATTGTACATTTACGTTTTATCGCATATTTTGTCTCCTTAGCGAGATAGAGCTATGAAACTTGGTTTTTAAATTCCTTGGAAAATTCCTCAACTTTCTGTATCCCCGAAAATATTGTACGACTTTTAGATCGGGTGTTACATCAAAATGAATTGTACATTTACCTTTTATCGAAAATTTTGTCTCCTGAGCGAGATAGAGCTATAAAACTTGGTACATAAATTCCTTGTGAAATTCCTCAACTTTCTGTATCCCCAAAAATATTGAACGACTTCTAGATCGATTGTTACATCAAAATGAAGTGAACATTTACGTTTTATTGCATATTTTGTCTCCTTAGCGAGATAGAGCTATGAAACTTGGTATTTAAATTCCTTGGAAAATTCTTCAACTTTCTGTATCCCCGAAAATATTGTATGACTTTTAGATCGGGTGTTACATCAAAATGAATTGTACATTTACGTTTCATCGCATATTTTGTCTCCTGAATGAGAGCTATGAGCCTTAGTTTTTAAATTCCTTGTGAAATTCCTCAACTTTCTGTATCCACGAAAATATTGTACGACTTTTAGATCGGGTGTTACATCAAAATGAATTGTACATTTACGTTTCATCGCATATTTTGTCTCCTTCGCAAGATAGATCTATGATACTTGGTATAAAAATTCGATTTAAAATTCCTCAACTTTCTGTATCCCCGAAAATATTGTACGACTTTTAGATCGGGTGTTACATCAAAATGAATTGTACATTTACGTTTCATCGCATATTTTGTCTCCTGAGCGAGATAGAGCTATGAGCCTTAGTATTAAAATTCCTTGGAAAATTCCTCAACTTTCTGTATCCCCAAAAATATTGTACGACTTTTAGATCGGGTGTTACATCAAAATGAATTGTACATTTACGTTTCATCGCATATTTTGTCTCCTTCGCAAGATAGATCTATGATACTTGGTATAAAAATTCGATTTAAAATTCCTCAACTTTCTGTATCCCCGAAAATATTGTACGACTTTTAGATCGGGTGTTACATCAAAATGAATTGTACATTTACGTTTTATCGCATATTTTGTCTCCTTAGCGAGATAGAGCTATGAAACTTTGTTTTTAAATTCCTTGGAAAATTCCTCAACTTTCTGTATCCCCAAAAATATTGAACGACTTCTAGATCGGTTGTTACATCAAAATGAAGTGAACATTTACGTTTTATCGAATATTTTGTCCCCTTCGCGAGATAGAGCTATAAAACTTGGTACATAAATTCCTTGTGAAATTCCTCAACTTTCTGTATCCCCAAAAATATTGAACGACTTCTAGATCGATTGTTACATCAAAATGAAGTGAACATTTACGTTTTATTGCATATTTTGTCTCCTTAGCGAGATAGAGCTATGAAACTTGGTATTTAAATTCCTTGGAAAATTCTTCAACTTTCTGTATCCCCGAAAATATTGTATGACTTTTAGATCGGGTGTTACATCAAAATGAATTGTACATTTACGTTTCATCGCATATTTTGTCTCCTGAATGAGAGCTATGAGCCTTAGTTTTTAAATTCCTTGTGAAATTCCTCAACTTTCTGTATCCACGAAAATATTGTACGACTTTTAGATCGGGTGTTACATCAAAATGAATTGTACATTTACGTTTCATCGCATATTTTGTCTCCTTCGCAAGATAGATCTATGATACTTGGTATAAAAATTCGATTTAAAATTCCTCAACTTTCTGTATCCCCGAAAATATTGTACGACTTTTAGATCGGGTGTTACATCAAAATGAATTGTACATTTACGTTTTATCGCATATTTTGTCTCCTTAGCGAGATAGAGCTATGAAACTTTTTATTTATCCTTGGAAAATTCCTCAACTTTGTGTATCCCCGAAAATATTGTACGACTTTTAGATCGGTTGTTACATCAAAATGAATTGTACATTTACGTTTTATCGCATATTTTGTCTCCTTAGCGAGATAGAGCTATGAAACTTGGTTTTTAAATTCCTTGGAAAATTCCTCAACTTTCTGTATCCCCGAAAATATTGTACGACTTTTAGATCGGGTGTTACATCAAAATGAATTGTACATTTACCTTTTATCGAATATTTTGTCTCCTGAGCGAGATAGAGCTATAAAACTTGGTACATAAATTCCTTGTGAAATTCCTCAACTTTCTGTATCCCCAAAAATATTGAACGACTTCTAGATCGATTGTTACATCAAAATGAAGTGAACATTTACGTTTTATTGCATATTTTGTCTCCTTAGCGAGATAGAGCTATGAAACTTGGTATTTAAATTCCTTGGAAAATTCTTCAACTTTCTGTATCCCCGAAAATATTGTATGACTTTTAGATCGGGTGTTACATCAAAATGAATTGTACATTTACGTTTCATCGCATATTTTGTCTCCTGAATGAGAGCTATGAGCCTTAGTTTTTAAATTCCTTGTGAAATTCCTCAACTTTCTGTATCCACGAAAATATTGTACGACTTTTAGATCGGGTGTTACATCAAAATGAATTGTACATTTACGTTTCATCGCATATTTTGTCTCCTTCGCAAGATAGATCTATGATACTTGGTATAAAAATTCGATTTAAAATTCCTCAACTTTCTGTATCCCCGAAAATATTGTACGACTTTTAGATCGGGTGTTACATCAAAATGAATTGTACATTTACGTTTCATCGCATATTTTGTCTCCTTAGCGAGATAGAGCTATGAGCCTTAGTATTAAAATTCCTTGGAAAATTCCTCAACTTTCTGTATCCCCAAAAATATTGTACGACTTTTAGATCGGGTGTTACATCAAAATGAATTGTACATTTACGTTTCATCGCATATTTTGTCTCCTTCGCAAGATAGATCTATGATACTTGGTATAAAAATTCGATTTAAAATTCCTCAACTTTCTGTATCCCCGAAAATATTGTACGACTTTTAGATCGGGTGTTACATCAAAATGAATTGTACATTTACGTTTTATCGCATATTTTGTCTCCTTAGCGAGATAGAGCTATGAAACTTTTTATTTATCCTTGGAAAATTCCTCAACTTTGTGTATCCCCGAAAATATTGTACGACTTTTAGATCGGTTGTTACATCAAAATGAATTGTACATTTACGTTTTATCGCATATTTTGTCTCCTTAGCGAGATAGAGCTATGAAACTTGGTTTTTAAATTCCTTGGAAAATTCCTCAACTTTCTGTATCCCCGAAAATATTGTACGACTTTTAGATCGGGTGTTACATCAAAATGAATTGTACATTTACCTTTTATCGAAAATTTTGTCTCCTGAGCGAGATAGAGCTATAAAACTTGGTACATAAATTCCTTGTGAAATTCCTCAACTTTCTGTATCCCCAAAAATATTGAACGACTTCTAGATCGATTGTTACATCAAAATGAAGTGAACATTTACGTTTTATTGCATATTTTGTCTCCTTAGCGAGATAGAGCTATGAAACTTGGTATTTAAATTCCTTGGAAAATTCTTCAACTTTCTGTATCCCCGAAAATATTGTATGACTTTTAGATCGGGTGTTACATCAAAATGAATTGTACATTTACGTTTCATCGCATATTTTGTCTCCTGAATGAGAGCTATGAGCCTTAGTTTTTAAATTCCTTGTGAAATTCCTCAACTTTCTGTATCCACGAAAATATTGTACGACTTTTAGATCGGGTGTTACATCAAAATGAATTGTACATTTACGTTTCATCGCATATTTTGTCTCCTTCGCAAGATAGATCTATGATACTTGGTATAAAAATTCGATTTAAAATTCCTCAACTTTCTGTATCCCCGAAAATATTGTACGACTTTTAGATCGGGTGTTACATCAAAATGAATTGTACATTTACGTTTCATCGCATATTTTGTCTCCTGAGCGAGATAGAGCTATGAGCCTTAGTATTAAAATTCCTTGGAAAATTCCTCAACTTTCTGTATCCCCAAAAATATTGTACGACTTTTAGATCGGGTGTTACATCAAAATGAATTATACATTTACGTTTCATCGCATATTTTGTCTCCTTCGCAAGATAGATCTATGATACTTGGTATAAAAATTCGATTTAAAATTCCTCAACTTTCTGTATCCCCGAAAATATTGTACGACTTTTAGATCGGGTGTTACATCAAAATGAATTGTACATTTACGTTTTATCGCATATTTTGTCTCCTTAGCGAGATAGAGCTATGAAACTTGGTTTTTAAATTCCTTGGAAAATTCCTCAACTTTCTGTATCCCCGAAAATATTGTACGACTTTTAGATCGGGTGTTACATCAAAATGAATTGTACATTTACCTTTTATCGAAAATTTTGTCTCCTGAGCGAGATAGAGCTATAAAACTTGGTACATAAATTCCTTGTGAAATTCCTCAACTTTCTGTATCCCCAAAAATATTGAACGACTTCTAGATCGATTGTTACATCAAAATGAAGTGAACATTTACGTTTTATTGCATATTTTGTCTCCTTAGCGAGATAGAGCTATGAAACTTGGTATTTAAATTCCTTGGAAAATTCTTCAACTTTCTGTATCCCCGAAAATATTGTATGACTTTTAGATCGGGTGTTACATCAAAATGAATTGTACATTTACGTTTCATCGCATATTTTGTCTCCTGAATGAGAGCTATGAGCCTTAGTTTTTAAATTCCTTGTGAAATTCCTCAACTTTCTGTATCCACGAAAATATTGTACGACTTTTAGATCGGGTGTTACATCAAAATGAATTGTACATTTACGTTTCATCGCATATTTTGTCTCCTTCGCAAGATAGATCTATGATACTTGGTATAAAAATTCGATTTAAAATTCCTCAACTTTCTGTATCCCCGAAAATATTGTACGACTTTTAGATCGGGTGTTACATCAAAATGAATTGTACATTTACGTTTCATCGCATATTTTGTCTCCTGAGCGAGATAGAGCTATGAGCCTTAGTATTAAAATTCCTTGGAAAATTCCTCAACTTTCTGTATCCCCAAAAATATTGTACGACTTTTAGATCGGGTGTTACATCAAAATGAATTATACATTTACGTTTCATCGCATATTTTGTCTCCTTCGCAAGATAGATCTATGATACTTGGTATAAAAATTCGATTTAAAATTCCTCAACTTTCTGTATCCCCGAAAATATTGTACGACTTTTAGATCGGGTGTTACATCAAAATGAATTGTACATTTACGTTTTATCGCATATTTTGTCTCCTTAGCGAGATAGAGCTATGAAACTTTGTTTTTAAATTCCTTGGAAAATTCCTCAACTTTCTGTATCCCCAAAAATATTGAACGACTTCTAGATCGGTTGTTACATCAAAATGAAGTGAACATTTACGTTTTATCGAATATTTTGTCCCCTTCGCGAGATAGAGCTATAAAACTTGGTACATAAATTCCTTGTGAAATTCCTCAACTTTCTGTTTCCCCGAAAATATTGTACGACTTTTAGATCGGGTGTTACATCAAAATGAATTGTACATTTACCTTTTATCGAATATTTTGTCTCCTGAGCGAGATAGAGCTATAAAACTTGGTACATAAATTCCTTGTGAAATTCCTCAACTTTCTGTATCCCCAAAAATATTGAACGACTTCTAGATCGGTTGTTACATAAAAATGAAGTGAACATTTACGTTTTATCGCATATTTTGTCTCCTTAGCGAGATAGAGCTATGAAACTTGGTATTTAAATTCCTTGGAAAATTCCTCAACTTTCTGTATCCCCAAAAATATTGAACGACTTCTAGATCGGTTGTTACATCAAAATGAAGTGAACATTTACGTTTTATCGAATATTTTGTCCCCTTCGCGAGATAGAGCTATAAAACTTGGTACATAAATTCCTTGTGAAATTCCTCAACTTTCTGTTTCCCCGAAAATATTGTACGACTTTTAGATCGGGTGTTACATCAAAATGAATTGTACATTTACCTTTTATCGAATATTTTGTCTCCTGAGCGAGATAGAGCTATAAAACTTGGTACATAAATTCCTTGTGAAATTCCTCAACTTTCTGTATCCCCAAAAATATTGAACGACTTCTAGATCGGTTGTTACATAAAAATGAAGTGAACATTTACGTTTTATCGCATATTTTGTCTCCTTAGCGAGATAGAGCTATGAAACTTGGTATTTAAATTCTTTGGAAAATTCCTCAACTTTCTGTATCCCCGAAAATATTGTATGACTTTTAGATCGGGTGTTACATCAAAATGAAGTGAACATTTACGTTTTATTGCATATTTTGTCTCCTGAGCGAGATAGAGCTATAAAACTTGGTACATAAATTCCTTGTGAAATTCCTCAACTTTCTGTATCCCCGAAAATATTGTACGACTTTAAGATCGGATGCAACATCAAAATATAGTGAACATTTACGTTTTATCGCATATTTTGTCTCCTTCGCAAGATAGAACTATTATGCTTGGTATAAAAATTCGATTTGAAATTCCTCAACTTTCTGTATCCCCGAAAATATTGTACGACTTTTAGATCGGGTGTTACATCAAAATGAATTGTACATTAACGTTTTATCGAATATTTTGTCTCCTGAGCGAGATAGAGCTATAAAACTTGGTATTTAAAATCCTTGGAAAATTCCTCAACTTTGTGTATCCCCGAAAATATTGTACGACTTTTAGATCCGATGCAACATCAAACTAAAATGAACATTTACGTTTTATCGCATATTTTGTCTCCTTAGCGAGATAGAGCTATGAAACTTGGTATTTAAAATCCTTGGAAAATTCCTCAACTTTGTGTATCCCCGAAAATATTGTACGACTTTTAGATCGGTTGTTACATCAAAATGAATTGTACATTTACGTTTTATCGAATATTTTGTCTCCTGAGCGAGATAGAGCTATAAAACTTGGTACATAAATTCCTTGTGAAATTCCTCAACTTTCTGTATTCCCGAAAATATTGTACGACTTTACGATCGGTTGTTCCATCAAACTGAAGTGAACATTTACGTTTTATCGCATATTTTGTCTCCTTAGCGAGATAGAGTTATGAAACTTGGTATAAAAATTCGATTTTAAATTCCTCAACTTTCTGTATCCCCAAAAATACTGTACGACTTTTAGATCGGGTGTTGCATCAAAATGAATTGTACATTTACGTTTTATCGCATATTTTGTCTCCTGAGCGAGATGTAGCTATGCGCCTTAATTTAAAAATTCCTTGGAAAATTCCTCAACTTTGTGTATCCCCGAAAATATTGTACGACTTTTAGATCGGGTGTTACATCAAAATGAATTGTACATTAACGTTTCATCGCATATTTTGTCTAATGAGCGAGATGGAGCTATGAGCCTTAGTACAAAAATTCCTTGGAAAATTCCTCAACTTTCTGTATCCCCGAAAATATTGTACGACTTTTAGATCGGGTGTTACATCAAAATGAATTGTACATTTACGTTTTGTCGCATATTTTGTCTCCTTAGCGAGATAGAGTTATGAAACTTGGTATTTAAATTCCTTGGAAAATTCTTCAACTTTCTGTACCCCCGAAAATATTGTACGACTTTTAGATCGGGTGTTACATCAAAATGAATTGTACATTAACGTTTCATCGCATATTTTGTCTAATGAGCGAGATGGAGCTATGAGCCTTGGTACTTTAATTCCTTGGAAAATTCCTCAACTTTCTGTATCCCTAAAAATATTGAACGACTTCTAGATTGGTTGTTACATCAAAATGAATTGTACATTTACGTTTTATCGAATATTTTGTCTCCTTCGCAAGATAGAACTATGATACTTGGTATAAAAATTCGATTTAAAATTCCTCAACTTTCTGTATCCCTAAAAATATTGAACGACTTCTAGATCGGTTGTTACATCAAAATGAATTGTACATTTACGTTTTATCGAATATTTTGTCTCCTTCGCAAGATAGAACTATGATACTTGGTATAAAAATTCGATTTAAAATTCCTCAACTTTCTGTATCCCCGAAAATATTGAACGACTTTTAGATCGGGTGTTACATCAAAATGAAGTGAACATTAACGTTTTATCGAATATTTTGTCTCCTGAGCGAGATAGAGCTATGAAACTTGGTATAAAAATTCGATTTTAAATTCCTCAACTTTCTGTATCCCCAAAAATACTGTACGACTTTTAGATCGGGTGTTGCATCAAAATGAATTGTACATTTACGTTTTATCGCATATTTTGTCTCCTGAGCGAGATGTAGCTATGCGCCTTAATTTAAAAATTCCTTGGAAAATTCCTCAACTTTGTGTATCCCCGAAAATATTGTACGACTTTTAGATCGGGTGTTACATCAAAATGAATTGTACATTAACGTTTCATCGCATATTTTGTCTAATGAGCGAGATGGAGCTATGAGCCTTAGTACAAAAATTCCTTGGAAAATTCCTCAACTTTCTGTATCCCCGAAAATATTGTACGACTTTTAGATCGGGTGTTACATCAAAATGAATTGTACATTTACGTTTTGTCGCATATTTTGTCTCCTTAGCGAGATAGAGTTATGAAACTTGGTATTTAAATTCCTTGGAAAATTCTTCAACTTTCTGTATCCCCGAAAATATTGTACGACTTTTAGATCGGGTGTTACATCAAAATGAAGTGAACATTAACGTTTTATCGCATATTTTGTCCCCTTCGCGAGATAGAGCTATGAAACTTGGTACTTTAATTCCTTGGAAAATTCCTCAACTTTCTGTATCCCTAAAAATATTGAACGACTTCTAGATCGGTTGTTACATCAAAATGAATTGTACATTTACGTTTTATCGAATATTTTGTCTCCTTCGCAAGATAGAACTATGATACTTGGTATAAAAATTCGATTTAAAATTCCTCAACTTTCTGTATCCCCGAAAATATTGAACGACTTTTAGATCGGGTGTTACATCAAAATGAAGTGAACATTAACGTTTTATCGAATATTTTGTCCCCTTCGCGAGATAGAGCTATGAAACTTGGTATTTAAATTCCTTGGAAAATTCCTCAACTTTCTGTATCCCCGAAAATATTGAACGACTTTTAGATCGGGTGTTACATCAAAATGAAGTGAACATTAACGTTTTATCGAATATTTTGTCCCCTTCGCGAGATAGAGCTATGAAACTTGGTATTTAAATTCCTTGGAAAATTCCTCAACTTTCTGTATCCCCGAAAATATTGTATGACTTTAAGATCGACTGTTACATCAAAATGAAGTGAACATTTACGTTTTATTGCATATTTTGTCTCCTGAGCGAGATAGAGCTATGAAACTTGGTATTTAAATTCCTTGGAAAATTCCTCAACTTTCTGTATCCCCGAAAATATTGAACGACTTTTAGATCGGGTGTTACATCAAAATGAAGTGAACATTAACGTTTTATCGAATATTTTGTCTCCTTAGCGAGATAGAGTTATGAAACTTGGTATTTAAATTCCTTGGAAAATTCTTCAACTTTCTGTACCCCCGAAAATATTGTACGACTTTTAGATCGGGTGTTACATCAAAATGAATTGTACATTAACGTTTCATCGCATATTTTGTCTAATGAGCGAGATGGAGCTATGAGCCTTGGTACTTTAATTCCTTGGAAAATTCCTCAACTTTCTGTATCCCTAAAAATATTGAACGACTTCTAGATCGGTTGTTACATCAAAATGAATTGTACATTTACGTTTTATCGAATATTTTGTCTCCTTCGCAAGATAGAACTATGATACTTGGTATAAAAATTCGATTTAAAATTCCTCAACTTTCTGTATTCCCTAAAAATATTGAACGACTTCTAGATCGGTTGTTACATCAAAATGAATTGTACATTTACGTTTTATCGAATATTTTGTCTCCTTCGCAAGATAGAACTATGATACTTGGTATAAAAATTCGATTTAAAATTCCTCAACTTTCTGTATCCCCGAAAATATTGAACGACTTTTAGATCGGGTGTTACATCAAAATGAAGTGAACATTAACGTTTTATCGAATATTTTGTCCCCTTCGCGAGATAGAGCTATGAAACTTGGTATTTAAATTCCTTGGAAAATTCCTCAACTTTCTGTATCCCCGAAAATATTGTATGACTTTTAGATCGAGTGTTACATCAAAATGAAGTGAACATTTACGTTTTATTGCATATTTTGTCTCCTTAGCGAGATAGAGCTATGAAACTTGGTATAAAAATTCGATTTTAAATTCCTCAACTTTCTGTATCCCCGAAAATATTGTACGACTTTTAGATCGGGTGTTACATCAAAATGAATTGTACATTTACGTTTTATCGCATATTTTGTCTCCTGAGCGAGATGGAGCTATGCGCCTTAATTTAAAAATTCCTTGGAAAATTCCTCAACTTTGTGTATCCCCGAAAATATTGTACGACTTTTAGATCGGGTGTTACATCAAAATGAATTGTACATGAACGTTTCATCGCGTATTTTGTCTAATGAGCGAGATGGAGCTATGAGCCTTAGTTCAAAAATTCCTTGGAAAATTCCTCAACTTTCTGTATCCCCGAAAATATTGTACGACTTTTAGATCGGTTGTTACATCAAAATGAATTGTACATTTACGTTTTATCGAATATTTTGTCTCCTGAGCGAGATAGAGCTATAAAACTTGGTACATAAATTCCTTGTGAAATTCCTCAACTTTCTGTATTCCCGAAAATATTGTACGACTTTACGATCGGATGCAACATCAAAATGAAGTGAACATTTACGTTTTATCGCATATTTTGTCTCCTTAGCGAGATAGAGTTATGAAACTTGGTATAAAAATTCGATTTTAAATTTCTCAACTTTCTGTATCCCCAAAAATACTGTACGACTTTTAGATCGGGTGTTACATCAAAATGAATTGTACATTTACGTTTTATCGCATATTTTGTCTCCTGAGCGAGATGGAGCTATGCGCCTTAATTTAAAAATTCCTTGGAAAATTCCTCAACTTTGTGTATCCCCGAAAATATTGTACGACTTTTAGATCGGGTGTTACATCAAAATGAATTGTGCATTAACGTTTCATCGCATATTTTGTCTAATGAGCGAGATGGAGCTATGAGCCTTAGTACAAAAATTCCTTGGAAAATTCCTCAACTTTCTGTATCCCCGAAAATATTGTACGACTTTTAGATCGGTTGTTACATCAAAATGAATTGTACATTTACGTTGTATCGAATATTTTGTCTCTTGAGCGAGATAGAGCTATAAAACTTGGTACATAAATTCCTTGTGAAATTCCTCAACTTTCTGTATTCCCGAAAATATTGTACGACTTTACGATCGGATGCAACATCAAAATGAATTGTACATTTACGTTTTATCGCATATTTTGTCTCCTTAGCGAGATAGAACTATGATACTTGGTATAAAAATTCCTTGGAAAATTCCTCAACTTTCTGTATCCCCGAAAATATTGTACGACTTTTAGATCGGGTGTTACATCAAAATGAATTGTACATTTACGTTGTATCGAATATTTTGTCTCCTTAGCGAGATAGAACTATGATACTTGGTATAAAAATTCCTTGGAAAATTCCTCAACTTTCTGTATCCCCGAAAATATTGTACGACTTTTAGATCGGGTGTTACATCAAAATGAATTGTACATTTACGTTTTATCGCATATTTTGTCTCCTGAGCGAGATGGAGCTATGCGCCTTAATTTAAAAATTCCTTGGAAAATTCCTCAACTTTGTGTATCCCCGAAAATATTGTACGACTTTTAGATCGGGTGTTACATCAAAATGAATTGTGCATTAACGTTTCATCGCATATTTTGTCTAATGAGCGAGATGGAGCTATGAGCCTTAGTACAAAAATTCCTTGGAAAATTCCTCAACTTTCTGTATCCCCGAAAATATTGTACGACTTTTAGATCGGTTGTTACATCAAAATGAATTGTACATTTACGTTGTATCGAATATTTTGTCTCCTTAGCGAGATAGAACTATGATACTTGTTATAAAAATTCGATTTAAAATTCCTCAACTTTCTGTATCCCTAAAAATATTGAACGACTTCTAGATCGGTTGTTACATCAAAATGAATTGTACATTTACGTTTTATCGAATATTTTGTCTCCTTCGCAAGATAGAACTATGATACTTGGTATAAAAATTCGATTTAAAATTCCTCAACTTTCTGTATCCCCGAAAATATTGAACGACTTTTAGATCGGGTGTTACATCAAAATGAAGTGAACATTAACGTTTTATCGAATATTTTGTCCCCTTCGCGAGATAGAGCTATGAAACTTGGTATTTAAATTCCTTGGAAAATTCCTCAACTTTCTGTATCCCCGAAAATATTGTATGACTTTTAGATCGAGTGTTACATCAAAATGAAGTGAACATTTACGTTTTATTGCATATTTTGTCTCCTTAGCGAGATAGAACTATGATACTTGGTATAAAAATTCGATTTAAAATTCCTCAACTTTCTGTATCCCTAAAAATATTGAACGACTTCTAGATCGGTTGTTACATCAAAATGAATTGTACATTTACGTTGTATCGAATATTTTGTCTCTTGAGCGAGATAGAGCTATAAAACTTGGTACATAAATTCCTTGTGAAATTCCTCAACTTTCTGTATCCCCGAAAATATTGTACGACTTTTAGATCGGTTGTTACATCAAAATGAATTGTACATTTACGTTTTATCGAATATTTTGTCTCCTGAGCGAGATAGAGCTATAAAACTTGGTACATAAATTCCTTGTGAAATTCCTCAACTTTCTGTATTCCCGAAAATATTGTACGACTTTACGATCGGATGCAACATCAAAATGAAGTGAACATTTACGTTTTATCGCATATTTTGTCTCCTTAGCGAGATAGAGTTATGAAACTTGGTATAAAAATTCGATTTTAAATTCCTCAACTTTCTGTATCCCCAAAAATACTGTACGACTTTTAGATCGGGTGTTACATCAAAATGAATTGTACATTTACGTTTTATCGCATATTTTGTCTCCTGAGCGAGATGGAGCTATGCGCCTTAATTTAAAAATTCCTTGGAAAATTCCTCAACTTTGTGTATCCCCGAAAATATTGTACGACTTTTAGATCGGGTGTTACATCAAAATGAATTGTGCATTAACGTTTCATCGCATATTTTGTCTCCTGAGCGAGATGGAGCTATGAGCCTTAGTACAAAAATTCCTTGGAAAATTCCTCAACTTTCTGTATCCCCGAAAATATTGTACGACTTTTAGATCGGTTGTTACATCAAAATGAATTGTACATTTACGTTTTATCGAATATTTTGTCTCTTGAGCGAGATAGAGCTATAAAACTTGGTACATAAATTCCTTGTGAAATTCCTCAACTTTCTGTATTCCCGAAAATATTGTACGACTTTACGATCGGATGCAACATCAAAATGAAGTGAACATTTACGTTTTATCGCATATTTTGTCTCCTTAGCGAGATAGAACTATGATACTTGGTATAAAAATTCGATTTAAAATTCCTCAACTTTCTGTATCCCCGAAAATATTGTACGACTTTTAGATCGGGTGTTACATCAAAATGAATTGTACATTTACGTTTTATCGCATATTTTGTCTCCTTAGCGAGATAGAACTATGATACTTGGTATAAAAATTCGATTTAAAATTCCTCAACTTTCTGTATCCCTAAAAATATTGAACGACTTCTAGATCGGTTGTTACATCAAAATGAATTGTACATTTACGTTTTATCGCATATTTTGTCTCCTTAGCGAGATAGAACTATGATACTTGGTATAAAAATTCCTTGGAAAATTCCTCAACTTTCTGTATCCCCGAAAATATTGTACGACTTTTAGATCGGGTGTTACATCAAAATGAATTGTACATTAACGTTTCATCGCATATTTTGTCTAATGAGCGAGATGGAGCTATGAGCCTTAGTACAAAAATTCCTTGGAAAATTCCTCAACTTTCTGTATCCCCGAAAATATTGTACGACTTTTAGATCGGTTGTTACATCAAAATGAATTGTACATTTACGTTGTATCGAATATTTTGTCTCTTGAGCGAGATAGAGCTATAAAACTTGGTACATAAATTCCTTGTGAAATTCCTCAACTTTCTGTATTCCCGAAAATATTGTACGACTTTACGATCGGATGCAACATCAAAATGAAGTGAACATTTACGTTTTATCGCATATTTTGTCTCCTTAGCGAGATAGAGTTATGAAACTTGGTATAAAAATTCGATTTTAAATTCCTCAACTTTCTGTATCCCCGAAAATATTGTACGACTTTTAGATCGGGTGTTACATCAAAATGAATTGTACATTTACGTTTTATCGCATATTTTGTCTCCTGAGCGAGATGGAGCTATGAGCCTTAGTACAATAATTCCTTGGAAAATTCCTCAACTTTCTGTATCCCCGAAAATATTGTACGACTTTTAGATCGGTTGTTACATCAAAATGAATTGTACATTTACGTTGTATCGAATATTTTGTCTCTTGAGCGAGATAGAGCTATAAAACTTGGTACATAAATTCCTTGTGAAATTCCTCAACTTTCTGTATTCCCGAAAATATTGTACGACTTTACGATCGGATGCAACATCAAAATGAAGTGAACATTTACGTTTTATCGCATATTTTGTCTCCTTAGCGAGATAGAACTATGATACTTGGTATAAAAATTCGATTTAAAATTCCTCAACTTTCTGTATCCCTAAAAATATTGAACGACTTCTAGATCGGTTGTTACATCAAAATGAATTGTACATTTACGTTTTATCGAATATTTTGTCTCCTTCGCAAGATAGAACTATGATACTTGGTATAAAAATTCGATTTAAAATTCCTCAACTTTCTGTATCCCCGAAAATATTGAACGACTTTTAGATCGCGTGTTACATCAAAATGAAGTGAACATTTACGTTTTATTGCATATTTTGTCTCCTGAGCGAGATAGAGCTATGAAACTTGGTATAAAAATTCGATTTTAAATTCCTCAACTTTCTGTATCCCCGAAAATATTGTACGACTTTTAGATCGGGTGTTACATCAAAATGAATTGTACATTTACGTTTTATCGCATATTTTGTCTCCTGAGCGAGATGGAGCTATGCGCCTTAATTTAAAAATTCCTTGGAAAATTCCTCAACTTTGTGTATCCCCGAAAATATTGTACGACTTTTAGATCGGGTGTTACATCAAAATGAATTGTACATGAACGTTTCATCGCATATTTTGTCTAATGAGCGAGATGGAGCTATGAGCCTTAGTACAAAAATTCCTTGGAAAATTCCTCAACTTTCTCTATCCCCGAAAATATTGTACGACTTTTAGATCGGTTGTTACATCAAAATGAATTGTACATTTACGTTTTATCGAATATTTTGTCTCCTGAGCGAGATAGAGCTATAAAACTTGGTACATAAATTCCTTGTGAAATTCCTCAACTTTCTGTATTCCCGAAAATATTGTACGACTTTACGATCGGATGCAACATCAAAATGAAGTGAACATTTACGTTTTATCGCATATTTTGTCTCCTTAGCGAGATAGAGTTATGAAACTTGGTATAAAAATTCGATTTTAAATTCCTCAACTTTCTGTATCCCCAAAAATACTGTACGACTTTTAGATCGGGTGTTACATCAAAATGAATTGTACATTTACGTTTTATCGCATATTTTGTCTCGTGAGCGAGATGGAGCTATGCGCCTTAATTTAAAAATTCCTTGGAAAATTCCTCAACTTTCTGTATCCCCGAAAATATTGTACGACTTTTAGATCGGTTGTTACATCAAAATGAATTGTACATTTACGTTGTATCGAATATTTTGTCTCTTGAGCGAGATAGAGCTATAAAACTTGGTACATAAATTCCTTGTGAAATTCCTCAACTTTCTGTATTCCCTAAAAATATTGAACGACTTCTAGATCGGTTGTTACATCAAAATGAATTGTACATTTACGTTTTATCGAATATTTTGTCTCCTTCGCAAGATAGAACTATGATACTTGGTATAAAAATTCGATTTAAAATTCCTCAACTTTCTGTATCCCCGAAAATATTGAACGACTTTTAGATCGCGTGTTACATCAAAATGAAGTGAACATTTACGTTTTATTGCATATTTTGTCTCCTGAGCGAGATAGAGCTATGAAACTTGGTATAAAAATTCGATTTTAAATTCCTCAACTTTCTGTATCCCCGAAAATATTGTACGACTTTTAGATCGGGTGTTACATCAAAATGAATTGTACATTTACGTTTTATCGCATATTTTGTCTCCTGAGCGAGATGGAGCTATGCGCCTTAATTTAAAAATTCCTTGGAAAATTCCTCAACTTTGTGTATCCCCGAAAATATTGTACGACTTTTAGATCGGGTGTTACATCAAAATGAATTGTACATGAACGTTTCATCGCATATTTTGTCTAATGAGCGAGATGGAGCTATGAGCCTTAGTACAAAAATTCCTTGGAAAATTCCTCAACTTTCTCTATCCCCGAAAATATTGTACGACTTTTAGATCGGTTGTTACATCAAAATGAATTGTACATTTACGTTTTATCGAATATTTTGTCTCCTGAGCGAGATAGAGCTATAAAACTTGGTACATAAATTCCTTGTGAAATTCCTCAACTTTCTGTATTCCCGAAAATATTGTACGACTTTACGATCGGATGCAACATCAAAATGAAGTGAACATTTACGTTTTATCGCATATTTTGTCTCCTTAGCGAGATAGAGTTATGAAACTTGGTATAAAAATTCGATTTTAAATTCCTCAACTTTCTGTATCCCCAAAAATACTGTACGACTTTTAGATCGGGTGTTACATCAAAATGAATTGTACATTTACGTTTTATCGCATATTTTGTCTCCTGAGCGAGATGGAGCTATGCGCCTTAATTTAAAAATTCCTTGGAAAATTCCTCAACTTTCTGTATCCCCGAAAATATTGTACGACTTTTAGATCGGTTGTTACATCAAAATGAATTGTACATTTACGTTGTATCGAATATTTTGTCTCTTGAGCGAGATAGAGCTATAAAACTTGGTACATAAATTCCTTGTGAAATTCCTCAACTTTCTGTATTCCCTAAAAATATTGAACGACTTCTAGATCGGTTGTTACATCAAAATGAATTGTACATTTACGTTTTATCGAATATTTTGTCTCCTTCGCAAGATAGAACTATGATACTTGGTATAAAAATTCGATTTAAAATTCCTCAACTTTCTGTATCCCCGAAAATATTGAACGACTTTTAGATCGCGTGTTACATCAAAATGAAGTGAACATTTACGTTTTATTGCATATTTTGTCTCCTGAGCGAGATAGAGCTATGAAACTTGGTATAAAAATTCGATTTTAAATTCCTCAACTTTCTGTATCCCCGAAAATATTGTACGACTTTTAGATCGGGTGTTACATCAAAATGAATTGTACATTTACGTTTTATCGCATATTTTGTCTCCTGAGCGAGATGGAGCTATGCGCCTTAATTTAAAAATTCCTTGGAAAATTCCTCAACTTTGTGTATCCCCGAAAATATTGTACGACTTTTAGATCGGGTGTTACATCAAAATGAATTGTACATGAACGTTTCATCGCATATTTTGTCTAATGAGCGAGATGGAGCTATGAGCCTTAGTACAAAAATTCCTTGGAAAATTCCTCAACTTTCTCTATCCCCGAAAATATTGTACGACTTTTAGATCGGTTGTTACATCAAAATGAATTGTACATTTACGTTTTATCGAATATTTTGTCTCCTGAGCGAGATAGAGCTATAAAACTTGGTACATAAATTCCTTGTGAAATTCCTCAACTTTCTGTATTCCCGAAAATATTGTACGACTTTACGATCGGATGCAACATCAAAATGAAGTGAACATTTACGTTTTATCGCATATTTTGTCTCCTTAGCGAGATAGAGTTATGAAACTTGGTATAAAAATTCGATTTTAAATTCCTCAACTTTCTGTATCCCCAAAAATACTGTACGACTTTTAGATCGGGTGTTACATCAAAATGAATTGTACATTTACGTTTTATCGCATATTTTGTCTCCTGAGCGAGATGGAGCTATGCGCCTTAATTTAAAAATTCCTTGGAAAATTCCTCAACTTTCTGTATCCCGGAAAATATTGTACGACTTTTAGATCGGTTGTTACATCAAAATGAATTGTACATTTACGTTGTATCGAATATTTTGTCTCTTGAGCGAGATAGAGCTATAAAACTTGGTACATAAATTCCTTGTGAAATTCCTCAACTTTCTGTATTCCCGAAAATATTGTACGACTTTACGATCGGATGCAACATCAAAATGAAGTGAACATTTACGTTTTATCGCATATTTTGTCTCCTTAGCGAGATAGAACTATGATACTTGGTATAAAAATTCGATTTAAAATTCCTCAACTTTCTGTATCCCTAAAAATATTGAACGACTTCTAGATCGGTTGTTACATCAAAATGAATTGTACATTTACGTTTTATCGAATATTTTGTCTCCTTCGCAAGATAGAACTATGATACTTGGTATAAAAATTCGATTTAAAATTCCTCAACTTTCTGTATCCCCGAAAATATTGAACGACTTTTAGATCGGGTGTTACATCAAAATGAAGTGAACATTAACGTTTTATCGAATATTTTGTCCCCTTCGCGAGATAGAGCTATGAAACTTGGTATTTAAATTCCTTGGAAAATTCCTCAACTTTCTGTATCCCCGAAAATATTGTATGACTTTTAGATCGAGTGTTACATCAAAATGAAGTGAACATTTACGTTTTATTGCATATTTTGTCTCCTGAGCGAGATAGAGCTATGAAACTTGGTTTAAAAATTCGATTTTAAATTCCTCAACTTTCTGTATCCCCGACAATATTGTACGACTTTTAGATCGGGTGTTACATCAAAATGAATTGTACATTTACGTTTTATCGCATATTTTGTCTCCTGAGCGAGATGGAGCTATGCGCCTTAATTTAAAAATTCCTTGGAAAATTCCTCAACTTTGTGTATCCCCGAAAATATTGTACGACTTTTAGATCGGGTGTTACATCAAAATGAATTGTACATGAACGTTTCATCGCATATTTTGTCTAATGAGCGAGATGGAGCTATGAGCCTTGGTACAAAAATTCCTTGGAAAATTCCTCAACTTTCTCTATCCCCGAAAATATTGTACGACTTTTAGATCGGTTGTTACATCAAAATGAATTGTACATTTACGTTTTATCGAATATTTTGTCTCCTGAGCGAGATAGAGCTATAAAACTTGGTACATAAATTCCTTGTGAAATTCCTCAACTTTCTGTATTCCCGAAAATATTGTACGACTTTACGATCGGATGCAACATCAAAATGAAGTGAACATTTACGTTTTATCGCATATTTTGTCTCCTTAGCGAGATAGAGTTATGAAACTTGGTATAAAAATTCGATTTTAAATTCCTCAACTTTCTGTATCCCCAAAAATACTGTACGACTTTTAGATCGGGTGTTACATCAAAATGAATTGTACATTTACGTTTTATCGCATATTTTGTCTCCTGAGCGAGATGGAGCTATGCGCCTTAATTTAAAAATTCCTTGGAAAATTCCTCAACTTTGTGTATCCCCGAAAATATTGTACGACTTTTAGATCGGGTGTTACATCAAAATGAATTGTACATTAACGTTTCATCGCATATTTTGTCTAATGAGCGAGATGGAGCTATGAGCCTTAATACAAAAATTCCTTGGAAAATTCCTCAACTTTCTGTATCCCCGAAAATATTGTACGACTTTTAGATCGGTTGTTACATCAAAATGAATTGTACATTTACGTTGTATCGAATATTTTGTCTCTTGAGCGAGATAGAGCTATAAAACTTGGTACATAAATTCCTTGTGAAATTCCTCAACTTTCTGTATTCCCGAAAATATTGTACGACTTTACGATCGGATGCAACATCAAAATGAAGTGAACATTTACGTTTTATCGCATATTTTGTCTCCTTAGCGAGATAGAACTATGATACTTGGTATAAAAATTCGATTTAAAATTCCTCAACTTTCTGTATCCCTAAAAATATTGAACGACTTCTAGATCGGTTGTTACATCAAAATGAATTGTACATTTACGTTTTATCGAATATTTTGTCTCCTTCGCAAGATAGAACTATGATACTTGGTATAAAAATTCGATTTAAAATTCCTCAACTTTCTGTATCCCCGAAAATATTGAACGACTTTTAGATCGGGTGTTACATCAAAATGAAGTGAACATTAACGTTTTATCGCATATTTTGTCCCCTTCGCGAGATAGAGCTTTGAAACTTGGTATTTAAATTCCTTGGAAAATTCCTCAACTTTCTGTATCCCCGAAAATATTGTATGACTTTTAGATCGAGTGTTACATCAAAATGAAGTGAACATTTACGTTTTATTGCATATTTTGTCTCCTGAGCGAGATAGAGCTATGAAACTTGGTATAAAAATTCGATTTTAAATTCCTCAACTTTCTGTATCCCCGAAAATATTGAACGACTTTTAGATCGGGTGTTACATCAAAATGAATTGTACATTTACGTTTTATCGCATATTTTGTCTCCTGAGCGAGATGGAGCTATGCGCCTTAATTTAAAAATTCCTTGGAAAATTCCTCAACTTTGTGTGACCCCGAAAATATTGTACGACTTTTAGATCGGGTGTTACATCAAAATGAATTGTACATGAACGTTTCATCGCATATTTTGTCTAATGAGCGAGATGGAGCTATGAGCCTTAGTACAAAAATTCCTTGGAAAATTCCTCAACTTTCTCTATCCCCGAAAATATTGTACGACTTTTAGATCGGTTGTTACATCAAAATGAATTGTACATTTACGTTTTATCGAAAATTTTGTCTCCTGAGCGAGATAGAGCTATAAAACTTGGTACATAAATTCCTTGTGAAATTCCTCAACTTTCTGTATTCCCGAAAATATTGTACGACTTTACGATCGGATGCAACATCAAAATGAAGTGAACATTTACGTTTTATCGCATATTTTGTCTCCTTAGCGAGATAGAGTTATGAAACTTGGTATAAAAATTCGATTTTAAATTCCTCAACTTTCTGTATCCCCAAAAATACTGTACGACTTTTAGATCGGGTGTTACATCAAAATGAATTGTACATTTACGTTTTATCGCATATTTTGTCTCCTGAGCGAGATGGAGCTATGCGCCTTAATTTAAAAATTCCTTGGAAAATTCCTCAACTTTGTGTATCCCCGAAAATATTGTACGACTTTTAGATCGGGTGTTACATCAAAATGAATTGTACATTAACGTTTCATCGCATATTTTGTCTAATGAGCGAGATGGAGCTATGAGCCTTAGTACAAAAATTCCTTGGAAAATTCCTCAACTTTCTGTATCCCCGAAAATATTGTACGACTTTTAGATCGGTTGTTACATCAAAATGAATTGTACATTTACGTTGTATCGAATATTTTGTCTCTTGAGCGAGATAGAGCTATAAAACTTGGTACATAAATTCCTTGTGAAATTCCTCAACTTTCTGTATTCCCGAAAATATTGTACGACTTTACGATCGGATGCAACATCAAAATGAAGTGAACATTTACGTTTTATCGCATATTTTGTCTCCTTAGCGAGATAGAGTTATGAAACTTGGTATAAAAATTCGATTTTAAATTCCTCAACTTTCTGTATCCCCGAAAATATTGTACGACTTTTAGATCGGGTGTTACATCAAAATGAATTGTACATTTACGTTTTATCGCATATTTTGTCTCCTGAGCGAGATGGAGCTATGCGCCTTAATTTAAAAATTCCTTGGAAAATTCCTCAACTTTGTGTATCCCCGAAAATATTGTACGACTTTTAGATCGGGTGTTACATCAAAATGAATTGTACATGAACGTTTCATCGCATATTTTGTCTAATGAGCGAGATGGAGCTATGAGCCTTAGTACAATAATTCCTTGGAAAATTCCTCAACTTTCTGTATCCCCGAAAATATTGTACGACTTTTAGATCGGTTGTTACATCAAAATGAATTGTACATTTACGTTTTATCGAATATTTTGTCTCCTGAGCGAGATAGAGCTATAAAACTTGGTACATAAATTCCTTGTGAAATTCCTCAACTTTCTGTATCCCCGAAAATATTGTACGACTTTTAGATCGGTTGTTACATCAAAATGAAGTGAACATTTACGTTGTATCGAATATTTTGTCTCTTGAGCGAGATAGAGCTATAAAACTTGGTACATAAATTCCTTGTGAAATTCCTCAACTTTCTGTATTCCCTAAAAATATTGAACGACTTCTAGATCGGTTGTTACATCAAAATGAATTGTACATTTACGTTTTATCGAATATTTTGTCTCCTTCGCAAGATAGAACTATGATACTTGGTATAAAAATTCGATTTAAAATTCCTCAACTTTCTGTATCCCCGAAAATATTGAACGACTTTTAGATCGCGTGTTACATCAAAATGAAGTGAACATTTACGTTTTATTGCATATTTTGTCTCCTGAGCGAGATAGAGCTATGAAACTTGGTATAAAAATTCGATTTTAAATTCCTCAACTTTCTGTATCCCCGAAAATATTGTACGACTTTTAGATCGGGTGTTACATCAAAATGAATTGTACATTTACGTTTTATCGCATATTTTGTCTCCTGAGCGAGATGGAGCTATGCGCCTTAATTTAAAAATTCCTTGGAAAATTCCTCAACTTTGTGTATCCCCGAAAATATTGTACGACTTTTAGATCGGGTGTTACATCAAAATGAATTGTACATGAACGTTTCATCGCATATTTTGTCTAATGAGCGAGATGGAGCTATGAGCCTTAGTACAAAAATTCCTTGGAAAATTCCTCAACTTTCTCTATCCCCGAAAATATTGTACGACTTTTAGATCGGTTGTTACATCAAAATGAATTGTACATTTACGTTTTATCGAATATTTTGTCTCCTGAGCGAGATAGAGCTATAAAACTTGGTACATAAATTCCTTGTGAAATTCCTCAACTTTCTGTATTCCCGAAAATATTGTACGACTTTACGATCGGATGCAACATCAAAATGAAGTGAACATTTACGTTTTATCGCATATTTTGTCTCCTTAGCGAGATAGAGTTATGAAACTTGGTATAAAAATTCGATTTTAAATTCCTCAACTTTCTGTATCCCCAAAAATACTGTACGACTTTTAGATCGGGTGTTACATCAAAATGAATTGTACATTTACGTTTTATCGCATATTTTGTCTCCTGAGCGAGATGGAGCTATGCGCCTTAATTTAAAAATTCCTTGGAAAATTCCTCAACTTTCTGTATCCCCGAAAATATTGTACGACTTTTAGATCGGTTGTTACATCAAAATGAATTGTACATTTACGTTGTATCGAATATTTTGTCTCTTGAGCGAGATAGAGCTATAAAACTTGGTACATAAATTCCTTGTGAAATTCCTCAACTTTCTGTATTCCCTAAAAATATTGAACGACTTCTAGATCGGTTGTTACATCAAAATGAATTGTACATTTACGTTTTATCGAATATTTTGTCTCCTTCGCAAGATAGAACTATGATACTTGGTATAAAAATTCGATTTAAAATTCCTCAACTTTCTGTATCCCCGAAAATATTGAACGACTTTTAGATCGCGTGTTACATCAAAATGAAGTGAACATTTACGTTTTATTGCATATTTTGTCTCCTGAGCGAGATAGAGCTATGAAACTTGGTATAAAAATTCGATTTTAAATTCCTCAACTTTCTGTATCCCCGAAAATATTGTACGACTTTTAGATCGGGTGTTACATCAAAATGAATTGTACATTTACGTTTTATCGCATATTTTGTCTCCTGAGCGAGATGGAGCTATGCGCCTTAATTTAAAAATTCCTTGGAAAATTCCTCAACTTTGTGTATCCCCGAAAATATTGTACGACTTTTAGATCGGGTGTTACATCAAAATGAATTGTACATGAACGTTTCATCGCATATTTTGTCTAATGAGCGAGATGGAGCTATGAGCCTTAGTACAAAAATTCCTTGGAAAATTCCTCAACTTTCTCTATCCCCGAAAATATTGTACGACTTTTAGATCGGTTGTTACATCAAAATGAATTGTACATTTACGTTTTATCGAATATTTTGTCTCCTGAGCGAGATAGAGCTATAAAACTTGGTACATAAATTCCTTGTGAAATTCCTCAACTTTCTGTATTCCCGAAAATATTGTACGACTTTACGATCGGATGCAACATCAAAATGAAGTGAACATTTACGTTTTATCGCATATTTTGTCTCCTTAGCGAGATAGAGTTATGAAACTTGGTATAAAAATTCGATTTTAAATTCCTCAACTTTCTGTATCCCCAAAAATACTGTACGACTTTTAGATCGGGTGTTACATCAAAATGAATTGTACATTTACGTTTTATCGCATATTTTGTCTCCTGAGCGAGATGGAGCTATGCGCCTTAATTTAAAAATTCCTTGGAAAATTCCTCAACTTTCTGTATCCCGGAAAATATTGTACGACTTTTAGATCGGTTGTTACATCAAAATGAATTGTACATTTACGTTGTATCGAATATTTTGTCTCTTGAGCGAGATAGAGCTATAAAACTTGGTACATAAATTCCTTGTGAAATTCCTCAACTTTCTGTATTCCCGAAAATATTGTACGACTTTACGATCGGATGCAACATCAAAATGAAGTGAACATTTACGTTTTATCGCATATTTTGTCTCCTTAGCGAGATAGAACTATGATACTTGGTATAAAAATTCGATTTAAAATTCCTCAACTTTCTGTATCCCTAAAAATATTGAACGACTTCTAGATCGGTTGTTACATCAAAATGAATTGTACATTTACGTTTTATCGAATATTTTGTCTCCTTCGCAAGATAGAACTATGATACTTGGTATAAAAATTCGATTTAAAATTCCTCAACTTTCTGTATCCCCGAAAATATTGAACGACTTTTAGATCGGGTGTTACATCAAAATGAAGTGAACATTAACGTTTTATCGAATATTTTGTCCCCTTCGCGAGATAGAGCTATGAAACTTGGTATTTAAATTCCTTGGAAAATTCCTCAACTTTCTGTATCCCCGAAAATATTGTATGACTTTTAGATCGAGTGTTACATCAAAATGAAGTGAACATTTACGTTTTATTGCATATTTTGTCTCCTGAGCGAGATAGAGCTATGAAACTTGGTTTAAAAATTCGATTTTAAATTCCTCAACTTTCTGTATCCCCGACAATATTGTACGACTTTTAGATCGGGTGTTACATCAAAATGAATTGTACATTTACGTTTTATCGCATATTTTGTCTCCTGAGCGAGATGGAGCTATGCGCCTTAATTTAAAAATTCCTTGGAAAATTCCTCAACTTTGTGTATCCCCGAAAATATTGTACGACTTTTAGATCGGGTGTTACATCAAAATGAATTGTACATGAACGTTTCATCGCATATTTTGTCTAATGAGCGAGATGGAGCTATGAGCCTTGGTACAAAAATTCCTTGGAAAATTCCTCAACTTTCTCTATCCCCGAAAATATTGTACGACTTTTAGATCGGTTGTTACATCAAAATGAATTGTACATTTACGTTTTATCGAATATTTTGTCTCCTGAGCGAGATAGAGCTATAAAACTTGGTACATAAATTCCTTGTGAAATTCCTCAACTTTCTGTATTCCCGAAAATATTGTACGACTTTACGATCGGATGCAACATCAAAATGAAGTGAACATTTACGTTTTATCGCATATTTTGTCTCCTTAGCGAGATAGAGTTATGAAACTTGGTATAAAAATTCGATTTTAAATTCCTCAACTTTCTGTATCCCCAAAAATACTGTACGACTTTTAGATCGGGTGTTACATCAAAATGAATTGTACATTTACGTTTTATCGCATATTTTGTCTCCTGAGCGAGATGGAGCTATGCGCCTTAATTTAAAAATTCCTTGGAAAATTCCTCAACTTTGTGTATCCCCGAAAATATTGTACGACTTTTAGATCGGGTGTTACATCAAAATGAATTGTACATTAACGTTTCATCGCATATTTTGTCTAATGAGCGAGATGGAGCTATGAGCCTTAATACAAAAATTCCTTGGAAAATTCCTCAACTTTCTGTATCCCCGAAAATATTGTACGACTTTTAGATCGGTTGTTACATCAAAATGAATTGTACATTTACGTTGTATCGAATATTTTGTCTCTTGAGCGAGATAGAGCTATAAAACTTGGTACATAAATTCCTTGTGAAATTCCTCAACTTTCTGTATTCCCGAAAATATTGTACGACTTTACGATCGGATGCAACATCAAAATGAAGTGAACATTTACGTTTTATCGCATATTTTGTCTCCTTAGCGAGATAGAACTATGATACTTGGTATAAAAATTCGATTTAAAATTCCTCAACTTTCTGTATCCCTAAAAATATTGAACGACTTCTAGATCGGTTGTTACATCAAAATGAATTGTACATTTACGTTTTATCGAATATTTTGTCTCCTTCGCAAGATAGAACTATGATACTTGGTATAAAAATTCGATTTAAAATTCCTCAACTTTCTGTATCCCCGAAAATATTGAACGACTTTTAGATCGGGTGTTACATCAAAATGAAGTGAACATTAACGTTTTATCGCATATTTTGTCCCCTTCGCGAGATAGAGCTTTGAAACTTGGTATTTAAATTCCTTGGAAAATTCCTCAACTTTCTGTATCCCCGAAAATATTGTATGACTTTTAGATCGAGTGTTACATCAAAATGAAGTGAACATTTACGTTTTATTGCATATTTTGTCTCCTGAGCGAGATAGAGCTATGAAACTTGGTATAAAAATTCGATTTTAAATTCCTCAACTTTCTGTATCCCCGAAAATATTGAACGACTTTTAGATCGGGTGTTACATCAAAATGAATTGTACATTTACGTTTTATCGCATATTTTGTCTCCTGAGCGAGATGGAGCTATGCGCCTTAATTTAAAAATTCCTTGGAAAATTCCTCAACTTTGTGTGACCCCGAAAATATTGTACGACTTTTAGATCGGGTGTTACATCAAAATGAATTGTACATGAACGTTTCATCGCATATTTTGTCTAATGAGCGAGATGGAGCTATGAGCCTTAGTACAAAAATTCCTTGGAAAATTCCTCAACTTTCTCTATCCCCGAAAATATTGTACGACTTTTAGATCGGTTGTTACATCAAAATGAATTGTACATTTACGTTTTATCGAAAATTTTGTCTCCTGAGCGAGATAGAGCTATAAAACTTGGTACATAAATTCCTTGTGAAATTCCTCAACTTTCTGTATTCCCGAAAATATTGTACGACTTTACGATCGGATGCAACATCAAAATGAAGTGAACATTTACGTTTTATCGCATATTTTGTCTCCTTAGCGAGATAGAGTTATGAAACTTGGTATAAAAATTCGATTTTAAATTCCTCAACTTTCTGTATCCCCAAAAATACTGTACGACTTTTAGATCGGGTGTTACATCAAAATGAATTGTACATTTACGTTTCATCGCATATTTTGTCTCCTGAGCGAGATGGAGCTATGCGCCTTAATTTAAAAATTCCTTGGAAAATTCCTCAACTTTGTGTATCCCCGAAAATATTGTACGACTTTTAGATCGGGTGTTACATCAAAATGAATTGTACATTAACGTTTCATCGCATATTTTGTCTAATGAGCGAGATGGAGCTATGAGCCTTAGTACAAAAATTCCTTGGAAAATTCCTCAACTTTCTGTATCCCCGAAAATATTGTACGACTTTTAGATCGGTTGTTACATCAAAATGAATTGTACATTTACGTTGTATCGAATATTTTGTCTCTTGAGCGAGATAGAGCTATAAAACTTGGTACATAAATTCCTTGTGAAATTCCTCAACTTTCTGTATTCCCGAAAATATTGTACGACTTTACGATCGGATGCAACATCAAAATGAAGTGAACATTTACGTTTTATCGCATATTTTGTCTCCTTAGCGAGATAGAGTTATGAAACTTGGTATAAAAATTCGATTTTAAATTCCTCAACTTTCTGTATCCCCGAAAATATTGTACGACTTTTAGATCGGGTGTTACATCAAAATGAATTGTACATTTACGTTTTATCGCATATTTTGTCTCCTGAGCGAGATGGAGCTATGCGCCTTAATTTAAAAATTCCTTGGAAAATTCCTCAACTTTGTGTATCCCCGAAAATATTGTTCGACTTTTAGATCGGGTGTTACATAAAAATGAATTGTACATTTACGTTTTATCGCATATTTTGTCTCCTGAGCGAGATGGAGCTATGCGCCTTAATTTAAAAATTCCTTGGAAAATTCCTCAACTTTCTGTATCCCCGAAAATATTGTACGACTTTTAGATCGGTTGTTACATCAAAATGAATTGTACATTTACGTTTTATCGAATATTTTGTCTCCTGAGCGAGATAGAGCTATAAAACTTGGTACATAAATTCCTTGTGAAATTCCTCAACTTTCTGTATTCCCGAAAATATTGTACGACTTTACGATCGGATGCAACATCAAAATGAAGTGAACATTTACGTTTTATCGCATATTTTGTCTCCTTAGCGAGATAGAGTTATGAAACTTGGTATAAAAATTCGATTTTAAATTCCTCAACTTTCTGTATCCCCGAAAATATTGTACGACTTTTAGATCGGGTGTTACATCAAAATGAATTGTACATTTACGTTTTATCGCATATTTTGTCTCCTGAGCGAGATGGAGCTATGCGCCTTAATTAAAAAATTCCTTGGAAAATTCCTCAACTTTCTGTATCCCCGAAAATATTGTACGACTTTTAGATCGGTTGTTACATCAAAATGAATTGTACATTTACGTTTTATCGAATATTTTGTCTAATGAGCGAGATGGAGCTATGAGCCTTAGTACAAAAATTCCTTGGAAAATTCCTCAACTTTCTGTATCCCCGAAAATATTGTACGACTTTTAGATCGGTTGTTACATCAAAATGCATTGTACATTTACGTTGTATCGAATATTTTGTCTCTTGAGCGAGATAGAGCTATAAAACTTGGTACATAAATTCCTTGTGAAATTCCTCAACTTTCTGTATTCCCGAAAATATTGTACGACTTTACGATCGGATGCAACATCAAAATGAAGTGAACATTTACGTTTTATCGCATATTTTGTCTCCTTAGCGAGATAGAGTTATGAAACTTGGTATAAAAATTCGATTTTAAATTCCTCAACTTTCTGTATCCCCGAAAATATTGTTCGACTTTTAGATCGGGTGTTACATAAAAATGAATTGTACATTTACGTTTTATCGCATATTTTGTCTCCTGAGCGAGATGGAGCTATGCGCCTTAATTTAAAAATTCCTTGGAAAATTCCTCAACTTTGTGTATCCCCGAAAATATTGTACGACTTTTAGATCGGGTGTTACATCAAAATGAAGTGAACATTTACGTTTTATTGCATATTTTGTCTCCTGAGCGAGATAGAGCTATGAAACTTGGTATAAAAATTCGATTTTAAATTCCTCAACTTTCTGTATCCCCGACAATATTGTACGACTTTTAGATCGGATGCAACATCAAAATGAAGTGAACATTTACGTTTTATCGCATATTTTGTCTCCTTAGCGAGATAGAGTTATGAAACTTGGTATAAAAATTCGATTTTAAATTCCTCAACTTTCTGTATCCCCGAAAATATTGTACGACTTTTAGATCGGGTGTTACATCAAAATGAATTGTACATTTACGTTTTATCGCATATTTTGTCTCCTGAGCGAGATGGAGCTATGCGCCTTAATTTAAAAATTCCTTGGAAAATTCCTCAACTTTGTGTATCCCCGAAAATATTGTACGACTTTTAGATCGGGTGTTACATCAAAATGAATTGTACATGAACGTTTCATCGCATATTTTGTCTAATGAGCGAGATGGAGCTATGAGCCTTAGTACAATAATTCCTTGGAAAATTCCTCAACTTTCTGTATCCCCGAAAATATTGTACGACTTTTAGATCGGTTGTTACATCAAAATGAATTGTACATTTACGTTTTATCGAATATTTTGTCTCCTGAGCGAGATAGAGCTATAAAACTTGGTACATAAATTCCTTGTGAAATTCCTCAACTTTCTGTATTCCCGAAAATATTGTACGACTTTACGATCGGATGCAACATCAAAATGAAGTGAACATTTACGTTTCATCGCATATTTTGTCTCCTTAGCGAGATAGAGTTATGAAACTTGGTATAAAAATTCGATTTTAAATTCCTCAACTTTCTGTATCCCCAAAAATACTGTACGACTTTTAGATCGGGTGTTACATCAAAATGAATTGTACATTTACGTTTTATCGCATATTTTGTCTCCTGAGCGAGATGGAGCTATGCGCCTTAATTTAAAAATTCCTTGGAAAATTCCTCAACTTTCTGTATCCCCGAAAATATTGTACGACTTTTAGATCGGTTGTTACATCAAAATGAATTGTACATTTACGTTTTATCGAATATTTTGTCTAATGAGCGAGATGGAGCTATGAGCCTTAGTACAAAAATTCCTTGGAAAATTCCTCAACTTTCTGTATCCCCGAAAATATTGTACGACTTTTAGATCGGTTGTTACATCAAAATGCATTGTACATTTACGTTGTATCGAATATTTTGTCTCTTGAGCGAGATAGAGCTATAAAACTTGGTACATAAATTCCTTGTGAAATTCCTCAACTTTCTGTATTCCCGAAAATATTGTACGACTTTTAGATCGGATGCAACATCAAAATGAAGTGAACATTTACGTTTTATCGCATATTTTGTCTCCTTAGCGAGATAGAGTTATGAAACTTGGTATAAAAATTCGATTTTAAATTCCTCAACTTTCTGTATCCCCGAAAATATTGTTCGACTTTTAGATCGGGTGTTACATCAAAATGAATTGTACATTTACGTTTTATCACATATTTTGTCTCCTGAGCGAGATGGAGCTATGCGCCTTAATTTAAAAATTCCTTGGAAAATTCCTCAACTTTGTGTATCCCCGAAAATATTGTACGACTTTTAGATCGGGTGTTACATCAAAATGAAGTGAACATTAACGTTTTATCGAATATTTTGTCCCCTTCGCGAGATAGAGCTATGAAACTTGGTATTTAAATTCCTTGGAAAATTCCTCAACTTTCTGTATCCCCGAAAATATTGTATGACTTTTAGATCGAGTGTTACATCAAAATGAAGTGAACATTTACGTTTTATTGCATATTTTGTCTCCTGAGCGAGATAGAGCTATGAAACTTGGTATAAAAATTCGATTTTAAATTCCTCAACTTTCTGTATCCCCGACAATATTGTACGACTTTTAGATCGGGTGTTACATCAAAATGAATTGTACATTTACGTTTTATCGCATATTTTGTCTCCTGAGCGAGATGGAGCTATGCGCCTTAATTTAAAAATTCCTTGGAAAATTCCTCAACTTTGTGTATCCCCGAAAATATTGTACGACTTTTAGATCGGGTGTTACATCAAAATGAATTGTACATGAACGTTTCATCGCATATTTTGTCTAATGAGCGAGATGGAGCTATGAGCCTTGGTACAAAAATTCCTTGGAAAATTCCTCAACTTTCTCTATCCCCGAAAATATTGTACGACTTTTAGATCGGTTGTTACATCAAAATGAATTGTACATTTACGTTTTATCGAATATTTTGTCTCCTGAGCGAGATAGAGCTATAAAACTTGGTACATAAATTCCTTGTGAAATTCCTCAACTTTCTGTATTCCCGAAAATATTGTACGACTTTACGATCGGATGCAACATCAAAATGAAGTGAACATTTACGTTTTATCGCATATTTTGTCTCCTTAGCGAGATAGAGTTATGAAACTTGGTATAAAAATTCGATTTTAAATTCCTCAACTTTCTGTATCCCCAAAAATACTGTACGACTTTTAGATCGGGTGTTACATCAAAATGAATTGTACATTTACGTTTTATCGCATATTTTGTCTCCTGAGCGAGATGGAGCTATGCGCCTTAATTTAAAAATTCCTTGGAAAATTCCTCAACTTTGTGTATCCCCGAAAATATTGTACGACTTTTAGATCGGGTGTTACATCAAAATGAATTGTACATTAACGTTTCATCGCATATTTTGTCTAATGAGCGAGATGGAGCTATGAGCCTTAGTACAAAAATTCCTTGGAAAATTCCTCAACTTTCTGTATCCCCGAAAATATTGTACGACTTTTAGATCGGTTGTTACATCAAAATGAATTGTACATTTACGTTGTATCGAATATTTTGTCTCTTGAGCGAGATAGAGCTATAAAACTTGGTACATAAATTCCTTGTGAAATTCCTCAACTTTCTGTATTCCCGAAAATATTGTACGACTTTACGATCGGATGCAACATCAAAATGAAGTGAACATTTACGTTTTATCGCATATTTTGTCTCCTTAGCGAGATAGAACTATGATACTTGGTATAAAAATTCGATTTAAAATTCCTCAACTTTCTGTATCCCTGAAAATATTGAACGACTTCTAGATCGGTTGTTACATCAAAATGAATTGTACATTTACGTTTTATCGAATATTTTGTCTCCTTCGCAAGATAGAACTATGATACTTGGTATAAAAATTCGATTTAAAATTCCTCAACTTTCTGTATCCCCGAAAATATTGAACGACTTTTAGATCGGGTGTTACATCAAAATGAAGTGAACATTAACGTTTTATCGCATATTTTGTCCCCTTCGCGAGATAGAGCTATGAAACTTGGTATTTAAATTCCTTGGAAAATTCCTCAACTTTCTGTATCCCCGAAAATATTGTATGACTTTTAGATCGAGTGTTACATCAAAATGAAGTGAACATTTACGTTTTATTGCATATTTTGTCTCCTGAGCGAGATAGAGCTATGAAACTTGGTATAAAAATTCGATTTTAAATTCCTCAACTTTCTGTATCCCCGAAAATATTGAACGACTTTTAGATCGGGTGTTACATCAAAATGAAGTGAACATTAACGTTTTATCGCATATTTTGTCCCCTTCGCGAGATAGAGCTATGAAACTTGGTATAAAAATTCGATTTTAAATTCCTCAACTTTCTGTATCCCCGAAAATATTGAACGACTTTTAGATCGGGTGTTACATCAAAATGAAGTGAACATTAACGTTTTATCGCATATTTTGTCCCCTTCGCGAGATAGAGCTATGAAACTTGGTATAAAAATTCGATTTTAAATTCCTCAACTTTCTGTATCCCCGAAAATATTGAACGACTTTTAGATCGGGTGTTACATCAAAATGAATTGTACATTTACGTTTTATCGAATATTTTGTCTAATGAGCGAGATGGAGCTATGAGCCTTAGTACAAAAATTCCTTGGAAAATTCCTCAACTTTCTGTATCCCCGAAAATATTGTACGACTTTTAGATCGGTTGTTACATCAAAATGCATTGTACATTTACGTTGTATCGAATATTTTGTCTCTTGAGCGAGATAGAGCTATAAAACTTGGTACATAAATTCCTTGTGAAATTCCTCAACTTTCTGTATTCCCGAAAATATTGTACGACTTTTAGATCGGATGCAACATCAAAATGAAGTGAACATTTACGTATATATTATCATATTTTGTCTCCTGAGCGAGATGGAGCTATGCGCCTTAATTTAAAAATTCCTTGGAAAATTCCTCAACTTTGTGTGACCCCGAAAATATTGTACGACTTTTAGATCGGGTGTTACATCAAAATGAATTGTACATGAACGTTTCATCGCATATTTTGTCTAATGAGCGAGATGGAGCTATGAGCCTTAGTACAAAAATTCCTTGGAAAATTCCTCAACTTTCTCTATCCCCGAAAATATTGTACGACTTTTAGATCGGTTGTTACATCAAAATGAATTGTACATTTACGTTTTATCGAATATTTTGTCTCTTGAGCGAGATAGAGCTATAAAACTTGGTACATAAATTCCTTGTGAAATTCCTCAACTTTCTGTATTCCCGAAAATATTGTACGACTTTACGATCGGATGCAACATCAAAATGAAGTGAACATTTACGTTTTATCGCATATTTTGTCTCCTTAGCGAGATAGAACTATGATACTTGGTATAAAAATTCGATTTAAAATTCCTCAACTTTCTGTATCCCTGAAAATATTGAACGACTTCTAGATCGGTTGTTACATCAAAATGAATTGTACATTTACGTTTTATCGAATATTTTGTCTCCTTCGCAAGATAGAACTATGATACTTGGTATAAAAATTCGATTTAAAATTCCTCAACTTTCTGTATCCCCGAAAATATTGAACGACTTTTAGATCGGGTGTTACATCAAAATGAAGTGAACATTAACGTTTTATCGCATATTTTGTCCCCTTCGCGAGATAGAGCTATGAAACTTGGTATTTAAATTCCTTGGAAAATTCCTCAACTTTCTGTATCCCCGAAAATATTGTATGACTTTTAGATCGAGTGTTACATCAAAATGAAGTGAACATTTACGTTTTATTGCATATTTTGTCTCCTGAGCGAGATAGAGCTATGAAACTTGGTATAAAAATTCGATTTTAAATTCCTCAACTTTCTGTATCCCCGAAAATATTGAACGACTTTTAGATCGGGTGTTACATCAAAATGAAGTGAACATTAACGTTTTATCGCATATTTTGTCCCCTTCGCGAGATAGAGCTATGAAACTTGGTATAAAAATTCGATTTTAAATTCCTCAACTTTCTGTATCCCCGAAAATATTGAACGACTTTTAGATCGGGTGTTACATCAAAATGAAGTGAACATTAACGTTTTATCGCATATTTTGTCCCCTTCGCGAGATAGAGCTATGAAACTTGGTATAAAAATTCGATTTTAAATTCCTCAACTTTCTGTATCCCCGAAAATATTGAACGACTTTTAGATCGGGTGTTACATCAAAATGAATTGTACATTTACGTTTTATCGAATATTTTGTCTAATGAGCGAGATGGAGCTATGAGCCTTAGTACAAAAATTCCTTGGAAAATTCCTCAACTTTCTGTATCCCCGAAAATATTGTACGACTTTTAGATCGGTTGTTACATCAAAATGCATTGTACATTTACGTTGTATCGAATATTTTGTCTCTTGAGCGAGATAGAGCTATAAAACTTGGTACATAAATTCCTTGTGAAATTCCTCAACTTTCTGTATTCCCGAAAATATTGTACGACTTTTAGATCGGATGCAACATCAAAATGAAGTGAACATTTACGTATATATTATCATATTTTGTCTCCTGAGCGAGATGGAGCTATGCGCCTTAATTTAAAAATTCCTTGGAAAATTCCTCAACTTTGTGTGACCCCGAAAATATTGTACGACTTTTAGATCGGGTGTTACATCAAAATGAATTGTACATGAACGTTTCATCGCATATTTTGTCTAATGAGCGAGATGGAGCTATGAGCCTTAGTACAAAAATTCCTTGGAAAATTCCTCAACTTTCTCTATCCCCGAAAATATTGTACGACTTTTAGATCGGTTGTTACATCAAAATGAATTGTACATTTACGTTTTATCGAATATTTTGTCTCTTGAGCGAGATAGAGCTATAAAACTTGGTACATAAATTCCTTGTGAAATTCCTCAACTTTCTGTATTCCCGAAAATATTGTACGACTTTACGATCGGATGCAACATCAAAATGAAGTGAACATTTACGTTTTATCGCATATTTTGTCTCCTTAGCGAGATAGAGTTATGAAACTTGGTATAAAAATTCGATTTTAAATTCCTCAACTTTCTGTATCCCCAAAAATACTGTACGACTTTTAGATCGGGTGTTACATCAAAATGAATTGTACATTTACGTTTTATCGCATATTTTGTCTCCTGAGCGAGATGGAGCTATGCGCCTTAATTTAAAAATTCCTTGGAAAATTCCTCAACTTTGTGTATCCCCGAAAATATTGTACGACTTTAAGATCGGGTGTTACATCAAAATGAATTGTACATTAACGTTTCATCGCATATTTTGTCTAATGAGCGAGATGGAGCTATGAGCCTTAGTACAAAAATTCCTTGGAAAATTCCTCAACTTTCTGTATCCCCGAAAATATTGTACGACTTTTAGATCGGTTGTTACATCAAAATGAATTGTACATTTACGTTGTATCGAATATTTTGTCTCTTGAGCGAGATAGAGCTATAAAACTTGGTACATAAATTCCTTGTGAAATTCCTCAACTTTCTGTATTCCCGAAAATATTGTACGACTTTACGATCGGATGCAACATCAAAATGAAGTGAACATTTACGTTTTATCGCATATTTTGTCTCCTTAGCGAGATAGAGTTATGAAACTTGGTATAAAAATTCGATTTTAAATTCCTCAACTTTCTGTATCCCCGAAAATATTGTACGACTTTTAGATCGGGTGTTACATCAAAATGAATTGTACATTTACGTTTTATCGCATATTTTGTCTCCTGAGCGAGATGGAGCTATGCGCCTTAATTTAAAAATTCCTTGGAAAATTCCTCAACTTTGTGTATCCCCGAAAATATTGTACGACTTTTAGATCGGGTGTTACATCAAAATGAATTGTACATGAACGTTTCATCGCATATTTTGTCTAATGAGCGAGATGGAGCTATGAGCCTTAGTACAATAATTCCTTGGAAAATTCCTCAACTTTCTGTATCCCCGAAAATATTGTACGACTTTTAGATCGGTTGTTACATCAAAATGAATTGTACATTTACGTTTTATCGAATATTTTGTCTCCTGAGCGAGATAGAGCTATAAAACTTGGTTCATAAATTCCTTGTGAAATTCCTCAACTTTCTGTATTCCCGAAAATATTGTACGACTTTACGATCGGATGCAACATCAAAATGAAGTGAACATTTACGTTTCATCGCATATTTTGTCTCCTTAGCGAGATAGAGTTATGAAACTTGGTATAAAAATTCGATTTTAAATTCCTCAACTTTCTGTATCCCCAAAAATACTGTACGACTTTTAGATCGGGTGTTACATCAAAATGAATTGTACATTTACGTTTTATCGCATATTTTGTCTCCTGAGCGAGATGGAGCTATGCGCCTTAATTTAAAAATTCCTTGGAAAATTCCTCAACTTTCTGTATCCCCGAAAATATTGTACGACTTTTAGATCGGTTGTTACATCAAAATGAATTGTACATTTACGTTTTATCGAATATTTTGTCTAATGAGCGAGATGGAGCTATGAGCCTTAGTACAAAAATTCCTTGGAAAATTCCTCAACTTTCTGTATCCCCGAAAATATTGTACGACTTTTAGATCGGTTGTTACATCAAAATGCATTGTACATTTACGTTGTATCGAATATTTTGTCTCTTGAGCGAGATAGAGCTATAAAACTTGGTACATAAATTCCTTGTGAAATTCCTCAACTTTCTGTATTCCCGAAAATATTGTACGACTTTACGATCGGATGCAACATCAAAATGAAGTGAACATTTACGTTTTATCGCATATTTTGTCTCCTTAGCGAGATAGAGTTATGAAACTTGGTATAAAAATTCGATTTTAAATTCCTCAACTTTCTGTATCCCCGAAAATATTGTTCGACTTTTAGATCGGGTGTTACATCAAAATGAATTGTACATTTACGTTTTATCGCATATTTTGTCTCCTGAGCGAGATGGAGCTATGCGCCTTAATTTAAAAATTCCTTGGAAAATTCCTCAACTTTGTGTATCCCCGAAAATATTGTACGACTTTTAGATCGGGTGTTACATCAAAATGAATTGTACATGAACGTTTCATCGCATATTTTGTCTAATGAGCGAGATGGAGCTATGAGCCTTAGTACAAAAATTCCTTGGAAAATTCCTCAACTTTCTGTATCCCCGAAAATATTGTACGACTTTTAGATCGGTTGTTACATCAAAATGAATTGTACATTTACGTTTTATCGAATATTTTGTCTCCTGAGCGAGATAGAGCTATAAAACTTGGTACATAAATTCCTTGTGAAATTCCTCAACTTTCTGTATTCCCGAAAATATTGTACGACTTTACGATCGGATGCAACATCAAAATGAAGTGAACATTTACGTTTTATCGCATATTTTGTCTCCTTAGCGAGATAGAGTTATAAAACTTGGTATAAAAATTCGATTTTAAATTCCTCAACTTTCTGTATCCCCAAAAATACTGTACGACTTTTAGATCGGGTGTTACATCAAAATGAATTGTACATTTACGTTTTATCGCATATTTTGTCTCCTAAGCGAGATGGAGCTATGCACCTTAATTTAAAAATTCCTTGGAAAATTCCTCAACTTTGTGTATCCCCGAAAATATTGTACGACTTTTAGATCGGGTGTTACATCAAAATGAATTGTACAATAACGTTTTATCGCATATTTCGTCTAATGAGCGAGATGGAGCTATGAGCCTTAGTACAAAAATTCCTTGGAAAATTCCTCAACTTTCTGTATCCCCGAAAATATTGTACGACTTTTAGATCGGTTGTTACATCAAAATGAATTGTACATTTACGTTTTATCGAATATTTTGTCTCCTGAGCGAGATAGAGCTATAAAACTTGGTACATAAATTCCTTGTGAAATTCCTCAACTTTCTGTATTCCCGAAAATATTGTACGACTTTACGATCGGATGCAACATCAAAATGAAGTGAACATTTACGTTTTATCGCATATTTTGTCTCCTTAGCGAGATAGAGTTATGAAACTTGGTATAAAAATTCGATTTTAAATTCCTCAACTTTCTGTATCCCCAAAAATACTGTACGACTTTTAGATCGGGTGTTACATCAAAATGAATTGTACATTTACGTTTTATCGCATATTTTGTCTCCTGAGCGAGATGGAGCTATGCGCCTTAATTTAAAAATTCCTTGGAAAATTCCTCAACTTTCTGTATCCCCGAAAATATTGTACGACTTTTAGATCGGTTGTTACATCAAAATGAATTGTACAATAACGTTTTATCGCATATTTCGTCTAATGAGCGAGATGGAGCTATGAGCCTTAGTTCAAAAATTCCTTGGAAAATTCCTCAACTTTCTGTATCCCCGAAAATATTGTACGACTTTTAGATCGGTTGTTACATCAAAATGAATTGTACATTTACGTTTTATCGAATATTTTGTCTCCTGAGCGAGATAGAGCTATAAAACTTGGTACATAAATTCCTTGTGAAATTCCTCAACTTTCTGTATTCCCGAAAATATTGTACGACTTTACGATCGGATGCAACATCAAAATGAAGTGAACATTTACGTTTTATCGCATATTTTGTCTCCTTAGCGAGATAGAGTTATGAAACTTGGTATAAAAATTCGATTTTAAATTCCTCAACTTTCTGTATCCCCAAAAATACTGTACGACTTTTAGATCGTGTGTTACATCAAAATGAATTGTACATTTACGTTTTATCGCATATTTTGTCTCCTGAGCGAGATGGAGCTATGCGCCTTAATTTAAAAATTCCTTGGAAAATTCCTCAACTTTCTGTATCCCCGAAAATATTGTACGACTTTTAGATCGGTTGTTACATCAAAATGAATTGTACAATAACGTTTTATCGCATATTTCGTCTAATGAGCGAGATGGAGCTATGAGCCTTAGTACAAAAATTCCTTGGAAAATTCCTCAACTTTCTGTATCCCCGAAAATATTGTACGACTTTTAGATCGGTTGTTACATCAAAATGAATTGTACATTTACGTTTTATCGAATATTTTGTCTCCTGAGCGAGATAGAGCTATAAAACTTGGTACATAAATTCCTTGTGAAATTCCTCAACTTTCTGTATTCCCGAAAATATTGTACGACTTCACGATCGGTTGTTCCATCAAACTGAAGTGAACATTTACGTTTTATCGCATATTTTGTCTCCTTAGCGAGATAGAGTTATGAAACTTGGTATAAAAATTCGATTTTAAATTCCTCAACTTTCTGTATCCCCAAAAATACTGTACGACTTTTAGATCGGGTGTTACATCAAAATGAATTGTACATTTACGTTTTATCGCATATTTTGTCTCCTGAGCGAGATGTAGCTATGCGCCTTAATTTAAAAATTCCTTGGAAAATTCCTCAACTTTGTGTATCCCCGAAAATATTGTACGACTTTTAGATCGGGTGTTACATCAAAATGAATTGTACATTAACGTTTCATCGCATATTTTGTCTAATGAGCGAGATGGAGCTATAAGCCTTAGTACAAAAATTCCTTGGAAAATTCCTCAACTTTCTGTATCCCCGAAAATATTGTACGACTTTTAGATCGGGTGTTACATCAAAATGAATTGTACATTTACGTTTCATCGCATATTTTGTCTCCTGAGCGAGATGGAGCTATAAGCCTTAGTACAAAAATTCCTTGGAAAATTCCTCAACTTTCTGTATCCCCGAAAATATTGTACGACTTTTAGATCGGGTGTTACATCAAAATGAATTGTACATTTACGTTTCATCGCATATTTTGTCTCCTGAGCGAGATAGAGCTATGAAACTTGGTATAAAAATTCGATTTTAAATTCCTCAACTTTCTGTATCCCCAAAAATACTGTACGACTTTTAAATCGGGTGTTACATCAAAATGAATTGTACATTTACGTTTTATCGCATATTTTGTCTCCTGAGCGAGATGTAGCTATGCGCCTTAATTTAAAAATTCCTTGGAAAATTCCTCAACTTTGTGTATCCCCGAAAATATTGTACGACTTTTAGATCGGGTGTTACATCAAAATGAATTGTACATTAACGTTTCATCGCATATTTTGTCTAATGAGCGAGATGGAGCTATAAGCCTTAGTACAAAAATTCCTTGGAAAATTTCTCAACTTTCTGTATCCCCGAAAATATTGTACGACTTTTAGATCGGGTGTTACATCAAAATGAATTGTACATTTACGTTTCATCGCATATTTTGTCTCCTGAGCGAGATAGAGCTATGAAACTTGGTACATAAATACCTTGGAAAAAATTCCTTGGAAAATTCCTCAACTTTCTGTATCCCCGAAAATATTGTACGACTCTTAGATCGGATGCAACATCAAAGTAAAGTGAACATTTACGTTTAATCGCATATTTTGTCTCCTGAGCGAGAAAGAGCTATGAAACTTGGTACTTTAATTCCTTGGAAAATTCCTCAACTTTCTGTATCCCTAAAAATATTGAACGACTTCTAGATCGGTTGTTACATCAAAATGAATTGTACATTTACGTTTTATCGAATATTTTGTCTCCTTCGCAAGATAGAACTATGATACTTGGTATAAAAATTCGATTTAAAATTCCTCAACTTTCTGTATCCCCGAAAATATTGAACGACTTTTAGATCGGGTGTTACATCAAAATGAAGTGAACATTAACGTTTTATCGAAAATTTTGTCCCCTTCGCGAGATAGAGCTATGAAACTTGGTATTTAAATTCCTTGGAAAATTCTTCAACTTTCTGTATCCCCGAAAATATTGTACGACTTTTAGATCGGGTGTTACATCAAAATGAATTGTACATTAACGTTTCATCGCATATTTTGTCTAATGAGCGAGATGGAGCTATGAGCCTTGGTATAAAAATTCCTTGGAAAATTCCTCAACTTTCTGTATCCCCGAAAATATTGTACGACTCTTAGATCGGATGCAACATCAAAATAAAGTGAACATTTACGTTTAATCGCATATTTTGTCTCCTGAGCGAGAAAGAGCTATGAAACTTGGTACTTTAATTCCTTGGAAAATTCCTCAACTTTCTGTATCCCTAAAAATATTGAACGACTTCTAGATCGGTTGTTACATCAAAATGAATTGTACATTTACGTTTTATCGAATATTTTGTCTCCTTCGCAAGATAGAACTATGATACTTGGTATAAAAATTCGATTTAAAATTCCTCAACTTTCTGTATCCCCGAAAATATTGAACGACTTTTAGATCGGGTGTTACATCAAAATGAATTGTACATTAACGTTTCATCGCATATTTTGTCTAATGAGCGAGATGGAGCTATGAGCCTTAGTACAAAAATTCCTTGGAAAATTCCTCAACTTTCTGTATCCCCAAAAATACTGTACGACTTTTAGATCGGGTGTTACATCAAAATGAATTGTACATTTACGTTTTATCGCATATTTTGTCTCCTGAGCGAGATGGAGCTATGCGCCTTAATTTAAAAATTCCTTGGAAAATTCCTCAACTTTCTGTATCCCCGAAAATATTGTACGACTTTTAGATCGGGTGTTACATCAAAATGAATTGTACATTAACGTTTCATCGCATATTTTGTCTAATGAACGAGATGGAGCTTTGAGACTTAGTACAAAAATTCCTTGTGAAATTCCTCAACTTTCTGTATCCCCGAAAATATTGTACGACTTTTAGATCGGGTGTTACATCAAAATGAATTGTACAATAACGTTTCATCGCATATTTCGTCTAATGAGCGAGATGGAGCTATGAGCCTTAGTACAAAAATTCCTTGTGAAATTCCTCAACTTTCTGTATTCCCGAAAATATTGTACGACTTAACGATCGGATGCAACATCAAAATGAAGTGAACATTTACGTTTAATCGCATTTTTTGTCTCCTTAGCGAGATGGAGTTATGAAACTTGGTATAAAAATTCGATTTTAAATTCCTCAACTTTCTGTATCCCCAAAAATACTGTACGACTTTTAGATCGGGTGTTACATCAAAATGAATTGTACATTTACGTTTTATCGCATATTTTGTCTCCTGAGCGAGATGGAGCTATGCGCCTTAATTCAAAAATTCCTTGGAAAATTCCTCAACTTTGTGTATCCCCGAAAATATTGTACGACTTTTAGATCGGGTGTTACATCAAAATGAATTGTACATTAACGTTTCATCGCATATTTTGTCTAATGAGCGAGATGGAGCTATGAGACTTAGTACAAAAATTCCTTGTGAAATTCCTCAACTTTCTGTATCCCCGAAAATATTGTACGACTTTTAGATCGGGTGTTACATCAAAATGAATTGTACAATAACGTTTCATCGCATATTTCGTCTAATGAGCGAGATGGAGCTATGAGCCTTAGTACAAAAATTCCTTGGAAAATTCCTCAACTTTCTGTATCCCCGAAAATATTGTACGACTTTTAGATCGGTGGTTACATCAAAATGAATTGTACATTTACGTTTTATCGAATATTTTGTCTCCTGAGCGAGATAGAGCTATAAAACTTGGTACATAAATTCCTTGTGAAATTCCTCAACTTTCTGAATTCCCGAAAATATTGTACGACTTTACGATCGGATGCAACATCAAAATGAAGTGAACATTTACGTTTAATCGCATATTTTGTCTCCTTAGCGAGATAGAGTTATGAAACTTGGTATAAAAATTCGATTTTAAATTCCTCAACTTTCTGTATCCCCAAAAATACTGTACGACTTTTAGATCGGGTGTTACATCAAAATGAATTGTACATTTACGTTTTATCGCATATTTTGTCTCCTAAGCGAGATGGAGCTATGCGCCTTAATTTAAAAATTCCTTGGAAAATTCCTCAACTTTGTGTATCCCCGAAAATATTGTACGACTTTTAGATCGGGTGTTACATCAAAATGAATTGTACAATAACGTTTCATCGCATATTTCGTCTAATGAGCGAGATGGAGCTATGAGCCTTAGTACAAAAATTCCTTGGAAAATTCCTCAACTTTCTGTATCCCCGAAAATATTGTACGACTTTTAGATCGGGTGTTACATCAAAATGAATTATACATTTACGTTTCATCGCATATTTTGTCTCCTTCGCAAGATAGATCTATGATACTTGGTATAAAAATTCGATTTAAAATTCCTCAACTTTCTGTATCCCCGAAAATATTGTACGACTTTTAGATCGGGTGTTACATCAAAATGAATTGTACATTTACGTTTTATCGAATATTTTGTCTCCTGAGCGAGATAGAGCTATAAAACTTGGTACATAAATTCCTTGTGAAATTCCTCAACTTTCTGTATTCCCGAAAATATTGTACGACTTTACGATCGGATGCAACATCAAAATGAAGTGAACATTTACGTTTTATCGCATATTTTGTCTCCTTAGCGAGATAGAATTATGAAACTTGGTATAAAAATTCGATTTTAAATTCCTCAACTTTCTGTATCCCCAAAAATACTGTACGACTTTTAGATCGTGTGTTACATCAAAATGAATTGTACATTTACGTTTTATCGCATATTTTGTCTCTCGAGCGAGATGGAGCTATGCGCCTTAATTCAAAAATTCCTTGTAAAATTCCTCAACTTTCTGTATCCCCGAAAATATTGTACGACTTTAAGATCGGTTGTTACATCAAAATGAATTGTACATTTACGTTTTATCGAATATTTTGTCTCCTGAGCGAGATAGAGCTATGAAACTTGGTACATAAATTCCTTGTGAAATTCCTCAACTTTCTGTATTCCCGAAAATATTGTACGACTTTACGATCGGATGCAACATCAAAATGAAGTGAACATTTACGTTTTATCGCATATTTTGTCTCCTTAGCGAGATAGAGTTATGAAACTTGGTATAAAAATTCGATTTTAAATTCCTCAACTTTCTGCATCCCCAAAAATACTGTACGACTTTTAGATCGGGTGTTACATCAAAATGAATTGTACATTTACGTTTTATCGCATATTTTGTCTCCTGAGCGAGATGGAGCTATGCGCCTTAATTTAAAAATTCCTTAGAAAATTCCTCAACTTTGTGTATCCCCGAAAATATTGTATGACTTTTAGATCGGGTCTTACATCAAAATGAATTGTACATTAACGTTTCATCGCATATTTTGTCTAATGAGCGAGATGGAGCTATGAGCCTTGGTATAAAAATTCCTTGGAAAATTCCTCAACTTTCTGTATCCCCGAAAATATTGTACGACTCTTAGATCGGATGCAACATCAAAATAAAGTGAACATTTACGTTTAATCGAATATTTTGTCTCCTTCGCAAGATAGAGCTATGATACTTGGTATAAAAATTCGATTTAAAATTCCTCAACTTTCTGTATCCCCGAAAATATTGTACGACTTTTAGATCGGGTGTTACATCAAAATGAATTGTACATTTACGTTTTATCGCATATTTTGTCTCCTGAGCGAGAAAGAGCTTTGAAACTTGGTATTTAAATTCCTTGGAAAATTCCTCAACTTTCTGTATCCCCAAAAATATTGAACGACTTCTAGATCGGTTGTTACATCAAAATGAATTGTACATTTACGTTTTATCGAATATTTTGTCTCCTTCGCAAGATAGAACTATGATACTTGGTATTTAAATTCCTTGGAAAATTCCTCAACTTTCTGTATCCCCGAAAATATTGAACGACTTTTAGATCGGGTGTTACATCAAAATGAAGTGAACATTTACGTTTTATCGAATATTTTGTCCCCTTCGCGAGATAGAGCTATGAAACTTGGTATTTAAATTCCTTGGAAAATTCCTCAACTTTCTGTATCCCCGAAAATATTGAACGACTTTTAGATCGGGTGTTACATCAAAATGAATTGTACATTTACGTTTTATCGCATATTTTGTCTCCTGAGCGAGAAAGAGCTATGAAACTTGGTATTTAAATTCCTTGGAAAATTCCTCAACTTTCTGTATCCCCGAAAATATTGTACGACTTTTAGATCGGTTGTTACATCAAAATGAATTGTACATTTACGTTTTATCGAATATTTTGTCTCCTTCGCAAGATAGAACTATGATACTTGGTATTTAAATTCCTTGGAAAATTCCTCAACTTTCTGTATCCCCGAAAATATTGAACGACTTTTAGATCGGGTGTTACATCAAAATGAAGTGAACATTTACGTTTTATCGAATATTTTGTCCCCTTCGCGAGATAGAGCTATGAAACTTGGTATTTAAATTCCTTGGAAAATTCCTCAACTTTCTGTAACCCCGAAAATATTGTATGACTTTTAGATCGGGTGTTACATCAAAATGAAGTGAACATTTACGTTTTATCGCATATTTTGTCTCCTTAGCGAGATAGAGCTATGAAACGTGGTATTTAAATTCCTATGAAAATTCCTCAACTTTCTGTATCCCCGAAAATATTGTACGACTTTTAGATCGGATGCAACATCAAAATGAAGTGAACATTTACGTTTTATTGCATATTTTGCCTCCTGAGCGAGAAAGAGCTATGAAACTTGGTATTTAAATTCCTTGGAAAATTCCTCAACTTTCTGTATCCCCGAAAATATTGTACGATTTTTAGATCGGGTGTTACATCAAAATGAAGTGAACATTTACGTTTTATCGAATATTTTGTCTCCTTCGCAAGATAGAACTATGATACTTGGTATAAAAATTCGATTTTAAATTCCTCAACTTTCTGTATCCCCAAAAATACTGTACGACTTTTAGATCGGGTGTTACATCAAAATGAATTGTACATTTACGTTTTATCGCATATTTTGTCTCCTGAGCGAGATAGAGCTATAAAACTTGGTATTTAAATTCCTTGGAAAATTCCTCAACTTTCTGTATCCCCGAAAATATTGAACGACTTTTAGATCGGGTGTTACATCAAAATGAAGTGAACATTTACGTTTTATCGAATATTTTGTCCCCTTCGCGAGATAGAGCTATGAAACTTGGTATTTAAATTCCTTGGAAAATTCCTCAACTTTCTGTATCCCCGAAAATATTGTATGACTTTTAGATCGAGTGTTACATCAAAATGAAGTGAACATTTACGTTTTATTGCATATTTTGTCTCCTGAGCGAGATAGAGCTATGAAACTTGGTATTTAAATTCCTTGGAAAATTCCTCAACTTTCTGTATCCCCGAAAATATTGTACGACTTTTAGATCGGGTGTTACATCAAAATGAATTGTACATTTACGTTTTATCGCATATTTTGTCTCCTGATTGAGATGGAGCTATGCGCCTTAATTTAAAAATTCCTTAGAAAATTCCTCAACTTTGTGTATCCCCGAAAATATTGTATGACTTTTAGATCGGGTGTTACATCAAAATGAATTGTACATTAACGTTTCATCGCATATTTTGTCTAATGAGCGAGATGGAGCTATGAGCCTTGGTATAAAAATTCCTTGGAAAATTCCTCAACTTTCTGTATCCCCGAAAATATTGTACGACTTTTAGATCTGTTGTTACATCAAAATGAATTGTACATTTACGTTTTATCGAATATTTTGTCTCCTTCGCAAGATAGAACTATGATACTTGGTATTTAAATTCCTTGGAAAATTCCTCAACTTTCTGTATCCCCGAAAATATTGAACGACTTTTAGATCGGGTGTTACATCAAAATGAATTGTACATTTACGTTTTATCGCATATTTTGTCTCCTGAGCGAGAAAGAGCTATGAAACTTGGTATTTAAATTCCTTGGAAAATTCCTCAACTTTCTGTATCCCCGAAAATATTGTATGACTTTTAGATCGAGTGTTACATCAAAATTAAGTGAACATTTACGTTTTATTGCATATTTTGTCTCCTGAGCGAGATAGAGCTATGAAACTTGGTATTTAAATTCCTTGGAAAATTCCTCAACTTTCTGTATCCCCGAAAATATTGAACGACTTTTAGATCGGGTGTTACATCAAAATGAATTGTACATTTACGTTTTATCGCATATTTTGTCTCCTGAGCGAGAAAGAGCTATGAAACTTGGTATTTAAATTCCTTGGAAAATTCCTCAACTTTCTGTATCCCCGAAAATATTGTACGACTTTTAGATCGGTTGTTACATCAAAATGAATTGTACATTTACGTTTTATCGAATATTTTGTCTCCTTCGCAAGATAGAACTATGATACTTGGTATTTAAATTCCTTGGAAAATTCCTCAACTTTCTGTATCCCCGAAAATATTGAACGACTTTTAGATCGGGTGTTACATCAAAATGAAGTGAACATTTACGTTTTATCGAATATTTTGTCCCCTTCGCGAGATAGAGCTATGAAACTTGGTATTTAAATTCCTTGGAAAATTCCTCAACTTTCTGTAACCCCGAAAATATTGTATGACTTTTAGATCGGGTGTTACATCAAAATGAAGTGAACATTTACGTTTTATCGCATATTTTGTCTCCTTAGCGAGATAGAGCTATAAAACTTGGTATTTAAATTCCTTGGAAAATTCCTCAACTTTCTGTATCCCCGAAAATATTGAACGACTTTTAGATCGGGTGTTACATCAAAATGAAGTGAACATTTACGTTTTATCGAATATTTTGTCCCCTTCGCGAGATAGAGCTATGAAACTTGGTATTTAAATTCCTTGGAAAATTCCTCAACTTTCTGTATCCCCGAAAATATTGTATGACTTTTAGATCGAGTGTTACATCAAAATGAAGTGAACATTTACGTTTTATTGCATATTTTGTCTCCTGAGCGAGATAGAGCTATGAAACTTGGTATTTAAATTCCTTGGAAAATTCCTCAACTTTCTGTATCCCCGAAAATATTGTACGACTTTTAGATCGGGTGTTACATCAAAATTAATTGTACATTAACGTTTCATCGCATATTTTGTCTAATGAGCGAGATGGAGCTATGAGCCTTAGTATAAAAATTCCTTGGAAAATTCCTCAACTTTCTGTATCCCCAAAAATATTGAACGAATTCTAGATCGGTTGTTACATCAAAATGAATTGTACATTTACGTTTTATCGAATATTTTGTCTCCTTCGCAAGATAGAACTATGATACTTGGTATTTAAATTCCTTGGAAAATTCCTCAACTTTCTGTATCCCCGAAAATATTGAACGACTTTTAGATCGGGTGTTACATCAAAATGAAGTGAACATTTACGTTTTATCGAATATTTTGTCCCCTTTGCGAGATAGAGCTATGAAACTTGGTATTTAAATTCCTTGGAAAATTCCTCAACTTTCTGTATCCCCGAAAATATTGTACGACTTTTAGATCGGGTGTTACATCAAAATGAATTGTACATTTACGTTTTATCGCATATTTTGTCTCCTGAGCGAGATGGAGCTATGCGCCTTAATTTAAAAATTCCTTAGAAAATTCCTCAACTTTGTGTATCCCCGAAAATATTGTATGACTTTTAGATCGGGTGTTACATCAAAATGAATTGTACATTAACGTTTCATCGCATATTTTGTCTAATGAGCGAGATGGAGCTATGAGCCTTGGTATAAAAATTCCTTGGAAAATTCCTCAACTTTCTGTATCCCCGAAAATATTGTACGACTTTTAGATCTGTTGTTACATCAAAATGAATTGTACATTTACGTTTTATCGAATATTTTGTCTCCTTCGCAAGATAGAACTATGATACTTGGTATTTAAATTCCTTGGAAAATTCCTCAACTTTCTGTATCCCCGAAAATATTGAACGACTTTTAGATCGGGTGTTACATCAAAATGAATTGTACATTTACGTTTTATCGCATATTTTGTCTCCTGAGCGAGAAAGAGCTATGAAACTTGGTATTTAAATTCCTTGGAAAATTCCTCAACTTTCTGTATCCCCGAAAATATTGTATGACTTTTAGATCGAGTGTTACATCAAAATTAAGTGAACATTTACGTTTTATTGCATATTTTGTCTCCTGAGCGAGATAGAGCTATGAAACTTGGTATTTAAATTCCTTGGAAAATTCCTCAACTTTCTGTATCCCCGAAAATATTGTACGACTTTTAGATCGGATGCAACATCAAAATGAAGTGAACATTTACGTTTTATTGCATATTTTGTCTCCTGAGCGAGAAAGAGCTATGAAACTTGGTATTTAAATTCCTTGGAAAATTCCTCAACTTTCTGTATCCCCGAAAATATTGAACGACTTTTAGATCGGGTGTTACATCAAAATGAATTGTACATTTACGTTTTATCGCATATTTTGTCTCCTGAGCGAGAAAGAGCTATGAAACTTGGTATTTAAATTCCTTGGAAAATTCCTCAACTTTCTGTATCCCCGAAAATATTGTATGACTTTTAGATCGAGTGTTACATCAAAATTAAGTGAACATTTACGTTTTATTGCATATTTTGTCTCCTGAGCGAGATAGAGCTATGAAACTTGGTATTTAAATTCCTTGGAAAATTCCTCAACTTTCTGTATCCCCGAAAATATTGTACGACTTTTAGATCGGGTGTTACATCAAAATGAATTGTACATTTACGTTTTATCGCATATTTTGTCTCCTGAGCGAGAAAGAGCTATGAAACTTGGTATTTAAATTCCTTGGAAAATTCCTCAACTTTCTGTATCCCCGAAAATATTGTACGACTTTTAGATCTGTTGTTACATCAAAATGAATTGTACATTTACGTTTTATCGAATATTTTGTCTCCTTCGCAAGATAGAACTATGATACTTGGTATTTAAATTCCTTGGAAAATTCCTCAACTTTCTGTATCCCCGAAAATATTGAACGACTTTTAGATCGGGTGTTACATCAAAATGAATTGTACATTTACGTTTTATCGCATATTTTGTCTCCTGAGCGAGAAAGAGCTATGAAACTTGGTATTTAAATTCCTTGGAAAATTCCTCAACTTTCTGTATCCCCGAAAATATTGTATGACTTTTAGATCGAGTGTTACATCAAAATTAAGTGAAAATTTACGTTTTATTGCATATTTTGTCTCCTGAGCGAGATAGAGCTATGAAACTTGGTATTTAAATTCCTTGGAAAATTCCTCAACTTTCTGTATCCCCGAAAATATTGTACGACTTTTAGATCGGATGCAACATCAAAATGAAGTGAACATTTACGTTTTATTGCATATTTTGTCTCCTGAGCGAGAAAGAGCTATGAAACTTGGTATTTAAATTCCTTGGAAAATTCCTCAACTTTCTGTATCCCCGAAAATATTGTACGATTTTTAGATCGGGTGTTACATCAAAATGAAGTGAACATTTACGTTTTATCGAATATTTTGTCTCCTTCGCAAGATAGAACTATGATACTTGGTATAAAAATTCGATTTTAAATTCCTCAACTTTCTGTATCCCCAAAAATACTGTACGACTTTTAGATCGGGTGTTACATCAAAATGAATTGTACATTTACGTTTTATCGCATATTTTGTCTCCTGAGCGAGATGGAGCTATGCGCCTTAATTTAAAAATTCCTTGGAAAATTCCTCAACTTTGTGTATCCCCGAAAATATTGTACGACTTTTAGATCGGGTGTTACATCAAAATGAATTGTACAATAACGTTTCATCGCATATTTCGTCTAATGAGCGAGATGGAGCTATGAGCCTTAGTACAAAAATTCCTTGGAAAATTCCTCAACTTTCTGTATCCCCGAAAATATTGTACGACTTTTAGATCGGGTGTTACGTCAAAATGAATTGTACATTTACGTTTTGTCGCATATTTTGTCTCCTTAGCGAGATAGAGTTATGAAACTTGGTATTTAAATTCCTTGGAAAATTCTTCAACTTTCTGTATCCCCGAAAATATTGTACGACTTTTAGATCGGGTGTTACATCAAAATGAATTGTACATTTACGTTTTATCGCATATTTTGTCTCCTGAGCGAGATGGAGCTATGCGCCTTGGTATAAAAATTCCTTGGAAAATTCCTCAACTTTCTGTATCCCCGAAAATATTGTACGACTCTTAGATCGGATGCAACATCAAAATAAAGTGAACATTTACGTTTAATCGAATATTTTGTCTCCTTCGCAAGATAGAGCTATGATACTTGGTATAAAAATTCGATTTAAAATTCCTCAACTTTCTGTATCCCCAAAAATATTGTACGACTTTTAGATCGGGTGTTACATCAAAATGAATTGTACATTTACGTTTTATCGCATATTTTGTCTCCTGAGCGAGAAAGAGCTATGAAACTTGGTATTTAAATTCCTTGGAAAATTCCTCAACTTTCTGTATCCCCAAAAATATTGAACGACTTCTAGATCGGTTGTTACATCAAAATGAATTGTACATTTACGTTTTATCGAATATTTTGTCTCCTTCGCAAGATAGAACTATGATACTTGGTATTTAAATTCCTTGGAAAATTCCTCAACTTTCTGTATCCCCGAAAATATTGAACGACTTTTAGATCGGGTGTTACATCAAAATGAAGTGAACATTTACGTTTTATCGAATATTTTGTCCCCTTCGCGAGATAGAGCTATGAAACTTGGTATTTAAATTCCTTGGAAAATTCCTCAACTTTCTGTATCCCCGAAAATATTGTACGACTTTTAAATCGGGTGTTACATCAAAATGAATTGTACATTTACGTTTTATCGCATATTTTGTCTCCTGAGCGAGAAAGAGCTATGATACTTGGTATTTAAATTCCTTGGAAAATTCCTCAACTTTCTGTATCCCCGAAAATATTGAACGACTTTTAGATCGGGTGTTACATCAAAATGAAGTGAACATTTACGTTTTATCGAATATTTTGTCCCCTTCGCGAGATAGAGCTATGAAACTTGGTATTTAAATTCCTTGGAAAATTCCTCAACTTTCTGTATCCCCGAAAATATTGTACGACTTTTAGATCGGTTGTTACATCAAAATGAATTGTACATTTACGTTTTATCGAATATTTTGTCTCCTTCGCAAGATAGAACTATGATACTTGGTATTTAAATTCCTTGGAAAATTCCTCAACTTTCTGTATCCCCGAAAATATTGAACGACTTTTAGATCGGGTGTTACATCAAAATGAAGTGAACATTTACGTTTTATCGAATATTTTGTCCCCTTCGCGAGATAGAGCTATGAAACTTGGTATTTAAATTCCTTGGAAAATTCCTCAACTTTCTGTAACCCCGAAAATATTGTATGACTTTTAGATCGGGTGTTACATCAAAATGAAGTGAACATTTACGTTTTATCGCATATTTTGTCTCCTTAGCGAGATAGAGCTATGAAACGTGGTATTTAAATTCCTATGAAAATTCCTCAACTTTCTGTATCCCCGAAAATATTGTACGACTTTTAGATCGGATGCAACATCAAAATGAAGTGAACATTTACGTTTTATTGCATATTTTGTCTCCTGAGCGAGAAAGAGCTATGAAACTTGGTATTTAAATTCCTTGGAAAATTCCTCAACTTTCTGTAACCCCGAAAATATTGTTTGACTTTTAGATCGGGTGTTACATCAAAATGAAGTGAACATTTACGTTTTATCGCATATTTTGTCTCCTGAGCGAGATAGAACTATGATACTTGGTATTTAAATTCCTTGGAAAATTCCTCAACTTTCTGTATCCCCGAAAATATTGAACGACTTTTAGATCGGGTGTTACATCAAAATGAAGTGAACATTTACGTTTTATCGAATATTTTGTCCCCTTCGCGAGATAGAGCTATGAAACTTGGTATTTAAATTCCTTGGAAAATTCCTCAACTTTCTGTATCCCCGAAAATATTGTACGACTTTTAAATCGGGTGTTACATCAAAATGAATTGTACATTTACGTTTTATCGCATATTTTGTCTCCTGAGCGAGAAAGAGCTATGAAACTTGGTATTTAAATTCCTTGGAAAATTCCTCAACTTTCTGTATCCCCGAAAATATTGTACGACTTTTAGATCGGTTGTTACATCAAAATGAATTGTACATTTACGTTTTATCGAATATTTTGTCTCCTTCGCAAGATAGAACTATGATACTTGGTATTTAAATTCCTTGGAAAATTCCTCAACTTTCTGTATCCCCGAAAATATTGAACGACTTTTAGATCGGGTGTTACATCAAAATGAAGTGAACATTTACGTTTTATCGAATATTTTGTCCCCTTCGCGAGATAGAGCTATGAAACTTGGTATTTAAATTCCTTGGAAAATTCCTCAACTTTCTGTAACCCCGAAAATATTGTATGACTTTTAGATCGGGTGTTACATCAAAATGAAGTGAACATTTACGTTTTATCGCATATTTTGTCTCCTTAGCGAGATAGAGCTATGAAACGTGGTATTTAAATTCCTATGAAAATTCCTCAACTTTCTGTATCCCCGAAAATATTGTACGACTTTTAGATCGGATGCAACATCAAAATGAAGTGAACATTTACGTTTTATTGCATATTTTGTCTCCTGAGCGAGAAAGAGCTATGAAACTTGGTATTTAAATTCCTTGGAAAATTCCTCAACTTTCTGTAACCCCGAAAATATTGTTTGACTTTTAGATCGGGTGTTACATCAAAATGAAGTGAACATTTACGTTTTATCGCATATTTTGTCTCCTGAGCGAGATAGAGCTATGAAACGTGGTATTTAAATTCCTATGAAAATTCCTCAACTTTCTGTATCCCCGAAAATATTGTACGACTTTTAGATCGGATGCAACATCAAAATAAATTGTACATTTACGTTTTATCGCATATTTTGTCTCCTGAGCGAGATGGAGCTATGCGCCTTAATTTAAAAATTCCTTGGAAAATTCCTCAACTTTGTGTATCCCCGAAAATATTGTACGACTTTTAGATCGGGTGTTACATCAAAATGAATTGTACAATAACGTTTCATCGCATATTTCGTCTAATGAGCGAGATGGAGCTATGAGCATTAGTACAAAAATTCCTTGGAAAATTCCTCAACTTTCTGTATCCCCGAAAATATTGTACGACTTTTAGATCGGGTGTTACGTCAAAATGAATTGTACATTTACGTTTTGTCGCATATTTTGTCTCCTTAGCGAGATAGAGTTATGAAACTTGGTATTTAAATTCCTTGGAAAATTCTTCAACTTTCTGTATCCCCGAAAATATTGTACGACTTTTAGATCGGGTGTTACATCAAAATTAATTGTACATTTACGTTTTATCGCATATTTTGTCTCCTGAGCGAGATGGAGCTATGCGCCTTAATTTAAAAATTCCTTAGAAAATTCCTCAACTTTGTGTATCCCCGAAAATATTGTATGACTTTTAGATCGGGTGTTACATCAAAATGAATTGTACATTAACGTTTCATCGCATATTTTGTCTAATGAGCGAGATGGAGCTATGAGCCTTGGTATAAAAATTCCTTGGAAAATTCCTCAACTTTCTGTATCCCCGAAAATATTGTACGACTCTTAGATCGGTTGTTACATCAAAATGAATTGTACATTTACGTTTTATCGAATATTTTGTCTCCTTCGCAAGATAGAACTATGATACTTGGTATTTAAATTCCTTGGAAAATTCCTCAACTTTCTGTATCCCCGAAAATATTGAACGACTTTTAGATCGGGTGTTACATCAAAATGAAGTGAACATTTACGTTTTATCGAATATTTTGTCTCCTGAGCGAGAAAGAGCTATGAAACTTGGTATTTAAATTCCTTGGAAAATTCCTCAACTTTCTGTATCCCCGAAAATATTGTACGACTTTTAGATCGGTTGTTACATCAAAATGAATTGTACATTTACGTTTTATCGAATATTTTGTCTCCTTCGCAAGATAGAACTATGATACTTGGTATTTAAATTCCTTGGAAAATTCCTCAACTTTCTGTATCCCCGAAAATATTGAACGACTTTTAGATCGGGTGTTACATCAAAATGAAGTGAACATTTACGTTTTATCGAATATTTTGTCCCCTTCGCGAGATAGAGCTATGAAACTTGGTATTTAAATTCCTTGGAAAATTCCTCAACTTTCTGTAACCCCGAAAATATTGTATGACTTTTAGATCGGGTGTTACATCAAAATGAAGTGAACATTTACGTTTTATCGCATATTTTGTCTCCTTAGCGAGATAGAGCTATGAAACGTGGTATTTAAATTCCTATGAAAATTCCTCAACTTTCTGTATCCCCGAAAATATTGTACGACTTTTAGATCGGATGCAACATCAAAATGAAGTGAACATTTACGTTTTATTGCATATTTTGTCTCCTGAGCGAGAAAGAGCTATGAAACTTGGTATTTAAATTCCTTGGAAAATTCCTCAACTTTGTGTATCCCCGAAAATATTGTACGATTTTTAGATCGGGTGTTACATCAAAATGAAGTGAACATTTACGTTTTATCGAATATTTTGTCTCCTTCGCAAGATAGAACTATGATACTTGGTATAAAAATTCGATTTTAAATTCCTCAACTTTCTGTATCCCCAAAAATACTGTACGACTTTTAGATCGGGTGTTACATCAAAATGAATTGTACATTTACGTTTTATCGCATATTTTGTCTCCTGAGCGAGATAGAGCTATAAAACTTGGTATTTAAATTCCTTGGAAAATTCCTCAACTTTCTGTATCCCCGAAAATATTGAACGACTTTTAGATCGGGTGTTACATCAAAATGAAGTGAACATTTACGTTTTATCGAATATTTTGTCCCCTTCGCGAGATAGAGCTGTGAAACTTGGTATTTAAATTCCTTGGAAAATTCCTCAACTTTCTGTATCCCCGAAAATATTGTACGACTTTTAGATCGGGTGTTACATCAAAATTAATTGTACATTAACGTTTCATCGCATATTTTGTCTAATGAGCGAGATGGAGCTATGAGCCTTAATTTAAAAATTCCTTGGAAAATTCCTCAACTTTCTGTATCCCCAAAAATATTGAACGACTTCTAGATCGGTTGTTACATCAAAATGAATTGTACATTTACGTTTTATCGAATATTTTGTCTCCTTCGCAAGATAGAACTATGATACTTGGTATTTAAATTCCTTGGAAAATTCCTCAACTTTCTGTATCCCCGAAAATATTGAACGACTTTTAGATCGGGTGTTACATCAAAATGAAGTGAACATTTACGTTTTATCGAATATTTTGTCCCCTTCGCGAGATAGAGCTATGAAACTTGGTATTTAAATTCCTTGGAAAATTCCTCAACTTTCTGTATCCCCGAAAATATTGTACGACTTTTAGATCGGGTGTTACATCAAAATGAATTGTACATTTACGTTTTATCGCATATTTTGTCTCCTGAGCGAGAAAGAGCTATGAAACTTGGTATTTAAATTCCTTGGAAAATTCCTCAACTTTCTGTATCCCCGAAAATATTGTACGACTTTTAGATCTGTTGTTACATCAAAATGAATTGTACATTTACGTTTTATCGAATATTTTGTCTCCTTCGCAAGATAGATCTATGATACTTGGTATTTAAATTCCTTGGAAAATTCCTCAACTTTCTGTATCCCCGAAAATATTGAACGACTTTTAGATCGGGTGTTACATCAAAATGAAGTGAACATTTACGTTTTATCGAATATTTTGTCTCCTGAGCGAGAAAGAGCTATGAAACTTGGTATTTAAATTCCTTGGAAAATTCCTCAACTTTCTGTATCCCCGAAAATATTGTACGACTTTTAGATCGGTTGTTACATCAAAATGAATTGTACATTTACGTTTTATCGAATATTTTGTCTCCTTCGCAAGATAGAACTATGATACTTGGTATTTAAATTCCTTGGAAAATTCCTCAACTTTCTGTATCCCCGAAAATATTGAACGACTTTTAGATCGGGTGTTACATCAAAATGAAGTGAACATTTACGTTTTATCGAATATTTTGTCCCCTTCGCGAGATAGAGCTATGAAACTTGGTATTTAAATTCCTTGGAAAATTCCTCAACTTTCTGTAACCCCGAAAATATTGTATGACTTTTAGATCGGGTGTTACATCAAAATGAAGTGAACATTTACGTTTTATCGCATATTTTGTCTCCTTAGCGAGATAGAGCTATGAAACGTGGTATTTAAATTCCTATGAAAATTCCTCAACTTTCTGTATCCCCGAAAATATTGTACGACTTTTAGATCGGATGCAACATCAAAATGAAGTGAACATTTACGTTTTATTGCATATTTTGTCTCCTGAGCGAGAAAGAGCTATGAAACTTGGTATTTAAATTCCTTGGAAAATTCCTCAACTTTGTGTATCCCCGAAAATATTGTACGATTTTTAGATCGGGTGTTACATCAAAATGAAGTGAACATTTACGTTTTATCGAATATTTTGTCTCCTTCGCAAGATAGAACTATGATACTTGGTATAAAAATTCGATTTTAAATTCCTCAACTTTCTGTATCCCCAAAAATACTGTACGACTTTTAGATCGGGTGTTACATCAAAATGAATTGTACATTTACGTTTTATCGCATATTTTGTCTCCTGAGCGAGATAGAGCTATAAAACTTGGTATTTAAATTCCTTGGAAAATTCCTCAACTTTCTGTATCCCCGAAAATATTGAACGACTTTTAGATCGGGTGTTACATCAAAATGAAGTGAACATTTACGTTTTATCGAATATTTTGTCCCCTTCGCGAGATAGAGCTGTGAAACTTGGTATTTAAATTCCTTGGAAAATTCCTCAACTTTCTGTATCCCCGAAAATATTGTACGACTTTTAGATCGGGTGTTACATCAAAATTAATTGTACATTAACGTTTCATCGCATATTTTGTCTAATGAGCGAGATGGAGCTATGAGCCTTAATTTAAAAATTCCTTGGAAAATTCCTCAACTTTCTGTATCCCCAAAAATATTGAACGACTTCTAGATCGGTTGTTACATCAAAATGAATTGTACATTTACGTTTTATCGAATATTTTGTCTCCTTCGCAAGATAGAACTATGATACTTGGTATTTAAATTCCTTGGAAAATTCCTCAACTTTCTGTATCCCCGAAAATATTGAACGACTTTTAGATCGGGTGTTACATCAAAATGAAGTGAACATTTACGTTTTATCGAATATTTTGTCCCCTTCGCGAGATAGAGCTATGAAACTTGGTATTTAAATTCCTTGGAAAATTCCTCAACTTTCTGTATCCCCGAAAATATTGTACGACTTTTAGATCGGGTGTTACATCAAAATGAATTGTACATTTACGTTTTATCGCATATTTTGTCTCCTGAGCGAGAAAGAGCTATGAAACTTGGTATTTAAATTCCTTGGAAAATTCCTCAACTTTCTGTATCCCCGAAAATATTGTATGACTTTTAGATCGAGTGTTACATCAAAATTAAGTGAACATTTACGTTTTATTGCATATTTTGTCTCCTGAGCGAGATAGAGCTATGAAACTTGGTATTTAAATTCCTGGGAAAATTCCTCAACTTTCTGTATCCCCGAAAATATTGTACGACTTTTAGATCGGGTGTTACATCAAAATGAATTGTACATTAACGTTTTATCGCATATTTTGTCTCCTTAGCGAGATAGAGCTATGAAACGTGGTATTTAAATTCCTATGAAAATTCCTCAACTTTCTGTATCCCCGAAAATATTGTACGACTTTTAGATCGGATGCAACATCAAAATGAAGTGAACATTTACGTTTTATTGCATATTTTGTCTCCTGAGCGAGAAAGAGCTATGAACCTTGGTATTTAAATTCCTTGGAAAATTCCTCAACTTTCTGTATCCCCGAAAATATTGTACGATTTTTAGATCGGGTGTTACATCAAAATGAAGTGAACATTTACGTTTTATCGAATATTTTGTCTCCTTCGCAAGATAGAACTATGATACTTGGTATAAAAATTCGATTTTAAATTCCTCAACTTTCTGTATCCCCAAAAATACTGTACGACTTTTAGATCGGGTGTTACATCAAAATGAATTGTACATTTACGTTTTATCGCATATTTTGTCTCCTGAGCGAGATGGAGCTATGCGCCTTAACTTAAAAATTCCTTGGAAAATTCCTCAACTTTGTGTATCCCCGAAAATATTGTACGACTTTTAGATCGGGTGTTACATCAAAATGAATTGTACAATAACGTTTCATCGCATATTTCGTCTAATGAGCGAGATGGAGCTATGAGCCTTAGTACAAAAATTCCTTGGAAAATTCCTCAACTTTCTGTATCCCCGAAAATATTGTACGACTTTTAGATCGGGTGTTACGTCAAAATGAATTGTACATTTACGTTTTGTCGCATATTTTGTCTCCTTAGCGAGATAGAGTTATGAAACTTGGTATTTAAATTCCTTGGAAATTTCTTCAACTTTCTGTATCCCCGAAAATATTGTACGACTTTTAGATCGGGTGTTACATCAAAATGAATTGTACATTTACGTTTTATCGCATATTTTGTCTCCTGAGCGAGATGGAGCTATGCGCCTTAATTTGAAAATTCCTTGGAAAATTCCTCAACTTTGTGTATCCCCGAAAATATTGTATGACTTTTAGATCGGGTGTTACATCAAAATGAATTGTACATTAACGTTTCATCGCATATTTTGTCTAATGAGCGAGATGGAGCTATGAGCCTTGGTATAAAAATTCGATTTTAAATTCCTCAACTTTCTGTATCCCCGAAAATATTGTACGACTCTTAGATCGGATGCAACATCAAAATAAAGTGAACATTTACGTTTAATCGAATATTTTGTCTCCTTCGCAAGATAGAGCTATGATACTTGGTATAAAAATTCGATTTAAAATTCCTCAACTTTCTGTATCCCCGAAAATATTGTACGACTTTTAGATCGGGTGTTACGTCAAAATGAATTGTACATTTACGTTTTGTCGCATATTTTGTCTCCTTAGCGAGATAGAGTTATGAAACTTGGTATTTAAATTCCTTGGAAAATTCTTCAACTTTCTGTATCCCCGAAAATATTGTACGACTTTTAGATCGGGTGTTACATCAAAATGAATTGTACATTTACGTTTTATCGCATATTTTGTCTCCTGAGCGAGATGGAGCTATGCGCCTTAATTTAAAAATTCCTTGGAAAATTCCTCAACTTTGTGTATCCCCGAAAATATTGTATGACTTTTAGATCGGGTGTTACATCAAAATGAATTGTACATTAACGTTTCATCGCATATTTTGTCTAATGAGCGAGATGGAGCTATGAGCCTTGGTATAAAAATTCGATTTTAAATTCCTCAACTTTCTGTATCCCCGAAAATATTGTACGACTCTTAGATCGGATGCAACATCAAAATAAAGTGAACATTTACGTTTAATCGAATATTTTGTCTCCTTCGCAAGATAGAGCTATGATACTTGGTATAAAAATTCGATTTAAAATTCCTCAACTTTCTGTATCCCCGAAAATATTGTACGACTTTTAGATCTGTTGTTACATCAAAATGAATTGTACATTTACGTTTTATCGAATATTTTGTCTCCTTCGCAAGATAGAACTATGATACTTGGTATTTAAATTCCTTGGAAAATTCCTCAACTTTCTGTATCCCCGAAAATATTGAACGACTTTTAGATCGGGTGTTACATCAAAATGAATTGTACATTTACGTTTTATCGCATATTTTGTCTCCTGAGCGAGAAAGAGCTATGAAACTTGGTATTTAAATTCCTTGGAAAATTCCTCAACTTTCTGTATCCCCGAAAATATTGTATGACTTTTAGATCGAGTGTTACATCAAAATTAAGTGAACATTTACGTTTTATTGCATATTTTGTCTCCTGAGCGAGATAGAGCTATGAAACTTGGTATTTAAATTCCTGGGAAAATTCTTCAACTTTCTGTATCCCCGAAAATATTGTACGACTTTTAGATCGGGTGTTACATCAAAATGAATTGTACAATAACGTTTCATCGCATATTTCGTCTAATGAGCGAGATGGAGCTATGAGCCTTAGTACAAAAATTCCTTGGAAAATTCCTCAACTTTCTGTATCCCCGAAAATATTGTACGACTTTTAGATCGGGTGTTACGTCAAAATGAATTGTACATTTACGTTTTGTCGCATATTTTGTCTCCTTAGCGAGATAGAGTTATGAAACTTGGTATTTAAATTCCTTGGAAATTTCTTCAACTTTCTGTATCCCCGAAAATATTGTACGACTTTTAGATCGGGTGTTACATCAAAATGAATTGTACATTTACGTTTTATCGCATATTTTGTCTCCTGAGCGAGATGGAGCTATGCGCCTTAATTTGAAAATTCCTTGGAAAATTCCTCAACTTTGTGTATCCCCGAAAATATTGTATGACTTTAAGATCGGGTGTTACATCAAAATGAATTGTACATTAACGTTTCATCGCATATTTTGTCTAATGAGCGAGATGGAGCTATGAGCCTTGGTATAAAAATTCGATTTTAAATTCCTCAACTTTCTGTATCCCCGAAAATATTGTACGACTCTTAGATCGGATGCAACATCAAAATAAAGTGAACATTTACGTTTAATCGAATATTTTGTCTCCTTCGCAAGATAGAGCTATGATACTTGGTATAAAAATTCGATTTAAAATTCCTCAACTTTCTGTATCCCCGAAAATATTGTACGACTTTTAGATCTGTTGTTACATCAAAATGAATTGTACATTTACGTTTTATCGAATATTTTGTCTCCTTCGCAAGATAGAACTATGATACTTGGTATTTAAATTCCTTGGAAAATTCCTCAACTTTCTGTATCCCCGAAAATATTGAACGACTTTTAGATCGGGTGTTACATCAAAATGAATTGTACATTTACGTTTTATCGCATATTTTGTCTCCTGAGCGAGAAAGAGCTATGAAACTTGGTATTTAAATTCCTTGGAAAATTCCTCAACTTTCTGTATCCCCGAAAATATTGTATGACTTTTAGATCGAGTGTTACATCAAAATTAAGTGAACATTTACGTTTTATTGCATATTTTGTCTCCTGAGCGAGATAGAGCTATGAAACTTGGTATTTAAATTCCTGGGAAAATTCCTCAACTTTCTGTATCCCCGAAAATATTGTACGACTTTTAGATCGGGTGTTACATCAAAATGAATTGTACATTAACGTTTTATCGCATATTTTGTCTCCTTAGCGAGATAGAGCTATGAAACGTGGTATTTAAATTCCTATGAAAATTCCTCAACTTTCTGTATCCCCGAAAATATTGTACGACTTTTAGATCGGATGCAACATCAAAATGAAGTGAACATTTACGTTTTATTGCATATTTTGTCTCCTGAGCGAGAAAGAGCTATGAAACTTGGTATTTAAATTCCTTGGAAAATTCCTCAACTTTCTGTATCCCCGAAAATATTGTACGATTTTTAGATCGGGTGTTACATCAAAATGAAGTGAACATTTACGTTTTATCGAATATTTTGTCTCCTTCGCAAGATAGAACTATGATACTTGGTATAAAAATTCGATTTTAAATTCCTCAACTTTCTGTATCCCCAAAAATACTGTACGACTTTTAGATCGGGTGTTACATCAAAATGAATTGTACATTTACGTTTTATCGCATATTTTGTCTCCTGAGCGAGATGGAGCTATGCGCCTTAATTTAAAAATTCCTTGGAAAATTCCTCAACTTTGTGTATCCCCGAAAATATTGTACGACTTTTAGATCGGGTGTTACATCAAAATGAATTGTACAATAACGTTTCATCGCATATTTCGTCTAATGAGCGAGATGGAGCTATGAGCCTTAGTACAAAAATTCCTTGGAAAATTCCTCAACTTTCTGTATCCCCGAAAATATTGTACGACTTTTAGATCGGGTGTTACGTCAAAATGAATTGTACATTTACGTTTTGTCGCATATTTTGTCTCCTTAGCGAGATAGAGTTATGAAACTTGGTATTTAAATTCCTTGGAAATTTCTTCAACTTTCTGTATCCCCGAAAATATTGTACGACTTTTAGATCGGGTGTTACATCAAAATGAATTGTACATTTACGTTTTATCGCATATTTTGTCTCCTGAGCGAGATGGAGCTATGCGCCTTAATTTGAAAATTCCTTGGAAAATTCCTCAACTTTGTGTATCCCCGAAAATATTGTATGACTTTTAGATCGGGTGTTACATCAAAATGAATTGTACATTAACGTTTCATCGCATATTTTGTCTAATGAGCGAGATGGAGCTATGAGCCTTGGTATAAAAATTCGATTTTAAATTCCTCAACTTTCTGTATCCCCGAAAATATTGTACGACTCTTAGATCGGATGCAACATCAAAATAAAGTGAACATTTACGTTTAATCGAATATTTTGTCTCCTTCGCAAGATAGAGCTATGATACTTGGTATAAAAATTCGATTTAAAATTCCTCAACTTTCTGTATCCCCGAAAATATTGTACGACTTTTAGATCGGGTGTTACGTCAAAATGAATTGTACATTTACGTTTTGTCGCATATTTTGTCTCCTTAGCGAGATAGAGTTATGAAACTTGGTATTTAAATTCCTTGGAAAATTCTTCAACTTTCTGTATCCCCGAAAATATTGTATGACTTTTAGATCGGGTGTTACATCAAAATGAATTGTACATTTACGTCTTATCGCATATTTTGTCTCCTGAGCGAGATGGAGCTATGCGCCTTAATTTAAAAATTCCTTGGAAAATTCCTCAACTTTGTGTATCCCCGAAAATATTGTATGACTTTTATATCGGGTGTTACATCAAAATGAATTGTACATTTACGTTTTATCGCATATTTTGTCTCCTGAGCGAGAAAGAGCTATGAAACTTGGTATTTAAATTCCTTGGAAAATTCCTCAACTTTCTGTATCCCCAAAAATATTGAACGACTTCTAGATCGGTTGTTACATCAAAATGAATTGTACATTTACGTTTTATCGAATATTTTGTCTCCTTCGCAAGATAGAGCTATGAAACGTGGTATTTAAATTCCTATGAAAATTCCTCAACTTTCTGTATCCCCGAAAATATTGTACGACTTTTAGATCGGATGCAACATCAAAATGAAGTGAACATTTACGTTTTATTGCATATTTTGTCTCCTGAGCGAGAAAGAGCTATGAAACTTGGTATTTAAATTCCTTGGAAAATTCCTCAACTTTCTGTATCCCCGAAAATATTGTACGATATTTAGATCGGGTGTAACATCAAAATGAAGTGAACATTTACGTTTTATCGAATATTTTGTCTCCTTCGCAAGATAGAACTATGATACTTAGTATAAAAATTCGATTTTAAATTCCTCAACTTTCTGTATCCCCAAAAATACTGTACGACTTTTAGATCGGGTGTTACATCAAAATGAATTGTACATTTACGTTTTATCGCATATTTTGTCCCCTGAGCGAGATAGAGCTATAAAACTTGGTACATAAATTCCTTGTGAAATTCCTCAACATTCTGTATTCCCGAAAATATTGTACGACTTTACGATCGGATGCAACATCAAAATGAAGTGAACATTTACGTTTTATCGCATATTTTGTCTCCTTAGCGAGATAGAGTTATGAAACTTGGTATAAAAATTCGATTTTAAATTCCTCAACTTTCTGTATCCCCAAAAATACTGTACGACTTTTAGATCGGGTGTTACATCAAAATGAATTGTACATTTACGTTTCATCGCATATTTTGTCTCCTGAGCGAGATGGAGCTATGCGCCTTAATTTAAAAATTCCTTGGAAAATTCCTCAACTTTGTGTATCCCCGAAAATATTGTACGACTTTTAGATCAGGTGTTACATCAAAATGAATTGTACATTAACGTTTCATCGCATATTTTGTCTAATGAGCTAGATGGAGCTATGAGCCTTAGTACAAAAATTCCTTGGAAAATTCCTCAACTTTCTGTATCCCCGAAAATATTGTACGACTTTTAGATCGGGTGTTACATCAAAATGAATTGTACATTTACGTTTTGTCGCATATTTTGTCTCCTTAGCGAGATAGAGTTATGAAACTTGGTATTTAAATTCCTTGGAAAATTCTTCAACTTTCTGTATCCCCGAAAATATTGTACGACTTTAAGATCGGGTGTTACATCAAAATGAATTGTACATTTACGTTTTATCGCATATTTTGTCTCCTGAGCGAGATGGAGCTATGCGCCTTAATTTAAAAATTCCTTGGAAAATTCCTCAACTTTGTGTATCCCCGAAAATATTGTATGACTTTTAGATCGGGTGTTACATCAAAATGAATTGTACATTAACGTTTCATCGCATATTTTGTCTTATGAGCGAGATGGAGCTATGAGCCTTGGTATAAAAATTCCTTGGAAAATTCCTCAACTTTCTGTATCCCCGAAAATATTGTACGACTCTTAGATCGGATGCAACATCAAAATAAAGTGAACATTTACGTTTAATCGAATATTTTGTCTCCTTCGCAAGATAGAGCTATGATACTTGGTATAAAAATTCGATTTAAAATTCCTCAACTTTCTGTATCCCCGAAAATATTGTACGACTTTTAGATCGGGTGTTACATCAAAATGAATTGTACATTTACGTTTTATCGCATATTTTGTCTCCTTCGCAAGATAGAACTATGATACTTGGTATACAAATTCGATTTAAAATTTCTCAACTTTCTGTATCCCCGAAAATATTGAACGACTTTTAGATCGGGTGTTACATCAAATTGAAGTGAACATTTACGTTTTATCGAATATTTTGTCCCCTTCGCGAGATAGAGCTATGAAACTTGGTATTTAAATTCCTTGGAAAATTCCTCAACTTTCTGTATCCCCGAAAATATTGTATGACTTTTAGATCGGGTGTTACATCAAATTGAAGTGAACATTTACGTTTTATCGAATATTTTGTCCCCTTCGCGAGATAGAGCTATGAAACTTGGTATTTAAATTCCTTGGAAAATTCCTCAACTTTCTGTATCCCCAAAAATATTGAACGACTTCTAGATCGGTTGTTACATCAAAATGAATTGTACATTTACGTTTTATCGAATATTTTGTCTCCTTCGCAAGATAGAACTCTGATACTTGGTATACAAATTCGATTTAAAATTTCTCAACTTTCTGTATCCCCGAAAATATTGAACGACTTTTAGATCGGGTGTTACATCAAATTGAAGTGAACATTTACGTTTTATTGCATATTTTGTCTCCTGAGCGAGATAGAGCTATGAAACTTGGTATTTAAATTCCTTGGAAAATTCCTCAACTTTCTGTATCCCCGAAAATATTGTACGACTTTTAGATCGGGTGTTACATCAAAATGAATTGTACATTTACGTTTTATCGCATATTTTGTCTCCTGAGCGAGATGGAGCTATGCGCCTTAATTTAAAAATTCCTTGGAAAATTCCTCAACTTTGTGTATCCCCGAAAATATTGTATGACTTTTAGATCGGGTGTTACATCAAAATGAATTGTACATTTACGTTTTATCGCATATTTTGTCTCCTTAGCGAGATAGAGCTATGAAACGTGGTTTTTAAATTCCTATGAAAATTCCTCAACTTTCTGTATCCCCGAAAATATTGTACGACTTTTAGATCGGATGCAACATCAAAATGAAGTGAACATTTACGTTTTATTGCATATTTTGTCTCCTGAGCGAGAAAGAGCTATGAAACTTGGTATTTAAATTCCTTGGAAAATTCCTCAACTTTCTGTATCCCCGAAAATATTGTACGATTTTTAGATCGGGTTTTACATCAAAATGAAGTGAACATTTACGTTTTATCGAATATTTTGTCTCCTTCGCAAGATAGAACTATGATACTTAGTTTAAAAATTCGATTTTAAATTCCTCAACTTTCTGTATCCCCAAAAATACTGTACGACTTTTAGATCGGGTGTTACATCAAAATGAATTGTACATTTACGTTTTATCGCATATTTTGTCCCCTGAGCGAGATAGAGCTATAAAACTTGGTACATAAATTCCTTGTGAAATTCCTCAACATTCTGTATTCCCGAAAATATTGTACGACTTTACGATCGGATGCAACATCAAAATGAAGTGAACATTTACGTTTTATCGCATATTTTGTCTCCTTAGCGAGATAGAGTTATGAAACTTGGTATAAAAATTCGATTTTAAATTCCTCAACTTTCTGTATCCCCAAAAATACTGTACGACTTTTAGATCGGGTGTTACATCAAAATGAATTGTACATTTACGTTTCATCGCATATTTTGTCTCCTGAGCGAGATGGAGCTATGCGCCTTAATTTAAAAATTCCTTGGAAAATTCCTCAACTTTGTGTATCCCCGAAAATATTGTACGACTTTTAGATCGGGTGTTACATCAAAATGAATTGTACATTAACGTTTCATCGCATATTTTGTCTCCTGAGCGAGATGGAGCTATGAGCCTTAGTACAAAAATTCCTTGGAAAATTCCTCAACTTTCTGTATCCCCGAAAATATTGTACGACTTTTAGATCGGGTGTTACATCAAAATGAATTGTACATTTACGTTTTGTCGCATATTTTGTCTCCTTAGCGAGATAGAGTTATGAAACTTGGTATTTAAATTCCTTGGAAAATTCTTCAACTTTCTGTATCCCCGAAAATATTGTACGACTTTTAGATCGGGTGTTACATCAAAATGAATTGTACATTTACGTTTTATCGCATATTTTGTCTCCTGAGCGAGATGGAGCTATGCGCCTTAATTTAAAAATTCCTTGGAAAATTCCTCAACTTTGTGTATCCCCGAAAATATTGTATGACTTTTAGATCGGGTGTTACATCATAATGAATTGTACATTAACGTTTCATCGCATATTTTGTCTAATGAGCGAGATGGAGCTATGAGCCTTGGTATAAAAATTCCTTGGAAAATTCCTCAACTTTCTGTATCCCCGAAAATATTGTACGACTCTTAGATCGGATGCAACATCAAAATAAAGTGAACATTTACGTTTAATCGAATATTTTGTCTCCTTCGCAAGATAGAGCTATGATACTTGGTATAAAAATTCGATTTAAAATTCCTCAACTTTCTGTATCCCCGAAAATATTGTACGACTTTTAGATCGGGTGTTACATCAAAATGAATTGTACATTAACGTTTCATCGCATATTTTGTCTCCTGAGCGAGATGGAGCTATGAGCCTTAGTACAAAAATTCCTTGGAAAATTCCTCAACTTTCTGTATCCCCGAAAATATTGAACGACTTTTAGATCGGGTGTTACATCAAATTGAAGTGAACATTTACGTTTTATTGCATATTTTGTCTCCTGAGCGAGATAGAGCTATGAAACTTGGTATTTAAATTCCTTGGAAAATTCCTCAACTTTCTGTATCCCCGAAAATATTGTACGACTTTTAGATCGGGTGTTACATCAAAATTAATTGTACATTAACGTTTCATCGCATATTTTGTCTAATGAGCCAGATGGAGCTATGAGCCTTAGTATTAAAATTCCTTGGAAAATTCTTCAACTTTCTGTATCCCCGAAAATATTGTACGACTTTTAGATCGGGTGTTACATCAAAATGAATTGTACATTTACGTTTTATCGCATATTTTGTCTCCTTAGCGAGATAGAGCTATGAAACGTGGTTTTTAAATTCCTATGAAAATTCCTCAACTTTCTGTATCCCCGAAAATATTGTACGACTTTTAGATCGGATGCAACATCAAAATGAAGTGAACATTTACGTTTTATTGCATATTTTGTCTCCTGAGCGAGAAAGAGCTATGAAACTTGGTATTTAAATTCCTTGGAAAATTCCTCAACTTTCTGTATCCCCGAAAATATTGTACGATTTTTAGATCGGGTTTTACATCAAAATGAAGTGAACATTTACGTTTTATCGAATATTTTGTCTCCTTCGCAAGATAGAACTATGATACTTAGTTTAAAAATTCGATTTTAAATTCCTCAACTTTCTGTATCCCCAAAAATACTGTACGACTTTTAGATCGGGTGTTACATCAAAATGAATTGTACATTTACGTTTTATCGCATATTTTGTCCCCTGAGCGAGATAGAGCTATAAAACTTGGTACATAAATTCCTTGTGAAATTCCTCAACATTCTGTATTCCCGAAAATATTGTACGACTTTACGATCGGATGCAACATCAAAATGAAGTGAACATTTACGTTTTATCGCATATTTTGTCTCCTTAGCGAGATAGAGTTATGAAACTTGGTATAAAAATTCGATTTTAAATTCCTCAACTTTCTGTATCCCCAAAAATACTGTACGACTTTTAGATCGGGTGTTACATCAAAATGAATTGTACATTTACGTTTCATCGCATATTTTGTCTCCTGAGCGAGATGGAGCTATGCGCCTTAATTTAAAAATTCCTTGGAAAATTCCTCAACTTTGTGTATCCCCGAAAATATTGTACGACTTTTAGATCGGGTGTTACATCAAAATGAATTGTACATTAACGTTTCATCGCATATTTTGTCTCCTGAGCGAGATGGAGCTATGAGCCTTAGTACAAAAATTCCTTGGAAAATTCCTCAACTTTCTGTATCCCCGAAAATATTGTACGACTTTTAGATCGGGTGTTACATCAAAATGAATTGTACATTTACGTTTTGTCGCATATTTTGTCTCCTTAGCGAGATAGAGTTATGAAACTTGGTATTTAAATTCCTTGGAAAATTCTTCAACTTTCTGTATCCCCGAAAATATTGTACGACTTTTAGATCGGGTGTTACATCAAAATGAATTGTACATTTACGTTTTATCGCATATTTTGTCTCCTGAGCGAGATGGAGCTATGCGCCTTAATTTAAAAATTCCTTGGAAAATTCCTCAACTTTGTGTATCCCCGAAAATATTGTATGACTTTTAGATCGGGTGTTACATCAAAATGAATTGTACATTAACGTTTCATCGCATATTTTGTCTAATGAGCGAGATGGAGCTATGAGCCTTGGTATAAAAATTCCTTGGAAAATTCCTCAACTTTCTGTATCCCCGAAAATATTGTACGACTCTTAGATCGGATGCAACATCAAAATAAAGTGAACATTTACGTTTAATCGAATATTTTGTCTCCTTCGCAAGATAGAGCTATGATACTTGGTATAAAAATTCGATTTAAAATTCCTCAACTTTCTGTATCCCCGAAAATATTGTACGACTTTTAGATCGGGTGTTACATCAAAATGAATTGTACATTTACGTTTTATCGCATATTTTGTCTCCTGAGCGAGAAAGAGCTATGAAACTTGGTATTTAAATTCCTTGGGAAATTCCTCAACTTTCTGTATCCCCAAAAATATTGAACGACTTCTAGATCGGTTGTTACATCAAAATGAATTGTACATTTACGTTTTATCGAATATTTTGTCTCCTTCGCAAGATAGAACTATGATACTTGGTATACAAATTCGATTTAAAATTCCTCAACTTTCTGTATCCCCGAAAATATTGAACGACTTTTAGATCGGGTGTTACATCAAAATGAAGTGAACATTTACGTTTTATCGAATATTTTGTCCCCTTCGCGAGATAGAGCTATGAAACTTGGTATTTAAATTCCTTGGAAAATTCCTCAACTTTCTGTATCCCCGAAAATATTGTATGACTTTTAGATCGAGTGTTACATCAAAATGAAGTGAACATTTACGTTTTATTGCATATTTTGTCTCCTGAGCGAGATAGAGCTATGAAACTTGGTATTTAAATTCCTTGTGAAATTCCTCAACTTTCTGTATCCCCGAAAATATTGTACGACTTTTAGATCGGGTGTTACATCAAAATGAATTGTACATTAACGTTTCATCGCATATTTTGTCTAATGAGCGAGATGGAGCTATGAGCCTTAGTATTAAAATTCCTTGGAAAATTCTTCAACTTTCTGTATCCCCGAAAATATTGTACGACTTTTAGATCGGGTGTTACATCAAAATGAATTGTACATTTACGTTTTATCGCATATTTTGTCTCCTTAGCGAGATAGAGCTATGAAACGTGGTATTAAAATTCCTTGGAAAATTCCTCAACTTTCTGTATCCCCGAAACAATTGTACGACTCTTAGATCGGATGCAACATCAAAATAAAGTGAACATTTACGTTTAATCGAATATTTTGTCTCCTTCGCAAGATAGAGCTATGATACTTGGTATAAAAATTCGATTTAAAATTCCTCAACTTTCTGTATCCCCGAAAATATTGTACGCTTTTTAGATCGGGTGTTACATCAAAATGAATTGTACATTTACGTTTTATCGCATATTTTGTCTCCTGAGCGAGAAAGAGCTATGAAACTTGGTATTTAAATTCCTTGGAAAATTCCTCAACTTTCTGTATCCCCAAAAATATTGAACGACTTCTAGATCGGTTGTTACATCAAAATGAATTGTACATTTACGTTTTATCGAATATTTTGTCTCCTTCGCAAGATAGAACTATGATACTTGGTATTTAAATTCCTTGGAAAATTCCTCAACTTTCTGTATCCCCGAAAATATTGAACGACTTTTAGATCGGGTGTTACATCAAAATGAAGTGAACATTTACGTTTTATCGAATATTTTGTCCCCTTCGCGAGATAGAGCTATGAAACTTGGTATTTAAATTCCTTGGAAAATTCCTCAACTTTCTGTATCCCCGAAAATATTGTATGACTTTAAGATCGGGTGTAACATCAAAATTAATTGTACATTAACGTTTCATCGCATATTTTGTCTAATGAGCGAGATGGAGCTATGAGCCTTAGTATTAAAATTCCTTGGAAAATTCTTCAACTTTCTGTATCCCCGAAAATATTGTACGACTTTTAGATCGGGTGTTACATCAAAATGAATTGTACATTTACGTTTTATCGCATATTTTGTCTCCTGAGCGAGAAAGAGCTATGAAACTTGGTATTTAAATTCCTTGGAAAATTCCTCAACTTTCTGTATCCCCGAAAATATTGTACGATTTTTAGATCGGGTGTTACATCAAAATGAAGTGAACATTTACGTTTTATCGAATATTTTGTCTCCTTCGCAAGATAGAACTATGATACTTGGTATAAAAATTCGATTTTAAATTCCTCAACTTTCTGTATCCCCAAAATACTGTACGACTTTTAGATCGGGTGTTACATCAAAATGAATTGTACATTTACGTTTTATCGCATATTTTGTCTCCTGAGCGAGATAGAGCTATAAAACTTGGTACATAAATTCCTTGTGAAATTCCTCAACTTTCTGTATTCCCGAAAATATTGTACGACTTTACGATCGGATGCAACATCAAAATGAAGTGAACATTTACGTTTTATCGCATATTTTGTCTCCTTAGCGAGATAGAGTTATGAAACTTGGTATAAAAATTCGATTTTAAATTCCTCAACTTTCTGTATCCCCAAAAATACTGTACGACTTTTAGATCGGGTGTTACATCAAAATGAATTGTACATTTACGTTTTATCGCATATTTTGTCTCCTTAGCGAGATGGAGCTATGCGCCTTAATTTAAAAATTCCTTGGAAAATTCCTCAACTTTGTGTATCCCCGAAAATATTGTACGACTTTTAGATCGGGTGTTACATCAAAATGAATTGTACATTAACGTTTCATCGCATATTTTGTCTCCTGAGCGAGATGGAGCTATGAGCCTTAGTACAAAAATTCCTTGGAAAATTCCTCAACTTTCTGTATCCCCGAAAATATTGTACGACTTTTAGATCGGGTGTTACATCAAAATGAATTGTACATTTACGTTTTGTCGCATATTTTGTCTCCTTAGCGAGATAGAGTTATGAAACTTGGTATTTAAATTCCTTGGAAAATTCTTCAACTTTCTGTATCCCCGAAAATATTGTACGACTTTTAGATCGGGTGTTACATCAAAATGAATTGTACATTTACGTTTTATCGCATATTTTGTCTCCTGAGCGAGATGGAGCTATGCGCCTTAATTTAAAAATTCCTTGGAAAATTCCTCAACTTTGTGTATCCCCGAAAATATTGTATGACTTTTAGATCGGGTGTTACATCAAAATGAATTGTACATTAACGTTTCATCGCATATTTTGTCTAATGAGCGAGATGGAGCTATGAGCCTTGGTATAAAAATTCCTTGGAAAATTCCTCAACTTTCTGTATCCCCGAAAATATTGTACGACTCTTAGATCGGATGCAACATCAAAATAAAGTGAACATTTACGTTTTATCGAATATTTTGTCTCCTTCGCAAGATAGAGCTATGATACTTGGTATAAAAATTCGATTTAAAATTCCTCAACTTTCTGTATCCCCGAAAATATTGTACGACTTTTAGATCGGGTGTTACATCAAAATGAATTGTACATTTACGTTTTATCGCATATTTTGTCTCCTGAGCGAGAAAGAGCTATGAAACTTGGTATTTAAATTCCTTGGGAAATTCCTCAACTTTCTGTATCCCCAAAAATATTGAACGACTTCTAGATCGGTTGTTACATCAAAATGAATTGTACATTTACGTTTTATCGAATATTTTGTCTCCTTCGCAAGATAGAACTATGATACTTGGTATACAAATTCGATTTAAAATTCCTCAACTTTCTGTATCCCCGAAAATATTGAACGACTTTTAGATCGGGTGTTACATCAAAATGAAGTGAACATTTACGTTTTATCGAATATTTTGTCCCCTTCGCGAGATAGAGCTATGAAACTTGGTATTTAAATTCCTTGGAAAATTCCTCAACTTTCTGTATCCCCGAAACAATTGTACGACTCTTAGATCGGAAGCAACATCAAAATAAAGTGAACATTTACGTTTAATCGAATATTTTGTCTCCTTCGCAAGATAGAGCTATGATACTTGGTATAAAAATTCGATTTAAAATTCCTCAACTTTCTGTATCCCCGAAAATATTGTACGACTTTTAGATCGGGTGTTACATCAAAATGAATTGTACATTAACGTTTCATCGCATATTTTGTCTAATGAGCGAGATGGAGCTATGAGCCTTAGTATTAAAATTCCTTGGAAAATTCTTCAACTTTCTGTATCCCCGAAAATATTGTACGACTTTTAGATCGGGTGTTACATCAAAATGAATTGTACATTTACGTTTTATCGCATATTTTGTCTCCTTAGCGAGATAGAGCTATGAAACGTGGTATTAAAATTCCTTGGAAAATTCCTCAACTTTCTGTATCCCCGAAACAATTGTACGACTCTTAGATCGGATGCAACATCAAAATAAAGTGAACATTTACGTTTAATCGAATATTTTGTCTCCTTCGCAAGATAGAGCTATGATACTTGGTATAAAAATTCGATTTAAAATTCCTCAACTTTCTGTATCCCCGAAAATATTGTACGACTTTTAGATCGGGTGTTACATCAAAATGAATTGTACATTAACGTTTCATCGCATATTTTGTCTAATGAGCGAGATGGAGCTATGAGCCTTAGTATTAAAATTCCTTGGAAAATTCTTCAACTTTCTGTATCCCCGAAAATATTGTACGACTTTTAGATCGGGTGTTACATCAAAATGAATTGTACATTTACGTTTTATCGCATATTTTGTCTCCTTAGCGAGATAGAGCTATGAAACGTGGTATTAAAATTCCTTGGAAAATTCCTCAACTTTCTGTATCCCCGAAACAATTGTACGACTCTTAGATCGGATGCAACATCAAAATAAAGTGAACATTTACGTTTAATCGAATATTTTGTCTCCTTCGCAAGATAGAGCTATGATACTTGGTATAAAAATTCGATTTAAAATTCCTCAACTTTCTGTATCCCCGAAAATATTGTACGACTTTTAGATCGGGTGTTACATCAAAATGAATTGTACATTTACGTTTTATCGCATATTTTGTCTCCTGAGCGAGAAAGAGCTATGAAACTTGGTATTTAAATTCCTTGGAAAATTCCTCAACTTTCTGTATCCCCAAAAATATTGAACGACTTCTAGATCGGTTGTTACATCAAAATGAATTGTACATTTACGTTTTATCGAATATTTTGTCTCCTTCGCAAGATAGAACTATGATACTTGGTATTTAAATTCCTTGGAAAATTCCTCAACTTTCTGTATCCCCGAAAATATTGAACGACTTTTAGATCGGGTGTTACATCAAAATGAAGTGAACATTTACGTTTTATCGAATATTTTGTCCCCTTCGCGAGATAGAGCTATGAAACTTGGTATTTAAATTCCTTGGAAAATTCCTCAACTTTCTGTATCCCCAAAAATATTGAACGACTTCTAGATCGGTTGTTACATCAAAATGAATTGTACATTTACGTTTTATCGAATATTTTGTCTCCTTCGCAAGATAGAACTATGATACTTGGTATTTAAATTCCTTGGAAAATTCCTCAACTTTCTGTATCCCCGAAAATATTGAACGACTTTTAGATCGGGTGTTACATCAAAATGAAGTGAACATTTACGTTTTATCGAATATTTTGTCCCCTTCGCGAGATAGAGCTATGAAACTTGGTATTTAAATTCCTTGGGAAATTCCTCAACTTTCTGTATCCCCGAAAATATTGTATGACTTTTAGATCGGGTGTTACATCAAAATTAATTGTACATTAACGTTTCATCGCATATTTTGTCTAATGAGCGAGATGGAGCTATGAGCCTTAGTATTAAAATTCCTTGGAAAATTCCTCAACTTTCTGTATCCCCGAAAATATTGTACGACTTTTAGATCGGGTGTTACATCAAAATGAATTGTACATTAACGTTTCATCGCATATTTTGTCTAATGAGCGAGATGGAGCTATGAGCCTTAGTATTAAAATTCCTTGGAAAATTCTTCAACTTTCTGTATCCCCGAAAATATTGTACGACTTTTAGATCGGGTGTTACATCAAAATGAATTGTACATTTACGTTTTATCGCATATTTTGTCTCCTTAGCGAGATAGAGCTATGAAACGTGGTATTAAAATTCCTTGGAAAATTCCTCAACTTTCTGTATCCCCGAAACAATTGTACGACTCTTAGATCGGATGCAACATCAAAATAAAGTGAACATTTACGTTTAATCGAATATTTTGTCTCCTTCGCAAGATAGAGCTATGATACTTGGTATAAAAATTCGATTTAAAATTCCTCAACTTTCTGTATCCCCGAAAATATTGTACGACTTTTAGATCGGGTGTTACATCAAAATGAATTGTACATTTACGTTTTATCGCATATTTTGTCTCCTGAGCGAGAAAGAGCTATGAAACTTGGTATTTAAATTCCTTGGAAAATTCCTCAACTTTCTGTATCCCCAAAAATATTGAACGACTTCTAGATCGGTTGTTACATCAAAATGAATTGTACATTTACGTTTTATCGAATATTTTGTCTCCTTCGCAAGATAGAACTATGATACTTGGTATTTAAATTCCTTGGAAAATTCCTCAACTTTCTGTATCCCCGAAAATATTGAACGACTTTTAGATCGGGTGTTACATCAAAATGAAGTGAACATTTACGTTTTATCGAATATTTTGTCCCCTTCGCGAGATAGAGCTATGAAACTTGGTATTTAAATTCCTTGGAAAATTCCTCAACTTTCTGTATCCCCGAAAATATTGTATGACTTTTAGATCGGGTGTTACATCAAAATTAATTGTACATTAACGTTTCATCGCATATTTTGTCTAATGAGCGAGATGGAGCTATGAGCCTTAGTATTAAAATTCCTTGGAAAATTCTTCAACTTTCTGTATCCCCGAAAATATTGTACGACTTTTAGATCGGGTGTTACATCAAAATGAATTGTACATTTACGTTTTATCGCATATTTTGTCTCCTGAGCGAGAAAGAGCTATGAAACTTGGTATTTAAATTCCTTGGAAAATTCCTCAACTTTCTGTATCCCCGAAAATATTGTACGATTTTTAGATCGGGTGTTACATCAAAATGAAGTGAACATTTACGTTTTATCGAATATTTTGTCTCCTTCGCAAGATAGAACTATGATACTTGGTATAAAAATTCGATTTTAAATTCCTCAACTTTCTGTATCCCCAAAATACTGTACGACTTTTAGATCGGGTGTTACATCAAAATGAATTGTACATTTACGTTTTATCGCATATTTTGTCTCCTTAGCGAGATAGAGTTATGAAACTTGGTATAAAAATTCGATTTTAAATTCCTCAACTTTCTGTATCCCCAAAAATACTGTACGACTTTTAGATCGGGTGTTACATCAAAATGAATTGTACATTTACGTTTTATCGCATATTTTGTCTCCTTAGCGAGATAGAGCTATAAAACTTGGTACAAAAATTCCTTGGAAAATTCCTCAACTTTCTGTATCCCCGAAAATATTGTACGACTTTTAGATCGGGTGTTACATCAAAATGAATTGTACATTTACGTTTTGTCGCATATTTTGTCTCCTTAGCGAGATAGAGTTATGAAACTTGGTATTTAAATTCCTTGGAAAATTCTTCAACTTTCTGTATCCCCGAAAATATTGTACGACTTTTAGATCGGGTGTTACATCAAAATGAATTGTACATTTACGTTTTATCGCATATTTTGTCTCCTGAGCGAGATGGAGCTATGCGCCTTAATTTAAAAATTCCTTGGAAAATTCCTCAACTTTCTGTATCCCCGAAAATATTGTACGATTTTTAGATCGGGTGTTACATCAAAATGAAGTGAACATTTACGTTTTATCGAATATTTTGTCCCCTTCGCAAGATAGAACTATGATACTTGGTATAAAAATTCGATTTAAAATTCCTCAACTTTCTGTATCCCCGAAAATATTGAACGACTTTTAGATCGGGTGTTACATCAAAATGAAGTGAACATTTACGTTTTATCGAATATTTTGTCCCCTTCGCAAGATAGAACTATGATACTTGGTATAAAAATTCGATTTAAAATTCCTCAACTTTCTGTATCCCCGAAAATATTGAACGACTTTTAGATCGGGTGTTACATCAAAATGAAGTGAACATTTACGTTTTATTGCATATTTTGTCTCCTGAGCGAGATAGAGCTATGAAACTTGGTATTTAAATTCCTTGGAAAATTCCTCAACTTTCTGTATCCCCAAAAATATTGAACGACTTCTAGATCGGTTGTTACACCAAAATGAAGTGAACATTTACGTTTTATCGAATATTTTGTCCCCTTCGCGAGATATCCCCGAAAATATTGTACGATTTTTAGATCGGGTGTTACATCAAAATGAAGTGAACATTTACGTTTTATCGAATATTTTGTCTCCTTCGCAAGATAGAACTATGATACTTGGTATAAAAATTCGATTTTAAATTCCTCAACTTTCTGTATCCCCAAAATACTGTACGACTTTTAGATCGGGTGTTACATCAAAATGAATTGTACATTTACGTTTTATCGCATATTTTGTCTCCTGAGCGAGATAGAGCTATAAAACTTGGTACCTAAATTCCTTGTGAAATTCCTCAACTTTCTGTATTCCCGAAAATATTGTACGACTTTACGATCGGATGCAACATCAAAATGAAGTGAACATTTACGTTTTATCGCATATTTTGTCTCCTTAGCGAGATAGAGTTATGAAACTTGGTATAAAAATTCGATTTTAAATTCCTCAACTTTCTGTATCCCCAAAAATACTGTACGACTTTTAGATCGGGTGTTACATCAAAATGAATTGTACATTTACGTTTTATCGCATATTTTGTCTCCTTAGCGAGATAGAGCTATGAAACGTGGTATTAAAATTCCTTGGAAAATTCCTCAACTTTCTGTATCCCCGAAACAATTGTACGACTCTTAGATCGGATGCAACATCAAAATAAAGTGAACATTTACGTTTAATCGAATATTTTGTCTCCTTCGCAAGATAGAGCTATGATACTTGGTATAAAAATTCGATTTAAAATTCCTCAACTTTCTGTATCCCCAAAAATACTGTACGACTTTTAGATCGGGTGTTACATCAAAATTAATTGTACATTAACGTTTCATCGCATATTTTGTCTAATGAGCGAGATGGAGCTATGAGCCTTAGTATTAAAATTCCTTGGAAAATTCCTCAACTTTCTGTATCCCCGAAAATATTGTACGACTTTTAGATCGGGTGTTACATCAAAATGAATTGTACATTAACGTTTCATCGCATATTTTGTCTAATGAGCGAGATGGAGCTATGAGCCTTAGTATTAAAATTCCTTGGAAAATTCTTCAACTTTCTGTATCCCCGAAAATATTGTACGACTTTTAGATCGGGTGTTACATCAAAATGAATTGTACATTTACGTTTTATCGCATATTTTGTCTCCTTAGCGAGATAGAGCTATGAAACGTGGTATTAAAATTCCTTGGAAAATTCCTCAACTTTCTGTATCCCCGAAACAATTGTACGACTCTTAGATCGGATGCAACATCAAAATAAAGTGAACATTTACGTTTAATCGAATATTTTGTCTCCTTCGCAAGATAGAGCTATGATACTTGGTATAAAAATTCGATTTAAAATTCCTCAACTTTCTGTATCCCCGAAAATATTGTACGACTTTTAGATCGGGTGTTACATCAAAATGAATTGTACATTTACGTTTTATCGCATATTTTGTCTCCTGAGCGAGAAAGAGCTATGAAACTTGGTATTTAAATTCCTTGGAAAATTCCTCAACTTTCTGTATCCCCAAAAATATTGAACGACTTCTAGATCGGTTGTTACATCAAAATGAATTGTACATTTACGTTTTATCGAATATTTTGTCTCCTTCGCAAGATAGAACTATGATACTTGGTATTTAAATTCCTTGGAAAATTCCTCAACTTTCTGTATCCCCGAAAATATTGAACGACTTTTAGATCGGGTGTTACATCAAAATGAAGTGAACATTTACGTTTTATCGAATATTTTGTCCCCTTCGCGAGATAGAGCTATGAAACTTGGTATTTAAATTCCTTGGAAAATTCCTCAACTTTCTGTATCCCCGAAAATATTGTATGACTTTTAGATCGGGTGTTACATCAAAATTAATTGTACATTAACGTTTCATCGCATATTTTGTCTAATGAGCGAGATGGAGCTATGAGCCTTAGTATTAAAATTCCTTGGAAAATTCTTCAACTTTCTGTATCCCCGAAAATATTGTACGACTTTTAGATCGGGTGTTACATCAAAATGAATTGTACATTTACGTTTTATCGCATATTTTGTCTCCTGAGCGAGAAAGAGCTATGAAACTTGGTATTTAAATTCCTTGGAAAATTCCTCAACTTTCTGTATCCCCGAAAATATTGTACGATTTTTAGATCGGGTGTTACATCAAAATGAAGTGAACATTTACGTTTTATCGAATATTTTGTCTCCTTCGCAAGATAGAACTATGATACTTGGTATAAAAATTCGATTTTAAATTCCTCAACTTTCTGTATCCCCAAAATACTGTACGACTTTTAGATCGGGTGTTACATCAAAATGAATTGTACATTTACGTTTTATCGCATATTTTGTCTCCTTAGCGAGATAGAGTTATGAAACTTGGTATAAAAATTCGATTTTAAATTCCTCAACTTTCTGTATCCCCAAAAATACTGTACGACTTTTAGATCGGGTGTTACATCAAAATGAATTGTACATTTACGTTTTATCGCATATTTTGTCTCCTTAGCGAGATAGAGCTATAAAACTTGGTACAAAAATTCCTTGGAAAATTCCTCAACTTTCTGTATCCCCGAAAATATTGTACGACTTTTAGATCGGGTGTTACATCAAAATGAATTGTACATTTACGTTTTGTCGCATATTTTGTCTCCTTAGCGAGATAGAGTTATGAAACTTGGTATTTAAATTCCTTGGAAAATTCTTCAACTTTCTGTATCCCCGAAAATATTGTACGACTTTTAGATCGGGTGTTACATCAAAATGAATTGTACATTTACGTTTTATCGCATATTTTGTCTCCTGAGCGAGATGGAGCTATGCGCCTTAATTTAAAAATTCCTTGGAAAATTCCTCAACTTTCTGTATCCCCGAAAATATTGTACGATTTTTAGATCGGGTGTTACATCAAAATGAAGTGAACATTTACGTTTTATCGAATATTTTGTCCCCTTCGCAAGATAGAACTATGATACTTGGTATAAAAATTCGATTTAAAATTCCTCAACTTTCTGTATCCCCGAAAATATTGAACGACTTTTAGATCGGGTGTTACATCAAAATGAAGTGAACATTTACGTTTTATCGAATATTTTGTCCCCTTCGCAAGATAGAACTATGATACTTGGTATAAAAATTCGATTTAAAATTCCTCAACTTTCTGTATCCCCGAAAATATTGAACGACTTTTAGATCGGGTGTTACATCAAAATGAAGTGAACATTTACGTTTTATTGCATATTTTGTCTCCTGAGCGAGATAGAGCTATGAAACTTGGTATTTAAATTCCTTGGAAAATTCCTCAACTTTCTGTATCCCCAAAAATATTGAACGACTTCTAGATCGGTTGTTACACCAAAATGAAGTGAACATTTACGTTTTATCGAATATTTTGTCCCCTTCGCGAGATATCCCCGAAAATATTGTACGATTTTTAGATCGGGTGTTACATCAAAATGAAGTGAACATTTACGTTTTATCGAATATTTTGTCTCCTTCGCAAGATAGAACTATGATACTTGGTATAAAAATTCGATTTTAAATTCCTCAACTTTCTGTATCCCCAAAATACTGTACGACTTTTAGATCGGGTGTTACATCAAAATGAATTGTACATTTACGTTTTATCGCATATTTTGTCTCCTGAGCGAGATAGAGCTATAAAACTTGGTACCTAAATTCCTTGTGAAATTCCTCAACTTTCTGTATTCCCGAAAATATTGTACGACTTTACGATCGGATGCAACATCAAAATGAAGTGAACATTTACGTTTTATCGCATATTTTGTCTCCTTAGCGAGATAGAGTTATGAAACTTGGTATAAAAATTCGATTTTAAATTCCTCAACTTTCTGTATCCCCAAAAATACTGTACGACTTTTAGATCGGGTGTTACATCAAAATGAATTGTACATTTACGTTTTATCGCATATTTTGTCTCCTTAGCGAGATAGAGCTATAAAACTTGGTACAAAAATTCCTTGGAAAATTCCTCAACTTTCTGTATCCCCGAAAATATTGTACGACTTTTAGATCGGGTGTTACATCAAAATGAATTGTACATTTACGTTTTGTCGCATATTTTGTCTCCTTAGCGAGATAGAGTTATGAAACTTGGTATTTAAATTCCTTGGAAAATTCTTCAACTTTCTGTATCCCCGAAAATATTGTACGACTTTTAGATCGGGTGTTACATCAAAATGAATTGTACATTTACGTTTTATCGCATATTTTGTCTCCTGAGCGAGATGGAGCTATGCGCCTTAATTTAAAAATTCCTTGGAAAATTCCTCAACTTTGTGTATCCCCGAAAATATTGTATGACTTTTAGATCGGGTGTTACATCAAAATGAATTGTACATTAACGTTTCATCGCATATTTTGTCTAATGAGCGAGATGGAGCTATGAGCCTTGGTATAAAAATTCCTTGGAAAATTCCTCAACTTTCTGTATCCCCGAAAATATTGTACGATTTTTAGATCGGGTGTTACATCAAAATGAAGTGAACATTTACGTTTTATCGAATATTTTGTCTCCTTCGCAAGATAGAACTATGATACTTGGTATAAAAATTCGATTTAAAATTCCTCAACTTTCTGTATCCCCGAAAATATTGAACGACTTTTAGATCGGGTGTTACATCAAAATGAAGTGAACATTTACGTTTTATTGCATATTTTGTCTCCTGAGCGATATAGAGCTATGGAACTTGGTATTTAAATTCCTTGGAAAATTCCTCAACTTTCTGTATCCCCGAAAATATTGAACGACTTCTAGATCGGTTGTTACATCAAAATGAAGTGAACATTTACGTTTTATCGAATATTTTGTCCCCTTCGCGAGATAGAGCTATGAAACTTGGTATTTAAATTCCTTGGAAAATTCCTCAACTTTCTGTATCCCCAAAAATATTGAACGACTTCTAGATCGGTTGTTACACCAAAATGAAGTGAACATTTACGTTTTATCGAATATTTTGTCCCCTTCGCGAGATAGAGCTATGAAACTTGATATTTAAATTCCTTGGAAAATTCCTCAACTTTCTGTATCCCCGAAAATATTATACGACTTTTAGATCGGGTGTTACATCAAAATGAATTGTACATTTACCTTTTATCGAATATTTTGTCTCCTGAGCGAGATAGAGCTATAAAACTTGGTACATAAATTCCTTGTGAAATTCCTCAACTTTCTGTATCCCCGAAAATATTATACGACTTTTAGATCGGGTGTTACATCAAAATGAATTGTACATTTACGTTTTATCGAATATTTTGTCCCCTTCGCGAGATAGAGCTATGAAACTTGGTATTCTAGATCGGTTGTTACATCAAAATGAAGTGAACATTTACGTTTTATCGAATATTTTGTCCCCTTCGCGAGATAGAGCTATGAAACTTGGTATTTAAATTCCTTGGAAAATTCCTCAACTTTCTGTATCCCCAAAAATATTGAACGACTTCTAGATCGGTTGTAACATCAAAATGAAGTGAACATTTACGTTTTATCGAATATTTTGTCCCCTTCGCGAGATAGAGCTATGAAACTTGGTATTTAAATTCCTTGGAAAATTCCTCAACTTTCTGTATCCCCAAAAATATTGTACGACTTCTAGATCGGTTGTTCCATCAAACTGAAGTGAACATTTACGTTCTATTGCATATTTTGTCCCCTTCGCGAGATAGAACTATGATACTTGGTATAAAAATTCGATTTAAAATTCCTCAACTTTCTGTATCCCCGAAAATATTGAACGACTTTTAGATCGGGTGTTACATCAAAATGAAGTGAACATTTAGGTTTTATTGCATATTTTGTCTCCTGAGCGAGATAGAGCTATGAAACTTGGTATTTAAATTCCTTGGAAAATTCCTCAACTTTCTGTATCCCCGAAAATATTGAACGACTTCTAGATCGGTTGTTACATCAAAATGAATTGTACATTTACGTTTTATCGAATATTTTGTCCCCTTCGCGAGATAGAGCTATGAAACTTGATATTTAAATTCCTTGGAAAATTCCTCAACTTTCTGTATCCCCGAAAATATTATACGACTTTTAGATCGGGTGTTACATCAAAATGAATTGTACATTTACCTTTTATCGAATATTTTGTCTCCTGAGCGAGATAGAGCTATAAAACTTGGTACATAAATTCCTTGGAAAATTCCTCAACTTTCTGTATCCCCGAAAATATTGTACGATTTTTAGATCGGGTGTTACATCAAAATGAATTGTACATTTACGTTTTATCGCATATTTTGTCTCCTGAGCGAGATGGAGCTATGCGCCATAATTTAAAAATTCCTTGGAAAATTCCTCAACTTTGTGTATCCCCGAAAATATTGTATGACTTTTAGATCGGGTGTTACATCAAAATGAATTGTACATTAACGTTTCATCGCATATTTTGTCTAATGAGCGAGATGGAGCTATGAGCCTTAGTACAAAAATTCCTTGGAAAATTCCTCAACTTTCTGTATCCCCGAAAATATTGTACGATTTTTAGATCGGGTGTTACATCAAAATGAATTGTACATTAACGTTTCATCGCATATTTTGTCTAATGAGCGAGATGGAGCTATGAGCCTTGGTATAAAAATTCCTTGGAAAATTCCTCAACTTTCTGTATCCCCGAAAATATTGTACGATTTTTAGATCGGGTGTTACATCAAAATGAATTGTACATTTAGGTTTTATTGCATATTTTGTCTCCTGAGCGAGATAGAGCTATGAAACTTGGTATTTAAATTCCTTGGAAAATTCTTCAACTTTCTGTATCCCCGAAAATATTGTACGACTTTTAGATCGGGTGTTACATCAAAATGAATTGTACATTTACGTTTTATCGCATATTTTGTCTCCTGAGCGAGATGGAGCTATGCGCCTTAATTTAAAAATTCCTTGGAAAATTCCTCAACTTTGTGTATCCCCGAAAATATTGTATGACTTTTAGATCGGGTGTTACATCAAAATGAATTGTACATTAACGTTTCATCGCATATTTTGTCTAATGAGCGAGATGGAGCTATGAGCCTTGGTATAAAAATTCCTTGGAAAATTCCTCAACTTTCTGTATCCCCGAAAATATTGTACGATTTTTAGATCGGGTGTTACATCAAAATGAAGTGAACATTTACGTTTTATCGAATATTTTGTCTCCTTCGCAAGATAGAACTATGATACTTGGTATAAAAATTCGATTTAAAATTCCTCAACTTTCTGTATCCCCGAAAATATTGAACGACTTTTAGATCGGGTGTTACATCAAAATGAAGTGAACATTTACGTTTTATTGCATATTTTGACTCCTGAGCGAGATAGAACTATGAAACTTGGTATTTAAATTCCTTGGAAAATTCCTCAACTTTCTGTATCCCCGAAAATATTGAACGACTTCTAGATCGGTTGTTACATCAAAATGAAGTGAACATTTACGTTTTATCGAATAATTTGTCTCCTGAGCGAGATAGAGCTATAAAACTTGGTACATAAATTCCTTGTGAAATTCCTCAACTTTCTGTATCCCCGAAAATATTATACGACTTTTAGATCGGGTGTTACATCAAAATGAATTGTACATTTACGTTTTATCGAATATTTTGTCCCCTTCGCGAGATAGAGCTATGAAACTTGGTATTCTAGATCGGTTGTTACATCAAAATGAAGTGAACATTTACGTTTTATCGAATATTTTGTCCCCTTCGCGAGATAGAGCTATGAAACTTGGTATTTAAATTCCTTGGAAAATTCCTCAACTTTCTGTATCCCCAAAAATATTGAACGACTTCTAGATCGGTTGTTACACCAAAATGAAGTGAACATTTACGTTTTATCGAATATTTTGTCCCCTTCGCGAGATAGAGCTATGAAACTTGATATTTAAATTCCTTGGAAAATTCCTCAACTTTCTGTATCCCCAAAAATATTATACGACTTTTAGATCGGGTGTTACATCAAAATGAATTGTACATTTACGTTTTATCGAATATTTTGTCCCCTTCGCGAGATAGAGCTATGAAACTTGGTATTCTAGATCGGTTGTTACATCAAAATGAAGTGAACATTTACGTTTTATCGAATATTTTGTCTCCTGAGCGAGATGGAGCTATGCGCCTTAATTTAAAAATTCCTTGGAAAATTCCTCAACTTTGTGTATCCCCGAAAATATTGTATGACTTTTAGATCGGGTGTTACATCAAAATGAATTGTACATTAACGTTTCATCGCATATTTTGTCTAATGAGCGAGATGGAGCTATGAGCCTTGGTATAAAAATTCCTTGGAAAATTCCTCAACTTTCTGTATCCCCGAAAATATTGTACGATTTTTAGATCGGGTGTTACATCAAAATGAATTGTACATTTACGTTTTATCGCATATTTTGTCTCCTGAGCGAGATGGAGCTATGCGCCATAATTTAAAAATTCCTTGGAAAATTCCTCAACTTTGTGTATCCCCGAAAATATTGTATGACTTTTAGATCGGGTGTTACATCAAAATGAATTGTACATTAACGTTTCATCGCATATTTTGTCTAATGAGCGAGATGGAGCTATGAGCCTTAGTACAAAAATTCCTTGGAAAATTCCTCAACTTTCTGTATCCCCGAAAATATTGTACGATTTTTAGATCGGGTGTTACATCAAAATGAATTGTACATTAACGTTTCATCGCATATTTTGTCTAATGAGCGAGATGGAGCTATGAGCCTTGGTATAAAAATTCCTTGGAAAATTCCTCAACTTTCTGTATCCCCGAAAATATTGTACGATTTTTAGATCGGGTGTTACATCAAAATGAATTGTACATTTAGGTTTTATTGCATATTTTGTCTCCTGAGCGAGATAGAGCTATGAAACTTGGTATTTAAATTCCTTGGAAAATTCTTCAACTTTCTGTATCCCCGAAAATATTGTACGACTTTTAGATCGGGTGTTACATCAAAATGAATTGTACATTTACGTTTTATCGCATATTTTGTCTCCTGAGCGAGATGGAGCTATGCGCCTTAATTTAAAAATTCCTTGGAAAATTCCTCAACTTTGTGTATCCCCGAAAATATTGTATGACTTTTAGATCGGGTGTTACATCAAAATGAATTGTACATTAACGTTTCATCGCATATTTTGTCTAATGAGCGAGATGGAGCTATGAGCCTTGGTATAAAAATTCCTTGGAAAATTCCTCAACTTTCTGTATCCCCGAAAATATTGTACGATTTTTAGATCGGGTGTTACATCAAAATGAAGTGAACATTTACGTTTTATCGAATATTTTGTCTCCTTCGCAAGATAGAACTATGATACTTGGTATAAAAATTCGATTTAAAATTCCTCAACTTTCTGTATCCCCGAAAATATTGAACGACTTTTAGATCGGGTGTTACATCAAAATGAAGTGAACATTTACGTTTTATTGCATATTTTGACTCCTGAGCGAGATAGAGCTATGAAACTTGGTATTTAAATTCCTTGGAAAATTCCTCAACTTTCTGTATCCCCGAAAATATTGAACGACTTCTAGATCGGTTGTTACATCAAAATGAAGTGAACATTTACGTTTTATCGAATAATTTGTCTCCTGAGCGAGATAGAGCTATAAAACTTGGTACATAAATTCCTTGTGAAATTCCTCAACTTTCTGTATCCCCGAAAATATTATACGACTTTTAGATCGGGTGTTACATCAAAATGAATTGTACATTTACGTTTTATCGAATATTTTGTCCCCTTCGCGAGATAGAGCTATGAAACTTGGTATTCTAGATCGGTTGTTACATCAAAATGAAGTGAACATTTACGTTTTATCGAATATTTTGTCCCCTTCGCGAGATAGAGCTATGAAACTTGGTATTTAAATTCCTTGGAAAATTCCTCAACTTTCTGTATCCCCAAAAATATTGAACGACTTCTAGATCGGTTGTTACACCAAAATGAAGTGAACATTTACGTTTTATCGAATATTTTGTCCCCTTCGCGAGATAGAGCTATGAAACTTGATATTTAAATTCCTTGGAAAATTCCTCAACTTTCTGTATCCCCGAAAATATTATACGACTTTTAGATCGGGTGTTACATCAAAATGAATTGTACATTTACCTTTTATCGAATATTTTGTCTCCTGAGCGAGATAGAGCTATAAAACTTGGTACATAAATTCCTTGTGAAATTCCTCAACTTTCTGTATCCCCGAAAATATTATACGACTTTTAGATCGGGTGTTACATCAAAATGAATTGTACATTTACGTTTTATCGAATATTTTGTCCCCTTCGCGAGATAGAGCTATGAAACTTGGTATTCTAGATCGGTTGTTACATCAAAATGAAGTGAACATTTACGTTTTATCGAATATTTTGTCTCCTGAGCGAGATGGAGCTATGCGCCTTAATTTAAAAATTCCTTGGAAAATTCCTCAACTTTGTGTATCCCCGAAAATATTGTATGACTTTTAGATCGGGTGTTACATCAAAATGAATTGTACATTAACGTTTCATCGCATATTTTGTCTAATGAGCGAGATGGAGCTATGAGCCTTGGTATAAAAATTCCTTGGAAAATTCCTCAACTTTCTGTATCCCCGAAAATATTGTACGATTTTTAGATCGGGTGTTACATCAAAATGAATTGTACATTTACGTTTTATCGCATATTTTGTCTCCTGAGCGAGATGGAGCTATGCGCCATAATTTAAAAATTCCTTGGAAAATTCCTCAACTTTGTGTATCCCCGAAAATATTGTATGACTTTTAGATCGGGTGTTACATCAAAATGAATTGTACATTAACGTTTCATCGCATATTTTGTCTAATGAGCGAGATGGAGCTATGAGCCTTAGTACAAAAATTCCTTGGAAAATTCCTCAACTTTCTGTATCCCCGAAAATATTGTACGATTTTTAGATCGGGTGTTACATCAAAATGAATTGTACATTAACGTTTCATCGCATATTTTGTCTAATGAGCGAGATGGAGCTATGAGCCTTGGTATAAAAATTCCTTGGAAAATTCCTCAACTTTCTGTATCCCCGAAAATATTGTACGATTTTTAGATCGGGTGTTACATCAAAATGAATTGTACATTTAGGTTTTATTGCATATTTTGTCTCCTGAGCGAGATAGAGCTATGAAACTTGGTATTTCAATTCCTTGGAAAATTCTTCAACTTTCTGTATCCCCGAAAATATTGTACGACTTTTAGATCGGGTGTTACATCAAAATGAATTGTACATTTACGTTTTATCGCATATTTTGTCTCCTGAGCGAGATGGAGCTATGCGCCTTAATTTAAAAATTCCTTGGAAAATTCCTCAACTTTGTGTATCCCCGAAAATATTGTATGACTTTTAGATCGGGTGTTACATCAAAATGAATTGTACATTAACGTTTCATCGCATATTTTGTCTAATGAGCGAGATGGAGCTATGAGCCTTGGTATAAAAATTCCTTGGAAAATTCCTCAACTTTCTGTATCCCCGAAAATATTGTACGATTTTTAGATCGGGTGTTACATCAAAATGAAGTGAACATTTACGTTTTATCGAATATTTTGTCTCCTTCGCAAGATAGAACTATGATACTTGGTATACAAATTCGATTTAAAATTCCTCAACTTTCTGTATCCCCGAAAATATTGAACGACTTTTAGATCGGGTGTTACATCAAAATGAAGTGAACATTTACGTTTTATTGCATATTTTGTCTCCTGAGCGAGATAGAGCTATGAAACTTGGTATTTAAATTCCTTGGAAAATTCCTCAACTTTCTGTATCCCCGAAAATATTGAACGACTTCTAGATCGGTTGTTACATCAAAATGAAGTGAACATTTACGTTTTATCGAATAATTTGTCCCCTTCGCGAGATAGAGCTATGAAACTTGGTATTTAAATTCCTTGGAAAATTCCTCAACTTTCTGTATCCCCAAAAATATTGAACGACTTCTAGATCGGTTGTTACACCAAAATGAAGTGAACATTTACGTTTTATCGAATATTTTGTCCCCTTCGCGAGATATCCCCGAAAATATTGTACGATTTTTAGATCGGGTGTTACATCAAAATGAAGTGAACATTTACGTTTTATCGAATATTTTGTCTCCTTCGCAAGATAGAACTATGATACTTGGTATAAAAATTCGATTTTAAATTCCTCAACTTTCTGTATCCCCAAAATACTGTACGACTTTTAGATCGGGTGTTACATCAAAATGAATTGTACATTTACGTTTTATCGCATATTTTGTCTCCTGAGCGAGATAGAGCTATAAAACTTGGTACATAAATTCCTTGTGAAATTCCTCAACTTTCTGTATTCCCGAAAATATTGTACGACTTTACGATCGGATGCAACATCAAAATGAAGTGAACATTTACGTTTTATCGCATATTTTGTCTCCTTAGCGAGATAGAGTTATGAAACTTGGTATAAAAATTCGATTTTAAATTCCTCAACTTTCTGTATCCCCAAAAATACTGTACGACTTTTAGATCGGGTGTTACATCAAAATGAATTGTACATTTACGTTTTATCGCATATTTTGTCTCCTTAGCGAGATAGAGCTATAAAACTTGGTACAAAAATTCCTTGGAAAATTCCTCAACTTTCTGTATCCCCGAAAATATTGTACGACTTTTAGATCGGGTGTTACATCAAAATGAATTGTACATTTACGTTTTGTCGCATATTTTGTCTCCTTAGCGAGATAGAGTTATGAAACTTGGTATTTAAATTCCTTGGAAAATTCTTCAACTTTCTGTATCCCCGAAAATATTGTACGACTTTTAGATCGGGTGTTACATCAAAATGAATTGTACATTTACGTTTTATCGCATATTTTGTCTCCTGAGCGAGATGGAGCTATGCGCCTTAATTTAAAAATTCCTTGGAAAATTCCTCAACTTTGTGTATCCCCGAAAATATTGTATGACTTTTAGATCGGGTGTTACATCAAAATGAATTGTACATTAACGTTTCATCGCATATTTTGTCTAATGAGCGAGATGGAGCTATGAGCCTTGGTATAAAAATTCCTTGGAAAATTCCTCAACTTTCTGTATCCCCGAAAATATTGTACGATTTTTAGATCGGGTGTTACATCAAAATGAAGTGAACATTTACGTTTTATCGAATATTTTGTCTCCTTCGCAAGATAGAACTATGATACTTGGTATAAAAATTCGATTTAAAATTCCTCAACTTTCTGTATCCCCGAAAATATTGAACGACTTTTAGATCGGGTGTTACATCAAAATGAAGTGAACATTTACGTTTTATTGCATATTTTGTCTCCTGAGCGAGATAGAGCTATGAAACTTGGTATTTAAATTCCTTGGAAAATTCCTCAACTTTCTGTATCCCCGAAAATATTGAACGACTTCTAGATCGGTTGTTACATCAAAATGAAGTGAACATTTACGTTTTATCGAATATTTTGTCCCCTTCGCGAGATAGAGCTATGAAACTTGGTATTTAAATTCCTTGGAAAATTCCTCAACTTTCTGTATCCCCAAAAATATTGAACGACTTCTAGATCGGTTGTTACACCAAAATGAAGTGAACATTTACGTTTTATCGAATATTTTGTCCCCTTCGCGAGATAGAGCTATGAAACTTGATATTTAAATTCCTTGGAAAATTCCTCAACTTTCTGTATCCCCGAAAATATTATACGACTTTTAGATCGGGTGTTACATCAAAATGAATTGTACATTTACCTTTTATCGAATATTTTGTCTCCTGAGCGAGATAGAGCTATAAAACTTGGTACATAAATTCCTTGTGAAATTCCTCAACTTTCTGTATCCCCGAAAATATTATACGACTTTTAGATCGGGTGTTACATCAAAATGAATTGTACATTTACGTTTTATCGAATATTTTGTCCCCTTCGCGAGATAGAGCTATGAAACTTGGTATTCTAGATCGGTTGTTACATCAAAATGAAGTGAACATTTACGTTTTATCGAATATTTTGTCCCCTTCGCGAGATAGAGCTATGAAACTTGGTATTTAAATTCCTTGGAAAATTCCTCAACTTTCTGTATCCCCAAAAATATTGAACGACTTCTAGATCGGTTGTAACATCAAAATGAAGTGAACATTTACGTTTTATCGAATATTTTGTCCCCTTCGCGAGATAGAGCTATGAAACTTGGTATTTAAATTCCTTGGAAAATTCCTCAACTTTCTGTATCCCCAAAAATATTGTACGACTTCTAGATCGGTTGTTCCATCAAACTGAAGTAAACATTTACGTTCTATTGCATATTTTGTCCCCTTCGCGAGATAGAACTATGATACTTGGTATAAAAATTCGATTTAAAATTCCTCAACTTTCTGTATCCCCGAAAATATTGAACGACTTTTAGATCGGGTGTTACATCAAAATGAAGTGAACATTTAGGTTTTATTGCATATTTTGTCTCCTGAGCGAGATAGAGCTATGAAACTTGGTATTTAAATTCCTTGGAAAATTCCTCAACTTCTGTATCCCCGAAAATATTGAACGACTTCTAGATCGGTTGTTACATCAAAATGAAGTGAACATTTACGTTTTATCGAATATTTTGTCCCCTTCGCGAGATAGAGCTATGAAACTTGGTATTTAAATTCCTTGGATAATTCCTCAACTTTCTGTATCCCCAAAAATATTGAACGACTTCTAGATCGGTTGTTACACCAAAATGAAGTGAACATTTACGTTTTATCGAATATTTTGTCCCCTTCGCGAGATAGAGCTATGAAACTTGATATTTAAATTCCTTGGAAAATTCCTCAACTTTCTGTATCCCCGAAAATATTATACGACTTTTAGATCGGGTGTTACATCAAAATGAATTGTACATTTACCTTTTATCGAATATTTTGTCTCCTGAGCGAGATAGAGCTATAAAACTTGGTACATAAATTCCTTGTGAAATTCCTCAACTTTCTGTATCCCCGAAAATATTATACGACTTTTAGATCGGGTGTTACATCAAAATGAATTGTACATTTACGTTTTATCGAATATTTTGTCCCCTTCGCGAGATAGAGCTATGAAACTTGGTATTCTAGATCGGTTGTTACATCAAAATGAAGTGAACATTTACGTTTTATCGAATATTTTGTCCCCTTCGCGAGATAGAGCTATGAAACTTGGTATTTAAATTCCTTGGAAAATTCCTCAACTTTCTGTATCCCCAAAAATATTGAACGACTTCTAGATCGGTTGTAACATCAAAATGAAGTGAACATTTACGTTTTATCGAATATTTTGTCCCCTTCGCGAGATAGAACTATGAAACTTGGTATTTAAATTCCTTGGAAAATTCCTCAACTTTCTGTATCCCCGAAAATATTGAACGACTTCTAGATCGGTTGTTACATCAAAATGAAGTGAACATTTACGTTTAATCGAATATTTTGTCCCCTTCGCGAGATAGAGCTATGAAACTTGGTATTTAAATTCCTTGGAAAATTCCTCAACTTTCTGTATCCCCGAAAATATTGTACGATTTTTAGATCGGGTGTTACATCAAAATGAAGTGAACATTTACGTTTTATCGAATATTTTGTCTCCTTCGCAAGATAGAACTATGATACTTGGTATAAAAATTCGATTTAAAATTCCTCAACTTTCTGTATCCCCGAAAATATTGAACGACTTTTAGATCGGGTGTTACATCAAAATGAAGTGAACATTTACGTTTTATTGCATATTTTGTCTCCTGAGCGAGATAGAGCTATGAAACTTGGTATTTAAATTCCTTGGAAAATTCCTCAACTTTCTGTATCCCCGAAAATATTGAACGACTTCTAGATCGGTTGTTACATCAAAATGAAGTGAACATTTACGTTTTATCGAATATTTTGTCCCCTTCGCGAGATAGAGCTATGAAACTTGGTATTTAAATTCCTTGGAAAATTCCTCAACTTTCTGTATCCCCAAAAATATTGAACGACTTCTAGATCGGTTGTTACACCAAAATGAAGTGAACATTTACGTTTTATCGAATATTTTGTCCCCTTCGCGAGATAGAGCTATGAAACTTGATATTTAAATTCCTTGGAAAATTCCTCAACTTTCTGTATCCCCAAAAATATTATACGACTTTTAGATCGGGTGTTACATCAAAATGAATTGTACATTTACCTTTTATCGAATATTTTGTCTCCTGAGCGAGATAGAGCTATAAAACTTGGTACATAAATTCCTTGTGAAATTCCTCAACTTTCTGTATCCCCGAAAATATTATACGACTTTTAGATCGGGTGTTACATCAAAATGAATTGTACATTTACGTTTTATCGAATATTTTGTCCCCTTCGCGAGATAGAGCTATGAAACTTCGTATTCTAGATCGGTTGTTACATCAAAATGAAGTGAACATTTACGTTTTATCGAATATTTTGTCCCCTTCGCGAGATAGAGCTATGAAACTTGGTATTTAAATTCCTTGGAAAATTCCTCAACTTTCTGTATCCCCAAAAATATTGAACGACTTCTAGATCGGTTGTAACATCAAAATGAAGTGAACATTTACGTTTTATCGAATATTTTGTCCCCTTCGCGAGATAGAGCTATGAAACTTGGTATTTAAATTCCTTGGAAAATTCCTCAACTTTCTGTATCCCCAAAAATATTGTACGACTTCTAGATCGGTTGTTCCATCAAACTGAAGTGAACATTTACGTTCTATTGCATATTTTGTCCCCTTCGCGAGATAGAACTATGAAACTTGGTATTTAAATTCCTTGGAAAATTCCTCAACTTTCTGTATCCCCGAAAATATTGAACGACTTTTAGATCGGGTGTTACATCAAAATGAAGTGAACATTTACGTTTTATTGCATATTTTGTCTCCTGAGCGAGATAGAGCTATGAAACTTGGTATTTAAATTCCTTGGAAAATTCCTCAACTTTCTGTATCCCCGAAAATATTGAACGACTTCTAGATCGGTTGTTACATCAAAATGAAGTGAACATTTACGTTTTATCGAATATTTTGTCCCCTTCGCGAGATAGAGCTATGAAACTTGGTATTTAAATTCCTTGGAAAATTCCTCAACTTTCTGTATCCCCAAAAATATTGAACGACTTCTAGATCGGTTGTTACACCAAAATGAAGTGAACATTTACGTTTTATCGAATATTTTGTCCCCTTCGCGAGATAGAGCTATGAGCCTTAGTATTAAAATTCCTTGGAAAATTCCTCAACTTTCTGTATCCCCAAAAATATTGTACGACTTTTAGATCGGGTGTTACATCAAAATGAATTGTACATTTACGTTTCATCGCATATTTTGTCTCCTTCGCAAGATAGATCTATGATACTTGGTATAAAAATTCGATTTAAAATTCCTCAACTTTCTGTATCCCCGAAAATATTGTAGGACTTTTAGATCGGGTGTTACATCAAAATGAATTGTACATTTACGTTTTATCGCATATTTTGTCTCCTTAGCGAGATAGAGCTATGAAACTTTGTTTTTAAATTCCTTGGAAAATTCCTCAACTTTCTGTATCCCCAAAAATATTGAACGACTTCTAGATCGGTTGTTACATCAAAATGAAGTGAACATTTACGTTTTATCGAATATTTTGTCCCCTTCGCGAGATAGAGCTATAAAACTTGGTACATAAATTCCTTGTGAAATTCCTCAACTTTCTGTTTCCCCGAAAATATTGTACGACTTTTAGATCGGGTGTTACATCAAAATGAATTGTACATTTACCTTTTATCGAATATTTTGTCTCCTGAGCGAGAAAGAGCTATAAAACTTGGTACATAAATTCCTTGTGAAATTCCTCAACTTTCTGTATCCCCAAAAATATTGAACGACTTCTAGATCGGTTGTTACATAAAAATGAAGTGAACATTTACGTTTTATCGCATATTTTGTCTCCTTAGCGAGATAGAGCTATGAAACTTGGTATTTAAATTCCTTGGAAAATTCCTCAACTTTCTGTATCCCCGAAAATATTGTATGACTTTTAGATCGGGTGTTACATCAAAATGAAGTGAACATTTACGTTTTATTGCATATTTTGTCTCCTGAGCGAGATAGAGCTATAAAACTTGGTACATAAATTCCTTGTGAAATTCCTCAACTTTCTGTATCCCCGAAAATATTGTACGACTTTAAGATCGGATGCAACATCAAAATATAGTGAACATTTACGTTTTATCGCATATTTTGTCTCCTTCGCAAGATAGAACTATTATGCTTGGTATAAAAATTCGATTTGAAATTCCTCAACTTTCTGTATCCCCGAAAATATTGTACGACTTTTAGATCGGGTGTTACATCAAAATGAATTGTACATTAACGTTTTATCGAATATTTTGTCTCCTGAGCGAGATAGAGCTATAAAACTTGGTTCATAAATTCCTTGTGAAATTCCTCAACTTTCTGTATTCCCGAAAATATTCTACGACTTTTAGATCCGATGCAACATCAAACTGAAATGAACATTTACGTTTTATCGCATATTTTGTCTCCTTAGCGAGATAGAGCTATGAAACTTGGTATTTAAAATCCTTGGAAAATTCCTCAACTTTGTGTATCCCCGAAAATATTGTACGACTTTTAGATCGGTTGTTACATCAAAATGAATTGTACATTTACGTTTTATTGCATATTTTGTCTCCTGAGCGAGATAGAGCTATAAAACTTGGTACATAAATTCCTTGTGAAATTCCTCAACTTTCTGTATCCCCGAAAATATTGTACGACTTTAAGATCGGATGCAACATCAAAATATAGTGAACATTTACGTTTTATCGCATATTTTGTCTCCTTCGCAAGATAGAACTATTATGCTTGGTATAAAAATTCGATTTTAAATTCCTCAACTTTCTGTATCCCCAAAAATACTGTACGACTTTTAGATCGGGTGTTGCATCAAAATGAATTGTACATTTACGTTTTATCGCATATTTTGTCTCCTGAGCGAGATGTAGCTATGCGCCTTAATTTAAAAATTCCTTGGAAAATTCCTCAACTTTGTGTATCCCCGAAAATATTGTACGACTTTTAGATCGGGTGTTACATCAAAATGAATTGTACATGAACGTTTCATCGCATATTTTGTCTAATGAGCGAGATGGAGCTATGAGCCTTAGTACAAAAATTCCTTGGAAAATTCCTCAACTTTCTGTATCCCCGAAAATATTGTACGACTTTTAGATCGGGTGTTACATCAAAATGAATTGTACATTTACGTTTTGTCGCATATTTTGTCTCCTTAGCGAGATAGAGTTATGAAACTTGGTATTTAAATTCCTTGGAAAATTCTTCAACTTTCTGTACCCCCGAAAATATTGTACGACTTTTAGATCGGGTGTTACATCAAAATGAATTGTACATTAACGTTTCATCGCATATTTTGTCTAATGAGCGAGATGGAGCTATGAGCCTTGGTACTTTAATTCCTTGGAAAATTCCTCAACTTTCTGTATCCCTAAAAATATTTAACGACTTCTAGATCGGTTGTTACATCAAAATGAATTGTACATTTACGTTTTATCGAATATTTTGTCTCCTTCGCAAGATAGAACTATGATACTTGGTATAAAAATTCGATTTAAAATTCCTCAACTTTCTGTATCCCTAAAAATATTGAACGACTTCTAGATCGGTTGTTACATCAAAATGAATTGTACATTTACGTTTTATCGAATATTTTGTCTCCTTCGCAAGATAGAACTATGATACTTGGTATAAAAATTCGATTTAAAATTCCTCAACTTTCTGTATCCCCGAAAATATTGAACGACTTTTAGATCGGGTGTTACATCAAAATGAAGTGAACATTAACGTTTTATCGAATATTTTGTCTCCTGAGCGAGATAGAGCTATGAAACTTGGTATAAAAATTCGATTTTAAATTCCTCAACTTTCTGTATCCCCAAAAATACTGTACGACTTTTAGATCGGGTGTTGCATCAAAATGAATTGTACATTTACGTTTTATCGCATATTTTGTCTCCTGAGCGAGATGTAGCTATGCGCCTTAATTTAAAAATTCCTTGGAAAATTCCTCAACTTTGTGTATCCCCGAAAATATTGTACGACTTTTAGATCGGGTGTTACATCAAAATGAATTGTACATTAACGTTTCATCGCATATTTTGTCTAATGAGCGAGATGGAGCTATGAGCCTTAGTACAAAAATTCCTTGGAAAATTCCTCAACTTTCTGTATCCCCGAAAATATTGTACGACTTTTAGATCGGGTGTTACATCAAAATGAATTGTACATTTACGTTTTGTCGCATATTTTGTCTCCTTAGCGAGATAGAGTTATGAAACTTGGTATTTAAATTCCTTGGAAAATTCTTCAACTTTCTGTATCCCTAAAAATATTGAACGACTTCTAGATCGGTTGTTACATCAAAATGAATTGTACATTTACGTTTTATCGAATATTTTGTCTCCTTCGCAAGATAGAACTATGATACTTGGTATAAAAATTCGATTTAAAATTCCTCAACTTTCTGTATCCCTAAAAATATTGAACGACTTCTAGATCGGTTGTTACATCAAAATGAATTGTACATTTACGTTTTATCGAATATTTTGTCTCCTTCGCAAGATAGAACTATGATACTTGGTATAAAAATTCGATTTAAAATTCCTCAACTTTCTGTATCCCCGAAAATATTGAACGACTTTTAGATCGGGTGTTACATCAAAATGAAGTGAACATTAACGTTTTATCGAATATTTTGTCCCCTTCGCGAGATAGAGCTATGAAACTTGGTATTTAAATTCCTTGGAAAATTCCTCAACTTTCTGTATCCCCGAAAATATTGAACGACTTTTAGATCGGGTGTTACATCAAAATGAAGTGAACATTAACGTTTTATCGAATATTTTGTCCCCTTCGCAAGATAGAGCTATGAAACTTGGTATTTAAATTCCTTGGAAAATTCCTCAACTTTCTGTATCCCCGAAAATATTGTATGACTTTTAGATCGAGTGTTACATCAAAATGAAGTGAACATTTACGTTTTATTGCATATTTTGTCTCCTGAGCGAGATAGAGCTATGAAACTTGGTATAAAAATTCGATTTTAAATTCCTCAACTTTCTGTATCCCCGAAAATATTGTACGACTTTTAGATCGGGTGTTACATCAAAATGAATTGTACATTTACGTTTTATCGCATATTTTGTCTCCTGAGCGAGATGGAGCTATGCGCCTTAATTTAAAAATTCCTTGGAAAATTCCTCAACTTTGTGTATCCCCGAAAATATTGTACGACTTTTAGATCGGGTGTTACATCAAAATGAATTGTACATGAACGTTTCATCGCATATTTTGTCTAATGAGCGAGATGGAGCTATGAGCCTAAGTACAAAAATTCCTTGGAAAATTCCTCAACTTTCTGTATCCCGAAAATATTGTACGACTTTTAGATCGGTTGTTACATCAAAATGAATTGTACATTTACGTTTTATCGAATATTTTGTCTCCTGAGCGAGATAGAGCTATAAAACTTGGTACATAAATTCCTTGTGAAATTCCTCAACTTTCTGTATTCCCGAAAATATTGTACGACTTTACGATCGGATGCAACATCAAAATGAAGTGAACATTTACGTTTTATCGCATATTTTGTCTCCTTAGCGAGATAGAGTTATGAAACTTGGTATAAAAATTCGATTTTAAATTCCTCAACTTTCTGTATCCCCAAAAATACTGTACGACTTTTAGATCGGGTGTTACATCAAAATGAATTGTACATTTACGTTTTATCGCATATTTTGTCTCCTGAGCGAGATGGAGCTATGCGCCTTAATTTAAAAATTCCTTGGAAAATTCCTCAACTTTGTGTATCCCCGAAAATATTGTACGACTTTTAGATCGGGTGTTACATCAAAATGAATTGTGCATTAACGTTTCATCGCATATTTTGTCTAATGAGCGAGATGGAGCTATGAGCCTTAGTACAAAAATTCCTTGGAAAATTCCTCAACTTTCTGTATCCCCGAAAATATTGTACGACTTTTAGATCGGTTGTTACATCAAAATGAATTGTACATTTACGTTGTATCGAATATTTTGTCTCTTGAGCGAGATAGAGCTATAAAACTTGGTACATAAATTCCTTGTGAAATTCCTCAACTTTCTGTATTCCCGAAAATATTGTACGACTTTACGATCGGATGCAACATCAAAATGAATTGTACATTTACGTTTTATCGCATATTTTGTCTCCTTAGCGAGATAGAACTATGATACTTGGTATAAAAATTCCTTGGAAAATTCCTCAACTTTCTGTATCCCCGAGAATATTGTACGACTTTTAGATCGGGTGTTACATCAAAATGAATTGTACATTAACGTTTCATCGCATATTTTGTCTAATGAGCGAGATGGAGCTATGAGCCTTAGTACAAAAATTCCTTGGAAAATTCCTCAACTTTCTGTATCCCCGAAAATATTGTACGACTTTTAGATCGGTTGTTACATCAAAATGAATTGTACATTTACGTTGTATCGAATATTTTGTCTCTTGAGCGAGATAGAGCTATAAAACTTGGTACATAAATTCCTTGTGAAATTCCTCAACTTTCTGTATTCCCGAAAATATTGTACGACTTTACGATCGGATGCAACATCAAAATGAAGTGAACATTTACGTTTTATCGCATATTTTGTCTCCTTAGCGAGATAGAGTTATGAAACTTGGTATAAAAATTCGATTTTAAATTCCTCAACTTTCTGTATCCCCGAAAATATTGTACGACTTTTAGATCGGGTGTTACATCAAAATGAATTGTACATTTACGTTTTATCGCATATTTTGTCTCCTGAGCGAGATGGAGCTATGCGCCTTAGTACAAAAATTCCTTGGAAAATTCCTCAACTTTCTGTATCCCCGAAAATATTGTACGACTTTTAGATCGGTTGTTACATCAAAATGAATTGTACATTTACGTTGTATCGAATATTTTGTCTCTTGAGCGAGATAGAGCTATAAAACTTGGTACATAAATTCCTTGTGAAATTCCTCAACTTTCTGTATTCCCGAAAATATTGTACGACTTTACGATCGGATGCAACATCAAAATGAAGTGAACATTTACGTTTTATCGCATATTTTGTCTCCTTAGCGAGATAGAACTATGATACTTGGTATAAAAATTCGATTTAAAATTCCTCAACTTTCTGTATCCCTAAAAATATTGAACGACTTCTAGATCGGTTGTTACATCAAAATGAATTGTACATTTACGTTTTATCGAATATTTTGTCTCCTTCGCAAGATAGAACTATGATACTTGGTATTTAAATTCCTTGGAAAATTCCTCAACTTTCTGTATCCCCGAAAATATTGAACGACTTTTAGATCGGGTGTTACATCAAAATGAAGTGAACAATAACGTTTTATCGAATATTTTGTCCCCTTCGCGAGATAGAGCTATGAAACTTGGTATTTAAATTCCTTGGAAAATTCCTCAACTTTCTGTATCCCCGAAAATATTGTATGACTTTTAGATCGGGTGTTACATCAAAATGAAGTGAACATTTACGTTTTATTGCATATTTTGTCTCCTTAGCGAGATAGAACTATGATACTTGGTATAAAAATTCGATTTAAAATTCCTCAACTTTCTGTATCCCTAAAAATATTGAACGACTTCTAGATCGGTTGTTACATCAAAATGAATTGTACATTTACGTTGTATCGAATATTTTGTCTCTTGAGCGAGATAGAGCTATAAAACTTGGCACATAAATTCCTTGTGAAATTCCTCAACTTTCTGTATCCCCGAAAATATTGTACGACTTTTAGATCGGTTGTTACATCAAAATGAATTGTACATTTACGTTTTATCGAATATTTTGTCTCCTGAGCGAGATAGAGCTATAAAACTTGGTACATAAATTCCTTGTGAAATTCCTCAACTTTCTGTATTCCCGAAAATATTGTACGACTTTACGATCGGATGCAACATCAAAATGAAGTGAACATTTACGTTTTATCGCATATTTTGTCTCCTTAGCGAGATAGAGTTATGAAACTTGGTATAAAAATTCGATTTTAAATTCCTCAACTTTCTGTATCCCCAAAAATACTGTACGACTTTTAGATCGGGTGTTACATCAAAATGAATTGTACATTTACGTTTTATCGCATATTTTGTCTCCTGAGCGAGATGGAGCTATGCGCCTTAATTTAAAAATTCCTTGGAAAATTCCTCAACTTTGTGTATCCCCGAAAATATTGTACGACTTTTAGATCGGGTGTTACATCAAAATGAATTGTGCATTAACGTTTCATCGCATATTTTGTCTAATGAGCGAGATGGAGCTATGAGCCTTAGTACAAAAATTCCTTGGAAAATTCCTCAACTTTCTGTATCCCCGAAAATATTGTACGACTTTTAGATCGGTTGTTACATCAAAATGAATTGTACATTTACGTTGTATCGAATATTTTGTCTCTTGAGCGAGATAGAGCTATAAAACTTGGTACATAAATTCCTTGTGAAATTCCTCAACTTTCTGTATTCCCGAAAATATTGTACGACTTTACGATCGGATGCAACATCAAAATGAAGTGAACATTTACGTTTTATCGCATATTTTGTCTCCTTAGCGAGATAGAACTATGATACTTGGTATAAAAATTCGATTTAAAATTCCTCAACTTTCTGTTTCCCTAAAAATATTGAACGACTTCTAGATCGGTTGTTACATCAAAATGAATTGTACATTTCCGTTTTATCGAATATTTTGTCTCCTTCGCAAGATAGAACTATGATACTTGGTATAAAAATTCGATTTAAAATTCCTCAACTTTCTGTATCCCCGAAAATATTGAACGACTTTTAGATCGGGTGTTACATCAAAATGAAGTGAACATTAACGTTTTATCGAATATTTTGTCCTCTTCGCGAGATAGAGCTATGAAACTTGGTATTTAAATTCCTTGGAAAATTCCTCAACTTTCTGTATCCCCGAAAATATTGTATGACTTTTAGATCGAGTGTTACATCAAAATGAAGTGAACATTTACGTTTTATTGCATATTTTGTCTCCTGAGCGAGATAGAGCTATGAAACTTGGTATAAAAATTCGATTTTAAATTCCTCAACTTTCTGTATCCCCGAAAATATTGTACGACTTTTAGATCGGGTGTTACATCAAAATGAATTGTACATTTACGTTTTATCGCATATTTTGTCTCCTTAGCGAGATAGAACTATGATACTTGGTATAAAAATTCGATTTAAAATTCCTCAACTTTCTGTATCCCTAAAAATATTGAACGACTTCTAGATCGGTTGTTACATCAAAATGAATTGTACATTTCCGTTTTATCGAATATTTTGTCTCCTTCGCAAGATAGAACTATGATACTTGGTATAAGAATTCGATTTAAAATTCCTCAACTTTCTGTATCCCCGAAAATATTGAACGACTTTTAGATCGGGTGTTACATCAAAATGAAGTGAACATTAACGTTTTATCGAATATTTTGTCCTCTTCGCGAGATAGAGCTATGAAACTTGGTATTTAAATTCCTTGGAAAATTCCTCAACTTTCTGTATCCCCGAAAATATTGTATGACTTTTAGATCGAGTGTTACATCAAAATGAAGTGAACATTTACGTTTTATTGCATATTTTGTCTCCTGAGCGAGATAGAGCTATGAAACTTGGTATAAAAATTCGATTTAAAATTCCTCAACTTTCTGTATCCCCGAAAATATTGAACGACTTTTAGATCGGGTGTTACATCAAAATGAAGTGAACATTAACGTTTTATCGAATATTTTGTCCCCTTCGCGAGATAGAGCTATGAAACTTGGTATTTAAATTCCTTGGAAAATTCCTCAACTTTCTGTATCCCCGAAAATATTGTATGACTTTTAGATCGGGTGTTACATCAAAATGAAGTGAACATTTACGTTTTATTGCATATTTTGTCTCCTTAGCGAGATAGAACTATGATACTTGGTATAAAAATTCGATTTAAAATTCCTCAACTTTCTGTATCCCTAAAAATATTGAACGACTTCTAGATCGGTTGTTACATCAAAATGAATTGTACATTTACGTTGTATCGAATATTTTGTCTCTTGAGCGAGATAGAGCTATAAAACTTGGTACATAAATTCCTTGTGAAATTCCTCAACTTTCTGTATCCCCGAAAATATTGTACGACTTTTAGATCGGTTGTTACATCAAAATGAATTGTGCATTTACGTTTTATCGAATATTTTGTCTCCTGAGCGAGATAGAACTATGATACTTGGTATAAAAATTCCTTGGAAAATTCCTCAACTTTCTGTATCCCCGAAAATATTGTACGACTTTTAGATCGGGTGTTACATCAAAATGAATTGTACATTAACGTTTCATCGCATATTTTGTCTAATGAGCGAGATGGAGCTATGAGCCTTAGTACAAAAATTCCTTGGAAAATTCCTCAACTTTCTGTATCCCCGAAAATATTGTACGACTTTTAGATCGGTTGTTACATCAAAATGAATTGTACATTTACGTTGTATCGAATATTTTGTCTCTTGAGCGAGATAGAGCTATAAAACTTGGTACATAAATTCCTTGTGAAATTCCTCAACTTTCTGTATTCCCGAAAATATTGTACGACTTTACGATCGGATGCAACATCAAAATGAAGTGAACATTTACGTTTTATCGCATATTTTGTCTCCTTAGCGAGATAGAGTTATGAAACTTGGTATAAAAATTCGATTTTAAATTCCTCAACTTTCTGTATCCCCGAAAATATTGTACGACTTTTAGATCGGGTGTTACATCAAAATGAATTGTACATTTACATTTTATCGCATATTTTGTCTCCTGAGCGAGATGGAGCTATGCGCCTTAGTACAAAAATTCCTTGGAAAATTCCTCAACTTTCTGTATCCCCGAAAATATTGTACGACTTTTAGATCGGTTGTTACATCAAAATGAATTGTACATTTACGTTGTATCGAATATTTTGTCTCTTGAGCGAGATAGAGCTATAAAACTTGGTACATAAATTCCTTGTGAAATTCCTCAACTTTCTGTATTCCCGAAAATATTGTACGACTTTACGATCGGATGCAACATCAAAATGAAGTGAACATTTACGTTTTATCGCATATTTTGTCTCCTTAGCGAGATAGAACTATGATACTTGGTATAAAAATTCGATTTAAAATTCCTCAACTTTCTGTATCCCTAAAAATATTGAACGACTTCTAGATCGGTTGTTACATCAAAATATATTGTACATTTACGTTTTATCGAATGTTTTGTCTCCTTCGCAAGATAGAACTATGATACTTGGTATAAAAATTCGATTTAAAATTCCTCAACTTTCTGTATCCCCGAAAATATTGAACGACTTTTAGATCGGGTGTTACATCAAAATGAAGTGAACATTTACGTTTTATTGCATATTTTGTCTCCTGAGCGAGATAGAGCTATGAAACTTGGTATAAAAATTCGATTTTAAATTCCTCAACTTTCTGTATCCCCGAAAATATTGTACGACTTTTAGATCGGGTGTTACATCAAAATGAATTGTACATTTACGTTTTATCGCATATTTTGTCTCCTGAGCGAGATGGAGCTATGCGCCTTAATTTAAAAATTCCTTGGAAAATTCCTCAACTTTGTGTATCCCCGAAAATATTGTACGACTTTTAGATCGGGTGTTACATCAAAATGAATTGTACATGAACGTTTCATCGCATATTTTGTCTAATGAGCGAGATGGAGCTATGAGCCTTAGTACAAAAATTCCTTGGAAAATTCCTCAACTTTCTCTATCCCCGAAAATATTGTACGACTTTTAGATCGGTTGTTACATCAAAATGAATTGTACATTTACGTTTTATCGAATATTTTGTCTCCTGAGCGAGATAGAGCTATAAAACTTGGTACATAAATTCCTTGTGAAATTCCTCAACTTTCTGTATTCCCGAAAATATTGTACGACTTTACGATCGGATGCAACATCAAAATGAAGTGAACATTTACGTTTTATCGCATATTTTGTCTCCTTAGCGAGATAGAGTTATGAAACTTGGTATAAAAATTCGATTTTAAATTCCTCAACTTTCTGTATCCCCAAAAATACTGTACGACTTTTAGATCGGGTGTTACATCAAAATGAATTGTACATTTACGTTTTATCGCATATTTTGTCTCCTGAGCGAGATGGAGCTATGCGCCTTAATTTAAAAATTCCTTGGAAAATTCCTCAACTTTGTGTATCCCCGAAAATATTGTACGACTTTTAGATCGGGTGTTACATCAAAATGAATTGTACATTAACGTTTCATCGCATATTTTGTCTAATGAGCGAGATGGAGCTATGAGCCTTAGTACAAAAATTCCTTGGAAAATTCCTCAACTTTCTGTATCCCCGAAAATATTGTACGACTTTTAGATCGGTTGTTACATCAAAATGAATTGTACATTTACGTTGTATCGAATATTTTGTCTCTTGAGCGAGATAGAGCTATAAAACTTGGTACATAAATTCCTTGTGAAATTCCTCAACTTTCTGTATTCCCGAAAATATTGTACGACTTTACGATCGGATGCAACATCAAAATGAAGTGAACATTTACGTTTTATCGCATATTTTGTCTCCTTAGCGAGATAGAACTATGATACTTGGTATAAAAATTCGATTTAAAATTCCTCAACTTTCTGTATCCCTAAAAATATTGAACGACTTCTAGATCGGTTGTTACATCAAAATGAATTGTACATTTACGTTTTATCGAATATTTTGTCTCCTTCGCAAGATAGAACTATGATACTTGGTATAAAAATTCGATTTAAAATTCCTCAACTTTCTGTATCCCCGAAAATATTGAACGACTTTTAGATCGGGTGTTACATCAAAATGAAGTGAACATTAACGTTTTATCGAATATTTTGTCCCCTTCGCGAGATAGAGCTATGAAACTTGGTATTTAAATTCCTTGGAAAATTCCTCAACTTTCTGTATCCCCGAAAATATTGTATGACTTTTAGATCGAGTGTTACATCAAAATGAAGTGAACATTTACGTTTTATTGCATATTTTGTCTCCTGAGCGAGATAGAGCTATGAAACTTGGTATAAAAATTCGATTTTAAATTCCTCAACTTTCTGTATCCCCGAAAATATTGTACGACTTTTAGATCGGGTGTTACATCAAAATGAATTGTACATTTACGTTTTATCGCATATTTTGTCTCCTGAGCGAGATGGAGCTATGCGCCTTAATTTAAAAATTCCTTGGAAAATTCCTCAACTTTGTGTATCCCCGAAAATATTGTACGACTTTTAGATCGGGTGTTACATCAAAATGAATTGTACATGAACGTTTCATCGCATATTTTGTCTAATGAGCGAGATGGAGCTATGAGCCTTGGTACAAAAATTCCTTGGAAAATTCCTCAACTTTCTGTATCCCCGAAAATATTGTACGACTTTTAGATCGGTTGTTACATCAAAATGAATTGTACATTTACGTTTTATCGAATATTTTGTCTCCTGAGCGAGATAGAGCTATAAAACTTGGTACATAAATTCCTTGTGAAATTCCTCAACTTTCTGTATTCCCGAAAATATTGTACGACTTTACGATCGGATGCAACATCAAAATGAAGTGAACATTTACGTTTTATCGCATATTTTGTCTCCTTAGCGAGATAGAGTTATGAAACTTGGTATAAAAATTCGATTTTAAATTCCTCAACTTTCTGTATCCCCAAAAATACTGTACGACTTTTAGATCGGGTGTTACATCAAAATGAATTGTACATTTACGTTTTATCGCATATTTTGTCTCCTGAGCGAGATGGAGCTATGCGCCTTAATTTAAAAATTCCTTGGAAAATTCCTCAACTTTGTGTATCCCCGAAAATATTGTACGACTTTTAGATCGGGTGTTACATCAAAATGAATTGTACATTAACGTTTCATCGCATATTTTGTCTAATGAGCGAGATGGAGCTATGAGCCTTAGTACAAAAATTCCTTGGAAAATTCCTCAACTTTCTGTATCCCCGAAAATATTGTACGACTTTTAGATCGGTTGTTACATCAAAATGAATTGTACATTTACGTTGTATCGAATATTTTGTCTCTTGAGCGAGATAGAGCTATAAAACTTGGTACATAAATTCCTTGTGAAATTCCTCAACTTTCTGTATTCCCGAAAATATTGTACGACTTTACGATCGGATGCAACATCAAAATGAAGTGAACATTTACGTTTTATCGCATATTTTGTCTCCTTAGCGAGATAGAACTATGATACTTGGTATAAAAATTCGATTTAAAATTCCTCAACTTTCTGTATCCCTAAAAATATTGAACGACTTCTAGATCGGTTGTTACATCAAAATGAATTGTACATTTCCGTTTTATCGAATATTTTGTCTCCTTCGCAAGATAGAACTATGATACTTGGTATAAAAATTCGATTTAAAATTCCTCAACTTTCTGTATCCCCGAAAATATTGAACGACTTTTAGATCGGGTGTTACATCAAAATGAAGTGAACATTAACGTTTTATCGCATATTTTGTCCCCTTCGCGAGATAGAGCTATGAAACTTGGTATTTAAATTCCTTGGAAAATTCCTCAACTTTCTGTATCCCCGAAAATATTGTATGACTTTTAGATCGAGTGTTACATCAAAATGAAGTGAACATTTACGTTTTATTGCATATTTTGTCTCCTGAGCGAGATAGAGCTATGAAACTTGGTATAAAAATTCGATTTTAAATTCCTCAACTTTCTGTATCCCCGAAAATATTGAACGACTTTTAGATCGGGTGTTACATCAAAATGAATTGTACATTTACGTTTTATCGCATATTTTGTCTCCTGAGCGAGATGGAGCTATGCGCCTTAATTTAAAAATTCCTTGGAAAATTCCTCAACTTTGTGTATCCCCGAAAATATTGTACGACTTTTAGATCGGGTGTTACATCAAAATGAATTGTACATGAACGTTTCATCGCATATTTTGTCTAATGAGCGAGATGGAGCTATGAGCCTTAGTACAAAAATTCCTTGGAAAATTCCTCAACTTTCTCTATCCCCGAAAATATTGTACGACTTTTAGATCGGTTGTTACATCAAAATGAATTGTACATTTACGTTTTATCGAATATTTTGTCTCCTGAGCGAGATAGAGCTATAAAACTTGGTACATAAATTCCTTGTGAAATTCCTCAACTTTCTGTATTCCCGAAAATATTGTACGACTTTACGATCGGATGCAACATCAAAATGAAGTGAACATTTACGTTTTATCGCATATTTTGTCTCCTTAGCGAGATAGAGTTATGAAACTTGGTATAAAAATTCGATTTTAAATTCCTCAACTTTCTGTATCCCCAAAAATACTGTACGACTTTTAGATCGGGTGTTACATCAAAATGAATTGTACATTTACGTTTTATCGCATATTTTGTCTCCTGAGCGAGATGGAGCTATGCGCCTTAATTTAAAAATTCCTTGGAAAATTCCTCAACTTTGTGTATCCCCGAAAATATTGTACGACTTTTAGATCGGGTGTTACATCAAAATGAATTGTACATTAACGTTTCATCGCATATTTTGTCTAATGAGCGAGATGGAGCTATGAGCCTTGGTACAAAAATTCCTTGGAAAATTCCTCAACTTTCTGTATCCCCGAAAATATTGTACGACTTTTAGATCGGTTGTTACATCAAAATGAATTGTACATTTACGTTGTATCGAATATTTTGTCTCTTGAGCGAGATAGAGCTATAAAACTTGGTACATAAATTCCTTGTGAAATTCCTCAACTTTCTGTATTCCCGAAAATATTGTACGACTTTACGATCGGATGCAACATCAAAATGAAGTGAACATTTACGTTTTATCGCATATTTTGTCTCCTTAGCGAGATAGAGTTATGAAACTTGGTATAAAAATTCGATTTTAAATTCCTCAACTTTCTGTATCCCCGAAAATATTGTACGACTTTTAGATCGGGTGTTACATCAAAATGAATTGTACATTTACGTTTTATCGCATATTTTGTCTCCTGAGCGAGATGGAGCTATGCGCCTTAATTTAAAAATTCCTTGGAAAATTCCTCAACTTTGTGTATCCCCGAAAATATTGTACGACTTTTAGATCAGGTGTTACATCAAAATGAATTGTACATGAACGTTTCATCGCATATTTTGTCTAATGAGCGAGATGGAGCTATGAGCCTTAGTACAATAATTCCTTGGAAAATTCCTCAACTTTCTGTATCCCCGAAAATATTGTACGACTTTTAGATCGGTTGTTACATCAAAATGAATTGTACATTTACGTTTTATCGAATATTTTGTCTCCTGAGCGAGATAGAGCTATAAAACTTGGTACATAAATTCCTTGTGAAATTCCTCAACTTTCTGTATTCCCGAAAATATTGTACGACTTTACGATCGGATGCAACATCAAAATGAAGTGAACATTTACGTTTCATCGCATATTTTGTCTCCTTAGCGAGATAGAGTTATGAAACTTGGTATAAAAATTCGATTTTAAATTCCTCAACTTTCTGTATCCCCAAAAATACTGTACGACTTTTAGATCGGGTGTTACATCAAAATGAATTGTACATTTACGTTTTATCGCATATTTTGTCTCCTGAGCGAGATGGAGCTATGCGCCTTAATTTAAAAATTCCTTGGAAAATTCCTCAACTTTCTGTATCCCCGAAAATATTGTACGACTTTTAGATCGGTTGTTACATCAAAATGAATTGTACATTTACGTTTTATCGAATATTTTGTCTAATGAGCGAGATGGAGCTATGAGCCTTAGTACAAAAATTCCTTGGAAAATTCCTCAACTTTCTGTATCCCCGAAAATATTGTACGACTTTTAGATCGGTTGTTACATCAAAATGCATTGTACATTTACGTTGTATCGAATATTTTGTCTCTTGAGCGAGATAGAGCTATAAAACTTGGTACATAAATTCCTTGTGAAATTCCTCAACTTTCTGTATTCCCGAAAATATTGTACGACTTTACGATCGGATGCAACATCAAAATGAAGTGAACATTTACGTTTTATCGCATATTTTGTCTCCTTAGCGAGATAGAGTTATGAAACTTGGTATAAAAATTCGATTTTAAATTCCTCAACTTTCTGTATCCCCGAAAATATTGTTCGACTTTTAGATCGGGTGTTACATCAAAATGAATTGTACATTTACGTTTTATCGCATATTTTGTCTCCTGAGCGAGATGGAGCTATGCGCCTTAATTTAAAAATTCCTTGGAAAATTCCTCAACTTTGTGTATCCCCGAAAATATTGTACGACTTTTAGATCGGGTGTTACATCAAAATGAATTGTACATGAACGTTTCATCGCATATTTTGTCTAATGAGCGAGATGGAGCTATGAGCCTTAGTACAATAATTCCTTGGAAAATTCCTCAACTTTCTGTATCCCCGAAAATATTGTACGACTTTTAGATCGGTTGTTACATCAAAATGAATTGTACATTTACGTTTTATCGAATATTTTGTCTCCTGAGCGAGATAGAGCTATAAAACTTGGTACATAAATTCCTTGTGAAATTCCTCAACTTTCTGTATTCCCGAAAATATTGTACGACTTTACGATCGGATGCAACATCAAAATGAAGTGAACATTTACGTTTCATCGCATATTTTGTCTCCTTAGCGAGATAGAGTTATGAAACTTGGTATAAAAATTCGATTTTAAATTCCTCAACTTTCTGTATCCCCAAAAATACTGTACGACTTTTAGATCGGGTGTTACATCAAAATGAATTGTACATTTACGTTTTATCGCATATTTTGTCTCCTGAGCGAGATGGAGCTATGCGCCTTAATTTAAAAATTCCTTGGAAAATTCCTCAACTTTCTGTATCCCCGAAAATATTGTACGACTTTAAGATCGGTTGTTACATCAAAATGAATTGTACATTTACGTTTTATCGAATATTTTGTCTAATGAGCGAGATGGAGCTATGAGCCTTAGTACAAAAATTCCTTGGAAAATTCCTCAACTTTCTGTATCCCCGAAAATATTGTACGACTTTTAGATCGGTTGTTACATCAAAATGCATTGTACATTTACGTTGTATCGAATATTTTGTCTCTTGAGCGAGATAGAGCTATAAAACTTGGTACATAAATTCCTTGTGAAATTCCTCAACTTTCTGTATTCCCGAAAATATTGTACGACTTTACGATCGGATGCAACATCAAAATGAAGTGAACATTTACGTTTTATCGCATATTTTGTCTCCTTAGCGAGATAGAGTTATGAAACTTGGTATAAAAATTCGATTTTAAATTCCTCAACTTTCTGTATCCCCGAAAATATTGTTCGACTTTTAGATCGGGTGTTACATCAAAATGAATTGTACATTTACGTTTTATCGCATATTTTGTCTCCTGAGCGAGATGGAGCTATGCGCCTTAATTTAAAAATTCCTTGGAAAATTCCTCAACTTTGTGTATCCCCGAAAATATTGTACGACTTTTAGATCGGGTGTTACATCAAAATGAATTGTACATGAACGTTTCATCGCATATTTTGTCTAATGAGCGAGATGGAGCTATGAGCCTTAGTACAAAAATTCCTTGGAAAATTCCTCAACTTTCTGTATCCCCGAAAATATTGTACGACTTTTAGATCGGTTGTTACATCAAAATGAATTGTACATTTACGTTTTATCGCATATTTTGTCTCCTTAGCGAGATAGAGCTATGAAACTTGGTATAAAAATTCGATTTTAAATTCCTCAACTTTCTGTATCCCCAAAAATACTGTACGACTTTTAGATCGGGTGTTACATCAAAATGAATTGTACATTTACGTTTTATCGCATATTTTGTCTCCTAAGCGAGATGGAGCTATGCACCTTAATTTAAAAATTCCTTGGAAAATTCCTCAACTTTGTGTATCCCCGAAAATATTGTACGACTTTTAGATCGGGTGTTACATCAAAATGAATTGTACAATAACGTTTTATCGCATATTTCGTCTAATGAGCGAGATGGAGCTATGAGCCTTAGTACAAAAATTCCTTGGAAAATTCCTCAACTTTCTGTATCCCCGAAAATATTGTACGACTTTTAGATCGGTTGTTACATCAAAATGAATTGTACATTTACGTTTTATCGAATATTTTGTCTCCTGAGCGAGATAGAGCTATAAAACTTGGTACATAAATTCCTTGTGAAATTCCTCAACTTTCTGTATTCCCGAAAATATTGTACGACTTTACGATCGGATGCAACATCAAAATGAAGTGAACATTTACGTTTCATCGCATATTTTGTCTCCTTAGCGAGATAGAGTTATGAAACTTGGTATAAAAATTCGATTTTAAATTCCTCAACTTTCTGTATCCCCAAAAATACTGTACGACTTTTAGATCGGGTGTTACATCAAAATGAATTGTACATTTACGTTTTATCGCATATTTTGTCTCCTGAGCGAGATGGAGCTATGCGCCTTAATTTAAAAATTCCTTGGAAAATTCCTCAACTTTCTGTATCCCCGAAAATATTGTACGACTTTTAGATCGGTTGTTACATCAAAATGAATTGTACAATAACGTTTTATCGCATATTTCGTCTAATGAGCGAGATGGAGCTATGAGCCTTAGTACAAAAATTCCTTGGAAAATTCCTCAACTTTCTGTATCCCCGAAAATATTGTACGACTTTTAGATCGGTTGTTACATCAAAATGAATTGTACATTTACGTTTTATCGAATATTTTGTCTCCTGAGCGAGATAGAGCTATAAAACTTGGTACATAAATTCCTTGTGAAATTCCTCAACTTTCTGTTTTCCCGAAAATATTGTACGACTTTACGATCGGATGCAACATCAAAATGAAGTGAACATTTACGTTTTATCGCATATTTTGTCTCCTTAGCGAGATAGAGTTATGAAACTTGGTATAAAAATTCGATTTTAAATTCCTCAACTTTCTGTATCCCCAAAAATACTGTACGACTTTTAGATCGTGTGTTACATCAAAATGAATTGTACATTTACGTTTTATCGCATATTTTGTCTCCTGAGCGAGATGGAGCTATGCGCCTTAATTTAAAAATTCCTTCGAAAAATTCCTCAACTTTCTGTATCCCCGAAAATATTGTACGACTTTTAGATCGGTTGTTACATCAAAATGAATTGTACATTTACGTTTTATCGAATATTTTGTCTCCTGAGCGAGATAGAGCTATAAAACTTGGTACATAAATTCCTTGTGAAATTCCTCAACTTTCTGTATTCCCGAAAATATTGTACGACTTTACGATCGGTTGTTCCATCAAACTGAAGTGAACATTTACGTTTTATCGCATATTTTGTCTCCTTAGCGAGATAGAGTTATGAAACTTGGTATAAAAATTCGATTTTAAATTCCTCAACTTTCTGTATCCCCAAAAATACTGTACGACTTTTAGATCGGGTGTTACATCAAAATGAATTGTACATTTACGTTTTATCGCATATTTTGTCTCCTGAGCGAGATGGAGCTATGCGCCTTAATTTAAAAATTCCTTGGAAAATTCCTCAACTTTCTGTATCCCCGAAAATATTGTACGACTTTCAGATCGGTTGTTACATCAAAATGAATTGTACAATAACGTTTTATCGCATATTTCGTCTAATGAGCGAGATGGAGCTATGAGCCTTAGTACAAAAATTCCTTGGAAAATTCCTCAACTTTCTGTATCCCCGAAAATATTGTACGACTTTTAGATCGGTTGTTACATCAAAATGAATTGTACATTTACGTTTTATCGAATATTTTGTCTCCTGAGCGAGATAGAGCTATAAAACTTGGTACATAAATTCCTTGTGAAATTCCTCAACTTTCTGTATTCCCGAAAATATTGTACGACTTTACGATCGGATGCAACATCAAAATGAAGTGAACATTTACGTTTCATCGCATATTTTGTCTCCTTAGCGAGATAGAGTTATGAAACTTGGTATAAAAATTCGATTTTAAATTCCTCAACTTTCTGTATCCCCAAAAATACTGTACGACTTTTAGATCGGGTGTTACATCAAAATGAATTGTACATTTACGTTTTATCGCATATTTTGTCTCCTGAGCGAGATGGAGCTATGCGCCTTAATTTAAAAATTCCTTGGAAAATTCCTCAACTTTCTGTATCCCCGAAAATATTGTACGACTTTTAGATCGGTTGTTACATCAAAATGAATTGTACATTTACGTTTTATCGAATATTTTGTCTAATGAGCGAGATGGAGCTATGAGCCTTAGTACAAAAATTCCTTGGAAAATTCCTCAACTTTCTGTATCCCCGAAAATATTGTACGACTTTTAGATCGGTTGTTACATCAAAATGCATTGTACATTTACGTTGTATCGAATATTTTGTCTCTTGAGCGAGATAGAGCTATAAAACTTGGTACATAAATTCCTTGTGAAATTCCTCAACTTTCTGTATTCCCGAAAATATTGTACGACTTTACGATCGGATGCAACATCAAAATGAAGTGAACATTTACGTTTTATCGCATATTTTGTCTCCTTAGCGAGATAGAGTTATGAAACTTGGTATAAAAATTCGATTTTAAATTCCTCAACTTTCTGTATCCCCGAAAATATTGTTCGACTTTTAGATCGGGTGTTACATCAAAATGAATTGTACATTTACGTTTTATCGCATATTTTGTCTCCTGAGCGAGATGGAGCTATGCGCCTTAATCTAAAAAATCCTTGGAAAATTCCTCAACTTTGTGTATCCCCGAAAATATTGTATGACTTTTAGATCGGGTGTTACATCAAAATGAATTGTACATGAACGTTTCATCGCATATTTTGTCTAATGAGCGAGATGGAGCTATGAGCCTTAGTACAAAAATTCCTTGGAAAATTCCTCAACTTTCTGTATCCCTGAAAATATTGTACGACTTTTAGATCGGTTGTTACATCAAAATGAATTGTACATTTACGTTTTATCGAATATTTTGTCTCCTGAGCGAGATAGAGCTATAAAACTTGGTACATAAATTCCTTGTGAAATTCCTCAACTTTCTGTATTCCCGAAAATATTGTACGACTTTACGATCGGATGCAACATCAAAATGAAGTGAACATTTACGTTTTATCGCATATTTTGTCTCCTTAGCGAGATAGAGTTATGAAACTTGGTATAAAAATTCGATTTTAAATTCCTCAACTTTCTGTATCCCCAAAAATACTGTACGACTTTTAGATCGGGTGTTACATCAAAATGAATTGTACATTTACGTTTTATCGCATATTTTGTCTCCTGAGCGAGATGGAGCTATGCGCCTTAATTTAAAAATTCCTTGGAAAATTCCTCAACTTTCTGTATCCCCGAAAATATTGTACGACTTTCAGATCGGTTGTTACATCAAAATGCATTGTACATTTACGTTGTATCGAATATTTTGTCTCTTGAGCGAGATAGAGCTATAAAACTTGGTACATAAATTCCTTGTGAAATTCCTCAACTTTCTGTATTCCCGAAAATATTGTACGACTTTACGATCGGATGCAACATCAAAATGAAGTGAACATTTACGTTTTATCGCATATTTTGTCTCCTTAGCGAGATAGAGTTATGAAACTTGGTACATAAATTCCTTGTGAAATTCCTCAACTTTCTGTATTCCCGAAAATATTGTACGACTTTACGATCGGATGCAACATCAAAATGAAGTGAACATTTACGTTTTATCGCATATTTTGTCTCCTTAGCGAGATAGAGTTATGAAACTTGGTATAAAAATTCGATTTTAAATTCCTCAACTTTCTGTATCCCCAAAAATACTGTACGACTTTTAGATCGGGTGTTACATCAAAATGAATTGTACATTTACGTTTTATCGCATATTTTGTCTCCTGAGCGAGATGGAGCTATGCGCCTTAATTTAAAAATTCCTTGGAAAATTCCTCAACTTTCTGTATCCCCGAAAATATTGTACGACTTTCAGATCGGTTGTTACATCAAAATGAATTGTACAATAACGTTTTATCGCATATTTCGTCTAATGAGCGAGATGGAGCTATGAGCCTTAGTACAAAAATTCCTTGGAAAATTCCTCAACTTTCTGTATCCCCGAAAATATTGTACGACTTTTAGATCGGTTGTTACATCAAAATGAATTGTACATTTACGTTTTATCGAATATTTTGTCTCCTGAGCGAGATAGAGCTATAAAACTTGGTACATAAATTCCTTGTGAAATTCCTCAACTTTCTGTATTCCCGAAAATATTGTACGACTTTACGATCGGATGCAACATCAAAATGAAGTGAACATTTACGTTTTATCGCATATTTTGTCTCCTTAGCGAGATAGAGTTATGAAACTTGGTATAAAAATTCGATTTTAAATTCCTCAACTTTCTGTATCCCCAAAAATACTGTACGACTTTTAGATCGTGTGTTACATCAAAATGAATTGTACATTTACGTTTTATCGCATATTTTGTCTCCTGAGCGAGATGGAGCTATGCGCCTTAATTTAAAAATTCCTTGGAAAATTCCTCAACTTTCTGTATCCCCGAAAATATTGTACGACTTTCAGATCGGTTGTTACATCAAAATGCATTGTACATTTACGTTGTATCGAATATTTTGTCTCTTGAGCGAGATAGAGCTATAAAACTTGGTACATAAATTCCTTGTGAAATTCCTCAACTTTCTGTATTCCCGAAAATATTGTACGACTTTACGATCGGATGCAACATCAAAATGAAGTGAACATTTACGTTTTATCGCATATTTTGTCTCCTTAGCGAGATAGAGTTATGAAACTTGGTACATAAATTCCTTGTGAAATTCCTCAACTTTCTGTATTCCCGAAAATATTGTACGACTTTACGATCGGATGCAACATCAAAATGAAGTGAACATTTACGTTTTATCGCATATTTTGTCTCCTTAGCGAGATAGAGTTATGAAACTTGGTATAAAAATTCGATTTTAAATTCCTCAACTTTCTGTATCCCCGAAAATATTGTTCGACTTTTAGATCGGGTGTTACATCAAAATGAATTGTACATTTACGTTTTATCGCATATTTTGTCTCCTGAGCGAGATGGAGCTATGCGCCTTAATCTAAAAAATCCTTGGAAAATTCCTCAACTTTCTGTATCCCCGAAAATATTGTACGACTTTTAGATCGGGTGTTACATCAAAATGAATTGTACATGAACGTTTCATCGCATATTTTGTCTAATGAGCGAGATGGAGCTATGAGCCTTAGTACAAAAATTCCTTGGAAAATTCCTCAACTTTCTGTATCCCTGAAAATATTGTACGACTTTTAGATCGGTTGTTACATCAAAATGAATTGTACATTTACGTTTTATCGAATATTTTGTCTCCTGAGCGAGATAGAGCTATAAAACTTGGTACATAAATTCCTTGTGAAATTCCTCAACTTTCTGTATTCCCGAAAATATTGTACGACTTTACGATCGGATGCAACATCAAAATGAAGTGAACATTTACGTTTTATCGCATATTTTGTCTCCTTAGCGAGATAGAGTTATGAAACTTGGTATAAAAATTCGATTTTAAATTCCTCAACTTTCTGTATCCCCAAAAATACTGTACGACTTTTAGATCGGGTGTTACATCAAAATGAATTGTACATTTACGTTTTATCGCATATTTTGTCTCCTGAGCGAGATGGAGCTATGCGCCTTAATTTAAAAATTCCTTGGAAAATTCCTCAACTTTCTGTATCCCCGAAAATATTGTACGACTTTCAGATCGGTTGTTACATCAAAATGCATTGTACATTTACGTTGTATCGAATATTTTGTCTCTTGAGCGAGATAGAGCTATAAAACTTGGTACATAAATTCCTTGTGAAATTCCTCAACTTTCTGTATTCCCGAAAATATTGTACGACTTTACGATCGGATGCAACATCAAAATGAAGTGAACATTTACGTTTTATCGCATATTTTGTCTCCTTAGCGAGATAGAGTTATGAAACTTGGTACATAAATTCCTTGTGAAATTCCTCAACTTTCTGTATTCCCGAAAATATTGTACGACTTTACGATCGGATGCAACATCAAAATGAAGTGAACATTTACGTTTTATCGCATATTTTGTCTCCTTAGCGAGATAGAGTTATGAAACTTGGTATAAAAATTCGATTTTAAATTCCTCAACTTTCTGTATCCCCAAAAATACTGTACGACTTTTAGATCGGGTGTTACATCAAAATGAATTGTACATTTACGTTTTATCGCATATTTTGTCTCCTGAGCGAGATGGAGCTATGCGCCTTAATTTAAAAATTCCTTGGAAAATTCCTCAACTTTCTGTATCCCCGAAAATATTGTACGACTTTCAGATCGGTTGTTACATCAAAATGAATTGTACAATAACGTTTTATCGCATATTTCGTCTAATGAGCGAGATGGAGCTATGAGCCTTAGTACAAAAATTCCTTGGAAAATTCCTCAACTTTCTGTATCCCCGAAAATATTGTACGACTTTTAGATCGGTTGTTACATCAAAATGAATTGTACATTTACGTTTTATCGAATATTTTGTCTCCTGAGCGAGATAGAGCTATAAAACTTGGTACATAAATTCCTAGTGAAATTCCTCAACTTTCTGTATTCCCGAAAATATTGTACGACTTTACGATCGGATGCAACATCAAAATGAAGTGAACATTTACGTTTTATCGCATATTTTGTCTCCTTAGCGAGATAGAGTTATGAAACTTGGTATAAAAATTCGATTTTAAATTCCTCAACTTTCTGTATCCCCAAAAATACTGTACGACTTTTAGATCGTGTGTTACATCAAAATGAATTGTACATTTACGTTTTATCGCATATTTTGTCTCCTGAGCGAGATGGAGCTATGCGCCTTAATTTAAAAATTCCTTGGAAAATTCCTCAACTTTCTGTATCCCCGAAAATATTGTACGACTTTTAGATCGGTTGTTACATCAAAATGAATTGTACATTTACGTTTTATCGAATATTTTGTCTCCTGAGCGAGATAGAGCTATAAAACTTGGTACATAAATTCCTTGTGAAATTCCTCAACTTTCTGTATTCCCGAAAATATTGTACGACTTTACGATCGGTTGTTCCATCAAACTGAAGTGAACATTTACGTTTTATCGCATATTTTGTCTCCTTAGCGAGATAGAGTTATGAAACTTGGTATAAAAATTCGATTTTAAATTCCTCAACTTTCTGTATCCCCAAAAATACTGTACGACTTTTAGATCGGGTGTTACATCAAAATGAATTGTACATTTACGTTTTATCGCATATTTTGTCTCCTGAGCGAGATGTAGCTATGCGCCTTAATTTAAAAATTCCTTGGAAAATTCCTCAACTTTGTGTATCCCCGAAAATATTGTACGACTTTTAGATCGGGTGTTACATCAAAATGAATTGTACATTAACGTTTCATCGCATATTTTGTCTAATGAGCGAGATGGATTTATAAGCCTTAGTACAAAAATTCCTTGGAAAATTCCTCAACTTTCTGTATCCCCGAAAATATTGTACGACTTTTAGATCGGGTGTTACATCAAAATGAATTGTACATTTACGTTTCATCGCATATTTTGTCTCCTGAGCGAGATAGAGCTATGAAACTTGGTACATAAATACCTTGGAAAATTCCTCAACTTTCTGTATCCCCGAAAATATTGTACGACTTTTAGATCGGGTGTTACATCAAAATGAATTGTACATTTACGTTTTGTCACATATTTTGTCTCCTTAGCGAGATAGAGTTATGAAACTTGGTATTTAAATTCCTTGGAAAATTCTTCAACTTTCTGTATCCCCGAAAATATTGTACGACTTTTAGATCGGGTGTTACATCAAAATGAATTGTACATTAACGTTTCATCGCATATTTTGTCTAATGAGCGAGATGGAGCTTTGAGCCTTGGTATAAAAATTCCTTGGAAAATTCCTCAACTTTCTGTATCCCCGAAAATATTGTACGACTCTTAGATCGGATGCAACATCAAAGTAAAATGAACATTTACGTTTAATCGCATATTTTGTCTCCTGAGCGAGAAAGAGCTATGAAACTTGGTACTTTAATTCCTTGGAAAATTCCTCAACTTTCTGTATCCCTAAAAATATTGAACGACTTCTAGATCGGTTGTTACATCAAAATGAATTGTACATTTACGTTTTATCGAATATTTTGTCTCCTTCGCAAGATAGAACTATGATACTTGGTATAAAAATTCGATTTAAAATTCGTCAACTTTCTGTATCCCCGAAAATATTGAACGACTTTTAGATCGGGTGTTACATCAAAATGAAGTGAACATTAACGTTTTATCGAAAATTTTGTCCCCTTCGCGAGATAGAGCTATGAAACTTGGTATTTAAATTCCTTGGAAAATTCTTCAACTTTCTGTATCCCCGAAAATATTGTACGACTTTTAGATCGGGTGTTACATCAAAATGAATTGTACATTAACGTTTCATCGCATATTTTGTCTAATGAGCGAGATGGAGCTATGAGCCTTGGTATAAAAATTCCTTGGAAAATTCCTCAACTTTCTGTATCCCCGAAAATATTGTACGACTCTTAGATCGGATGCAACATCAAAATAAAGTGAACATTTACGTTTAATCGCATATTTTGTCTCCTGAGCGAGAAAGAGCTATGAAACTTGGTACTTTAATTCCTTGGAAAATTCCTCAACTTTCTGTATCCCTAAAAATATTGAACGACTTCTACATCGGTTGTTACATCAAAATGAATTGTACATTTACGTTTTATCGAATATTTTGTCTCCTTCGCAAGAAAGAACTATGATACTTGGTATAAAAATTCGATTTAAAATTCCTCAACTTTCTGTATCCCCGAAAATATTGAACGACTTTTAGATCGGGTGTTACATCAAAATGAAGTGAACATTAACGTTTTATCGAAAATTTTGTCCCCTTCGCGAGATAGAGCTATGAAACTTGGTATTTAAATTCCTTGGAAAATTCTTCAACTTTCTGTATCCCCGAAAATATTGTACGACTTTTAGATCGGGTGTTACATCAAAATGAATTGTACATTAACGTTTCATCGCATATTTTGTCTAATGAGCGAGATGGAGCTATGAGCCTTGGTATAAAAATTCCTTGGAAAATTCCTCAACTTTCTGTATCCCCGAAAATATTGTACGACTCTTAGATCGGATGCAACATCAAAATAAAGTGAACATTTACGTTTAATCGCATATTTTGTCTCCTGAGCGAGATAGAGCTATGAAACTTGGTACTTTAATTCCTTGGAAAATTCCTCAACTTTCTGTATCCCTAAAAATATTGAACGACTTCTAGATCGGTTGTTACATCAAAATGAATTGTACATTTACGTTTTATCGAATATTTTGTCTCCTTCGCAAGATAGAACTATGATACTTGGTATAAAAATTCGATTTAAAATTCCTCAACTTTCTGTATCCCCGAAAATATTGAACGACTTTTAGATCGGGTGTTACATCAAAATGAATTGTACATTAACGTTTCATCGCATATTTTGTCTAATGAGCGAGATGGAGCTATGAGCCTTAGTACAAAAATTCCTTGGAAAATTCCTCAACTTTCTGTATCCCCGAAAATATTGTACGACTTTTAGATCGGTTGTTACATCAAAATGAACTGTAAATTTACGTTTTATCGAATATTTTGTCTCCTGAGCGAGATAGAGCTATAAAACTTGGTACATAAATTCCTTGTGAAATTCCTCAACTTTCTGTATTCCCGAAAATATTGTACGACTTTACGATCGGATGCAACATCAAAATGAAGTGAACATTTACGTTTTATCGCATATTTTGTCTCCTTAGCGAGATAGAGTTATGAAACTTGGTATAAAAATTCGATTTTAAATTCCTCAACTTTCTGTATCCCCAAAAATACTGTACGACTTTTAGATCGGGTGTTACATCAAAATGAATTGAACATTTACGTTTTATCGCATATTTTGTCTCCTAAGCGAGATGGAGCTATGCGCCTTAATTTAAAAATTCCTTGGAAAATTCCTCAACTTTGCGTATCCCCGAAAATATTGTACGACTTTTAGATCGGGTGTTACATCAAAATGAATTGTACAATAACGTTTCATCGCATATTTCGTCTAATGAGCGAGATGGAGCTATGAGCCTTAGTACAAAAATTCCTTGGAAAATTCCTCAACTTTCTGTATCCCCGAAAATATTGTACGACTTTTAGATCGGTTGTTACATCAAAATGAATTGTACATTTACGTTTTATCGAATATTTTGTCTCCTGAGCGAGATAGAGCTATAAAACTTGGTACATAAATTCCTTGTGAAATTCCTCAACTTTCTGTATTCCCGAAAATAATGTACGACTTTACGATCGGATGCAACATCAAAATGAAGTGAACATTTACGTTTAATCGCATATTTTGTCTCCTTAGCGAGATAGAGTTATGAAACTTGGTTTAAAAATTCGATTTAAAATTCCTCAACTTTCTGTATCCCCGAAAATATTGAACGACTTTTAGATCGGGTGTTACATCAAAATGAATTGTACATTAACGTTTCATCGCATATTTTGTCTAATGAGCGAGATGGAGCTATGAGCCTTAGTACAAAAATTCCTTGGAAAATTCCTCAACTTTCTGTATCCCCGAAAATATTGTACGACTTTTAGATCGGTTGTTACATCAAAATGAACTGTAAATTTACGTTTTATCGAATATTTTGTCTCCTGAGCGAGATAGAGCTATAAAACTTGGTACATAAATTCCTTGTGAAATTCCTCAACTTTCTGAATTCCCGAAAATATTGTACGACTTTACGATCGGATGCAACATCAAAATGAAGTGAACATTTACGTTTAATCGCATATTTTGTCTCCTTAGCGAGATAGAGTTATGAAACTTGGTTTAAAAATTCGATTTTAAATTCCTCAACTTTCTGTATCCCCAAAAATACTGTACGACTTTTAGATCGGGTGTTACATCAAAATGAATTGTACATTTACGTTTTATCGCATATTTTGTCTCCTGAGCGAGATGGAGCTATGCGCCTTAATTCAAAAATTCCTTGGAAAATTCCTCAACTTTGTGTATCCCCGAAAATATTGTACGACTTTTAGATCGGGTGTTACATCAAAATGAATTGTACATTAACGTTTCATCGCATATTTTGTCTAATGAGCGAGATGGAGCTATGAGCCTTAGTACAAAAATTCCTTGGAAAATTCCTCAACTTTCTGTATCCCCGAAAATATTGTACGACTTTTAGATCGGTTGTTACATCAAAATGAATTGTACATTTACGTTTTATCGAATATTTTGTCTCCTGAGCGAGATAGAGCTATAAAACTTGGTTCATAAATTCCTTGTGAAATTCCTCAACTTTCTGTATTCCCGAAAATATTGTACGACTTAACGATCGGATGCAACATCAAAATGAAGTGAACATTTACGTTTAATCGCATATTTTGTCTCCTTAGAGAGATAGAGTTATGAAACTTGGTATAAAAATTCGATTTTAAATTCCTCAACTTTCTGTATCCCCAAAAATACTGTACGACTTTTAGATCGGGTGTTACATCAAAATGAATTGTACATTTACGTTTTATCGCATATTTTGTCTCCTGAGCGAGATGGAGCTATGCGCCTTAATTCAAAAATTCCTTGGAAAATTCCTCAACTTTGTGTATCCCCGAAAATATTGTACGACTTTTAGATCGGGTGTTACATCAAAATGAATTGTACATTAACGTTTCATCGCATATTTTGTCTAATGAGCGAGATGGAGCTATGAGCCTTAGTACAAAAATTCCTTGTGAAATTCCTCAACTTTCTGTATCCCCGAAAATATTGTACGACTTTTAGATCGGGTGTTACATCAAAATGAATTGTACAATAACGTTTCATCGCATATTTCGTCTAATGAGCGAGATGGAGCTATGAGCCTTAGTACAAAAATTCCTTGGAAAATTCCTCAACTTTCTGTATCCCCGAAAATATTGTACGACTTTTAGATCGGTGGTTACATCAAAATGAATTGTACATTTACGTTTTATCGAATATTTTGTCTCCTGAGCGAGATAGAGCTATAAAACTTGGTACATAAATTCCTTGTGAAATTCCTCAACTTTCTGAATTCCCGAAAATATTGTACGACTTTACGATCGGATGCAACATCAAAATGAAGTGAACATTTACGTTTAATCGCATATTTTGTCTCCTTAGCGAGATAGAGTTATGAAACTTGGTATAAAAATTCGATTTTAAATTCCTCAACTTTCTGTATCCCCAAAAATACTGTACGACTTTTAGATCGGGTGTTACATCAAAATGAATTGTACATTTACGTTTTATCGCATATTTTGTCTCCTAAGCGAGATGGAGCTATGCGCCTTAATTTAAAAATTCCTTGGAAAATTCCTCAACTTTGTGTATCCCCGAAAATATTGTACGACTTTTAGATCGGGTGTTACATCAAAATGAATTGTACAATAACGTTTCATCGCATATTTCGTCTAATGAGCGAGATGGAGCTATGAGCCTTAGTACAAAAATTCCTTGGAAAATTCCTCAACTTTCTGTATCCCCGAAAATATTGTACGACTTTTAGATCGGTTGTTACATCAAAATGAATTGTACATTTACGTTTTATCGAATATTTTGTCTCCTGAGCGAGATAGAGCTATAAAACTTGGTACATAAATTCCTTGTGAAATTCCTCAACTTTCTGTATTCCCGAAAATATTGTACGACTTTACGATCGGATGCAACATCAAAATGAAGTGAACATTTACGTTTTATCGCATATTTTGTCTCCTTAGCGAGATAGAGTTATGAAACTTGGTATAAAAATTCGATTTTAAATTCCTCAACTTTCTGTATCCCCAAAAATACTGTACGACTTTTAGATCGTGTGTTACATCAAAATGAATTGTACATTTACGTTTTATCGCATATTTTGTCTCCTGAGCGAGATGGAGCTATGCGCCTTAATTTAAAAATTCCTTGGAAAATTCCTCAACTTTGTGTATCCCCGAAAATATTGTACGACTTTTAGATCGGGTGTTACATCAAAATGAATTGTACAATAACGTTTCATCGCATATTTCGTCTAATGAGCGAGATGGAGCTATGAGCCTTAGTACAAAAATTCCTTGGAAAATTCCTCAACTTTCTGTATCCCCGAAAATATTGTACGACTTTTAGATCGGGTGTTACATCAAAATGAATTGTACATTTACGTTTTGTCGCATATTTTGTCTCCTTAGCGAGATAGAGTCATGAAACTTGGTATAAAAATTCGATTTTAAATTCCTCAACTTTCTGTATCCCCAAAAATACTGTACGACTTTTAGATCGGGTGTTACATCAAAATGAATTGTACATTTACGTTTTATCGCATATTTTGTCTCCTGAGCGAGATGGAGCTATGCGCCTTAATTTAAAAATTCCTTGGAAAATTCCTCAACTTTGTGTATCCCCGAAAATATTGTACGACTTTTAGATCGGGTGTTACATCAAAATGAATTGTACAATAACGTTTCATCGCATATTTCGTCTAATGAGCGAGATGGAGCTATGAGCCTTAGTACAAAAATTCCTTGGAAAATTCCTCAACTTTCTGTATCCCCGAAAATATTGTACGACTTTTAGATCGGTTGTTACATCAAAATGAATTGTACATTTACGTTTTATCGAATATTTTGTCTCCTGAGCGAGATAGAGCTATAAAACTTGGTACATAAATTCCTTGTGAAATTCCTCAACTTTCTGTATTCCCGAAAATATTGTACGACTTTACGATCGGATGCAACATCAAAATGAAGTGAACATTTACGTTTTATCGCATATTTTGTCTCCTTAGCGAGATAGAGTTATGAAACTTGGTATAAAAATTCGATTTTAAATTCCTCAACTTTCTGTATCCCCAAAAATACTGTACGACTTTTAGATCGGGTGTTACATCAAAATGAATTGTACAATAACGTTTCATCGCATATTTCGTCTAATGAGCGAGATGGAGCTATGAGCCTTAGTACAAAAATTCCTTGGAAAATTCCTCAACTTTCTGTATCCCCGAAAATATTGTACGACTTTCAGATCGGTTGTTACATCAAAATGAATTGTACAATAACGTTTTATCGCATATTTCGTCTAATGAGCGAGATGGAGCTATGAGCCTTAGTACAAAAATTCCTTGGAAAATTCCTCAACTTTCTGTATCCCCGAAAATATTGTACGACTTTTAGATCGGTTGTTACATCAAAATGAATTGTACATTTACGTTTTATCGAATATTTTGTCTCCTGAGCGAGATAGAGCTATAAAACTTGGTACATAAATTCCTTGTGAAATTCCTCAACTTTCTGTATTCCCGAAAATATTGTACGACTTTACGATCGGATGCAACATCAAAATGAAGTGAACATTTACGTTTTATCGCATATTTTGTCTCCTTAGCGAGATAGAGTTATGAAACTTGGTATAAAAATTCGATTTTAAATTCCTCAACTTTCTGTATCCCCAAAAATACTGTACGACTTTTAGATCGTGTGTTACATCAAAATGAATTGTACATTTACGTTTTATCGCATATTTTGTCTCCTGAGCGAGATGGAGCTATGCGCCTTAATTTAAAAATTCCTTGGAAAATTCCTCAACTTTCTGTATCCCCGAAAATATTGTACGACTTTTAGATCGGTTGTTACATCAAAATGAATTGTACATTTACGTTTTATCGAATATTTTGTCTCCTGAGCGAGATAGAGCTATAAAACTTGGTACATAAATTCCTTGTGAAATTCCTCAACTTTCTGTATTCCCGAAAATATTGTACGACTTTACGATCGGTTGTTCCATCAAACTGAAGTGAACATTTACGTTTTATCGCATATTTTGTCTCCTTAGCGAGATAGAGTTATGAAACTTGGTATAAAAATTCGATTTTAAATTCCTCAACTTTCTGTATCCCCAAAAATACTGTACGACTTTTAGATCGGGTGTTACATCAAAATGAATTGTACATTTACGTTTTATCGCATATTTTGTCTCCTGAGCGAGATGTAGCTATGCGCTTTAATTTAAAAATTCCTTGGAAAATTCCTCAACTTTGTGTATCCCCGAAAATATTGTACGACTTTTAGATCGGGTGTTACATCAAAATGAATTGTACATTAACGTTTCATCGCATATTTTGTCTAATGAGCGAGATGGAGCTATAAGCCTTAGTACAAAAATTCCTTGGAAAATTCCTCAACTTTCTGTATCCCCGAAAATATTGTACGACTTTTAGATCGGGTGTTACATCAAAATGAATTGTACATTTACGTTTTATCGCATATTTTGTCTCCTGAGCGAGATGGAGCTATGCGCCTTAATTTAAAAATTCCTTGGAAAATTCCTCAACTTTCTGTATCCCCGAAAATATTGTACGACTTTTAGATCGGTTGTTACATCAAAATGAATTGTACATTTACGTTTTATCGAATATTTTGTCTCCTGAGCGAGATAGAGCTATAAAACTTGGTACATAAATTCCTTGTGAAATTCCTCAACTTTCTGTATTCCCGAAAATATTGTACGACTTTACGATCGGGTGTTACATCAAAATGAATTGTACATTTACGTTTTGTCACATATTTTGTCTCCTTAGCGAGATAGAGTTATGAAACTTGGTATTTAAATTCCTTGGAAAATTCTTCAACTTTCTGTATCCCCGAAAATATTGTACGACTTTTAGATCGGGTGTTACATCAAAATGAATTGTACATTAACGTTTCATCGCATATTTTGTCTAAAGAGCGAGATGGAGCTATGAGCCTTGGTATAAAAATTCCTTGGAAAATTCCTCAACTTTCTGTATCCCCGAAAATACTGTACGACTCTTAGATCGGATGCAACATCAAAGTAAAGTGAACATTTACGTTTAATCGCATATTTTGTCTCCTGAGCGAGAAAGAGCTATGAAACTTGGTACTTTAATTCCTTGGAAAATTCCTCAACTTTCTGTATCCCTAAAAATATTGAACGACTTCTAGATCGGTTGTTACATCAAAATGAATTGTACATTTACGTTTTATCGAATATTTTGTCTCCTTCGCAAGATAGAACTATGATACTTGGTATAAAAATTCGATTTAAAATTCGTCAACTTTCTGTATCCCCGAAAATATTGAACGACTTTTAGATCGGGTGTTACATCAAAATGAAGTGAACATTAACGTTTTATCGAAAATTTTGTCCCCTTCGCGAGATAGAGCTATGAAACTTGGTATTTAAATTCCTTGGAAAATTCTTCAACTTTCTGTATCCCCGAAAATATTGTACGACTTTTAGATCGGGTGTTACATCAAAATGAATTGTACATTAACGTTTCATCGCATATTTTGTCTAATGAGCGAGATGGAGCTATGAGCCTTGGTATAAAAATTCCTTGGAAAATTCCTCAACTTTCTGTATCCCCGAAAATATTGTACGACTCTTAGATCGGATGCAACATCAAAATAAAGTGAACATTTACGTTTAATCGCATATTTTGTCTCCTGAGCGAAAAAGAGCTATGAAACTTGGTACTTTAATTCCTTGGAAAATTCCTCAACTTTCTGTATCCCTAAAAATATTGAACGACTTCTACATCGGTTGTTACATCAAAATGAATTGTATATTTACGTTTTATCGAATATTTTGTCTCCTTCGCAAGAAAGAACTATGATACTTGGTATAAAAATTCGATTTAAAATTCCTCAACTTTCTGTATCCCCGAAAATATTGAACGACTTTTAGATCGGGTGTTACATCAAAATGAAGTGAACATTAACGTTTTATCGAAAATTTTGTCCCCTTCGCGAGATAGAGCTATGAAACTTGGTATTTAAATTCCTTGGAAAATTCTTCAACTTTCTGTATCCCCGAAAATATTGTACGACTTTTAGATCGGGTGTTACATCAAAATGAATTGTACATTAACGTTTCATCGCATATTTTGTCTAATGAGCGAGATGGAGCTATGAGCCTTGGTATAAAAATTCCTTGGAAAATTCCTCAACTTTCTGTATCCCCGAAAATATTGTACGACTCTTAGATCGGATGCAACATCAAAATAAAGTGAACATTTACGTTTAATCGCATATTTTGTCTCCTGAGCGAGATAGAGCTATAAAACTTGGTACAAAAATTCCTTGGAAAATTCCTCAACTTTCTGTATCCCTAAAAATATTGAACGACTTCTAGATCGGTTGTTACATCAAAATGAATTGTACATTTACGTTTTATCGAATATTTTGTCTCCTTCGCAAGATAGAACTATGATACTTGGTATAAAAATTCGATTTAAAATTCCTCAACTTTCTGTATCCCCGAAAATATTGAACGACTTTTAGATCGGGTGTTACATCAAAATGAATTGTACATTAACGTTTCATCGCATATTTTGTCTAATGAGCGAGATGGAGCTATGAGCCTTAGTACAAAAATTCCTTGGAAAATTCCTCAACTTTCTGTATCCCCGAAAATATTGTACGACTTTTAGATCGGTTGTTACATCAAAATGAACTGTAAATTTACGTTTTATCGAATATTTTGTCTCCTGAGCGAGATAGAGCTATAAAACTTGGTACATAAATTCCTTGTGAAATTCCTCAACTTTCTGTATTCCCGAAAATATTGTACGACTTTACGATCGGATGCAACATCAAAATGAAGTGAACATTTACGTTTTATCGCATATTTTGTCTCCTTAGCGAGATAGAGTTATGAAACTTGGTATAAAAATTCGATTTTAAATTCCTCAACTTTCTGTATCCCCAAAAATACTGTACGACTTTTAGATCGGGTGTTACATCAAAATGAATTGAAGATTTACGTTTTATCGCATATTTTGTCTCCTAAGCGAGATGGAGCTATGCGCCTTAATTTAAAAATTCCTTGGAAAATTCCTCAACTTTGCGTATCCCCGAAAATATTGTACGACTTTTAGATCGGGTGTTACATCAAAATGAATTGTACAATAACGTTTCATCGCATATTTCGTCTAATGAGCGAGATGGAGCTATGAGCCTTAGTACAAAAATTCCTTGGAAAATTCCTCAACTTTCTGTATCCCCGAAAATATTGTACGACTTTTAGATCGGTTGTTACATCAAAATGAATTGTACATTTACGTTTTATCGAATATTTTGTCTCCTGAGCGAGATAGAGCTATAAAACTTGGTACATAAATTCCTTGTGAAATTCCTCAACTTTCTGTATTCCCGAAAATAATGTACGACTTTACGATCGGATGCAACATCAAAATGAAGTGAACATTTACGTTTAATCGCATATTTTGTCTCCTTAGCGAGATAGAGTTATGAAACTTGGTTTAAAAATTCGATTTTAAATTCCTCAACTTTCTGTATCCCCAAAAATACTGTACGACTTTTAGATCGGGTGTTACATCAAAATGAATTGTACATTTACGTTTTATCGCATATTTTGTCTCCTAAGCGAGATGGAGCTATGCGCCTTAATTTAAAAATTCCTTGGAAAATTCCTCAACTTTCTGTATCCCCGAAAATATTGTACGACTTTTAGATCGGGTGTTACATCAAAATGAATTGTACAATAACGTTTCATCGCATATTTTGTCTAATGAGCGAGATGGAGCTATGAGCCTTAGTACAAAAATTCCTTGGAAAATTCCTCAACTTTCTGTATCCCCGAAAATATTGTACGACTTTTAGATCGGTTGTTACATCAAAATGAATTGTACATTTACGTTTTATCGAATATTTTGTCTCCTGAGCGAGATAGAGCTATAAAACTTGGTTCATAAATTCCTTGTGAAATTCCTCAACTTTCTGTATTCCCGAAAATATTGTACGACTTAACGATCGGATGCAACATCAAAATGAAGTGAACATTTACGTTTAATCGCATATTTTGTCTCCTTAGCGAGATAGAGTTATGAAACTTGGTATAAAAATTCGATTTTAAATTCCTCAACTTTCTGTATCCCCAAAAATACTGTACGACTTTTAGATCGGGTGTTACATCAACATGAATTGTACATTTACGTTTTATCGCATATTTTGTCTCCTGAGCGAGATGGAGCTATGCGCCTTAATTCAAAAATTCCTTGGAAAATTCCTCAACTTTGTGTATCCCCGAAAATATTGTACGACTTTTAGATCGGGTGTTACATCAAAATGAATTGTACATTAACGTTTCATCGCATATTTTGTCTAATGAGCGAGATGGAGCTATGAGCCTTAGTACAAAAATTCCTTGTGAAATTCCTCAACTTTCTGTATCCCCGAAAATATTGTACGACTTTTAGATCGGGTGTTACATCAAAATGAATTGTACAATAACGTTTCATCGCATATTTCGTCTAATGAGCGAGATGGAGCTATGAGCCTTAGTACAAAAATTCCTTGGAAAATTCCTCAACTTTCTGTATCCCCGAAAATATTGTACGACTTTTAGATCGGTGGTTACATCAAAATGAATTGTACATTTACGTTTTATCGAATATTTTGTCTCCTGAGCGAGATAGAGCTATAAAACTTGGTACATAAATTCCTTGTGAAATTCCTCAACTTTCTGAATTCCCGAAAATATTGTACGACTTTACGATCGGATGCAACATCAAAATGAAGTGAACATTTACGTTTAATCGCATATTTTGTCTCCTTAGCGAGATAGAGTTATGAAACTTGGTATAAAAATTCGATTTTAAATTCCTCAACTTTCTGTATCCCCAAAAATACTGTACGACTTTTAGATCGGGTGTTACATCAAAATGAATTGTACATTTACGTTTTATCGCATATTTTGTCTCCTAAGCGAGATGGAGCTATGCGCCTTAATTTAAAAATTCCTTGGAAAATTCCTCAACTTTGTGTATCCCCGAAAATATTGTACGACTTTTAGATCGGGTGTTACATCAAAATGAATTGTACAATAACGTTTCATCGCATATTTCGTCTAATGAGCGAGATGGAGCTATGAGCCTTAGTACAAAAATTCCTTGGAAAATTCCTCAACTTTCTGTATCCCCGAAAATATTGTACGACTTTTAGATCGGTTGTTACATCAAAATGAATTGTACATTTACGTTTTATCGAATATTTTGTCTCCTGAGCGAGATAGAGCTATAAAACTTGGTACATAAATTCCTTGTGAAATTCCTCAACTTTCTGTATTCCCGAAAATATTGTACGACTTTACGATCGGATGCAACATCAAAATGAAGTGAACATTTACGTTTTATCGCATATTTTGTCTCCTTAGCGAGATAGAGTTATGAAACTTGGTATAAAAATTCGATTTTAATTTCCTCAACTTTCTGTATCCCCAAAAATACTGTACGACTTTTAGATCGTGTGTTACATCAAAATGAATTGTACATTTACGTTTTATCGCATATTTTGTCTCCTGAGCGAGATGGAGCTATGCGCCTTAATTCAAAAATTCCTTGTAAAATTCCTCAACTTTCTGTATCCCCGAAAATATTGTACGACTTTAAGATCGGTTGTTACATCAAAATGAATTGTACATTTACGTTTTATCGAATATTTTGTCTCCTGAGCGAGATAGAGCTATGAAACTTGGTACATAAATTCCTTGTGAAATTCCTCAACTTTCTGTATTCCCGAAAATATTGTACGACTTTACGATCGGATGCAACATCAAAATGAAGTGAACATTTACGTTTTATCGCATATTTTGTCTCCTTAGCGAGATAGAGTTATGAAACTTGGTATAAAAATTCGATTTTAATTTCCTCAACTTTCTGCATCCCCAAAAATACTGTACGACTTTTAGATCGGGTGTTACATCAAAATGAATTGTACATTTACGTTTTATCGCATATTTTGTCTCCTGAGCGAGATGGAGCTATGCGCCTTAATTTAAAAATTCCTTGGAAAATTCCTCAACTTTGTGTATCCCCGAAAATATTGTACGACTTTTAGATCGGGTGTTACATCAAAATGAATTGTACAATAACGTTTCATCGCATATTTCGTCTAATGAGCGAGATGGAGCTATGAGCCTTAGTACAAAAATTCCTTGGAAAATTCCTCAACTTTCTGTATCCCCGAAAATATTGTACGACTTTTAGATCGGGTGTTACATCAAAATGAATTGTACATTTACGTTTTGTCGCATATTTTGTCTCCTTAGCGAGATAGAGTCATGAAACTTGGTATTTAAATTCCTTGGAAAATTCTTCAACTTTCTGTATCCCCGAAAATATTGTACGACTTTTAGATCGGGTGTTACATCAAAATGAATTGTACATTTACGTTTTATCGCATATTTTGTCTCCTGAGCGAGATGGAGCTATGCGCCTTAATTTAAAAATTCCTTAGAAAATTCCTCAACTTTGTGTATCCCCGAAAATATTGTATGACTTTTAGATCGGGTGTTACATCAAAATGAATTGTACATTAACGTTTCATCGCATATTTTGTCTAATGAGCGAGATGGAGCTATGAGCCTTGGTATAAAAATTCCTTGGAAAATTCCTCAACTTTCTGTATCCCCGAAAATATTGTACGACTCTTAGATCGGATGCAACATCAAAATAAAGTGAACATTTACGTTTAATCGAATATTTTGTCTCCTTCGCAAGATAGAGCTATGATACTTGGTATAAAAATTCGATTTAAAATTCCTCAACTTTCTGTATCCCCGAAAATATTGTACGACTTTTAGATCGGGTGTTACATCAAAATGAATTGTACATTTACGTTTTATCGCATATTTTGTCTCCTGAGCGAGAAAGAGCTATGAAATTTGGTATTTAAATTCCTTGGAAAATTCCTCAACTTTCTGTATCCCCAAAAATATTGAACGACTTCTAGATCGGTTGTTACATCAAAATGAATTGTACATTTACGTTTTATCGAATATTTTGTCTCCTTCGCAAGATAGAACTATGATACTTGGTATTTAAATTCCTTGGAAAATTCCTCAACTTTCTGTATCCCCGAAAATATTGAACGACTTTTAGATCGGGTGTTACATCAAAATGAAGTGAACATTTACGTTTTATCGAATATTTTGTCCCCTTCGCGAGATAGAGCTATGAAACTTGGTATTTAAATTCCTTGGAAAATTCCTCAACTTTCTGTATCCCCGAAAATATTGTACGACTTTTAAATCGGGTGTTACATCAAAATGAATTGTACATTTACGTTTTATCGCATATTTTGTCTCCTGAGCGAGAAAGAGCTATGAAACTTGGTATTTAAATTCCTTGGAAAATTCCTCAACTTTCTGTATCCCCGAAAATATTGTACGACTTTTAGATCGGTTGTTACATCAAAATGAATTGTACATTTACGTTTTATCGAATATTTTGTCTCCTTCGCAAGATAGAACTATGATACTTGGTATTTAAATTCCTTGGAAAATTCCTCAACTTTCTGTATCCCCGAAAATATTGAACGACTTTTAGATCGGGTGTTACATCAAAATGAAGTGAACATTTACGTTTTATCGAATATTTTGTCCCCTTCGCGAGATAGAGCTATGAAACTTGGTATTTAAATTCCTTGGAAAATTCCTCAACTTTCTGTAACCCCGAAAATATTGTATGACTTTTAGATCGGGTGTTACATCAAAATGAAGTGAACATTTACGTTTTATCGCATATTTTGTCTCCTTAGCGAGATAGAGCTATGAAACGTGGTATTTAAATTCCTATGAAAATTCCTCAACTTTCTGTATCCCCGAAAATATTGTACGACTTTTAGATCGGATGCAACATCAAAATGAAGTGAACATTTACGTTTTATTGCATATTTTGCCTCCTGAGCGAGAAAGAGCTATGAAACTTGGTATTTAAATTCCTTGGAAAATTCCTCAACTTTCTGTATCCCCGAAAATATTGTACGATTTTTAGATCGGGTGTTACATCAAAATGAAGTGAACATTTACGTTTTATCGAATATTTTGTCTCCTTCGCAAGATAGAACTATGATACTTGGTATAAAAATTCGATTTTAAATTCCTCAACTTTCTGTATCCCCAAAAATACTGTACGACTTTTAGATCGGGTGTTACATCAAAATGAATTGTTCATTTACGTTTTATCGCATATTTTGTCTCCTGAGCGAGATAGAGCTATGAAACGTGGTATTTAAATTCCTATGAAAATTCCTCAACTTTCTGTATCCCCGAAAATATTGTACGACTTTTAGATCGGATGCAACATCAAAATGAAGTGAACATTTACGTTTTATTGCATATTTTGCCTCCTGAGCGAGAAAGAGCTATGAAACTTGGTATTTAAATTCCTTGGAAAATTCCTCAACTTTCTGTATCCCCGAAAATATTGTACGACTTTTAGATCGGTTGTTACATCAAAATGAATTGTACATTTACGTTTTATCGAATATTTTGTCTCCTTCGCAAGATAGAACTATGATACTTGGTATTTAAATTCCTTGGAAAATTCCTCAACTTTCTGTATCCCCGAAAATATTGAACGACTTTTAGATCGGGTGTTACATCAAAATGAAGTGAACATTTACGTTTTATCGAATATTTTGTCCCCTTCGCGAGATAGAGCTATGATACTTGGTATTTAAATTCCTTGGAAAATTCCTCAACTTTCTGTATCCCCGAAAATATTGAACGACTTTTAGATCGGGTGTTACATCAAAATGAAGTGAACATTTACGTTTTATCGAATATTTTGTCCCCTTCGCGAGATAGAGCTATGAAACTTGGTATTTAAATTCCTTGGAAAATTCCTCAACTTTCTGTAACCCCGAAAATATTGTATGACTTTTAGATCGGGTGTTACATCAAAATGAAGTGAACATTTACGTTTTATCGCATATTTTGTCTCCTTAGCGAGATAGAGCTATGAAACGTGGTATTTAAATTCCTATGAAAATTCCTCAACTTTCTGTATCCCCGAAAATATTGTACGACTTTTAAATCGGATGCAACATCAAAATGAAGTGAACATTTACGTTTTATTGCATATTTTGCCTCCTGAGCGAGAAAGAGCTATGAAACTTGGTATTTAAATTCCTTGGAAAATTCCTCAACTTTCTGTATCCCCGAAAATATTGAACGACTTTTAGATCGGATGCAACATCAAAATGAAGTGAACATTTACGTTTTATTGCATATTTTGTCTCCTGAGCGAGATAGAGCTATGAAACTTGGTATTTAAATTCCTTGGAAAATTCCTCAACTTTCTGTATCCCCGAAAATATTGTACGACTTTTAGATCGGGTGTTACATCAAAATTAATTGTACATTAACGTTTCATCGCATATTTTGTCTAATGAGCGAGATGGAGCTATGAGCCTTAGTATAAAAATTCCTTGGAAAATTCCTCAACTTTCTGTATCCCCAAAAATATTGAACGAATTCTAGATCGGTTGTTACATCAAAATGAATTGTACATTTACGTTTTATCGAATATTTTGTCTCCTTCGCAAGATAGAACTATGATACTTGGTATTTAAATTCCTTGGAAAATTCCTCAACTTTCTGTATCCCCGAAAATATTGAACGACTTTTAGATCGGGTGTTACATCAAAATGAAGTGAACATTTACGTTTTATCGAATATTTTGTCTCCTTCGCAAGATAGAACTATGATACTTGGTATAAAAATTCGATTTTAAATTCCTCAACTTTCTGTATCCCCAAAAATACTGTACGACTTTTAGATCGGGTGTTACATCAAAATGAATTGTTCATTTACGTTTTATCGCATATTTTGTCTCCTGAGCGAGATAGAGCTATAAAACTTGGTATTTAAATTCCTTGGAAAATTCCTCAACTTTCTGTATCCCCGAAAATATTGAACGACTTTTAGATCGGATGCAACATCAAAATGAAGTGAACATTTACGTTTTATTGCATATTTTGCCTCCTGAGCGAGAAAGAGCTATGAAACTTGGTATTTAAATTCCTTGGAAAATTCCTCAACTTTCTGTATCCCCGAAAATATTGTACGATTTTTAGATCGGGTGTTACATCAAAATGAAGTGAACATTTACGTTTTATCGAATATTTTGTCTCCTTCGCAAGAAAGAACTATGATACTTGGTATAAAAATTCGATTTTAAATTCCTCAACTTTCTGTATCCCCAAAAATACTGTACGACTTTTAGATCGGGTGTTACATCAAAATGAATTGTTCATTTACGTTTTATCGCATATTTTGTCTCCTGAGCGAGATAGAGCTATAAAACTTGGTATTTAAATTCCTTGGAAAATTCCTCAACTTTCTGTATCCCCGAAAATATTGAACGACTTTTAGATCGGGTGTTACATCAAAATGAAGTGAACATTTACGTTTTATCGAATATTTTGTCCCCTTCGCGAGATAGAGCTATGAAACTTGGTATTTAAATTCCTTGGAAAATTCCTCAACTTTCTGTATCCCCGAAAATATTGTACGACTTTTAGATCGGGTGTTACATCAAAATTAATTGTACATTAACGTTTCATCGCATATTTTGTCTAATGAGCGAGATGGAGCTATGAGCCTTAGTATAAAAATTCCTTGGAAAATTCCTCAACTTTCTGTATCCCCAAAAATATTGAACGAATTCTAGATCGGTTGTTACATCAAAATGAATTGTACATTTACGTTTTATCGAATATTTTGTCTCCTTCGCAAGATAGAACTATGATACTTGGTATTTAAATTCCTTGGAAAATTCCTCAACTTTCTGTATCCCCGAAAATATTGAACGACTTTTAGATCGGGTGTTACATCAAAATGAAGTGAACATTTACGTTTTATCGAATATTTTGTCCCCTTTGCGAGATAGAGCTATGAAACTTGGTATTTAAATTCCTTGGAAAATTCCTCAACTTTCTGTATCCCCGAAAATATTGTACGACTTTTAGATCGGGTGTTACATCAAAATGAATTGTACATTTACGTTTTATCGCATATTTTGTCTCCTGAGCGAGAAAGAGCTATGAAACTTGGTATTTAAATTCCTTGGAAAATTCCTCAACTTTCTGTATCCCCGAAAATATTGTACGACTTTTAGATCTGTTGTTACATCAAAATGAATTGTACATTTACGTTTTATCGAATATTTTGTCTCCTTCGCAAGATAGAACTATGATACTTGGTATTTAAATTCCTTGGAAAATTCCTCAACTTTCTGTATCCCCGAAAATATTGAACGACTTTTAGATCGGGTGTTACATCAAAATGAATTGTACATTTACGTTTTATCGAATATTTTGTCCCCTTCGCGAGATAGAGCTATGAAACTTGGTATTTAAATTCCTTGGAAAATTCCTCAACTTTCTGTATCCCCGAAAATATTGTATGACTTTTAGATCGAGTGTTACATCAAAATGAATTGAACATTTACGTTTTATTGCATATTTTGTCTCCTGAGCGAGATAGAGCTATGAAACTTGGTATTTAAATTCCTTGGAAAATTCCTCAACTTTCTGTATCCCCGAAAATATTGTACGACTTTTAGATCGGGTGTTACATCAAAATTAATTGTACATTAACTTTTCATCGCATATTTTGTCTAATGAGCGAGATGGAGCTATGAGCCTTAGTATAAAAATTCCTTGGAAAATTCCTCAACTTTCTGTATCCCCAAAAATATTGAACGAATTCTAGATCGGTTGTTACATCAAAATGAATTGTACATTTACGTTTTATCGAATATTTTGTCTCCTTCGCAAGATAGAACTATGATACTTGGTATTTAAATTCCTTGGAAAATTCCTCAACTTTCTGTATCCCCGAAAATATTGAACGACTTTTAGATCGGGTGTTACATCAAAATGAAGTGAACATTTACGTTTTATCGAATATTTTGTCCCCTTTGCGAGATAGAGCTATGAAACTTGGTATTTAAATTCCTTGGAAAATTCCTCAACTTTCTGTATCCCCGAAAATATTGTACGACTTTTAGATCGGGTGTTACATCAAAATGAATTGTACATTTACGTTTTATCGCATATTTTGTCTCCTGAGCGAGAAAGAGCTATGAAACTTGGTATTTAAATTCCTTGGAAAATTCCTCAACTTTCTGTATCCCCGAAAATATTGTACGACTTTTAGATCTGTTGTTACATCAAAATGAATTGTACATTTACGTTTTATCGAATATTTTGTCTCCTTCGCAAGATAGAACTATGATACTTGGTATTTAAATTCCTTGGAAAATTCCTCAACTTTCTGTATCCCCGAAAATATTGAACGACTTTTAGATCGGGTGTTACATCAAAATGAATTGTACATTTACGTTTTATCGCATATTTTGTCTCCTGAGCGAGAAAGAGCTATGAAACTTGGTATTTAAATTCCTTGGAAAATTCCTCAACTTTCTGTATCCCCGAAAATATTGTATGACTTTTAGATCGAGTGTTACATCAAAATTAAGTGAACATTTACGTTTTATTGCATATTTTGTCTCCTGAGCGAGATAGAGCTATGAAACTTGGTATTTAAATTCCTTGGAAAATTCCTCAACTTTCTGTATCCCCGAAAATATTGTACGACTTTTAGATCGGGTGTTACATCAAAATGAAGTGAACATTTACGTTTTATCGCATATTTTGTCTCCTGAGCGAGATAGAGCTATGAAACGTGGTATTTAAATTCCTATGAAAATTCCTCAACTTTCTGTATCCCCGAAAATATTGTACGACTTTTAGATCGGATGCAACATCAAAATGAAGTGAACATTTACGTTTTATTGCATATTTTGTCTCCTGAGCGAGAAAGAGCTATGAAACTTGGTATTTAAATTCCTTGGAAAATTCCTCAACTTTCTGTATCCCCGAAAATATTGTACGATTTTTAGATCGGGTGTTACATCAAAATGAAGTGAACATTTACGTTTTATCGAATATTTTGTCTCCTTCGCAAGATAGAACTATGATACTTGGTATAAAAATTCGATTTTAAATTCCTCAACTTTCTGTATCCCCAAAAATACTGTACGACTTTTAGATCGGGTGTTACATCAAAATGAATTGTACATTTACGTTTTATCGCATATTTTGTCTCCTGAGCGAGATGGAGCTATGCGCCTTAATTTAAAAATTCCTTGGAAAATTCCTCAACTTTGTGTATCCCCGAAAATATTGTACGACTTTTAGATCGGGTGTTACGTCAAAATGAATTGTACATTTACGTTTTGTCGCATATTTTGTCTCCTTAGCGAGATAGAGTTATGAAACTTGGTATTTAAATTCCTTGGAAAATTCTTCAACTTTCTGTATCCCCGAAAATATTGTACGACTTTTAGATCGGGTGTTACATCAAAATGAATTGTACATTTACGTTTTATCGCATATTTTGTCTCCTGAGCGAGATGGAGCTATGCGCCTTAATTTAAAAATTCCTTAGAAAATTCCTCAACTTTGTGTATCCCCGAAAATATTGTACGACTTTTAGATCGGGTGTTACGTCAAAATGAATTGTACATTTACGTTTTGTCGCATATTTTGTCTCCTTAGCAAGATAGAGTTATGAAACTTGGTATTTAAATTCCTTGGAAAATTCTTCAACTTTCTGTATCCCCGAAAATATTGTACGACTTTTAGATCGGGTGTTACATCAAAATGAATTGTACATTTACGTTTTATCGCATATTTTGTCTCCTGAGCGAGATGGAGCTATGCGCCTTAATTTAAAAATTCCTTAGAAAATTCCTCAACTTTGTGTATCCCCGAAAATATTGTATGACTTTTAGATCGGGTGTTACATCAAAATGAATTGTACATTAACGTTTCATCGCATATTTTGTCTAATGAGCGAGATGGAGCTATGAGCCTTGGTATAAAAATTCCTTGGAAAATTCCTCAACTTTCTGTATCCCCGAAAATATTGTACGACTCTTAGATCGGATGCAACATCAAAATAAAGTGAACATTTACGTTTAATCGAATATTTTGTCTCCTTCGCAAGATAGAGCTATGATACTTGGTATAAAAATTCGATTTAAAATTCCTCAACTTTCTGTATCCCCGAAAATATTGTACGACTTTTAGATCGGGTGTTACATCAAAATGAATTGTACATTTACGTTTTATCGCATATTTTGTCTCCTGAGCGAGAAAGAGCTATGAAACTTGGTATTTAAATTCCTTGGAAAATTCCTCAACTTTCTGTATCCCCAAAAATATTGAACGACTTCTAGATCGGTTGTTACATCAAAATGAAGTGAACATTTAGGTTTTATTGCATATTTTGTCTCCTTCGCAAGATAGAACTATGATACTTGGTATTTAAATTCCTTGGAAAATTCCTCAACTTTCTGTATCCCCGAAAATATTGAACGACTTTTAGATCGGGTGTTACATCAAAATGAAGTGAACATTTACGTTTTATCGAATATTTTGTCCCCTTCGCGAGATAGAGCTATGAAACTTGGTATTTAAATTCCTTGGAAAATTCCTCAACTTTCTGTATCCCCGAAAATATTGTACGACTTTTAAATCGGGTGTTACATCAAAATGAATTGTACATTTACGTTTTATCGCATATTTTGTCTCCTGAGCGAGAAAGAGCTATGAAACTTGGTATTTAAATTCCTTGGAAAATTCCTCAACTTTCTGTATCCCCGAAAATATTGTACGACTTTTAGATCGGTTGTTACATCAAAATGAATTGTACATTTACGTTTTATCGAATATTTTGTCTCCTTCGCAAGATAGAACTATGATACTTGGTATTTAAATTCCTTGGAAAATTCCTCAACTTTCTGTATCCCCGAAAATATTGAACGACTTTTAGATCGGGTGTTACATCAAAATGAAGTGAACATTTACGTTTTATCGAATATTTTGTCCCCTTCGCGAGATAGAGCTATGAAACTTGGTATTTAAATTCCTTGGAAAATTCCTCAACTTTCTGTAACCCCGAAAATATTGTATGACTTTTAGATCGGGTGTTACATCAAAATGAAGTGAACATTTACGTTTTATCGCATATTTTGTCTCCTTAGCGAGATAGAGCTATGAAACGTGGTATTTAAATTCCTATGAAAATTCCTCAACTTTCTGTATCCCCGAAAATATTGTACGACTTTTAGATCGGATGCAACATCAAAATGAAGTGAACATTTACGTTTTATTGCATATTTTGTCTCCTGAGCGAGAAAGAGCTATGAAACTTGGTATTTAAATTCCTTGGAAAATTCCTCAACTTTCTGTAACCCCGAAAATATTGTATGACTTTTAGATCGGGTGTTACATCAAAATGAAGTGAACATTTACGTTTTATCGCATATTTTGTCTCCTGAGCGAGATAGAGCTATGAAACGTGGTTTTTAAATTCCTATGAAAATTCCTTAACTTTCTGTATCCCCGAAAATATTGTACGACTTTTAGATCGGATGCAACATCAAAATGAATTGTACATTTACGTTTTATCGCATATTTTGTCTCCTGAGCGAGATGGAGCTATGCGCCTTAATTTAAAAATTCCTTGGAAAATTCCTCAACTTTGTGTATCCCCGAAAATATTGTACGACTTTTAGATCGGGTGTTACATCAAAATGAATTGTACAATAACGTTTCATCGCATATTTCGTCTAATGAGCGAGATGGAGCTATGAGCCTTGGTATAAAAATTCCTTGGAAAATTCCTCAACTTTCTGTATCCCCGAAAATATTGTACGACTTTTAGATCGGGTGTTACGTCAAAATGAATTGTACATTTACGTTTTGTCGCATATTTTGTCTCCTTAGCGAGATAGAGTTATGAAACTTGGTATTTAAATTCCTTGGAAAATTCTTCAACTTTCTGTATCCCCGAAAATATTGTACGACTTTTAGATCGGGTGTTACATCAAAATGAATTGTACATTTACGTTTTATCGCATATTTTGTCTCCTGAGCGAGATGGAGCTATGCGCCTTAATTTAAAAATTCCTTAGAAAATTCCTCAACTTTGTGTATCCCCGAAAATATTGTATGACTTTTAGATCGGGTGTTACATCAAAATGAATTGTACATTAACGTTTCATCGCATATTTTGTCTAATGAGCGAGATGGAGCTATGAGCCTTGGTATAAAAATTCCTTGGAAAATTCCTCAACTTTCTGTATCCCCGAAAATATTGTACGACTCTTAGATCGGATGCAACATCAAAATAAAGTGAACATTTACGTTTAATCGAATATTTTGTCTCCTTCGCAAGATAGAGCTATGATACTTGGTATAAAAATTCGATTTAAAATTCCTCAACTTTCTGTATCCCCGAAAATATTGTACGACTTTTAGATCGGGTGTTACATCAAAATGAATTGTACATTTACGTTTTATCGCATATTTTGTCTCCTGAGCGAGAAAGAGCTATGAAACTTGGTATTTAAATTCCTTGGAAAATTCCTCAACTTTCTGTATCCCCAAAAATATTGAACGACTTCTAGATCGGTTGTTACATCAAAATGAATTGTACATTTACGTTTTATCGAATATTTTGTCTCCTTCGCAAGATAGAACTATGATACTTGGTATTTAAATTCCTTGGAAAATTCCTCAACTTTCTGTATCCCCGAAAATATTGAACGACTTTTAGATCGGGTGTTACATCAAAATGAAGTGAACATTTACGTTTTATCGAATATTTTGTCCCCTTCGCGAGATAGAGCTATGAAACTTGGTATTTAAATTCCTTGGAAAATTCCTCAACTTTCTGTATCCCCGAAAATATTGTACGACTTTTAAATCGGGTGTTACATCAAAATGAATTGTACATTTACGTTTTATCGCATATTTTGTCTCCTGAGCGAGAAAGAGCTATGAAACTTGGTATTTAAATTCCTTGGAAAATTCCTCAACTTTCTGTATCCCCGAAAATATTGAACGACTTTTAGATCGGGTGTTACATCAAAATGAAGTGAACATTTACGTTTTATTGCATATTTTGTCCCCTTCGCGAGATAGAGCTATGAAACTTGGTATTTAAATTCCTTGGAAAATTCCTCAACTTTCTGTAACCCCGAAAATATTGTATGACTTTTAGATCGGATGCAACATCAAAATGAAGTGAACATCTACGTTTTATTGCATATTTTGTCTCCTGAGCGAGAAAGAGCTATGAAACTTGGTATTTAAATTCCTTGGAAAATTCCTCAACTTTCTGTATCCCCGAAAATATTGTACGATTTTTAGATCGGGTGTTACATCAAAATGAAGTGAACATTTACGTTTTATCGAATATTTTGTCTCCTTCGCAAGATAGAACTATGATACTTGGTATAAAAATTCGATTTTAAATTCCTCAACTTTCTGTATCCCCAAAAATACTGTACGACTTTTAGATCGGGTGTTACATCAAAATGAATTGTACATTTACGTTTTATCGCATATTTTGTCTCCTGAGCGAGATAGAGCTATAAAACTTGGTATTTAAATTCCTTGGAAAATTCCTCAACTTTCTGTATCCCCGAAAATATTGAACGACTTTTAGATCGGGTGTTACATCAAAATGAAGTGAACATTTACGTTTTATCGAATATTTTGTCCCCTTCGCGAGATAGAGCTATGAAACTTGGTATTTAAATTCCTTGGAAAATTCCTCAACTTTCTGTATCCCCGAAAATATTGTACGACTTTTAGATCGGGTGTTACATCAAAATTAATTGTACATTAACGTTTCATCGCATATTTTGTCTAATGAGCGAGATGGAGCTATGAGCCTTAATTTAAAAATTCCTTGGAAAATTCCTCAACTTTCTGTATCCCCAAAAATATTGAACGACTTCTAGATCGGTTGTTACATCAAAATGAATTGTACATTTACGTTTTATCGAATATTTTGTCTCCTTCGCAAGATAGAACTATGATACTTGGTATTTAAATTCCTTGGAAAATTCCTCAACTTTCTGTATCCCCGAAAATATTGAACGACTTTTAGATCGGGTGTTACATCAAAATGAAGTGAACATTTACGTTTTATCGAATATTTTGTCCCCTTCGCGAGATAGAGCTATGAAACTTGGTATTTAAATTCCTTGGAAAATTCCTCAACTTTCTGTATCCCCGAAAATATTGTACGACTTTTAGATCGGGTGTTACATCAAAATGAATTGTACATTTACGTTTTATCGCATATTTTGTCTCCTGAGCGAGAAAGAGCTATGAAACTTGGTATTTAAATTCCTTGGAAAATTCCTCAACTTTCTGTATCCCCGAAAATATTGTACGACTTTTAGATCTGTTGTTACATTAAAATGAATTGTACATTTACGTTTTATCGAATATTTTGTCTCCTTCGCAAGATAGAACTATGATACTTGGTATTTAAATTCCTTGGAAAATTCCTCAACTTTCTGTATCCCCGAAAATATTGAACGACTTTTAGATCGGGTGTTACATCAAAATGAATTGTACATTTACGTTTTATCGAATATTTTGTCTCCTTCGCAAGATAGAACTATGATACTTGGTATTTAAATTCCTTGGAAAATTCCTCAACTTTCTGTATCCCCGAAAATATTGAACGACTTTTAGATCGGGTGTTACATCAAAATGAAGTGAACATTTACGTTTTATCGAATATTTTGTCCCCTTCGCGAGATAGAGCTATGAAACTTGGTATTTAAATTCCTTGGAAAATTCCTCAACTTTCTGTAACCCCGAAAATATTGTATGACTTTTAGATCGGATGCAACATCAAAATGAAGTGAACATTTACGTTTTATTGCATATTTTGTCTCCTGAGCGAGAAAGAGCTATGAAACTTGGTATTTAAATTCCTTGGAAAATTCCTCAACTTTCTGTATCCCCGAAAATATTGTACGATTTTTAGATCGGGTGTTACATCAAAATGAAGTGAACATTTACGTTTTATCGAATATTTTGTCTCCTTCGCAAGATAGAACTATGATACTTGGTATAAAAATTCGATTTTAAATTCCTCAACTTTCTGTATCCCCAAAAATACTGTACGACTTTTAGATCGGGTGTTACATCAAAATGAATTGTACATTTACGTTTTATCGCATATTTTGTCTCCTGAGCGAGATAGAGCTATAAAACTTGGTATTTAAATTCCTTGGAAAATTCCTCAACTTTCTGTATCCCCGAAAATATTGAACGACTTTTAGATCGGGTGTTACATCAAAATGAAGTGAACATTTACGTTTTATCGAATATTTTGTCCCCTTCGCGAGATAGAGCTATGAAACTTGGTATTTAAATTCCTTGGAAAATTCCTCAACTTTCTGTATCCCCGAAAATATTGTACGACTTTTAGATCGGGTGTTACATCAAAATTAATTGTACATTAACGTTTCATCGCATATTTTGTCTAATGAGCGAGATGGAGCTATGAGCCTTAATTTAAAAATTCCTTGGAAAATTCCTCAACTTTCTGTATCCCCAAAAATATTGAACGACTTCTAGATCGGTTGTTACATCAAAATGAATTGTACATTTACGTTTTATCGAATATTTTGTCTCCTTCGCAAGATAGAACTATGATACTTGGTATTTAAATTCCTTGGAAAATTCCTCAACTTTCTGTATCCCCGAAAATATTGAACGACTTTTAGATCGGGTGTTACATCAAAATGAAGTGAACATTTACGTTTTATCGAATATTTTGTCCCCTTCGCGAGATAGAGCTATGAAACTTGGTATTTAAATTCCTTGGAAAATTCCTCAACTTTCTGTATCCCCGAAAATATTGTACGACTTTTAGATCGGGTGTTACATCAAAATGAATTGTACATTTACGTTTTATCGCATATTTTGTCTCCTGAGCGAGAAAGAGCTATGAAACTTGGTATTTAAATTCCTTGGAAAATTCCTCAACTTTCTGTATCCCCGAAAATATTGTACGACTTTTAGATCTGTTGTTACATTAAAATGAATTGTACATTTACGTTTTATCGAATATTTTGTCTCCTTCGCAAGATAGAACTATGATACTTGGTATTTAAATTCCTTGGAAAATTCCTCAACTTTCTGTATCCCCGAAAATATTGAACGACTTTTAGATCGGGTGTTACATCAAAATGAATTGTACATTTACGTTTTATCGCATATTTTGTCTCCTGAGCGAGAAAGAGCTATGAAACTTGGTATTTAAATTCCTTGGAAAATTCCTCAACTTTCTGTATCCCCGAAAATATTGTATGACTTTTAGATCGAGTGTTACATCAAAATTAAGTGAACATTTACGTTTTATTGCATATTTTGTCTCCTGAGCGAGATAGAGCTATGAAACTTGGTATTTAAATTCCTTGGAAAATTCCTCAACTTTCTGTATCCCCGAAAATATTGTACGACTTTTAGATCGGGTGTTACATCAAAATGAATTGTACATTTACGTTTTATCGCATATTTTGTCTCCTTAGCGAGATAGAGCTATGAAACGTGGTATTTAAATTCCTATGAAAATTCCTCAACTTTCTGTATCCCCGAAAATATTGTACGACTTTTAGATCGGATGCAACATCAAAATGAAGTGAACATTTACGTTTTATTGCATATTTTGTCTCCTGAGCGAGAAAGAGCTATGAAACTTGGTATTTAAATTCCTTGGAAAATTCCTCAACTTTCTGTATCCCCGAAAATATTGTACGATTTTTAGATCGGGTGTTACATCAAAATGAAGTGAACATTTACGTTTTATCGAATATTTTGTCTCCTTCGCAAGATAGAACTATGATACTTGGTATAAAAATTCGATTTTAAATTCCTCAACTTTCTGTATCCCCAAAAATACTGTACGACTTTTAGATCGGGTGTTACATCAAAATGAATTGTACATTTACGTTTTATCGCATATTTTGTCTCCTGAGCGAGATGGAGCTATGCGCCTTAATTTAAAAATTCCTTGGAAAATTCCTCAACTTTGTGTATCCCCGAAAATATTGTACGACTTTTAGATCGGGTGTTACATCAAAATGAATTGTACAATAACGTTTCATCGCATATTTCGTCTAATGAGCGAGATGGAGCTATGAGCCTTAGTACAAAAATTCCTTGGAAAATTCCTCAACTTTCTGTATCCCCGAAAATATTGTACGACTTTTAGATCGGGTGTTACGTCAAAATGAATTGTACATTTACGTTTTGTCGCATATTTTGTCTCCTTAGCGAGATAGAGTTATGAAACTTGGTATTTAAATTCCTTGGAAAATTCTTCAACTTTCTGTATCCCCGAAAATATTGTACGACTTTTAGATCGGGTGTTACATCAAAATGAATTGTACATTTACGTTTTATCGCATATTTTGTCTCCTGAGCGAGATGGAGCTATGCGCCTTAATTTGAAAATTCCTTGGAAAATTCCTCAACTTTGTGTATCCCCGAAAATATTGTATGACTTTTAGATCGGGTGTTACATCAAAATGAATTGTACATTAACGTTTCATCGCATATTTTGTCTAATGAGCGAGATGGAGCTATGAGCCTTGGTATAAAAATTCGATTTTAAATTCCTCAACTTTCTGTATCCCCGAAAATATTGTACGACTCTTAGATCGGATGCAACATCAAAATAAAGTGAACATTTACGTTTAATCGAATATTTTGTCTCCTTCGCAAGATAGAGCTATGATACTTGGTATAAAAATTCGATTTAAAATTCCTCAACTTTCTGTATCCCCGAAAATATTGTACGACTTTTAGATCGGGTGTTACGTCAAAATGAATTGTACATTTACGTTTTGTCGCATATTTTGTCTCCTTAGCGAGATAAAGTTATGAAACTTGGTATTTAAATTCCTTGGAAAATTCCTCAACTTTCTGTATCCCCGAAAATATTGTACGACTTTTAGATCGGATGCAACATCAAAATGAAGTGAACATTTACGTTTTATTGCATATTTTGTCTCCTGAGCGAGAAAGAGCTATGAGCCTTCATATAAAAATTCCTTGGAAAATTCCTCAACTTTCTGTATCCCCAAAAATATTGAACGACTTCTAGATCGGTTGTTACATCAAAATGAATTGTACATTTACGTTTTATCGAATATTTTGTCTCCTTCGCAAGATAGAACTATGATACTTGGTATTTAAATTCCTTGGAAAATTCCTCAACTTTCTGTATCCCCGAAAATATTGAACGACTTTTAGATCGGGTGTTACATCAAAATGAAGTGAACATTTACGTTTTATCGAATATTTTGTCCCCTTCGCGAGATAGAGCTATGAAACTTGGTATTTAAATTCCTTGGAAAATTCCTCAACTTTCTGTATCCCCGAAAATATTGTACGACTTTTAGATCGGGTGTTACATCAAAATGAATTGTACATTTACGTTTTATCGCATATTTTGTCTCCTGAGCGAGAAAGAGCTATGAAACTTGGTATTTAAATTCCTTGGAAAATTCCTCAACTTTCTGTATCCCCGAAAATATTGTACGACTTTTAGATCTGTTGTTACATCAAAATGAATTGTACATTTACGTTTTATCGAATATTTTGTCTCCTTCGCAAGATAGAACTATGATACTTGGTATTTAAATTCCTTGGAAAATTCCTCAACTTTCTGTATCCCCGAAAATATTGAACGACTTTTAGATCGGGTGTTACATCAAAATGAATTGTACATTTACGTTTTATCGCATATTTTGTCTCCTGAGCGAGAAAGAGCTATGAAACTTGGTATTTAAATTCCTTGGAAAATTCCTCAACTTTCTGTATCCCCGAAAATATTGTATGACTTTTAGATCGAGTGTTACATCAAAATTAAGTGAACATTTACGTTTTATTGCATATTTTGTCTCCTGAGCGAGATAGAGCTATGAAACTTGGTATTTAAATTCCTTGGAAAATTCCTCAACTTTCTGTATCCCCGAAAATATTGTACGACTTTTAGATCGGGTGTTACATCAAAATGAATTGTACATTTACGTTTTATCGCATATTTTGTCTCCTTAGCGAGATAGAGCTATGAAACGTGGTATTTAAATTCCTATGAAAATTCCTCAACTTTCTGTATCCCCGAAAATATTGTACGACTTTTAGATCGGATGCAACATCAAAATGAAGTGAACATTTACGTTTTATTGCATATTTTGTCTCCTGAGCGAGAAAGAGCTATGAAACTTGGTATTTAAATTCCTTGGAAAATTCCTCAACTTTCTGTATCCCCGAAAATATTGTACGATTTTTAGATCGGGTGTTACATCAAAATGAAGTGAACATTTACGTTTTATCGAATATTTTGTCTCCTTCGCAAGATAGAACTATGATACTTGGTATAAAAATTCGATTTTAAATTCCTCAACTTTCTGTATCCCCAAAAATACTGTACGACTTTTAGATCGGGTGTTACATCAAAATGAATTGTACATTTACGTTTTATCGCATATTTTGTCTCCTGAGCGAGATGGAGCTATGCGCCTTAATTTAAAAATTCCTTGGAAAATTCCTCAACTTTGTGTATCCCCGAAAATATTGTACGACTTTTAGATCGGGTGTTACATCAAAATGAATTGTACAATAACGTTTCATCGCATATTTCGTCTAATGAGCGAGATGGAGCTATGAGCCTTAGTACAAAAATTCCTTGGAAAATTCCTCAACTTTCTGTATCCCCGAAAATATTGTACGACTTTTAGATCGGGTGTTACGTCAAAATGAAGTGAACATTTACGTTTTGTCGCATATTTTGTCTCCTTAGCGAGATAGAGTTATGAAACTTGGTATTTAAATTCCTTGGAAAATTCTTCAACTTTCTGTTTCCCCGAAAATATTGTACGACTTTTAGATCGGGTGTTACATCAAAATGAATTGTACATTTACGTTTTATCGCATATTTTGTCTCCTGAGCGAGATGGAGCTATGCGCCTTAATTTGAAAATTCCTTGGAAAATTCCTCAACTTTGTGTATCCCCGAAAATATTGTATGACTTTTAGATCGGGTGTTACATCAAAATGAATTGTACATTAACGTTTCATCGCATATTTTGTCTAATGAGCGAGATGGAGCTATGAGCCTTGGTATAAAAATTCGATTTTAAATTCCTCAACTTTCTGTATCCCCGAAAATATTGTACGACTCTTAGATCGGATGCAACATCAAAATAAAGTGAACATTTACGTTTAATCGAATATTTTGTCTCCTTCGCAAGATAGAGCTATGATACTTGGTATAAAAATTCGATTTAAAATTCCTCAACTTTCTGTATCCCCGAAAATATTGTACGACTTTTAGATCGGGTGTTACGTCAAAATGAATTGTACATTTACGTTTTGTCGCATATTTTGTCTCCTTAGCGAGATAGAGTTATGAAACTTGGTATAAAAATTCGATTTTAAATTCCTCAACTTTCTGTATCCCCGAAAATATTGTATGACTTTAAGATCGGGTGTTACATCAAAATGAATTGTACATTTACGTTTTATCGCATATTTTGTCTCCTGAGCGAGATGGAGCTATGCGCCTTAATTTAAAAATTCCTTGGAAAATTCCTCAACTTTGTGTATCCCCGAAAATATTGTATGACTTTTATATCGGGTGTTACATCAAAATGAATTGTACATTTACGTTTTATCGCATATTTTGTCTCCTGAGCGAGAAAGGGCTATGAAACTTGGTATTTAAATTCCTTGGAAAATTCCTCAACTTTCTGTATCCCCGAAAATATTGTACGACTTTTAGATCGGGTGTTACATCAAAATGAATTGTACATTTACGTTTTATCGCATATTTTGTCTCCTTAGCGAGATAGAGCTATGAAACGTGGTATTTAAATTCCTATGAAAATTCCTCAACTTTCTGTATCCCCGAAAATATTGTACGACTTTTAGATCGGATGCAACATCAAAATGAAGTGAACATTTACGTTTTATTGCATATTTTGTCTCCTGAGCGAGAAAGAGCTATGAAACTTGGTATTTAAATTCCTTGGAAAATTCCTCAACTTTCTGTATCCCCGAAAATATTGTACGATTTTTAGATCGGGTGTTACATCAAAATGAAGTGAACATTTACGTTTTATCGAATATTTTGTCTCCTTCGCAAGATAGAACTATGATACTTGGTATAAAAATTCGATTTTAAATTCCTCAACTTTCTGTATCCCCAAAAATACTGTACGACTTTTAGATCGGGTGTTACATCAAAATGAATTGTACATTTACGTTTTATCGCATATTTTGTCTCCTGAGCGAGATGGAGCTATGCGCCTTAATTTAAAAATTCCTTGGAAAATTCCTCAACTTTGTGTATCCCCGAAAATATTGTACGACTTTTAGATCGGGTGTTACATCAAAATGAATTGTACAATAACGTTTCATCGCATATTTCGTCTAATGAGCGAGATGGAGCTATGAGCCTTAGTACAAAAATTCCTTGGAAAATTCCTCAACTTTCTGTATCCCCGAAAATATTGTACGACTTTTAGATCGGGTGTTACGTCAAAATGAAGTGAACATTTACGTTTTGTCGCATATTTTGTCTCCTTAGCGAGATAGAGTTATGAAACTTGGTATTTAAATTCCTTGGAAAATTCTTCAACTTTCTGTATCCCCGAAAATATTGTACGACTTTTAGATCGGGTGTTACATCAAAATGAATTGTACATTTACGTTTTATCGCATATTTTGTCTCCTGAGCGAGATGGAGCTATGCGCCTTAATTTGAAAATTCCTTGGAAAATTCCTCAACTTTGTGTATCCCCGAAAATATTGTATGACTTTTAGATCGGGTGTTACATCAAAATGAATTGTACATTAACGTTTCATCGCATATTTTGTCTAATGAGCGAGATGGAGCTATGAGCCTTGGTATAAAAATTCGATTTTAAATTCCTCAACTTTCTGTATCCCCGAAAATATTGTACGACTCTTAGATCGGATGCAACATCAAAATAAAGTGAACATTTACGTTTAATCGAATATTTTGTCTCCTTCGCAAGATAGAGCTATGATACTTGGTATAAAAATTCGATTTAAAATTCCTCAACTTTCTGTATCCCCGAAAATATTGTACGACTTTTAGATCGGGTGTTACGTCAAAATGAATTGTACATTTACGTTTTGTCGCATATTTTGTCTCCTTAGCGAGATAAAGTTATGAAACTTGGTATTTAAATTCCTTGGAAAATTCTTCAACTTTCTGTATCCCCGAAAATATTGTATGACTTTAAGATCGGGTGTTACATCAAAATGAATTGTACATTTACGTTTTATCGCATATTTTGTCTCCTGAGCGAGATGGAGCTATGCGCCTTAATTTAAAAATTCCTTGGAAAATTCCTCAACTTTGTGTATCCCCGAAAATATTGTATGACTTTTATATCGGGTGTTACATCAAAATGAATTGTACATTTACGTTTTATCGCATATTTTGTCTCCTGAGCGAGAAAGGGCTATGAAACTTGGTATTTAAATTCCTTGGAAAATTCCTCAACTTTCTGTATCCCCAAAAATATTGAACGACTTCTAGATCGGTTGTTACATCAAAATGAATTGTACATTTACGTTTTATCGAATATTTTGTCTCCTTCGCAAGATAGAGCTATGAAACGTGGTATTTAAATTCCTATGAAAATTCCTCAACTTTCTGTATCCCCGAAAATATTGTACGACTTTTAGATCGGATGCAACATCAAAATGAAGTGAACATTTACGTTTTATTGCATATTTTGTCTCCTGAGCGAGAAAGAGCTATGAAACTTGGTATTTAAATTCCTTGGAAAATTCCTCAACTTTCTATATCCCCGAAAATATTGTACGATATTTAGATCGGGTGTAACATCAAAATGAAGTGAACATTTACGTTTTATCGAATATTTTGTCTCCTTCGCAAGATAGAACTATGATACTTGGTATAAAAATTCGATTTTAAATTCCTCAACTTTCTGTATCCCCAAAAATACTGTACGACTTTTAGATCGGGTGTTACATCAAAATGAATTGTACATTTACGTTTTATCGCATATTTTGTCTCCTGAGCGAGATGGAGCTATGCGCCTTAATTTAAAAATTCCTTGGAAAATTCCTCAACTTTGTGTATCCCCGAAAATATTGTACGACTTTTAGATCGGGTGTTACATCAAAATGAATTGTACAATAACGTTTCATCGCATATTTCGTCTAATGAGCGAGATGGAGCTATGAGCCTTAGTACAAAAATTCCTTGGAAAATTCCTCAACTTTCTGTATCCCCGAAAATATTGTACGACTTTTAGATCGGGTGTTACGTCAAAATGAATTGTACATTTACGTTTTGTCGCATATTTTGTCTCCTTAGCGAGATAGAGTTATGAAACTTGGTATTTAAATTCCTTGGAAAATTCTTCAACTTTCTGTATCCCCGAAAATATTGTACGACTTTTAGATCGGGTGTTACATCAAAATGAATTGTACATTTACGTTTTATCGCATATTTTGTCTCCTGAGCGAGATGGAGCTATGCGCCTTAATTTGAAAATTCCTTGGAAAATTCCTCAACTTTGTGTATCCCCGAAAATATTGTATGACTTTTAGATCGGGTGTTACATCAAAATGAATTGTACATTAACGTTTCATCGCATATTTTGTCTAATGAGCGAGATGGAGCTATGAGCCTTGGTATAAAAATTCGATTTTAAATTCCTCAACTTTCTGTATCCCCGAAAATATTGTACGACTCTTAGATCGGATGCAACATCAAAATAAAGTGAACATTTACGTTTAATCGAATATTTTGTCTCCTTCGCAAGATAGAGCTATGATACTTGGTATAAAAATTCGATTTAAAATTCCTCAACTTTCTGTATCCCCGAAAATATTGTACGACTTTTAGATCGGGTGTTACGTCAAAATGAATTGTACATTTACGTTTTGTCGCATATTTTGTCTCCTTAGCGAGATAAAGTTATGAAACTTGGTATTTAAATTCCTTGGAAAATTCTTCAACTTTCTGTATCCCCGAAAATATTGTATGACTTTAAGATCGGGTGTTACATCAAAATGAATTGTACATTTACGTTTTATCGCATATTTTGTCTCCTGAGCGAGATGGAGCTATGCGCCTTAATTTAAAAATTCCTTGGAAAATTCCTCAACTTTGTGTATCCCCGAAAATATTGTATGACTTTTATATCGGGTGTTACATCAAAATGAATTGTACATTTACGTTTTATCGCATATTTTGTCTCCTGAGCGAGAAAGAGCTATGAAACTTGGTATTTAAATTCCTTGGAAAATTCCTCAACTTTCTGTATCCCCAAAAATATTGAACGACTTCTAGATCGGTTGTTACATCAAAATGAATTGTACATTTACGTTTTATCGAATATTTTGTCTCCTTCGCAAGATAGAGCTATGAAACGTGGTATTTAAATTCCTATGAAAATTCCTCAACTTTCTGTATCCCCGAAAATATTGTACGACTTTTAGATCGGATGCAACATCAAAATGAAGTGAACATTTACGTTTTATTGCATATTTTGTCTCCTGAGCGAGAAAGAGCTATGAAACTTGGTATTTAAATTCCTTGGAAAATTCCTCAACTTTCTGTATCCCCGAAAATATTGTACGATATTTAGATCGGGTGTAACATCAAAATGAAGTGAACATTTACGTTTTATCGAATATTTTGTCTCCTTCGCAAGATAGAACTATGATACTAAGTATTAAAATTCGATTTTAAATTCCTCAACTTTCTGTATCCCCAAAAATACTGTACGACTTTTAGATCGGGTGTTACATCAAAATGAATTGTACATTTACGTTTTATCGCATATTTTGTCCCCTGAGCGAGATAGAGCTATAAAACTTGGTACATAAATTCCTTGTGAAATTCCTCAACATTCTGTATTCCCGAAATTATTGTACGACTTTACGATCGGATGCAACATCAAAATGAAGTGAACATTTACGTTTTATCGCATATTTTGTCTCCTTAGCGAGATAGAGTTATGAAACTTGGTATAAAAATTCGATTTTAAATTCCTCAACTTTCTGTATCCCCAAAAATACTGTACGACTTTTAGATCGGGTGTTACATCAAAATGAATTGTACATTTACGTTTCATCGCATATTTTGTCTCCTTTGCGAGATGGAGCTATGAGCCTTAGTACAAAAATTCCTTGGAAAATTCCTCAACTTTCTGTATCCCCGAAAATATTGTACGACTTTTAGATCGGGTGTTACATCAAAATGAATTGTACATTTACGTTTTGTCGCATATTTTGTCTCCTTAGCGAGATAGAGTTATGAAACTTGGTATTTAAATTCCTTGGAAAATTCTTCAACTTTCTGTATCCCCGAAAATATTGTACGACTTTAAGATCGGGTGTTACATCAAAATGAATTGTACATTAACGTTTTATCGCATATTTTGTCTCCTGAGCGAGATGGAGCTATGCGCCTTAATTTAAAAATTCCTTGGAAAATTCCTCAACTTTGTGTATCCCCGAAAATATTGTATGACTTTTAGATCGGGTGTTACATCAAAATGAATTGTACATTTACGTTTTGTCGCATATTTTGTCTCCTTAGCGAGATAGAGTTATGAAACTTGGTATTTAAATTCCTTGGAAAATTCTTCAACTTTCTGTATCCCCGAAAATATTGTACGACTTTAAGATCGGGTGTTACATCAAAATGAATTGTACATTTACGTTTTATCGCATATTTTGTCTCCTGAGCGAGATGGAGCTATGCGCCTTAATTTAAAAATTCCTTGGAAAATTCCTCAACTTTGTGTATCCCCGAAAATATTGTACGACTTTTAGATCGGGTGTTACATCAAAATGAATTGTACATTAACGTTTCATCGCATATTTTGTCTCCTGAGCGAGATGGAGCTATGAGCCTTAGTACAAAAATTCCTTGGAAAATTCCTCAACTTTCTGTATCCCCGAAAATATTGTACGACTTTTAGATCGGGTGTTACATCAAAATGAATTGTACATTTACGTTTTGTCGCATATTTTGTCTCCTTAGCGAGATAGAGTTATGAAACTTGGTATTTAAATTCCTTGGAAAATTCTTCAACTTTCTGTATCCCCGAAAATATTGTACGACTTTAAGATCGGGTGTTACATCAAAATGAATTGTACATTTACGTTTTATCGCATATTTTGTCTCCTGAGCGAGATGGAGCTATGCGCCTTAATTTAAAAATTCCTTGGAAAATTCCTCAACTTTGTGTATCCCCGAAAATATTGTATGACTTTTAGATCGGGTGTTACATCAAAATGAATTGTACATTAACGTTTCATCGCATATTTTGTCTTATGAGCGAGATGGAGCTATGAGCCTTGGTATAAAAATTCCTTGGAAAATTCCTCAACTTTCTGTATCCCCGAAAATATTGTACGACTCTTAGATCGGATGCAACATCAAAATAAAGTGAACATTTACGTTTAATCGAATATTTTGTCTCCTTCGCAAGATAGAGCTATGATACTTGGTATAAAAATTCGATTTAAAATTCCTCAACTTTCTGTATCCCCGAAAATATTGTACGACTTTTAGATCGGGTGTTACATCAAAATGAATTGTACATTTACGTTTTATCGCATATTTTGTCTCCTTCGCGAGATAGAGCTATGAAACTTGGTATTTAAATTCCTTGGAAAATTCCTCAACTTTCTGTATCCCCGAAAATATTGTATGACTTTTAGATCGAGTGTTACATCAAAATGAAGTGAACATTTACGTTTTATTGCATATTTTGTCTCCTGAGCGAGATAGAGCTATGAAACTTGGTATTTAAATTCCTTGGAAAATTCCTCAACTTTCTGTATCCCCGAAAATATTGTATGACTTTTAGATCGGGTGTTACATCAAATTGAAGTGAACATTTACGTTTTATCGAATATTTTGTCCCCTTCGCGAGATAGAGCTATGAAACTTGGTATTTAAATTCCTTGGAAAATTCCTCAACTTTCTGTATCCCCAAAAATATTGAACGACTTCTAGATCGGTTGTTACATCAAAATGAATTGTACATTTACGTTTTATCGAATATTTTGTCTCCTTCGCAAGATAGAACTATGATACTTGGTATACAAATTCGATTTAAAATTTCTCAACTTTCTGTATCCCCGAAAATATTGAACGACTTTTAGATCGGGTGTTACATCAAATTGAAGTGAACATTTACGTTTTATCGAATATTTTGTCCCCTTCGCGAGATAGAGCTATGAAACTTGGTATTTAAATTCCTTGGAAAATTCCTCAACTTTCTGTATCCCCGAAAATATTGTATGACTTTTAGATCGAGTGTTACATCAAAATGAAGTGAACATTTACGTTTTATTGCATATTTTGTCTCCTGAGCGAGATAGAGCTATGAAACTTGGTATTTAAATTCCTTGGAAAATTCCTCAACTTTCTGTATCCCCGAAAATATTGTACGACTTTTAGATCGGGTGTTACATCAAAATTAATTGTACATTAACGTTTCATCGCATATTTTGTCTAATGAGCCAGATGGAGCTATGAGCCTTAGTATTAAAATTCCTTGGAAAATTCTTCAACTTTCTGTATCCCCGAAAATATTGTACGACTTTTAGATCGGGTGTTACATCAAAATGAATTGTACATTTACGTTTTATCGCATATTTTGTCTCCTTAGCGAGATAGAGCTATGAAACGTGGTTTTTAAATTCCTATGAAAATTCCTCAACTTTCTGTATCCCCGAAAATATTGTACGACTTTTAGATCGGATGCAACATCAAAATGAAGTGAACATTTACGTTTTATTGCATATTTTGTCTCCTGAGCGAGAAAGAGCTATGAAACTTGGTATTTAAATTCCTTGGAAAATTCCTCAACTTTCTGTATCCCCGAAAATATTGTACGATTTTTAGATCGGGTTTTACATCAAAATGAAGTGAACATTTACGTTTTATCGAATATTTTGTCTCCTTCGCAAGATAAAACTATGATACTTGGTTTAAAAATTCGATTTTAAATTCCTCAACTTTCTGTATCCCCAAAAATACTGTACGACTTTTAGATCGGGTGTTACATCAAAATGAATTGTACATTTACGTTTTATCGCATATTTTGTCTCCTGAGCGAGATAGAGCTATAAAACTTGGTACATAAATTCCTTGTGAAATTCCTCAACATTCTGTATTCCCGAAAATATTGTACGACTTTACGATCGGATGCAACATCAAAATGAAGTGAACATTTACGTTTTATCGCATATTTTGTCTCCTTAGCGAGATAGAGTTATGAAACTTGGTATAAAAATTCGATTTTAAATTCCTCAACTTTCTGTATCCCCAAAAATACTGTACGACTTTTAGATCGGGTGTTACATCAAAATGAATTGTACATTTACGTTTCATCGCATATTTTGTCTCCTTTGCGAGATGGAGCTATGCGCCTTAATTTAAAAATTCCTTGGAAAATTCCTCAACTTTGTGTATCCCCGAAAATATTGTACGACTTTTAGATCGGGTGTTACATCAAAATGAATTGTACATTAACGTTTCATCGCATATTTTGTCTCCTGAGCGAGATGGAGCTATGAGCCTTAGTACAAAAATTCCTTGGAAAATTCCTCAACTTTCTGTATCCCCGAAAATATTGTACGACTTTTAGATCGGGTGTTACATCAAAATGAATTGTACATTTACGTTTTGTCGCATATTTTGTCTCCTTAGCGAGATAGAGTTATGAAACTTGGTATTTAAATTCCTTGGAAAATTCTTCAACTTTCTGTATCCCCGAAAATATTGTACGACTTTTAGATCGGGTGTTACATCAAAATGAATTGTACATTTACGTTTTATTGCATATTTTGTCTCCTGAGCGAGATGGAGCTATGCGCCTTAATTTAAAAATTCCTTGGAAAATTCCTCAACTTTGTGTATCCCCGAAAATATTGTATGACTTTTAGATCGGGTGTTACATCAAAATGAATTGTACATTAACGTTTCATCGCATATTTTGTCTAATGAGCGAGATGGAGCTATGAGCCTTGGTATAAAAATTCCTTGGAAAATTCCTCAACTTTCTGTATCCCCGAAAATATTGTACGACTCTTAGATCGGATGCAACATCAAAATAAAGTGAACATTTACGTTTAATCGAATATTTTGTCTCCTTCGCAAGATAGAGCTATGATACTTGGTATAAAAATTCGATTTAAAATTCCTCAACTTTCTGTATCCCCGAAAATATTGTACGACTTTTAGATCGGGTGTTACATCAAAATGAATTGTACATTTACGTTTTATCGCATATTTTGTCTCCTGAGCAAGAAAGAGCTATGAAACTTGGTATTTAAATTCCTTGGGAAATTCCTCAACTTTCTGTATCCCCAAAAATATTGAACGACTTCTAGATCGGTTGTTACATCAAAATGAATTGTACATTTACGTTTTATCGAATATTTTGTCTCCTTCGCAAGATAGAACTATGATACTTGGTATACAAATTCGATTTAAAATTCCTCAACTTTCTGTATCCCCGAAAATATTGAACGACTTTTAGATCGGGTGTTACATCAAAATGAAGTGAACATTTACGTTTTATCGAATATTTTGTCCCCTTCGCGAGATAGAGCTATGAAACTTGGTATTTAAATTCCTTGGAAAATTCCTCAACTTTCTGTATCCCCGAAAATATTGTATGACTTTTAGATCGAGTGTTACATCAAAATGAAGTGAACATTTACGTTTTATTGCATATTTTGTCTCCTGAGCGAGATAGAGCTATGAAACTTGGTATTTAAATTCCTTGTGAAATTCCTCAACTTTCTGTATCCCCGAAAATATTGTACGACTTTTAGATCGGGTGTTACATCAAAATGAATTGTACATTAACGTTTCATCGCATATTTTGTCTAATGAGCGAGATGGAGCTATGAGCCTTAGTATTAAAATTCCTTGGAAAATTCTTCAACTTTCTGTATCCCCGAAAATATTGTACGACTTTTAGATCGGGTGTTACATCAAAATGAAGTGAACATTTACGTTTTATCGCATATTTTGTCTCCTTAGCGAGATAGAGCTATGAAACGTGGTATTAAAATTCCTTGGAAAATTCCTCAACTTTCTGTATCCCCGAAACAATTGTACGACTCTTAGATCGGATGCAACATCAAAATAAAGTGAACATTTACGTTTAATCGAATATTTTGTCTCCTTCGCAAGATAGAGCTATGATACTTGGTATAAAAATTCGATTTAAAATTCCTCAACTTTCTGTATCCCCGAAAATATTGTACGACTTTTAGATCGGGTGTTACATCAAAATGAATTGTACATTTACGTTTTATCGCATATTTTGTCTCCTGAGCGAGAAAGAGCTATGAAACTTGGTATTTAAATTCCTTGGAAAATTCCTCAACTTTCTGTATCCCCAAAAATATTGAACGACTTCTAGATCGGTTGTTACATCAAAATGAATTGTACATTTACGTTTTATCGAATATTTTGTCTCCTTCGCAAGATAGAACTATGATACTTGGTATTTAAATTCCTTGGAAAATTCCTCAACTTTCTGTATCCCCGAAAATATTGAACGACTTTTAGATCGGGTGTTACATCAAAATGAAGTGAACATTTACGTTTTATCGAATATTTTGTCCCCTTCGCGAGATAGAGCTATGAAACTTGGTATTTAAATTCCTTGGAAAATTCCTCAACTTTCTGTATCCCCGAAAATATTGTATGACTTTTAGATCGGGTGTTACATCAAAATTAATTGTACATTAACGTTTCATCGCATATTTTGTCTAATGAGCGAGATGGAGCTATGAGCCTTAGTATTAAAATTCCTTGGAAAATTCTTCAACTTTCTGTATCCCCGAAAATATTGTACGACTTTTAGATCGGGTGTTACATCAAAATGAATTGTACATTTACGTTTTATCGCATATTTTGTCTCCTGAGCGAGAAAGAGCTATGAAACTTGGTACAAAAATTCCTTGGAAAATTCCTCAACTTTCTGTATCCCCGAAAATATTGTACGACTTTTAGATCGGGTGTTACATCAAAATGAATTGTACATTAACGTTTTGTCGCATATTTTGTCTCCTTAGCGAGATAGAGTTATGAAACTTGGTATTTAAATTCCTTGGAAAATTCTTCAACTTTCTGTATCCCCGAAAATATTGTACGACTTTTAGATCGGGTGTTACATCAAAATGAATTGTACATTTACGTTTTATCGAATATTTTGTCTCCTGAGCGAGATGGAGCTATGCGCCTTAATTTAAAAATTCCTTGGAAAATTCCTCAACTTTGTGTATCCCCGAAAATATTGTATGACTTTTAGATCGGGTGTTACATCAAAATGAATTGTACATTAACGTTTCATCGCATATTTTGTCTAATGAGCGAGATGGAGCTATGAGCCTTGGTATAAAAATTCGATTTAAAATTCCTCAACTTTCTGTATCCCCGAAAATATTATACGACTTTTAGATCGGTTGTTACACCAAAATGAAGTGAACATTTACGTTTTATCGAATATTTTGTCCCCTTCGCGAGATAGAGCTATGAAACTTGATATTTAAATTCCTTGGAAAATTCCTCAACTTTCTGTATCCCCGAAAATATTATACGACTTTTAGATCGGGTGTTACATCAAAATGAATTGTACATTTACCTTTTATCGAATATTTTGTCTCCTGAGCGAGATAGAGCTATAAAACTTGGTACATAAATTCCTTGTGAAATTCCTCAACTTTCTGTATCCCCGAAAATATTATACGACTTTTAGATCGGGTGTTACATCAAAATGAATTGTACATTTACGTTTTATCGAATATTTTGTCCCCTTCGCGAGATAGAGCTATGAAACTTGGTATTCTAGATCGGTTGTTACATCAAAATGAAGTGAACATTTACGTTTTATCGAATATTTTGTCCCCTTCGCGAGATAGAGCTATGAAACTTGGTATTTAAATTCCTTGGAAAATTCCTCAACTTTCTGTATCCCCGAAAATATTGAACGACTTCTAGATCGGTTGTAACATCAAAATGAAGTGAACATTTACGTTTTATCGAATATTTTGTCCCCTTCGCGAGATAGAGCTATGAAACTTGGTATTCTAGATCGGTTGTTACATCAAAATGAAGTGAACATTTACGTTTTATCGAATATTTTGTCCCCTTCGCGAGATAGAGCTATGAAACTTGGTATTTAAATTCCTTGGAAAATTCCTCAACTTTCTGTATCCCCAAAAATATTGAACGACTTCTAGATCGGTTGTAACATCAAAATGAAGTGAACATTTACGTTTTATCGAATATTTTGTCCCCTTCGCGAGATAGAGCTATGAAACTTGGTATTTAAATTCCTTGGAAAATTCCTCAACTTTCTGTATCCCCAAAAATATTGTACGACTTCTAGATCGGTTGTTCCATCAAACTGAAGTGAACATTTACGTTCTATTGCATATTTTGTCCCCTTCGCGAGATAGAACTATGATACTTGGTATAAAAATTCGATTTAAAATTCCTCAACTTTCTGTATCCCCGAAAATATTGAACGACTTTTAGATCGGGTGTTACATCAAAATGAAGTGAACATTTAGGTTTTATTGCATATTTTGTCTCCTGAGCGAGATAGAGCTATGAAACTTGGTATTTAAATTCCTTGGAAAATTCCTCAACTTTCTGTATCCCCGAAAATATTGAACGACTTCTAGATCGGTTGTTACATCAAAATGAAGTGAACATTTACGTTTTATCGAATATTTTGTCCCCTTCGCGAGATAGAGCTATGAAACTTGGTATTTAAATTCCTTGGAAAATTCCTCAACTTTCTGTATCCCCAAAAATATTGAACGACTTCTAGATCGGTTGTTACACCAAAATGAAGTGAACATTTACGTTTTATCGAATATTTTGTCCCCTTCGCGAGATAGAGCTATGAAACTTGATATTTAAATTCCTTGGAAAATTCCTCAACTTTCTGTATCCCCGAAAATATTATACGACTTTTAGATCGGGTGTTACATCAAAATGAATTGTACATTTACCTTTTATCGAATATTTTGTCTCCTGAGCGAGATAGAGCTATAAAACTTGGTACATAAATTCCTTGTGAAATTCCTCAACTTTCTGTATCCCCGAAAATATTATACGACTTTTAGATCGGGTGTTACATCAAAATGAATTGTACATTTACGTTTTATCGAATATTTTGTCCCCTTCGCGAGATAGAGCTATGAAACTTGGTATTCTAGATCGGTTGTTACATCAAAATGAAGTGAACATTTACGTTTTATCGAATATTTTGTCCCCTTCGCGAGATAGAGCTATGAAACTTGGTATTTAAATTCCTTGGAAAATTCCTCAACTTTCTGTATCCCCAAAAATATTGAACGACTTCTAGATCGGTTGTTACACCAAAATGAAGTGAACATTTACGTTTAATCGAATATTTTGTCCCCTTCGCGAGATAGAGCTATGAAACTTGATATTTAAATTCCTTGGAAAATTCCTCAACTTTCTGTATCCCCGAAAATATTATACGACTTTTAGATCGGGTGTTACATCAAAATGAATTGTACATTTACCTTTTATCGAATATTTTGTCTCCTGAGCGAGATAGAGCTATAAAACTTGGTACATAAATTCCTTGTGAAATTCCCCAACTTTCTGTATCCCCGAAAATATTATACGACTTTTAGATCGGGTGTTACATCAAAATGAATTGTACATTTACGTTTTATCGAATATTTTGTCCCCTTCGCGAGATAGAGCTATGAAACTTGGTATTCTAGATCGGTTGTTACATCAAAATGAAGTGAACATTTACGTTTTATCGAATATTTTGTCCCCTTCGCGAGATAGAGCTATGAAACTTGGTATTTAAATTCCTTGGAAAATTCCTCAACTTTCTGTATCCCCAAAAATATTGAACGACTTCTAGATCGGTTGTAACATCAAAATGAAGTGAACATTTACGTTTTATCGAATATTTTGTCCCCTTCGCGAGATAGAGCTATGAAACTTGGTAGTTAAATTCCTTGGAAAATTCCTCAACTTTCTGTATCCCCAAAAATATTGTACGACTTCTAGATCGGTTGTTCCATCAAACTGAAGTGAACATTTACGTTCTATTGCATATTTTGTCCCCTTCGCGAGATAGAACTATGAAACTTGGTATTTAAATTCCTTGGAAAATTCCTCAACTTTCTGTATCCCCGAAAATATTGAACGACTTTTAGATCGGGTGTTACATCAAAATGAAGTGAACATTTACGTTTTATTGCATATTTTGTCCCCTTCGCGAGATAGAGCTATGAAACTTGATATTTAAATTCCTTGGAAAATTCCTCAACTTTCTGTATCCCCGAAAATATTATACGACTTTTAGATCGGGTGTTACATCAAAATGAATTGTACATTTACCTTTTATCGAATATTTTGTCTCCTGAGCGAGATAGAGCTATAAAACTTGGTACATAAATTCCTTGTGAAATTCCTCAACTTTCTGTATCCCCGAAAATATTATACGACTTTTAGATCGGGTGTTACATCAAAATGAATTGTACATTTACGTTTTATCGAATATTTTGTCCCCTTCGCGAGATAGAGCTATGAAACTTGGTATTCTAGATCGGTTGTTACATCAAAATGAAGTGAACATTTACGTTTTATCGAATATTTTGTCCCCTTCGCGAGATAGAGCTATGAAACTTGGTATTTAAATTCCTTGGAAAATTCCTCAACTTTCTGTATCCCCAAAAATATTGAACGACTTCTAGATCGGTTGTAACATCAAAATGAAGTGAACATTTACGTTTTATCGAATATTTTGTCCCCTTCGCGAGATAGAGCTATGAAACTTGGTAGTTAAATTCCTTGGAAAATTCCTCAACTTTCTGTATCCCCAAAAATATTGTACGACTTCTAGATCGGTTGTTCCATCAAACTGAAGTGAACATTTACGTTCTATTGCATATTTTGTCCCCTTCGCGAGATAGAACTATGAAACTTGGTATTTAAATTCCTTGGAAAATTCCTCAACTTTCTGTATCCCCGAAAATATTGAACGACTTTTAGATCGGGTGTTACATCAAAATGAAGTGAACATTTACGTTTTATTGCATATTTTGTCTCCTGAGCGAGATAGAGCTATGAAACTTGGTATTTAAATTCCTTGGAAAATTCCTCAACTTTCTGTATCCCCGAAAATATTGAACGACTTCTAGATCGGTTGTTACATCAAAATGAAGTGAACATTTACGTTTTATCGAATATTTTGTCCCCTTCGCGAGATAGAGCTATGAAACTTGGTATTTAAATTCCTTGGAAAATTCCTCAACTTTCTGTATCCCCGAAAATATTGTACGATTTTTAGATCGGGTGTTACATCAAAATGAAGTGAACATTTACGTTTTATCGAATATTTTGTCTCCTTCGCAAGATAGAACTATGATACTTGGTATAAAAATTCGATTTAAAATTCCTCAACTTTCTGTATCCCCGAAAATATTGAACGACTTTTAGATCGGGTGTTACATCAAAATGAAGTGAACATTTACGTTTTATTGCATATTTTGTCTCCTGAGCGAGATAGAGCTATGAAACTTGGTATTTAAATTCCTTGGAAAATTCCTCAACTTTCTGTATCCCCGAAAATATTGAACGACTTCTAGATCGGTTGTTACATCAAAATGAAGTGAACATTTACGTTTTATCGAATATTTTGTCCCCTTCGCGAGATAGAGCTATGAAACTTGGTATTTAAATTCCTTGGAAAATTCCTCAACTTTCTGTATCCCCAAAAATATTGAACGACTTCTAGATCGGTTGTTACACCAAAATGAAGTGAACATTTACGTTTTATCGAATATTTTGTCCCCTTCGCGAGATAGAGCTATGAAACTTGATATTTAAATTCCTTGGGAAATTCCTCAACTTTCTGTATCCCCAAAAATATTATACGACTTTTAGATCGGATGTTACATCAAAATGAATTGTACATTTACGTTTTATCGAATATTTTGTCTCCTGAGCGAGATAGAGCTATAAAACTTGGTACATAAATTCCTTGTGAAATTCCTCAACTTTCTGTATCCCCGAAAATATTATACGACTTTTAGATCGGGTGTTACATCAAAATGAATTGTACATTTACGTTTTATCGAATATTTTGTCCCCTTCGCGAGATAGAGCTATGAAACTTCGTATTCTAGATCGGTTGTTACATCAAAATGAAGTGAACATTTACGTTTTATCGAATATTTTGTCCCCTTCGCGAGATAGAGCTATAAAACTTGGTATTTAAATTCCTTGGAAAATTCCTCAACTTTCTGTATCCCCGAAAATATTGTACGATTTTTAGATCGGGTGTTACATCAAAATGAAGTGAACATTTACGTTTTATCGAATATTTTGTCTCCTTCGCAAGATAGAACTATGATACTTGGTATAAAAATTCGATTTAAAATTCCTCAACTTTCTGTATCCCCGAAAATATTGAACGACTTTTAGATCGGGTGTTACATCAAAATGAAGTGAACATTTACGTTTTATTGCATATTTTGTCTCCTGAGCGAGATAGAGCTATGAAACTTGGTATTTAAATTCCTTGGAAAATTCCTCAACTTTCTGTATCCCCGAAAATATTGAACGACTTCTAGATCGGTTGTTACATCAAAATGAAGTGAACATTTACGTTTTATCGAATATTTTGTCCCCTTCGCGAGATAGAGCTATGAAACTTGGTATTTAAATTCCTTGGAAAATTCCTCAACTTTCTGTATCCCCAAAAATATTGAACGACTTCTAGATCGGTTGTTACACCAAAATGAAGTGAACATTTACGTTTTATCGAATATTTTGTCCCCTTCGCGAGATAGAGCTATGAAACTTGATATTTAAATTCCTTGGGAAATTCCTCAACTTTCTGTATCCCCAAAAATATTATACGACTTTTAGATCGGATGTTACATCAAAATGAATTGTACATTTACGTTTTATCGAATATTTTGTCTCCTGAGCGAGATAGAGCTATAAAACTTGGTACATAAATTCCTTGTGAAATTCCTCAACTTTCTGTATCCCCGAAAATATTATACGACTTTTAGATCGGGTGTTACATCAAAATGAATTGTACATTTACGTTTTATCGAATATTTTGTCCCCTTCGCGAGATAGAGCTATGAAACTTCGTATTCTAGATCGGTTGTTACATCAAAATGAAGTGAACATTTACGTTTTATCGAATATTTTGTCCCCTTCGCGAGATAGAGCTATAAAACTTGGTATTTAAATTCCTTGGAAAATTCCTCAACTTTCTGTATCCCCGAAAATATTGTACGATTTTTAGATCGGGTGTTACATCAAAATGAAGTGAACATTTACGTTTTATCGAATATTTTGTCTCCTTCGCAAGATAGAACTATGATACTTGGTATAAAAATTCGATTTAAAATTCCTCAACTTTCTGTATCCCCGAAAATATTGAACGACTTTTAGATCGGGTGTTACATCAAAATGAAGTGAACATTTACGTTTTATTGCATATTTTGTCTCCTGAGCGAGATAGAGCTATGAAACTTGGTATTTAAATTCCTTGGAAAATTCCTCAACTTTCTGTATCCCCGAAAATATTGAACGACTTCTAGATCGGTTGTTACATCAAAATGAAGTGAACATTTACGTTTTATCGAATATTTTGTCCCCTTCGCGAGATAGAGCTATGAAACTTGGTATTTAAATTCCTTGGAAAATTCCTCAACTTTCTGTATCCCCAAAAATATTGAACGACTTCTAGATCGGTTGTTACACCAAAATGAAGTGAACATTTACGTTTTATCGAATATTTTGTCCCCTTCGCGAGATAGAGCTATGAAACTTGATATTTAAATTCCTTGGGAAATTCCTCAACTTTCTGTATCCCCAAAAATATTATACGACTTTTAGATCGGATGTTACATCAAAATGAATTGTACATTTACGTTTTATCGAATATTTTGTCTCCTGAGCGAGATAGAGCTATAAAACTTGGTACATAAATTCCTTGTGAAATTCCTCAACTTTCTGTATCCCCGAAAATATTATACGACTTTTAGATCGGGTGTTACATCAAAATGAATTGTACATTTACGTTTTATCGAATATTTTGTCCCCTTCGCGAGATAGAGCTATGAAACTTCGTATTCTAGATCGGTTGTTACATCAAAATGAAGTGAACATTTACGTTTTATCGAATATTTTGTCCCCTTCGCGAGATAGAGCTATGAAACTTGGTATTTAAATTCCTTGGAAAATTCCTCAACTTTCTGTATCCCCAAAAATATTGAACGACTTCTAGATCGGTTGTAACATCAAAATGAAGTGAACATTTACGTTTTATCGAATATTTTGTCCCCTTCGCGAGATAGAGCTATGAAACTTGGTATTTAAATTCCTTGGAAAATTCCTCAACTTTCTGTATCCCCAAAAATATTGTACGACTTCTAGATCGGTTGTTCCATCAAACTGAAGTGAACATTTACGTTCTATTGCATATTTTGTCCCCTTCGCGAGATAGAACTATGAAACTTGGTATTTAAATTCCTTGGAAAATTCCTCAACTTTCTGTATCCCCGAAAATATTGAACGACTTTTAGATCGGGTGTTACATCAAAATGAAGTGAACATTTACGTTTTATTGCATATTTTGTCTCCTGAGCGAGATAGAGCTATGAAACTTGGTATTTAAATTCCTTGGAAAATTCCTCAACTTTCTGTATCCCCGAAAATATTGAACGACTTCTAGATCGGTTGTTACATCAAAATGAAGTGAACATTTACGTTTTATCGAATATTTTGTCCCCTTCGCGAGATAGAGCTATGAAACTTGGTATTTAAATTCCTTGGAAAATTCCTCAACTTTCTGTATCCCCAAAAATATTGAACGACTTCTAGATCGGTTGTTACACCAAAATGAAGTGAACATTTACGTTTTATCGAATATTTTGTCCCCTTCGCGAGATAGAGCTATAAAACTTGATATTTAAATTCCTTGGAAAATTCCTCAACTTTCTGTATCCCCGAAACAATTGTACGACTCTTAGATCGGATGCAACATCAAAATAAAGTGAACATTTACGTTTTATCGAATATTTTGTCTCCTTCGCAAGATAGAGCTATGATACTTGGTATAAAAATTCGATTTAAAATTCCTCAACTTTCTGTATCCCCGAAAATATTGTACGACTTTTAGATCGGGTGTTACATCAAAATGAATTGTACATTTACGTTTTATCGCATATTTTGTCTCCTGAGCGAGAAAGAGCTATGAAACTTGGTATTTAAATTCCTTGGAAAATTCCTCAACTTTCTGTATCCCCAAAAATATTGAACGACTTCTAGATCGGTTGTTACATCAAAATGAATTATACATTTACGTTTTATTGCATATTTTGTCTCCTGAGCGAGATAGAGCTATGAAACTTGGTATTTAAATTCCTTGGAAAATTCCTCAACTTTCTGTATCCCCGAAAATATTGAACGACTTCTAGATCGGTTGTTACATCAAAATGAAGTGAACATTTACGTTTTATCGAATATTTTGTCCCCTTCGCGAGATAGAGCTATGAAACTTGGTATTTAAATTCCTTGGAAAATTCCTCAACTTTCTGTATCCCCAAAAATATTGAACGACTTCTAGATCGGTTGTTACACCAAAATGAAGTGAACATTTACGTTTTATCGAATATTTTGTCCCCTTCGCGAGATAGAGCTATGAAACTTGATATTTAAATTCCTTGGAAAATTCCTCAACTTTCTGTATCCCCAAAAATATTATACGACTTTTAGATCGGGTGTTACATCAAAATGAATTGTACATTTACCTTTTATCGAATATTTTGTCTCCTGAGCGAGATAGAGCTATAAAACTTGGTACATAAATTCCTTGTGAAATTCCTCAACTTTCTGTATCCCCGAAAATATTATACGACTTTTAGATCGGGTGTTACATCAAAATGAATTGTACATTTACGTTTTATCGAATATTTTGTCCCCTTCGCGAGATAGAGCTATGAAACTTCGTATTCTAGATCGGTTGTTACATCAAAATGAAGTGAACATTTACGTTTTATCGAATATTTTGTCCCCTTCGCGAGATAGAGCTATGAAACTTGGTATTTAAATTCCTTGGAAAATTCCTCAACTTTCTGTATCCCCAAAAATATTGAACGACTTCTAGATCGGTTGTAACATCAAAATGAAGTGAACATTTACGTTTTATCGAATATTTTGTCCCCTTCGCGAGATAGAGCTATGAAACTTGGTATTTAAATTCCTTGGAAAATTCCTCAACTTTCTGTATCCCCAAAAATATTGTACGACTTCTAGATCGGTTGTTCCATCAAACTGAAGTGAACATTTACGTTCTATTGCATATTTTGTCCCCTTCGCGAGATAGAACTATGAAACTTGGTATTTAAATTCCTTGGAAAATTCCTCAACTTTCTGTATCCCCGAAAATATTGAACGACTTTTAGATCGGGTGTTACATCAAAATGAAGTGAACATTTACGTTTTATTGCATATTTTGTCTCCTGAGCGAGATAGAGCTATGAAACTTGGTATTTAAATTCCTTGGAAAATTCCTCAACTTTCTGTATCCCCGAAAATATTGAACGACTTCTAGATCGGTTGTTACATCAAAATGAAGTGAACATTTACGTTTTATCGAATATTTTGTCCCCTTCGCGAGATAGAGCTATGAAACTTGGTATTTAAATTCCTTGGAAAATTCCTCAACTTTCTGTATCCCCAAAAATATTGAACGACTTCTAGATCGGTTGTTACACCAAAATGAAGTGAACATTTACGTTTTATCGAATATTTTGTCCCCTTCGCGAGATAGAGCTATGAAACTAGATATTTAAATTCCTTGGAAAATTCCTCAACTTTCTGTATCCCCGAAACAATTGTACGACTCTTAGATCGGATGCAACATCAAAATAAAGTGAACATTTACGTTTTATCGAATATTTTGTCTCCTTCGCAAGATAGAACTATGATACTTGGTATAAAAATTCGATTTTAAATTCCTCAACTTTCTGTATCCCCAAAAATACTGTACGACTTTTAGATCGGGTGTTACATCAAAATGAATTGTACATTAACGTTTTATCGCATATTTTGTCTCCTGAGCGAGATAGAGCTATAAAACTTGGTACATAAATTCCTTGTGAAATTCCTCAACTTTCTGTATTCCCGAAAATATTGTACGACTTTACGATCGGATGCAACATCAAAATGAAGTGAACATTTACGTTTTATCGCATATTTTGTCTCCTTAGCGAGATAGAGTTATGAAACTTGGTATAAAAATTCGATTTTAAATTCCTCAACTTTCTGTATCCCCGAAAATATTGAACGACTTTTAGATCGGGTGTTACATCAAAATGAAGTGAACATTTACGTTTTATTGCATATTTTGTCTCCTGAGCGAGATAGAGCTATGAAACTTGGTATTTAAATTCCTTGGAAAATTCCTCAACTTTCTGTATCCCCGAAAATATTGAACGACTTCTAGATCGGTTGTTACATCAAAATGAAGTGAACATTTACGTTTTATCGAATATTTTGTCCCCTTCGCGAGATAGAGCTATGAAACTTGGTATTTAAATTCCTTGGAAAATTCCTCAACTTTCTGTATCCCCAAAAATATTGAACGACTTTTAGATCGGGTGTTACATCAAAATGAAGTGAACATTTACGTTTTATCGCATATTTTGTCTCCTGAGCGAGAAAGAGCTATGAAACTTGGTATTTAAATTCCTTGGAAAATTCCTCAACTTTCTGTATCCCCGAAAATATTGTACGATTTTTAGATCGGGTGTTACATCAAAATGAAGTGAACATTTACGTTTTATCGAATATTTTGTCTCCTTCGCAAGATAGAACTATGATACTTGGTATAAAAATTCGATTTTAAATTCCTCAACTTTCTGTATCCCCAAAAATACTGTACGACTTTTAGATCGGGTGTTACATCAAAATGAATTGTACATTAACGTTTTATCGCATATTTTGTCTCCTGAGCGAGATAGAGCTATAAAACTTGGTACATAAATTCCTTGTGAAATTCCTCAACTTTCTGTATTCCCGAAAATATTGTACGACTTTACGATCGGATGCAACATCAAAATGAAGTGAACATTTACGTTTTATCGCATATTTTGTCTCCTTAGCGAGATAGAGTTATGAAACTTGGTATAAAAATTCGATTTTAAATTCCTCAACTTTCTGTATCCCCAAAAATACTGTACGACTTTTAGATCGGGTGTTACATCAAAATGAATTGTACATTTACGTTTCATCGCATATTTTGTCTCCTGAGCGAGATGGAGCTATGCGCCTTAATTTAAAAATTCCTTGGAAAATTCCTCAACTTTGTGTATCCCCGAAAATATTGTACGACTTTTAGATCGGGTGTTACATCAAAATGAATTGTACATTTACGTTCTATTGCATATTTTGTCCCCTTCGCGAGATAGAACTATGAAACTTGGTATTTAAATTCCTTGGAAAATTCCTCAACTTTCTGTATCCCCGAAAATATTGAACGACTTTTAGATCGGGTGTTACATCAAAATGAAGTGAACATTTACGTTTTATTGCATATTTTGTCTCCTGAGCGAGATAGAGCTATGAAACTTGGTATTTAAATTCCTTGGAAAATTCCTCAACTTTCTGTATCCCCGAAAATATTGAACGACTTCTAGATCGGTTGTTACATCAAAATGAAGTGAACATTTACGTTTTATCGAATATTTTGTCCCCTTCGCGAGATAGAGCTATGAAACTTGGTATTTAAATTCCTTGGAAAATTCCTCAACTTTCTGTATCCCCAAAAATATTGAACGACTTCTAGATCGGTTGTTACACCAAAATGAAGTGAACATTTACGTTTTATCGAATATTTTGTCCCCTTCGCGAGATAGAGCTATGAAACTAGATATTTAAATTCCTTGGAAAATTCCTCAACTTTCTGTATCCCCGAAACAATTGTACGACTCTTAGATCGGATGCAACATCAAAATAAAGTGAACATTTACGTTTTATCGAATATTTTGTCTCCTTCGCAAGATAGAACTATGATACTTGGTATAAAAATTCGATTTTAAATTCCTCAACTTTCTGTATCCCCAAAAATACTGTACGACTTTTAGATCGGGTGTTACATCAAAATGAATTGTACATTAACGTTTTATCGCATATTTTGTCTCCTGAGCGAGATAGAGCTATAAAACTTGGTACATAAATTCCTTGTGAAATTCCTCAACTTTCTGTATTCCCGAAAATATTGTACGACTTTACGATCGGATGCAACATCAAAATGAAGTGAACATTTACGTTTTATCGCATATTTTGTCTCCTTAGCGAGATAGAGTTATGAAACTTGGTATAAAAATTCGATTTTAAATTCCTCAACTTTCTGTATCCCCGAAAATATTGAACGACTTTTAGATCGGGTGTTACATCAAAATGAAGTGAACATTTACGTTTTATTGCATATTTTGTCTCCTGAGCGAGATAGAGCTATGAAACTTGGTATTTAAATTCCTTGGAAAATTCCTCAACTTTCTGTATCCCCGAAAATATTGAACGACTTCTAGATCGGTTGTTACATCAAAATGAAGTGAACATTTACGTTTTATCGAATATTTTGTCCCCTTCGCGAGATAGAGCTATGAAACTTGGTATTTAAATTCCTTGGAAAATTCCTCAACTTTCTGTATCCCCAAAAATATTGAACGACTTTTAGATCGGGTGTTACATCAAAATGAAGTGAACATTTACGTTTTATCGCATATTTTGTCTCCTGAGCGAGAAAGAGCTATGAAACTTGGTATTTAAATTCCTTGGAAAATTCCTCAACTTTCTGTATCCCCGAAAATATTGTACGATTTTTAGATCGGGTGTTACATCAAAATGAAGTGAACATTTACGTTTTATCGAATATTTTGTCTCCTTCGCAAGATAGAACTATGATACTTGGTATAAAAATTCGATTTTAAATTCCTCAACTTTCTGTATCCCCAAAAATACTGTACGACTTTTAGATCGGGTGTTACATCAAAATGAATTGTACATTAACGTTTTATCGCATATTTTGTCTCCTGAGCGAGATAGAGCTATAAAACTTGGTACATAAATTCCTTGTGAAATTCCTCAACTTTCTGTATTCCCGAAAATATTGTACGACTTTACGATCGGATGCAACATCAAAATGAAGTGAACATTTACGTTTTATCGCATATTTTGTCTCCTTAGCGAGATAGAGTTATGAAACTTGGTATAAAAATTCGATTTTAAATTCCTCAACTTTCTGTATCCCCAAAAATACTGTACGACTTTTAGATCGGGTGTTACATCAAAATGAATTGTACATTTACGTTTCATCGCATATTTTGTCTCCTGAGCGAGATGGAGCTATGCGCCTTAATTTAAAAATTCCTTGGAAAATTCCTCAACTTTGTGTATCCCCGAAAATATTGTACGACTTTTAGATCGGGTGTTACATCAAAATGAATTGTACATTTACGTTTTATCGCATATTTTGTCTCCTTAGCGAGATAGAGCTATAAAACTTGGTACAAAAATTCCTTGGAAAATTCCTCAACTTTCTGTATCCCCGAAAATATTGTACGACTTTTAGATCGGGTGTTACATCAAAATGAATTGTACATTTACGTTTTGTCGCATATTTTGTCTCCTTAGCGAGATAGAGTTATGAAACTTGGTATTTAAATTCCTTAGAAAATTCCTCAACTTTCTGTATCCCCGAAAATATTGTACGATTTTTAGATCGGGTGTTACATCAAAATGAAGTGAACATTTACGTTTTATCGAATATTTTGTCTCCTTCGCAAGATAGAACTATGATACTTGGTATAAAAATTCGATTTTAAATTCCTCAACTTTCTGTATCCCCAAAAATACTGTACGACTTTTAGATCGGGTGTTACATCAAAATGAATTGTACATTAACGTTTCATCGCATATTTTGTCTAATGAGCGAGATGGAGCTATGAGCCTTGGTATAAAAATTCCTTGGAAAATTCCTCAACTTTCTGTATCCCCGAAAATATTGTACGATTTTTAGATCGGGTGTTACATCAAAATGAAGTGAACATTTACGTTTTATCGAATATTTTGTCTCCTTCGCAAGATAGAACTATGATACTTGGTATAAAAATTCGATTTAAAATTCCTCAACTTTCTGTATCCCCGAAAATATTGAACGACTTTTAGATCGGGTGTTACATCAATATGAAGTGAACATTTACGTTTTATTGCATATTTTGTCTCCTGAGCGAGAAAGAGCTATGAAACTTGGTATTTAAATTCCTTGGAAAATTCCTCAACTTTCTGTATCCCCGAAAATATTGAACGACTTCTAGATCGGTTGTTACATCAAAATGAAGTGAACATTTACGTTTTATCGAATATTTTGTCCCCTTCGCGAGATAGAGCTATGAAACTTGGTATTTAAATTCCTTGGAAAATTCCTCAACTTTCTGTATCCCCAAAAATATTGAACGACTTCTAGATCGGTTGTTACACCAAAATGAAGTGAACATTTACGTTTTATCGAATATTTTGTCCCCTTCGCGAGATAGAGCTATGAAACTTGATATTTAAATTCCTTGGAAAATTCCTCAACTTTCTGTATCCCCGAAAATATTATACGACTTTTAGATCGGGTGTTACATCAAAATGAATTGTACATTTACCTTTTATCGAATATTTTGTCTCCTGAGCGAGATAGAGCTAAAAAACTTGGTACATAAATTCCTTGTGAAATTCCTCAACTTTCTGTATCCCCAAAAATATTGAACGACTTCTAGATCGGTTGTTACATCAAAATGAAGTGAACATTTACGTTTTATCGAATATTTTGTCCCCTTCGCGAGATAGAGCTATGAAACTTGGTATTTAAATTCCTTGGAAAATTCCTCAACTTTCTGTATCCCCAAAAATATTGAACGACTTCTAGATCGGTTGTAACATCAAAATGAAGTGAACATTTACGTTTTATCGAATATTTTGTCCCCTTCGCGAGATAGAGCTATGAAACTTGGTATTTAAATTCCTTGGAAAATTCCTCAACTTTCTGTATCCCCAAAAATATTGTACGACTTCTAGATCGGTTGTTCCATCAAACTGAAGTGAACATTTACGTTCTATTGCATATTTTGTCCCCTTCGCGAGATAGAACTATGAAACTTGGTATTTAAATTCCTTGGAAAATTCCTCAACTTTCTGTATCCCCGAAAATATTGAACGACTTTTAGATCGGGTGTTACATCAAAATGAAGTGAACATTTACGTTTTATTGCATATTTTGTCTCCTGAGCGAGATAGAGCTATGAAACTTGGTATTTAAATTCCTTGGAAAATTCCTCAACTTTCTGTATCCCCGAAAATATTGAACGACTTCTAGATCGGTTGTTACATCAAAATGAAGTGAACATTTACGTTTTATCGAATATTTTGTCCCCTTCGCGAGATAGAGCTATGAAACTTGGTATTTAAATTCCTTGGAAAATTCCTCAACTTTCTGTATCCCCAAAAATATTGAACGACTTCTAGATCGGTTGTTACACCAAAATGAAGTGAACATTTACGTTTTATCGAATATTTTGTCCCCTTCGCGAGATAGAGCTATGAAACTTGATATTTAAATTCCTTGGAAAATTCCTCAACTTTCTGTATCCCCGAAAATATTATACGACTTTTAGATCGGGTGTTACATCAAAATGAAGTGAACATTTACGTTTTATGGCATATTTTGTCTCCTGAGCGAGATAGAGCTATGAAACTTGGTATTTAAATTCCTTGGAAAATTCCTCAACTTTCTGTATCCCCGAAAATATTATACGACTTTTAGATCGGGTGTTACATCAAAATGAATTGTACATTTACCTTTTATCGAATATTTTGTCTCCTGAGCGAGATAGAGCTATAAAACTTGGTACATAAATTCCTTGTGAAATTCCTCAACTTTCTGTATCCCCAAAAATATTGAACGACTTCTAGATCGGTTGTTACATCAAAATGAAGTGAACATTTACGTTTTATCGAATATTTTGTCCCCTTCGCGAGATAGAGCTATGAAACTTGGTATTTAAATTCCTTGGAAAATTCCTCAACTTTCTGTATCCCCAAAAATATTGAACGACTTCTAGATCGGTTGTAACATCAAAATGAAGTGAACATTTACGTTTTATCGAATATTTTGTCCCCTTCGCGAGATAGAGCTATGAAACTTGGTATTTAAATTCCTTGGAAAATTCCTCAACTTTCTGTATCCCCAAAAATATTGTACGACTTCTAGATCGGTTGTTCCATCAAACTGAAGTGAACATTTACGTTCTATTGCATATTTTGTCCCCTTCGCGAGATAGAACTATGAAACTTGGTATTTAAATTCCTTGGAAAATTCCTCAACTTTCTGTATCCCCGAAAATATTGAACGACTTTTAGATCGGGTGTTACATCAAAATGAAGTGAACATTTACGTTTTATTGCATATTTTGTCTCCTGAGCGAGATAGAGCTATGAAACTTGGTATTTAAATTCCTTGGAAAATTCCTCAACTTTCTGTATCCCCGAAAATATTGAACGACTTCTAGATCGGTTGTTACATCAAAATGAAGTGAACATTTACGTTTTATCGAATATTTTGTCCCCTTCGCGAGATAGAGCTATGAAACTTGGTATTTAAATTCCTTGGAAAATTCCTCAACTTTCTGTATCCCCGAAAATATTGAACGACTTTTAGATCGGGTGTTACATCAAAATGAAGTGAACATTTACGTTTTATTGCATATTTTGTCTCCTGAGCGAGATAGAGCTATGAAACTTGGTATTTAAATTCCTTGGAAAATTCCTCAACTTTCTGTATCCCCGAAAATATTGAACGACTTCTAGATCGGTTGTTACATCAAAATGAAGTGAACATTTACGTTTTATCGAATATTTTGTCCCCTTCGCGAGATAGAGCTATGAAACTTGGTATTTAAATTCCTTGGAAAATTCCTCAACTTTCTGTATCCCCAAAAATATTGAACGACTTCTAGATCGGTTGTTACACCAAAATGAAGTGAACATTTACGTTTTATCGAATATTTTGTCCCCTTCGCGAGATAGAGCTATGAAACTTGATATTTAAATTCCTTGGAAAATTCCTCAACTTTCTGTATCCCCGAAAATATTATACGACTTTTAGATCGGGTGTTGCATCAAAATGAATTGTACATTTACCTTTTATCGAATATTTTGTCTCCTGAGCGAGATAGAGCTATAAAACTTGGTACATAAATTCCTTGTGAAATTCCTCAACTTTCTGTATCCCCGAAAATATTATACGACTTTTAGATCGGGTGTTACATCAAAATGAATTGTACATTTACGTTTTATCGAATATTTTGTCCCCTTCGCGAGATAGAGCTATGAAACTTGGTATTTAAATTCCTTGGAAAATTCCTCAACTTTCTGTATCCCCAAATATATTGAACGACTTCTAGATCGGTTGTTACATCAAAATGAAGTGAACATTTACGTTTTATCGCATATTTTGTCCCCTTCGCGAGATAGAGCAATGAAACTTGGTATTTAAATTCCTTGGAAAATTCCTCAACTTTCTGTATCCCCAAAAATATTGAACGACTTCTAGATCGGTTGTTACATCAAAATGAAGTGAACATTTACGTTTTATCGAATATTTTGTCCCCTTCGCGAGATAGAGCTATGAAACTTGGTATTTAAATTCCTTGGAAAATTCCTCAACTTTCTGTATCCCCGAAAATATTGAACGACTTTTAGATCGGGTGTTACATCAAAATGAAGTGAACATTTACGTTTTATTGCATATTTTGTCTCCTGAGCGAAATAGAGCTATGAAACTTGGTATTTAAATTCCTTGGAAAATTCCTCAACTTTCTGTATCCCCGAAAATATTGAACGACTTCTAGATCGGTTGTTACATCAAAATGAAGTGAACATTTACGTTTTATCGAATATTTTGTCCCCTTCGCGAGATAGAGCTATGAAACTTGGTATTTAAATTCCTTGGAAAATTCCTCAACTTTCTGTATCCCCAAAAATATTGAACGACTTCTAGATCGGTTGTTACACCAAAATGAAGTGAACATTTACGTTTTATCGAATATTTTGTCCCCTTCGCGAGATAGAGCTATGAAACTTGGTATTTAAATTCCTTGGAAAATTCCTCAACTTTCTGTATCCCCAAAAATATTGAACGACTTCTAGATCGGTTGTTACATCAAAATGAATTGTACATTTACCTTTTATCGAATATTTTGTCTCCTGAGCGAGATAGAGCTATAAAACTTGGTACATAAATTCCTTGTGAAATTCCTCAACTTTCTGTATCCCCAAAAATATTGAACGACTTCTAGATCGGTTGTTACATCAAAATGAAGTGAACATTTACGTTTTATCGCATATTTTGTCCCCTTCGCGAGATAGAGCAATGAAACTTGGTATTTAAATTCCTTGGAAAATTCCTCAACTTTCTGTATCCCCGAAAATATTGAACGACTTCTAGATCGGTTGTTACATCAAAATGAAGTGAACATTTACGTTTTATCGAATATTTTGTCCCCTTCGCGAGATAGAGCTATGAAACTTGGTATTTAAATTCCTTGGAAAATTCCTCAACTTTCTGTATCCCCAAAAATATTGAACGACTTCTAGATCGGTTGTTACATCAAAATGAATTGTACATTTACCTTTTATCGAATATTTTGTCTCCTGAGCGAGATAGAGCTATAAAACTTGGTACATAAATTCCTTGTGAAATTCCTCAACTTTCTGTATCCCCAAAAATATTGAACGACTTCTAGATCGGTTGTTACATCAAAATGAAGTGAACATTTACGTTTTATCGCATATTTTGTCCCCTTCGCGAGATAGAGCAATGAAACTTGGTATTTAAATTCCTTGGAAAATTCCTCAACTTTCTGTATCCCCGAAAATATTGAACGACTTCTAGATCGGTTGTTACATCAAAATGAAGTGAACATTTACGTTTTATCGAATATTTTGTCCCCTTCGCGAGATAGAGCTATGAAACTTGGTATTTAAATTCCTTGGAAAATTCCTCAACTTTCTGTATCCCCGAAAATATTGAACGACTTTTAGATCGGGTGTTACATCAAAATGAAGTGAACATTTACGTTTTATTGCATATTTTGTCTCCTGAGCGAGATAGAGCTATGAAACTTGGTATTTAAATTCCTTGGAAAATTCCTCAACTTTCTGTATCCCCGAAAATATTGAACGACTTCTAGATCGGTTGTTACATCAAAATGAAGTGAACATTTACGTTTTATCGAATATTTTGTCCCCTTCGCGAGATAGAGCTATGAAACTTGGTATTTAAATTCCTTGGAAAATTCCTCAACTTTCTGTATCCCCAAAAATATTGAACGACTTCTAGATCGGTTGTTACACCAAAATGAAGTGAACATTTACGTTTTATCGAATATTTTGTCCCCTTCGCGAGATAGAGCTATGAAACTTGATATTTAAATTCCTTGGAAAATTCCTCAACTTTCTGTATCCCCGAAAATATTATACGACTTTTAGATCGGGTGTTGCATCAAAATGAATTGTACATTTACCTTTTATCGAATATTTTGTCTCCTGAGCGAGATAGAGCTATAAAACTTGGTACATAAATTCCTTGTGAAATTCCTCAACTTTCTGTATCCCCGAAAATATTATACGACTTTTAGATCGGGTGTTACATCAAAATGAATTGTACATTTACGTTTTATCGAATATTTTGTCCCCTTCGCGAGATAGAGCTATGAAACTTGGTATTTAAATTCCTTGGAAAATTCCTCAACTTTCTGTATCCCCAAATATATTGAACGACTTCTAGATCGGTTGTTACATCAAAATGAAGTGAACATTTACGTTTTATCGCATATTTTGTCCCCTTCGCGAGATAGAGCAATGAAACTTGGTATTTAAATTCCTTGGAAAATTCCTCAACTTTCTGTATCCCCAAAAATATTGAACGACTTCTAGATCGGTTGTTACATCAAAATGAAGTGAACATTTACGTTTTATCGAATATTTTGTCCCCTTCGCGAGATAGAGCTATGAAACTTGGTATTTAAATTCCTTGGAAAATTCCTCAACTTTCTGTATCCCCGAAAATATTGAACGACTTTTAGATCGGGTGTTACATCAAAATGAAGTGAACATTTACGTTTTATTGCATATTTTGTCTCCTGAGCGAGATAGAGCTATGAAACTTGGTATTTAAATTCCTTGGAAAATTCCTCAACTTTCTGTATCCCCGAAAATATTGAACGACTTCTAGATCGGTTGTTACATCAAAATGAAGTGAACATTTACGTTTTATCGAATATTTTGTCCCCTTCGCGAGATAGAGCTATGAAACTTGGTATTTAAATTCCTTGGAAAATTCCTCAACTTTCTGTATCCCCAAAAATATTGAACGACTTCTAGATCGGTTGTTACACCAAAATGAAGTGAACATTTACGTTTTATCGAATATTTTGTCCCCTTCGCGAGATAGAGCTATGAAACTTGGTATTTAAATTCCTTGGAAAATTCCTCAACTTTCTGTATCCCCAAAAATATTGAACGACTTCTAGATCGGTTGTTACATCAAAATGAATTGTACATTTACCTTTTATCGAATATTTTGTCTCCTGAGCGAGATAGAGCTATAAAACTTGGTACATAAATTCCTTGTGAAATTCCTCAACTTTCTGTATCCCCAAAAATATTGAACGACTTCTAGATCGGTTGTTACATCAAAATGAAGTGAACATTTACGTTTTATCGAATATTTTGTCCCCTTCGCGAGATAGAGCTATGAAACTTGGTATTTAAATTCCTTGGAAAATTCCTCAACTTTCTGTATCCCCAAAAATATTGAACGACTTCTAGATCGGTTGTAACATCAAAATGAAGTGAACATTTACGTTTTATCGAATATTTTGTCCCCTTCGCGAGATAGATCTATGAAATTTGGTATTTAAATTCCTTGGAAAATTCCTCAACTTTCTGTATCCCCAAAAATATTGTACGACTTCTAGATCGGTTGTTCCATCAAACTGAAGTGAACATTTACGTTCTATTGCATATTTTGTCCCCTTCGCGAGATAGAACTATGAAACTTGGTATTTAAATTCCTTGGAAAATTCCTCAACTTTCTGTATCCCCGAAAATATTGAACGACTTTTAGATCGGGTGTTACATCAAAATGAAGTGAACATTTACGTTTTATTGCATATTTTGTCTCCTGAGCGAGATAGAGCTATGAAACTTGGTATTTAAATTCCTTGGAAAATTCCTCAACTTTCTGTATCCCCGAAAATATTGAACGACTTCTAGATCGGTTGTTACATCAAAATGAAGTGAACATTTACGTTTTATCGAATATTTTGTCCCCTTCGCGAGATAGAGCTATGAAACTTGGTATTTAAATTCCTTGGAAAATTCCTCAACTTTCTGTATCCCCAAAAATATTGAACGACTTCTAGATCGGTTGTTACACCAAAATGAAGTGAACATTTACGTTTTATCGAATATTTTGTCCCCTTCGCGAGATAGAGCTCTGAAACTTGATATTTAAATTCCTTGGAAAATTCCTCAACTTTCTGTATCCCCGAAAATATAATACGACTTTTAGATCGGGTGTTACATCAAAATGAAGTGAACATTTACGTTTTATGGCATATTTTGTCTCCTGAGCGAGATAGAGCTATGAAACTTGGTATTTAAATTCCTTGGAAAATTCCTCAACTTTCTGTATCCCCGAAAATATTGAACGACTTCTAGATCGGTTGTTACATCAAAATGAAGTGAACATTTACGTTTTATCGAATATTTTGTCCCCTTCGCGAGATAGAGCTATGAAACTTGGTATTTAAATTCCTTGGAAAATTCCTCAACTTTCTGTATCCCCAAAAATATTGAACGACTTCTAGATCGGTTGTAACATCAAAATGAAGTGAACATTTACGTTTTATCGAATATTTTGTCCCCTTCGCGAGATAGAGCTATGAAACTTGGTATTTAAATTCCTTGGAAAATTCCTCAACTTTCTGTATCCCCAAAAATATTGTACGACTTCTAGATCGGTTGTTCCATCAAACTGAAGTGAACATTTACGTTCTATTGCATATTTTGTCCCCTTCGCGAGATAGAACTATGAAACTTGGTATTTAAATTCCTTGGAAAATTCCTCAACTTTCTGTATCCCCAAAAATATTGAACGACTTCTAGATCGGTTGTTACACCAAAATGAAGTGAACATTTACGTTTTATCGAATATTTTGTCCCCTTCGCGAGATAGAACTATGAAACTTGGTATTTAAATTCCTTGGAAAATTCCTCAACTTTCTGTATCCCCGAAAATATTGAACGACTTTTAGATCGGGTGTTACATCAAAATGAAGTGAACATTTACGTTTTATTGCATATTTTGTCTCCTGAGCGAGATAGAGCTATGAAACTTGGTATTTAAATTCCTTGGAAAATTCCTCAACTTTCTGTATCCCCGAAAATATTGAACGACTTCTAGATCGGTTGTTACATCAAAATGAAGTGAACATTTACGTTTTATCGAATATTTTGTCCCCTTCGCGAGATAGAGCTATGAAACTTGGTATTTAAATTCCTTGGAAAATTCCTCAACTTTCTGTATCCCCGAAAATATTATACGACTTTTAGATCGGGTGTTACATCAAAATGAAGTGAACATTTACGTTTTATGGCATATTTTGTCTCCTGAGCGAGATAGAGCTATGAAACTTGATATTTAAATTCCTTGGAAAATTCCTCAACTTTCTGTATCCCCGAAAATATTATACGACTTTTAGATCGGGTGTTACATCAAAATGAATTGTACATTTACCTTTTATCGAATATTTTGTCTCCTGAGCGAGATAGAGCTATGAAACTTGGTACATAAATTCCTTGTGAAATTCCTCAACTTTCTGTATCCCCAAAAATATTGAACGACTTCTAGATCGGTTGTTACATCAAAATGAAGTGAACATTTACGTTTTATCGAATATTTTGTCCCCTTCGCGAGATAGAGCTATGAAACTTGGTATTTAAATTCCTTGGAAAATTCCTCAACTTTCTGTATCCCCAAAAATATTGAACGACTTCTAGATCGGTTGTAACATCAAAATGAAGTGAACATTTACGTTTTATCGAATATTTTGTCCCCTTCGCGAGATAGAGCTATGAAACTTGGTATTTAAATTCCTTGGAAAATTCCTCAACTTTCTGTATCCCCAAAAATATTGTACGACTTCTAGATCGGTTGTTCCATCAAACTGAAGTGAACATTTACGTTCTATTGCATATTTTGTCCCCTTCGCGAGATAGAACTATGAAACTTGGTATTTAAATTCCTTGGAAAATTCCTCAACTTTCTGTATCCCCGAAAATATTGAACGACTTTTAGATCGGGTGTTACATCAAAATGAAGTGAACATTTACGTTTTATTGCATATTTTGTCCCCTTCGCGAGATAGAGCTATGAAACTTGGTATTTAAATTCCTTGGAAAATTCCTCAACTTTCTGTATCCCCGAAAATATTGAACGACTTCTAGATCGGTTGTTACATCAAAATGAAGTGAACATTTACGTTTTATCGAATATTTTGTCCCCTTCGCGAGATAGAGCTATGAAACTTGGTATTTAAATTCCTTGGAAAATTCCTCAACTTTCTGTATCCCCAAAAATATTGAACGACTTCTAGATCGGTTGTTACACCAAAATGAAGTGAACATTTACGTTTTATCGAATATTTTGTCCCCTTCGCGAGATAGAACTATGAAACTTGGTATTTAAATTCCTTGGAAAATTCCTCAACTTTCTGTATCCCCGAAAATATTGAACGACTTTTAGATCGGGTGTTACATCAAAATGAAGTGAACATTTACGTTTTATTGCATATTTTGTCTCCTGAGCGAGATAGAGCTATGAAACTTGGTATTTAAATTCCTTGGAAAATTCCTCAACTTTCTGTATCCCCGAAAATATTGAACGACTTCTAGATCGGTTGTTACATCAAAATGAAGTGAACATTTACGTTTTATCGAATATTTTGTCCCCTTCGCGAGATAGAGCTATGAAACTTGGTATTTAAATTCCTTGGAAAATTCCTCAACTTTCTGTATCCCCAAAAATATTGAACGACTTCTAGATCGGTTGTTACACCAAAATGAAGTGAACATTTACGTTTTATCGAATATTTTGTCCCCTTCGCGAGATAGAGCTATGAAACTTGATATTTAAATTCCTTGGAAAATTCCTCAACTTTCTGTATCCCCGAAAATATTATACGACTTTTAGATCGGGTGTTGCATCAAAATGAATTGTACATTTACCTTTTATCGAATATTTTGTCTCCTGAGCGAGATAGAGCTATAAAACTTATTACATAAATTCCTTGTGAAATTCCTCAACTTTCTGTATCCCCGAAAATATTATACGACTTTTAGATCGGGTGTTACATCAAAATGAATTGTACATTTACGTTTTATCGAATATTTTGTCCCCTTCGCGAGATAGAGCTATGAAACTTGGTATTTAAATTCCTTGGAAAATTCCTCAACTTTCTGTATCCCCAAATATATTGAACGACTTCTAGATCGGTTGTTACATCAAAATGAAGTGAACATTTACGTTTTATCGAATATTTTGTCCCCTTCGCGAGATAGAGCTATGAAACTTGGTATTTAAATTCCTTGGAAAATTCCTCAACTTTCTGTATCCCCAAAAATATTGAACGACTTCTAGATCGGTTGTTACATCAAAATGAAGTGAACATTTACGTTTTATCGAATATTTTGTCCCCTTCGCGAGATAGAGCTATAAAACTTGGTACATAAATTCCTTGTGAAATTCCTCAACTTTCTGTATCCCCGAAAATATTATACGACTTTTAGATCGGGTGTTACATCAAAATGAATTGTACATTTACGTTTTATCGAATATTTTGTCCCCTTCGCGAGATAGAGCTATGAAACTTGGTATTTAAATTCCTTGGAAAATTCCTCAACTTTCTGTATCCCCAAATATATTGAACGACTTCTAGATCGGTTGTTACATCAAAATGAAGTGAACATTTACGTTTTATCGAATATTTTGTCCCCTTCGCGAGATAGAGCTATGAAACTTGGTATTTAAATTCCTTGGAAAATTCCTCAACTTTCTGTATCCCCAAAAATATTGAACGACTTCTAGATCGGTTGTTACATCAAAATGAAGTGAACATTTACGTTTTATCGAATATTTTGTCCCCTTCGCGAGATAGAGCTATAAAACTTGGTACATAAATTCCTTGTGAAATTCCTCAACTTTCTGTATCCCCGAAAATATTATACGACTTTTAGATCGGGTGTTACATCAAAATGAATTGTACATTTACGTTTTATCGAATATTTTGTCCCCTGAGCGAGATAGAGCTATGAAACTTGGTATTTAAATTCCTTGGAAAATTCCTCAACTTTCTGTATCCCCGAAAATATTGAACGACTTCTAGATCGGTTGTTACATCAAAATGAAGTGAACATTTACGTTTTATCGCATATTTTGTCCCCTTCGCGAGATAGAGCTATGAAACTTGGTATTTAAATTCCTTGGAAAATTCCTCAACTTTCTGTATCCCCAAAAATATTGAACGACTTCTAGATCGGGTGTTACATCAAAATGAAGTGAACATTTACGTTTTATCGAATATTTTGTCCCCTTCGCGAGATAGAGCTATGAAACTTGGTATTTAAATTCCTTGGAAAATTCCTCAACTTTCTGTATCCCCGAAAATATTGAACGACTTCTAGATCGGTTGTTACATCAAAATGAAGTGAACATTTACAATTTATCACATATTTTGTCCCCTTCGCGAGATAGAGCTATGAAACTTGGTATTTAAATTCCTTGGAAAATTCCTCAACTTTCTGTATCCCCGAAAATATTGAACGACTTCTAGATCGGTTGTTACATCAAAATGAAGTGAACATTTACGTTTTATCGAATATTTTGTCCCCTTCGCGAGATAGAGCTATGAAACTTGGTATTTAAATTCCTTGGAAAATTCCTCAACTTTCTGTATCCCCGAAAATATTGAACGACTTCTAGATCGGTTGTTACATCAAAATGAAGTGAACATTTACGTTTTATCGCATATTTTGTCCCCTTCGCGAGATAGAGCTATGAAACTTGGTATTTAAATTCCTTGGAAAATTCCTCAACTTTCTGTATCCCCGAAAATATTGAACGACTTCTAGATCGGTTGTTACATCAAAATGAAGTGAACATTTACGTTTTATCGAATATTTCGTCCCCTTCGCGAGATAGAGCTATGAAACTTGGTATTTAAATTCCTTGGAAAATTCCTCAACTTTCTGTATCCCCGAAAATATTGAACGACTTCTAGATCGGTTGTTACATCAAAATGAAGTGAACATTTACGTTTTATCGAATATTTTGTCCCCTTCGCGAGATAGAGCTATGAAACTTGGTATTTAAATTCCTTGGAAAATTCCTCAACTTTCTGTATCCCCAAAAATATTGAACGACTTCTAGATCGGTTGTTACACCAAAATGAAGTGAACATTTACGTTTTATCGAATATTTTGTCCCCTTCGCGAGATAGAGCTATGAAACTTGATATTTAAATTCCTTGGAAAATTCCTCAACTTTCTGTATCCCCGAAAATATTATACGACTTCTAGATCGGGTGTTACATCAAAATGAAGTGAACATTTACGTTTTATCGAATATTTTGTCTCCTGAGCGAGATAGAGCTATAAAACTTTGTACATAAATTCCTTGTGAAATTCCTCAACTTTCTGTATCCCCGAAAATATTATACGACTTCTAGATCGGTTGTTACATCAAAATGAAGTGAACATTTTCGTTTTATCGAATATTTTGTCCCCTTCGCGAGATAGAGCTATGAAACTTGGTATTTAAATTCCTTGGAAAATTCCTCAACTTTCTGTATCCCCGAAAATATTGAACGACTTCTAGATCGGTTGTTACATCAAAATGAAGTGAACATTTACGTTTTATCGAATATTTTGTCCCCTTCGCGAGATAGAGCTATGAAACTTGGTATTTAAATTCCTTGGAAAATTCCTCAACTTTCTGTATCCCCAAAAATATTGAACGACTTCTAGATCGGTTGTTACACCAAAATGAAGTGAACATTTACGTTTTATCGAATATTTTGTCCCCTTCGCGAGATAGAGCTATGAAACTTGATATTTAAATTCCTTGGAAAATTCCTCAACTTTCTGTATCCTCGAAAATATTATACGACTTTTAGATCGGGTGTTACATCAAAATGAAGTGAACATTTACCTTTTATCGAATATTTTGTCTCCTGAGCGAGATAGAGCTATAAAACTTGGTACATAAATTCCTTGTGAAATTCCTCAACTTTCTGTATCCCCGAAAATATTATACGACTTTTAGATCGGGTGTTACATCAAAATGAATTGTACATTTACGTTTTATCGAATATTTTGTCCCCTTCGCGAGATAGAGCTATGAAACTTGGTATTTAAATTCCTTGGAAAATTCCTCAACTTTCTGTATCCCCGAAAATATTGAACGACTTCTAGATCGGTTGTTACATCAAAATGAAGTGAACATTTACGTTTTATCGAATATTTTGTCCCCTTCGCGAGATAGAGCTATGAAACTTGGTATTTAAATTCCTTGGAAAATTCCTCAACTTTCTGTATCCCCAAAAATATTGAACGACTTCTAGATCGGTTGTTACACCAAAATGAAGTGAACATTTACGTTTTATCGAATATTTTGTCCCCTTCGCGAGATAGAGCTATGAAACTTGGTATTTAAATTCCTTGGAAAATTCCTCAACTTTCTGTATCCCCAAAAATATTGAACGACTTCTAGATCGGTTGTTACACCAAAATGAAGTGAACATTTACGTTTTATCGAATATTTTGTCCCCTTCGCGAGATAGAGCTATGAAACTTGATATTTAAATTCCTTGGAAAATTCCTCAACTTTCTGTATCCCCGAAAATATTATACGACTTTTAGATCGGGTGTTGCATCAAAATGAATTGTACATTTACCTTTTATCGAATATTTTGTCTCCTGAGCGAGATAGAGCTATGAAACTTGGTATTCTAGATCGGTTGTTACATCAAAATGAAGTGAACATTTACGTTTTATCGAATATTTTGTCCCCTTCGCGAGATAGAGCTATGAAACTTGGTATTCTAGATCGGTTGTTACATCAAAATGAAGTGAACATTTACGTTTTATCGAATATTTTGTCCCCTTCGCGAGATAGAGCTATGAAACTTGGTATTTAAATTCCTTGGAAAATTCCTCAACTTTCTGTATCCCCGAAAATATTGAACGACTTCTAGATCGGTTGTTACATCAAAATGAAGTGAACATTTACGTTTTATCGAATATTTTGTCCCCTTCGCGAGATAGAGCTATGAAACTTGGTATTTAAATTCCTTGGAAAATTCCTCAACTTTCTGTATCCCCAAAAATATGGAACGACTTCTAGATCGGTTGTTACACCAAAATGAAGTGAACATTTACGTTTTATCGAATATTTTGTCCCCTTCGCGAGATAGAGCTATGAAACTTGATATTTAAATTCCTTGGAAAATTCCTCAACTTTCTGTATCCCCGAAAATATTATACGACTTTTAGATCGGGTGTTACATCAAAATGAAGTGAACATTTACCTTTTATCGAATATTTTGTCTCCTGAGCGAGATAGAGCTATAAAACTTGGTACATAAATTCCTTGTGAAATTCCTCAACTTTCTGTATCCCCGAAAATATTATACGACTTTTAGATCGGGTGTTACATCAAAATGAATTGTACATTTACGTTTTATCGAATATTTTGTCCCCTTCGCGAGATAGAGCTATGAAACTTGGTATTTAAATTCCTTGGAAAATTCCTCAACTTTCTGTATCCCCGAAAATATTGAACGACTTCTAGATCGGTTGTTACATCAAAATGAAGTGAACATTTACGTTTTATCGAATATTTTGTCCCCTTCGCGAGATAGAGCTATGAAACTTGGTATTTAAATTCCTTGGAAAATTCCTCAACTTTCTGTATCCCCAAAAATATTGAACGACTTCTAGATCGGTTGTTACACCAAAATGAAGTGAACATTTACGTTTTATCGAATATTTTGTCCCCTTCGCGAGATAGAGCTATGAAACTTGGTATTTAAATTCCTTGGAAAATTCCTCAACTTTCTGTATCCCCAAAAATATTGAACGACTTCTAGATCGGTTGTTACACCAAAATGAAGTGAACATTTACGTTTTATCGAATATTTTGTCCCCTTCGCGAGATAGAGCTATGAAACTTGATATTTAAATTCCTTGGAAAATTCCTCAACTTTCTGTATCCCCGAAAATATTATACGACTTTTAGATCGGGTGTTGCATCAAAATGAATTGTACATTTACCTTTTATCGAATATTTTGTCCCCTTCGCGAGATAGAGCTATAAAACTTGGTACATAAATTCCTTGTGAAATTCCTCAACTTTCTGTATCCCCGAAAATATTATACGACTTTTAGATCGGGTGTTACATCAAAATGAATTGTACATTTACGTTTTATCGAATATTTTGTCCCCTTCGCGAGATAGAGCTATGAAACTTGGTATTTAAATTCCTTGGAAAATTCCTCAACTTTCTGTATCCCCAAATATATTGAACGACTTCTAGATCGGTTGTTACATCAAAATGAAGTGAACATTTACGTTTTATCGAATATTTTGTCCCCTTCGCGAGATAGAGCTATGAAACTTGGTATTTAAATTCCTTGGAAAATTCCTCAACTTTCTGTATCCCCAAAAATATTGAACGACTTCTAGATCGGTTGTTACATCAAAATGAAGTGAACATTTACGTTTTATCGAATATTTTGTCCCCTTCGCGAGATAGAGCTATAAAACTTGGTACATAAATTCCTTGTGAAATTCCTCAACTTTCTGTATCCCCGAAAATATTATACGACTTTTAGATCGGGTGTTACATCAAAATGAATTGTACATTTACGTTTTATCGAATATTTTGTCCCCTTCGCGAGATAGAGCTATGAAACTTGGTATTTAAATTCCTTGGAAAATTCCTCAACTTTCTGTATCCCCAAATATATTGAACGACTTCTAGATCGGTTGTTACATCAAAATGAAGTGAACATTTACGTTTTATCGCATATTTTGTCCCCTTCGCGAGATAGAGCTATGAAACTTGGTATTTAAATTCCTTGGAAAATTCCTCAACTTTCTGTATCCCCAAAAATATTGAACGACTTCTAGATCGGGTGTTACATCAAAATGAAGTGAACATTTACGTTTTATCGAATATTTTGTCCCCTTCGCGAGATAGAGCTATGAAACTTGGTATTTAAATTCCTTGGAAAATTCCTCAACTTTCTGTATCCCCGAAAATATTGAACGACTTCTAGATCGGTTGTTACATCAAAATGAAGTGAACATTTACGTTTTATCGAATATTTTGTCCCCTTCGCGAGATAGAGCTATGAAACTTGGTATTTAAGTTCCTTGGAAAATTCCTCAACTTTCTGTATCCCCAAAAATATTGAACGACTTCTAGATCGGTTGTTACACCAAAATGAAGTGAACATTTACGTTTTATCGAATATTTTGTCCCCTTCGCGAGATAGAGCTATGAAACTTGGTATTTAAATTCCTTGGAAAATTCCTCAACTTTCTGTATCCCCAAAAATATTGAACGACTTCTAGATCGGTTGTTACACCAAAATGAAGTGAACATTTACGTTTTATCGAATATTTTGTCCCCTTCGCGAGATAGAGCTATGAAACTTGATATTTAAATTCCTTGGAAAATTCCTCAACTTTCTGTATCCCCGAAAATATTATACGACTTTTAGATCGGGTGTTACATCAAAATGAATTGTACATTTACCTTTTATCGAATATTTTGTCTCCTGAGCGAGATAGAGCTATAAAACTTTGTACATAAATTCCTTGTGAAATTCCTCAACTTTCTGTATCCCCGAAAATATTATACGACTTCTAGATCGGTTGTTACATCAAAATGAAGTGAACATTTACGTTTTATCGAATATTTTGTCCCCTTCGCGAGATAGAGCTATGAAACTTGGTATTTAAATTCCTTGGAAAATTCCTCAACTTTCTGTATCCCCGAAAATATTGAACGACTTCTAGATCGGTTGTTACATCAAAATGAAGTGAACATTTACGTTTTATCGAATATTTTGTCCCCTTCGCGAGATAGAGCTATGAAACTTGGTATTTAAATTCCTTGGAAAATTCCTCAACTTTCTGTATCCCCAAAAATATTGAACGACTTCTAGATCGGTTGTTACACCAAAATGAAGTGAACATTTACGTTTTATCGAATATTTTGTCCCCTTCGCGAGATAGAGCTATGAAACTTGATATTTAAATTCCTTGGAAAATTCCTCAACTTTCTGTATCCTCGAAAATATTATACGACTTTTAGATCGGGTGTTACATCAAAATGAAGTGAACATTTACCTTTTATCGAATATTTTGTCTCCTGAGCGAGATAGAGCTATAAAACTTGGTACATAAATTCCTTGTGAAATTCCTCAACTTTCTGTATCCCCGAAAATATTATACGACTTTTAGATCGGGTGTTACATCAAAATGAATTGTACATTTACGTTTTATCGAATATTTTGTCCCCTTCGCGAGATAGAGCTATGAAACTTGGTATTCTAGATCGGTTGTTACATCAAAATGAAGTGAACATTTACGTTTTATTGCATATTTTGTCTCCTGAGCGAGAAAGAGCTATGAAACTTGGTATTTAAATTCCTTGGAAAATTCCTCAACTTTCTGTATCCCCGAAAATATTGAACGACTTCTAGATCGGTTGTTACATCAAAATGAAGTGAACATTTACGTTTTATCGAATATTTTGTCCCCTTCGCGAGATAGAGCTATGAAACTTGGTATTTAAATTCCTTGGAAAATTCCTCAACTTTCTGTATCCCCAAAAATATTGAACGACTTCTAGATCGGTTGTTACACCAAAATGAAGTGAACATTTACGTTTTATCGAATATTTTGTCCCCTTCGCGAGATAGAGCTATGAAACTTGATATTTAAATTCCTTGGAAAATTCCTCAACTTTCTGTATCCCCGAAAATATTATACGACTTTTAGATCGGGTGTTGCATCAAAATGAATTGTACATTTACCTTTTATCGAATATTTTGTCTCCTGAGCGAGATAGAGCTATAAAACTTATTACATAAATTCCTTGTGAAATTCCTCAACTTTCTGTATCCCCGAAAATATTATACGACTTTTAGATCGGGTGTTACATCAAAATGAATTGTACATTTACGTTTTATCGAATATTTTGTCCCCTTCGCGAGATAGAGCTATGAAACTTGGTATTTAAATTCCTTGGAAAATTCCTCAACTTTCTGTATCCCCAAATATATTGAACGACTTCTAGATCGGTTGTTACATCAAAATGAAGTGAACATTTACGTTTTATCGAATATTTTGTCCCCTTCGCGAGATAGAGCTATGAAACTTGGTATTTAAATTCCTTGGAAAATTCCTCAACTTTCTGTATCCCCAAAAATATTGAACGACTTCTAGATCGGTTGTTACATCAAAATGAAGTGAACATTTACGTTTTATCGAATATTTTGTCCCCTTCGCGAGATAGAGCTATAAAACTTGGTACATAAATTCCTTGTGAAATTCCTCAACTTTCTGTATCCCCGAAAATATTATACGACTTTTAGATCGGGTGTTACATCAAAATGAATTGTACATTTACGTTTTATCGAATATTTTGTCCCCTTCGCGAGATAGAGCTATGAAACTTGGTATTTAAATTCCTTGGAAAATTCCTCAACTTTCTGTATCCCCAAATATATTGAACGACTTCTAGATCGGTTGTTACATCAAAATGAAGTGAACATTTACGTTTTATCGCATATTTTGTCCCCTTCGCGAGATAGAGCTATGAAACTTGGTATTTAAATTCCTTGGAAAATTCCTCAACTTTCTGTATCCCCAAAAATATTGAACGACTTCTAGATCGGGTGTTACATCAAAATGAAGTGAACATTTACGTTTTATCGAATATTTTGTCCCCTTCGCGAGATAGAGCTATGAAACTTGGTATTTAAATTCCTTGGAAAATTCCTCAACTTTCTGTATCCCCGAAAATATTGAACGACTTCTAGATCGGTTGTTACATCAAAATGAAGTGAACATTTACGTTTTATCGAATATTTTGTCCCCTTCGCGAGATAGAGCTATGAAACTTGGTATTTAAGTTCCTTGGAAAATTCCTCAACTTTCTGTATCCCCAAAAATATTGAACGACTTCTAGATCGGTTGTTACACCAAAATGAAGTGAACATTTACGTTTTATCGAATATTTTGTCCCCTTCGCGAGATAGAGCTATGAAACTTGGTATTTAAATTCCTTGGAAAATTCCTCAACTTTCTGTATCCCCAAAAATATTGAACGACTTCTAGATCGGTTGTTACACCAAAATGAAGTGAACATTTACGTTTTATCGAATATTTTGTCCCCTTCGCGAGATAGAGCTATGAAACTTGATATTTAAATTCCTTGGAAAATTCCTCAACTTTCTGTATCCCCGAAAATATTATACGACTTTTAGATCGGGTGTTACATCAAAATGAATTGTACATTTACCTTTTATCGAATATTTTGTCTCCTGAGCGAGATAGAGCTATAAAACTTTGTACATAAATTCCTTGTGAAATTCCTCAACTTTCTGTATCCCCGAAAATATTATACGACTTCTAGATCGGTTGTTACATCAAAATGAAGTGAACATTTACGTTTTATCGAATATTTTGTCCCCTTCGCGAGATAGAGCTATGAAACTTGGTATTTAAATTCCTTGGAAAATTCCTCAACTTTCTGTATCCCCGAAAATATTGAACGACTTCTAGATCGGTTGTTACATCAAAATGAAGTGAACATTTACGTTTTATCGAATATTTTGTCCCCTTCGCGAGATAGAGCTATGAAACTTGGTATTTAAATTCCTTGGAAAATTCCTCAACTTTCTGTATCCCCAAAAATATTGAACGACTTCTAGATCGGTTGTTACACCAAAATGAAGTGAACATTTACGTTTTATCGAATATTTTGTCCCCTTCGCGAGATAGAGCTATGAAACTTGATATTTAAATTCCTTGGAAAATTCCTCAACTTTCTGTATCCTCGAAAATATTATACGACTTTTAGATCGGGTGTTACATCAAAATGAAGTGAACATTTACCTTTTATCGAATATTTTGTCTCCTGAGCGAGATAGAGCTATAAAACTTTGTACATAAATTCCTTGTGAAATTCCTCAACTTTCTGTATCCCCGAAAATATTATACGACTTCTAGATCGGTTGTTACATCAAAATGAAGTGAACATTTACGTTTTATCGAATATTTTGTCCCCTTCGCGAGATAGAGCTATGAAACTTGGTATTTAAATTCCTTGGAAAATTCCTCAACTTTCTGTATCCCCGAAAATATTGAACGACTTCTAGATCGGTTGTTACATCAAAATGAAGTGAACATTTACGTTTTATCGAATATTTTGTCCCCTTCGCGAGATAGAGCTATGAAACTTGGTATTTAAATTCCTTGGAAAATTCCTCAACTTTCTGTATCCCCAAAAATATTGAACGACTTCTAGATCGGTTGTTACACCAAAATGAAGTGAACATTTACGTTTTATCGAATATTTTGTCCCCTTCGCGAGATAGAGCTATGAAACTTGATATTTAAATTCCTTGGAAAATTCCTCAACTTTCTGTATCCTCGAAAATATTATACGACTTTTAGATCGGGTGTTACATCAAAATGAAGTGAACATTTACCTTTTATCGAATATTTTGTCTCCTGAGCGAGATAGAGCTATAAAACTTGGTACATAAATTCCTTGTGAAATTCCTCAACTTTCTGTATCCCCGAAAATATTATACGACTTTTAGATCGGGTGTTACATCAAAATGAATTGTACATTTACGTTTTATCGAATATTTTGTCCCCTTCGCGAGATAGAGCTATGAAACTTGGTATTCTAGATCGGTTGTTACATCAAAATGAAGTGAACATTTACGTTTTATCGAATATTTTGTCCCCTTCGCGAGATAGAGCTATGAAACTTGGTATTTAAATTCCTTGGAAAATTCCTCAACTTTCTGTATCCCCGAAAATATTGAACGACTTCTAGATCGGTTGTTACATCAAAATGAAGTGAACATTTACGTTTTATCGAATATTTTGTCCCCTTCGCGAGATAGAGCTATGAAACTTGGTATTTAAATTCCTTGGAAAATTCCTCAACTTTCTGTATCCCCAAAAATATTGAACGACTTCTAGATCGGTTGTTACACCAAAATGAAGTGAACATTTACGTTTTATCGAATATTTTGTCCCCTTCGCGAGATAGAGCTATGAAACTTGATATTTAAATTCCTTGGAAAATTCCTCAACTTTCTGTATCCTCGAAAATATTATACGACTTTTAGATCGGGTGTTACATCAAAATGAAGTGAACATTTACCTTTTATCGAATATTTTGTCTCCTGAGCGAGATAGAGCTATAAAACTTGGTACATAAATTCCTTGTGAAATTCCTCAACTTTCTGTATCCCCGAAAATATTATACGACTTTTAGATCGGGTGTTACATCAAAATGAATTGTACATTTACGTTTTATCGAATATTTTGTCCCCTTCGCGAGATAGAGCTATGAAACTTGGTATTCTAGATCGGTTGTTACATCAAAATGAAGTGAACATTTACGTTTTATTGCATATTTTGTCTCCTGAGCGAGAAAGAGCTATGAAACTTGGTATTTAAATTCCTTGGAAAATTCCTCAACTTTCTGTATCCCCGAAAATATTGAACGACTTCTAGATCGGTTGTTACATCAAAATGAAGTGAACATTTACGTTTTATCGAATATTTTGTCCCCTTCGCGAGATAGAGCTATGAAACTTGGTATTTAAATTCCTTGGAAAATTCCTCAACTTTCTGTATCCCCAAAAATATTGAACGACTTCTAGATCGGTTGTTACACCAAAATGAAGTGAACATTTACGTTTTATCGAATATTTTGTCCCCTTCGCGAGATAGAGCTATGAAACTTGATATTTAAATTCCTTGGAAAATTCCTCAACTTTCTGTATCCCCGAAAATATTATACGACTTTTAGATCGGGTGTTACATCAAAATGAAGTGAACATTTACCTTTTATCGAATATTTTGTCTCCTGAGCGAGATAGAGCTATAAAACTTGGTACATAAATTCCTTGTGAAATTCCTCAACTTTCTGTATCCCCGAAAATATTATACGACTTTTAGATCGGGTGTTACATCAAAATGAATTGTACATTTACGTTTTATCGAATATTTTGTCCCCTTCGCGAGATAGAGCTATGAAACTTGGTATTCTAGATCGGTTGTTACATCAAAATGAAGTGAACATTTACGTTTTATTGCATATTTTGTCTCCTGAGCGAGATAGAGCTATGAAACTTGGTATTTAAATTCCTTGGAAAATTCCTCAACTTTCTGTATCCCCGAAAATATTGAACGACTTCTAGATCGGTTGTTACATCAAAATGAAGTGAACATTTACGTTTTATCGAATATTTTGTCCCCTTCGCGAGATAGAGCTATGAAACTTGGTATTTAAATTCCTTGGAAAATTCCTCAACTTTCTGTATCCCCAAAAATATTGAACGACTTCTAGATCGGTTGTTACACCAAAATGAAGTGAACATTTACGTTTTATCGAATATTTTGTCCCCTTCGCGAGATAGAGCTATGAAACTTGATATTTAAATTCCTTGGAAAATTCCTCAACTTTCTGTATCCCCGAAAATATTATACGACTTTTAGATCGGGTGTTGCATCAAAATGAATTGTACATTTACCTTTTATCGAATATTTTGTCTCCTGAGCGAGATAGAGCTATAAAACTTATTACATAAATTCCTTGTGAAATTCCTCAACTTTCTGTATCCCCGAAAATATTATACGACTTTTAGATCGGGTGTTACATCAAAATGAATTGTACATTTACGTTTTATCGAATATTTTGTCCCCTTCGCGAGATAGAGCTATGAAACTTGGTATTTAAATTCCTTGGAAAATTCCTCAACTTTCTGTATCCCCAAATATATTGAACGACTTCTAGATCGGTTGTTACATCAAAATGAAGTGAACATTTACGTTTTATCGAATATTTTGTCCCCTTCGCGAGATAGAGCTATGAAACTTGGTATTTAAATTCCTTGGAAAATTCCTCAACTTTCTGTATCCCCAAAAATATTGAACGACTTCTAGATCGGTTGTTACATCAAAATGAAGTGAACATTTACGTTTTATCGAATATTTTGTCCCCTTCGCGAGATAGAGCTATAAAACTTGGTACATAAATTCCTTGTGAAATTCCTCAACTTTCTGTATCCCCGAAAATATTATACGACTTTTAGATCGGGTGTTACATCAAAATGAATTGTACATTTACGTTTTATCGAATATTTTGTCCCCTTCGCGAGATAGAGCTATGAAACTTGGTATTTAAATTCCTTGGAAAATTCCTCAACTTTCTGTATCCCCAAATATATTGAACGACTTCTAGATCGGTTGTTACATCAAAATGAAGTGAACATTTACGTTTTATCGCATATTTTGTCCCCTTCGCGAGATAGAGCTATGAAACTTGGTATTTAAATTCCTTGGAAAATTCCTCAACTTTCTGTATCCCCAAAAATATTGAACGACTTCTAGATCGGGTGTTACATCAAAATGAAGTGAACATTTACGTTTTATCGAATATTTTGTCCCCTTCGCGAGATAGAGCTATGAAACTTGGTATTTAAATTCCTTGGAAAATTCCTCAACTTTCTGTATCCCCGAAAATATTGAACGACTTCTAGATCGGTTGTTACATCAAAATGAAGTGAACATTTACGTTTTATCGAATATTTTGTCCCCTTCGCGAGATAGAGCTATGAAACTTGGTATTTAAGTTCCTTGGAAAATTCCTCAACTTTCTGTATCCCCAAAAATATTGAACGACTTCTAGATCGGTTGTTACACCAAAATGAAGTGAACATTTACGTTTTATCGAATATTTTGTCCCCTTCGCGAGATAGAGCTATGAAACTTGGTATTTAAATTCCTTGGAAAATTCCTCAACTTTCTGTATCCCCAAAAATATTGAACGACTTCTAGATCGGTTGTTACACCAAAATGAAGTGAACATTTACGTTTTATCGAATATTTTGTCCCCTTCGCGAGATAGAGCTATGAAACTTGATATTTAAATTCCTTGGAAAATTCCTCAACTTTCTGTATCCCCGAAAATATTATACGACTTTTAGATCGGGTGTTACATCAAAATGAATTGTACATTTACCTTTTATCGAATATTTTGTCTCCTGAGCGAGATAGAGCTATAAAACTTTGTACATAAATTCCTTGTGAAATTCCTCAACTTTCTGTATCCCCGAAAATATTATACGACTTCTAGATCGGTTGTTACATCAAAATGAAGTGAACATTTACGTTTTATCGAATATTTTGTCCCCTTCGCGAGATAGAGCTATGAAACTTGGTATTTAAATTCCTTGGAAAATTCCTCAACTTTCTGTATCCCCGAAAATATTGAACGACTTCTAGATCGGTTGTTACATCAAAATGAAGTGAACATTTACGTTTTATCGAATATTTTGTCCCCTTCGCGAGATAGAGCTATGAAACTTGGTATTTAAATTCCTTGGAAAATTCCTCAACTTTCTGTATCCCCAAAAATATTGAACGACTTCTAGATCGGTTGTTACACCAAAATGAAGTGAACATTTACGTTTTATCGAATATTTTGTCCCCTTCGCGAGATAGAGCTATGAAACTTGATATTTAAATTCCTTGGAAAATTCCTCAACTTTCTGTATCCTCGAAAATATTATACGACTTTTAGATCGGGTGTTACATCAAAATGAAGTGAACATTTACCTTTTATCGAATATTTTGTCTCCTGAGCGAGATAGAGCTATAAAACTTGGTACATAAATTCCTTGTGAAATTCCTCAACTTTCTGTATCCCCGAAAATATTATACGACTTTTAGATCGGGTGTTACATCAAAATGAATTGTACATTTACGTTTTATCGAATATTTTGTCCCCTTCGCGAGATAGAGCTATGAAACTTGGTATTCTAGATCGGTTGTTACATCAAAATGAAGTGAACATTTACGTTTTACTGCATATTTTGTCTCCTGAGCGAGATAGAGCTATGAAACTTGGTATTTAAATTCCTTGGAAAATTCCTCAACTTTCTGTATCCCCGAAAATATTGAACGACTTCTAGATTGGTTGTTACATCAAAATGAAGTGAACATTTACGTTTTATCGAATATTTTGTCCCCTTCGCGAGATAGAGCTATGAAACTTGGTATTTAAATTCCTTGGAAAATTCCTCAACTTTCTGTATCCCCAAAAATATTGAACGACTTCTAGATCGGTTGTTACACCAAAATGAAGTGAACATTTACGTTTTATCGAATATTTTGTCCCCTTCGCGAGATAGAGCTATGAAACTTGATATTTAAATTCCTTGGAAAATTCCTCAACTTTCTGTATCCCCGAAAATATTATACGACTTTTAGATCGGGTGTTGCATCAAAATGAATTGTACATTTACCTTTTATCGAATATTTTGTCTCCTGAGCGAGATAGAGCTATAAAACTTATTACATAAATTCCTTGTGAAATTCCTCAACTTTCTGTATCCCCGAAAATATTATACGACTTTTAGATCGGGTGTTACATCAAAATGAATTGTACATTTACGTTTTATCGAATATTTTGTCCCCTTCGCGAGATAGAGCTATGAAACTTGGTATTTAAATTCCTTGGAAAATTCCTCAACTTTCTGTATCCCCAAATATATTGAACGACTTCTAGATCGGTTGTTACATCAAAATGAAGTGAACATTTACGTTTTATCGAATATTTTGTCCCCTTCGCGAGATAGAGCTATGAAACTTGGTATTTAAATTCCTTGGAAAATTCCTCAACTTTCTGTATCCCCAAAAATATTGAACGACTTCTAGATCGGTTGTTACATCAAAATGAAGTGAACATTTACGTTTTATCGAATATTTTGTCCCCTTCGCGAGATAGAGCTATAAAACTTGGTACATAAATTCCTTGTGAAATTCCTCAACTTTCTGTATCCCCGAAAATATTATACGACTTTTAGATCGGGTGTTACATCAAAATGAATTGTACATTTACGTTTTATCGAATATTTTGTCCCCTTCGCGAGATAGAGCTATGAAACTTGGTATTTAAATTCCTTGGAAAATTCCTCAACTTTCTGTATCCCCAAATATATTGAACGACTTCTAGATCGGTTGTTACATCAAAATGAAGTGAACATTTACGTTTTATCGCATATTTTGTCCCCTTCGCGAGATAGAGCTATGAAACTTGGTATTTAAATTCCTTGGAAAATTCCTCAACTTTCTGTATCCCCAAAAATATTGAACGACTTCTAGATCGGGTGTTACATCAAAATGAAGTGAACATTTACGTTTTATCGAATATTTTGTCCCCTTCGCGAGATAGAGCTATGAAACTTGGTATTTAAATTCCTTGGAAAATTCCTCAACTTTCTGTATCCCCGAAAATATTGAACGACTTCTAGATCGGTTGTTACATCAAAATGAAGTGAACATTTACGTTTTATCGAATATTTTGTCCCCTTCGCGAGATAGAGCTATGAAACTTGGTATTTAAATTCCTTGGAAAATTCCTCAACTTTCTGTATCCCCAAAAATATTGAACGACTTCTAGATCGGTTGTTACACCAAAATGAAGTGAACATTTACGTTTTATCGAATATTTTGTCCCCTTCGCGAGATAGAGCTATGAAACTTGGTATTTAAATTCCTTGGAAAATTCCTCAACTTTCTGTATCCCCAAAAATATTGAACGACTTCTAGATCGGTTGTTACACCAAAATGAAGTGAACATTTACGTTTTATCGAATATTTTGTCCCCTTCGCGAGATAGAGCTATGAAACTTGATATTTAAATTCCTTGGAAAATTCCTCAACTTTCTGTATCCCCGAAAATATTATACGACTTTTAGATCGGGTGTTACATCAAAATGAATTGTACATTTACCTTTTATCGAATATTTTGTCTCCTGAGCGAGATAGAGCTATAAAACTTTGTACATAAATTCCTTGTGAAATTCCTCAACTTTCTGTATCCCCGAAAATATTATACGACTTCTAGATCGGTTGTTACATCAAAATGAAGTGAACATTTACGTTTTATCGAATATTTTGTCCCCTTCGCGAGATAGAGCTATGAAACTTGGTATTTAAATTCCTTGGAAAATTCCTCAACTTTCTGTATCCCCGAAAATATTGAACGACTTCTAGATCGGTTGTTACATCAAAATGAAGTGAACATTTACGTTTTATCGAATATTTTGTCCCCTTCGCGAGATAGAGCTATGAAACTTGGTATTTAAATTCCTTGGAAAATTCCTCAACTTTCTGTATCCCCAAAAATATTGAACGACTTCTAGATCGGTTGTTACACCAAAATGAAGTGAACATTTACGTTTTATCGAATATTTTGTCCCCTTCGCGAGATAGAGCTATGAAACTTGATATTTAAATTCCTTGGAAAATTCCTCAACTTTCTGTATCCTCGAAAATATTATACGACTTTTAGATCGGGTGTTACATCAAAATGAAGTGAACATTTACCTTTTATCGAATATTTTGTCTCCTGAGCGAGATAGAGCTATAAAACTTGGTACATAAATTCCTTGTGAAATTCCTCAACTTTCTGTATCCCCGAAAATATTATACGACTTTTAGATCGGGTGTTACATCAAAATGAATTGTACATTTACGTTTTATCGAATATTTTGTCCCCTTCGCGAGATAGAGCTATGAAACTTGGTATTCTAGATCGGTTGTTACATCAAAATGAAGTGAACATTTACGTTTTATCGAATATTTTGTCCCCTTCGCGAGATAGAGCTATGAAACTTGGTATTTAAATTCCTTGGAAAATTCCTCAACTTTCTGTATCCCCGAAAATATTGAACGACTTCTAGATCGGTTGTTACATCAAAATGAAGTGAACATTTACGTTTTATCGAATATTTTGTCCCCTTCGCGAGATAGAGCTATGAAACTTGGTATTTAAATTCCTTGGAAAATTCCTCAACTTTCTGTATCCCCAAAAATATTGAACGACTTCTAGATCGGTTGTTACACCAAAATGAAGTGAACATTTACGTTTTATCGAATATTTTGTCCCCTTCGCGAGATAGAGCTATGAAACTTGATATTTAAATTCCTTGGAAAATTCCTCAACTTTCTGTATCCCCGAAAATATTATACGACTTTTAGATCGGGTGTTACATCAAAATGAAGTGAACATTTACCTTTTATCGAATATTTTGTCTCCTGAGCGAGATAGAGCTATAAAACTTGGTACATAAATTCCTTGTGAAATTCCTCAACTTTCTGTATCCCCGAAAATATTATACGACTTTTAGATCGGGTGTTACATCAAAATGAATTGTACATTTACGTTTTATCGAATATTTTGTCCCCTTCGCGAGATAGAGCTATGAAACTTGGTATTCTAGATCGGTTGTTACATCAAAATGAAGTGAACATTTACGTTTTATCGAATATTTTGTCCCCTTCGCGAGATAGAGCTATGAAACTTGGTATTTAAATTCCTTGGAAAATTCCTCAACTTTCTGTATCCCCAAAAATATTGTACGACTTCTAGATCGGTTGTTCCATCAAACTGAAGTGAACATTTACGTTCTATTGCATATTTTGTCCCCTTCGCGAGATAGAGCTATGAAACTTGGTATTTAAATTCCTTGGAAAATTCCTCAACTTTCTGTATCCCCGAAAATATTGAACGACTTTTAGATCGGGTGTTACATCAAAATGAAGTGAACATTTACGTTTTATTGCATATTTTGTCTCCTGAGCGAGATAGAGCTATGAAACTTGGTATTTAAATTCCTTGGAAAATTTCTCAACTTTCTGTATCCCCGAAAATATTGAACGACTTCTAGATCGGTTGTTACATCAAAATGAAGTGAACATTTACGTTTTATCGAATATTTTGTCCTTGGAAAATTCCTCAACTTTCTGTATCCCCGAAAATATTGAACGACTTCTAGATCGGTTGTTACATCAAAATGAAGTGAACATTTACGTTTTATCGAATATTTTGTCCCCTTCGCGAGATAGAGCTATGAAACTTGGTATTTAAATTCCTTGGAAAATTCCTCAACTTTCTGTATCCCCGAAAATATTGAACGACTTCTAGATCGGTTGTTACATCAAAATGAAGTGAACATTTACGTTTTATCGCATATTTTGTCCCCTTCGCGAGATAGAGCTATGAAACTTGGTATTTAAATTCCTTGGAAAATTCCTCAACTTTCTGTATCACCAAAAATATTGAACGACTTCTAGATCGGTTGTTACATCAAAATGAAGTGAACATTTACGTTTTATCGAATATTTTGTCCCCTTCGCGAGATAGAGCTATGAAACTTGGTATTTAAATTCCTTGGAAAATTCCTCAACTTTCTGTATCCCCGAAAATATTGAACGACTTCTAGATCGGTTGTTACATCAAAATGAAGTGAACATTTACGTTTTATCGAATATTTTGTCCCCTTCGCGAGATAGAGCTATGAAACTTGGTATTTAAATTCCTTGGAAAATTCCTCAACTTTCTGTATCCCCGAAAATATTATTCGACTTCTAGATCGGTTGTTACATCAAAATGAAGTGAACATTTACGTTTTATCGAATATTTTGTCCCCTTCGCGAGATAGAGCTATGAAACTTGGTATTTAAATTCCTTGGAAAATTCCTCAACTTTCTGTATCCCCGAAAATATTGAACGACTTCTAGATCGGTTGTTACACCAAAATGAAGTGAACATTTACGTTTTATCGAATATTTTGTCCCCTTCGCGAGATAGAGCTATGAAACTTGATATTTAAATTCCTTGGAAAATTCCTCAACTTTCTGTATCCCCGAAAATATTATACGACTTTTAGATCGGGTGTTACATCAAAATGAAGTGAACATTTACCTTTTATCGAATATTTTGTCTCCTGAGCGAGATAGAGCTATAAAACTTGGTACATAAATTCCTTGTGAAATTCCTCAACTTTCTGTATCCCCGAAAATATTATACGACTTTTAGATCGGGTGTTACATCAAAATGAATTGTACATTTACGTTTTATCGAATATTTTGTCCCCTTCGCGAGATAGAGCTATGAAACTTGGTATTCTAGATCGGTTGTTACATCAAAATGAAGTGAACATTTACGTTTTATCGAATATTTTGTCCCCTTCGCGAGATAGAGCTATGAAACTTGGTATTTAAATTCCTTGGAAAATTCCTCAACTTTCTGTATCCCCGAAAATATTGTACGACTTCTAGATCGGTTGTTCCATCAAACTGAAGTGAACATTTACGTTCTATTGCATATTTTGTCCCCTTCGCGAGATAGAGCTATGAAACTTGGTATTTAAATTCCTTGGAAAATTCCTCAACTTTCTGTATCCCCGAAAATATTGAACGACTTTTAGATCGGGTGTTACATCAAAATGAAGTGAACATTTACGTTTTATTGCATATTTTGTCTCCTGAGCGAGATAGAGCTATGAAACTTGGTATTTAAATTCCTTGGAAAATTCCTCAACTTTCTGTATCCCCGAAAATATTGAACGACTTCTAGATCGGTTGTTACATCAAAATGAAGTGAACATTTACGTTTTATCGAATATTTTGTCCTTGGAAAATTCCTCAACTTTCTGTATCCCCGAAAATATTGAACGACTTCTAGATCGGTTGTTACATCAAAATGAAGTGAACATTTACGTTTTATCGAATATTTTGTCCCCTTCGCGAGATAGAGCTATGAAACTTGGTATTTAAATTCCTTGGAAAATTCCTCAACTTTCTGTATCCCCGAAAATATTGAACGACTTCTAGATCGGTTGTTACATCAAAATGAAGTGAACATTTACGTTTTATCGCATATTTTGTCCCCTTCGCGAGATAGAGCTATGAAACTTGGTATTTAAATTCCTTGGAAAATTCCTCAACTTTCTGTATCCCCGAAAATATTGAACGACTTCTAGATCGGTTGTTACATCAAAATGAAGTGAACATTTACGTTTTATCGAATATTTCGTCCCCTTCGCGAGATAGAGCTATGAAACTTGGTATTTAAATTCCTTGGAAAATTCCTCAACTTTCTGTATCCCCGAAAATATTGAACGACTTCTAGATCGGTTGTTACATCAAAATGAAGTGAACATTTACGTTTTATCGAATATTTTGTCCCCTTCGCGAGATAGAGCTATAAAACTTGGTACATAAATTCCTTGTGAAATTCCTCAACTTTCTGTATCCCCGAAAATATTATACGACTTTTAGATCGGGTGTTACATCAAAATGAATTGTACATTTACGTTTTATCGCATATTTTGTCCCCTTCGCGAGATAGAGCTATGAAACTTGGTATTTAAATTCCTTGGAAAATTCCTCAACTTTCTGTATCCCCAAATATATTGAACGACTTCTAGATCGGTTGTTACATCAAAATGAAGTGAACATTTACGTTTTATCGCATATTTTGTCCCCTTCGCGAGATAGAGCTATGAAACTTGGTATTTAAATTCCTTGGAAAATTCCTCAACTTTCTGTATCCCCGAAAATATTATACGACTTTTAGATCGGGTGTTACATCAAAATGAATTGTACATTTACCTTTTATCGAATATTTTGTCTCCTGAGCGAGATAGAGCTATAAAACTTGGTATTTAAATTCCTTGGAAAATTCCTCAACTTTCTGTATCCCCGAAAATATTATACGACTTTTAGATCGGGTGTTACATCAAAATGAATTGTACATTTACCTTTTATCGAATATTTTGTCTCCTGAGCGAGATAGAGCTATGAAACTTGGTATTCTAGATCGGTTGTTACATCAAAATGAAGTGTACATTTACGTTTTATCGAATATTTTGTCCCCTTCGCGAGATAGAACTATGAAACTTGATATTTAAATTCCTTGGAAAATTCCTCAACTTTCTGTATCCCCGAAAATATTATACGACTTTTAGATCGGGTGTTACATCAAAATGAATTGTACATTTACGTTTTATCGCATATTTTGTCTCCTGAGCGAGATAGAGCTATGAAACTTGGTATTTAAATTCCTTGGAAAATTCCTCAACTTTCTGTATCCCCAAATATATTGAACGACTTCTAGATCGGTTGTTACATCAAAATGAAGTGAACATTTACGTTTTATCGCATATTTTGTCCCCTTCGCGAGATAGAGCTATGAAACTTGGTATTTAAATTCCTTGGAAAATTCCTCAACTTTCTGTATCCCCGAAAATATTATACGACTTTTAGATCGGGTGTTACATCAAAATGAATTGTACATTTACCTTTTATCGAATATTTTGTCTCCTGAGCGAGATAGAGCTATAAAACTTGGTATTTAAATTCCTTGGAAAATTCCTCAACTTTCTGTATCCCCGAAAATATTATACGACTTTTAGATCGGGTGTTACATCAAAATGAATTGTACATTTACCTTTTATCGAATATTTTGTCTCCTGAGCGAGATAGAGCTATAAAACTTGGTATTTAAATTCCTTGGAAAATTCCTCAACTTTCTGTATCCCCGAAAATATTGTACGACTTCTAGATCGGTTGTTCCATCAAACTGAAGTGAACATTTACGTTCTATTGCATATTTTGTCCCCTTCGCGAGATAGAACTATGAAACTTGGTAGTTAAATTCCTTGGAAAATTCCTCAACTTTCTGTATCCCCGAAAATATTGAACGACTTCTAGATCGGTTGTTACACCAAAATGAAGTGAACATTTACGTTTTATCGAATATTTTGTCCCCTTCGCGAGATAGAGCTATGAAACTTGATATTTAAATTCCTTGGAAAATTCCTCAACTTTCTGTATCCCCGAAAATATTATACGACTTTTAGATCGGGTGTTACATCAAAATGAATTGTACATTTACCTTTAATCGAATATTTTGTCTCCTGAGCGAGATAGAGCTATGAAACTTGGTATTTAAATTCCTTGGAAAATTCCTCAACTTTCTGTATCCCCGAAAATATTGAACGACTTCTAGATCGGTTGTTACATCAAAATGAAGTGAACATTTACGTTTTATCGAATATTTTGTCCCCTTCGCGAGATAGAGCTATGAAACTTGGTATTTAAATTCCTTGGAAAATTCCTCAACTTTCTGTATCCCCGAAAATATTGAACGACTTTTAGATCGGGTGTTACATCAAAATGAAGTGAACATTTACGTTTTATTGCATATTTTGTCTCCTGAGCGAGATAGAGCTATGAAACTTGGTATTTAAATTCCTTGGAAAATTCCTCAACTTTCTGTATCCCCGAAAATATTGAACGACTTCTAGATCGGTTGTTACATCAAAATGAAGTGAACATTTACGTTTTATCGAATATTTTGTCCTTGGAAAATTCCTCAACTTTCTGTATCCCCGAAAATATTGAACGACTTCTAGATCGGTTGTTACATCAAAATGAAGTGAACATTTACGTTTTATCGAATATTTTGTCCCCTTCGCGAGATAGAGCTATGAAACTTGGTATTTAAATTCCTTGGAAAATTCCTCAACTTTCTGTATCCCCAAAAATATTGAACGACTTCTAGATCGGTTGTTACATCAATATGAAGTGAACATTTACGTTTTATCGCATATTTTGTCCCCTTCGCGAGATAGAGCTATGAAACTTGGTATTTAAATTCCTTGGAAAATTCCTCAACTTTCTGTATCCCCGAAAATATTGAACGACTTCTAGATCGGTTGTTACATCAAAATGAAGTGAACATTTACGTTTTATCGAATATTTCGTCCCCTTCGCGAGATAGAGCTATGAAACTTGGTATTTAAATTCCTTGGAAAATTCCTCAACTTTCTGTATCCCCGAAAATATTGAACGACTTCTAGATCGGTTGTTACATCAAAATGAAGTGAACATTTACGTTTTATCGAATATTTTGTCCCCTTCCCGAGATAGAGCTATGAAACTTGGTATTTAAATTCCTTGGAAAATTCCTCAACTTTCTGTATCCCCAAAAATATTGAACGACTTCTAGATCGGTTGTTACACCAAAATGAAGTGAACATTTACGTTTTATCGAATATTTTGTCCCCTTCGCGAGATAGAGCTATGAAACTTGATATTTAAATTCCATGGAAAATTCCTCAACTTTCTGTATCCCCGAAAATATTATACGACTTTTAGATCGGGTGTTACATCAAAATGAATTGTACATTTACCTTTTATCGAATATTTTGTCTCCTGAGCGAGATAGAGCTATAAAACTTGGTACATAAATTCCTTGTGAAATTCCTCAACTTTCTGTATCCCCGAAAATATTATACGACTTTTAGATCGGGTGTTACATCAAAATGAATTGTACATTTACGTTTTATCGCATATTTTGTCCCCTTCGCGAGATAGAGCTATGAAACTTGGTATTTAAATTCCTTGGAAAATTCCTCAACTTTCTGTATCCCCAAATATATTGAACGACTTCTAGATCGGTTGTTACATCAAAATGAAGTGAACATTTACGTTTTATCGCATATTTTGTCCCCTTCGCGAGATAGAGCTATGAAACTTGGTATTTAAATTCCTTGGAAAATTCCTCAACTTTCTGTATCCCCGAAAATATTATACGACTTTAAGATCGGGTGTTACATCAAAATGAATTGTACATTTACCTTTTATCGAATATTTTGTCTCCTGAGCGAGATAGAGCTATAAAACTTGGTATTTAAATTCCTTGGAAAATTCCTCAACTTTCTGTATCCCCGAAAATATTATACGACTTTTAGATCGGGTGTTACATCAAAATGAATTGTACATTTACCTTTTATCGAATATTTTGTCTCCTGAGCGAGATAGAGCTATGAAACTTGGTATTCTAGATCGGTTGTTACATCAAAATGAAGTGTACATTTACGTTTTATCGAATATTTTGTCCCCTTCGCGAGATAGAGCTATGAAACTTGGTATTTAAATTCCTTGGAAAATTCCTCAACTTTCTGTATCCCCGAAAATATTATACGACTTTAAGATCGGGTGTTACATCAAAATGAATTGTGCATTTACCTTTTATCGAATATTTTGTCTCCTGAGCGAGATAGAGCTATAAAACTTGGTATTTAAATTCCTTGGAAAATTCCTCAACTTTCTGTATCCCCGAAAATATTATACGACTTTTAGATCGGGTGTTACATCAAAATGAATTGTACATTTACCTTTTATCGAATATTTTGTCTCCTGAGCGAGATAGAGCTATGAAACTTGGTATTCTAGATCGGTTGTTACATCAAAATGAAGTGTACATTTACGTTTTATCGAATATTTTGTCCCCTTCGCGAGATAGAGCTATGAAACTTGGTATTTAAATTCCTTGGAAAATTCCTCAACTTTCTGTATCCCCGAAAATATTGTACGACTTCTAGATCGGTTGTTCCATCAAACTGAAGTGAACATTTACGTTCTATTGCATATTTTGTCCCCTTCGCGAGATAGAACTATGAAACTTGGTATTTAAATTCCTTGGAAAATTCCTCAACTTTCTGTATCCCCGAAAATATTGAACGACTTTTAGATCGGGTGTTACATCAAAATGAAGTGAACATTTACGTTTTATTGCATATTTTGTCTCCTGAGCGAGATAGAGCTATGAAACTTGGTAGTTAAATTCCTTGGAAAATTCCTCAACTTTCTGTATCCCCGAAAATATTGAACGACTTCTAGATCGGTTGTTACATCAAAATGAAGTGAACATTTACGTTTTATCGAATATTTTGTCCCCTTCGCGAGATAGAGCTATGAAACTTGGTATTTAAATTCCTTGGAAAATTCCTCAACTTTCTGTATCCCCAAAAATATTGAACGACTTCTAGATCGGTTGTTACACCAAAATGAAGTGAACATTTACGTTTTATCGAATATTTTGTCCCCTTCGCGAGATAGAGCTATGAAACTTGATATTTAAATTCCTTGGAAAATTCCTCAACTTTCTGTATCCCCGAAAATATTATACGACTTTTAGATCGGGTGTTACATCAAAATGAATTGTACATTTACCTTTAATCGAATATTTTGTCTCCTGAGCGAGATAGAGCTATGAAACTTGGTATTTAAATTCCTTGGAAAATTCCTCAACTTTCTGTATCCCCGAAAATATTGAACGACTTCTAGATCGGTTGTTACATCAAAATGAAGTGAACATTTACGTTTTATCGAATATTTTGTCCCCTTCGCGAGATAGAGCTATGAAACTTGGTATTTAAATTCCTTGGAAAATTCCTCAACTTTCTGTATCCCCGAAAATATTGAACGACTTTTAGATCGGGTGTTACATCAAAATGAAGTGAACATTTACGTTTTATTGCATATTTTGTCTCCTGAGCGAGATAGAGCTATGAAACTTGGTATTTAAATTCCTTGGAAAATTCCTCAACTTTCTGTATCCCCGAAAATATTGAACGACTTCTAGATCGGTTGTTACATCAAAATGAAGTGAACATTTACGTTTTATCGAATATTTTGTCCTTGGAAAATTCCTCAACTTTCTGTATCCCCGAAAATATTGAACGACTTCTAGATCGGTTGTTACATCAAAATGAAGTGAACATTTACGTTTTATCGAATATTTTGTCCCCTTCGCGAGATAGAGCTATGAAACTTGGTATTTAAATTCCTTGGAAAATTCCTCAACTTTCTGTATCCCCGAAAATATTGAACGACTTCTAGATCGGTTGTTACATCAAAATGAAGTGAACATTTACGTTTTATCGCATATTTTGTCCCCTTCGCGAGATAGAGCTATGAAACTTGGTATTTAAATTCTTTGGAAAATTCCTCAACTTTCTGTATCCCCAAAAATATTGAACGACTTCTAGATCGGTTGTTACATCAAAATGAAGTGAACATTTACGTTTTATCGAATATTTTGTCCCCTTCGCGAGATAGAGCTATGAAACTTGGTATTTAAATTCCTTGGAAAATTCCTCAACTTTCTGTATCCCCGAAAATATTGAACGACTTCTAGATCGGTTGTTACATCAAAATGAAGTGAACATTTACGTTTTATCGAATATTTTGTCCCCTTCGCGAGATAGAGCTATGAAACTTGGTATTTAAATTCCTTGGAAAATTCCTCAACTTTCTGTATCCCCAAAAATATTGAACGACTTCTAGATCGGTTGTTACACCAAAATGAAGTGAACATTTACGTTTTATCGAATATTTTGTCCCCTTCGCGAGATAGAGCTATGAAACTTGGTATTCTAGATCGGTTGTTACATCAAAATGAAGTGAACATTTACGTTTTATCGAATATTTTGTCCCCTTCGCGAGATAGAGCTATGAAACTTGGTATTTAAATTCCTTGGAAAATTCCTCAACTTTCTGTATCCCCAAAAATATTGTACGACTTCTAGATCGGTTGTTCCATCAAACTGAAGTGAACATTTACGTTCTATTGCATATTTTGTCCCCTTCGCGAGATAGAGCTATGAAACTTGGTATTTAAATTCCTTGGAAAATTCCTCAACTTTCTGTATCCCCAAAAATATTGTACGACTTCTAGATCGGTTGTTCCATCAAACTGAAGTGAACATTTACGTTCTATTGCATATTTTGTCCCCTTCGCAAGATAGAGCTATGAAACTTGGTATTTAAATTCCTTGGAAAATTCCTCAACTTTCTGTATCCCCAAAAATATTGAACGACTTCTAGATCGGTTGTTACACCAAAATGAAGTGAACATTTACGTTTTATCGAATATTTTGTCCCCTTCGCGAGATAGAGCTATGAAACTTGGTATTCTAGATCGGTTGTTACATCAAAATGAAGTGAACATTTACGTTTTATCGAATATTTTGTCCCCTTCGCGAGATAGAGCTATGAAACTTGGTATTTAAATTCCTTGGAAAATTCCTCAACTTTCTGTATCCCCAAAAATATTGTACGACTTCTAGATCGGTTGTTCCATCAAACTGAAGTGAACATTTACGTTCTATTGCATATTTTGTCCCCTTCGCGAGATAGAGCTATGAAACTTGGTATTTAAATTCCTTGGAAAATTCCTCAACTTTCTGTATCCCCGAAAATATTGAACGACTTTTAGATCGGGTGTTACATCAAAATGAAGTGAACATTTACGTTTTATTGCATATTTTGTCCCCTTCGCGAGATAGAGCTATGAAACTTGGTATTTAAATTCCTTGGAAAATTCCTCAACTTTCTGTATCCCCGAAAATATTGAACGACTTTTAGATCGGGTGTTACATCAAAATGAAGTGAACATTTACGTTTTATTGCATATTTTGTCTCCTGAGCGAGATAGAGCTATGAAACTTGGTATTTAAATTCCTTGGAAAATTCCTCAACTTTCTGTATCCCCGAAAATATTGAACGACTTCTAGATCGGTTGTTACATCAAAATGAAGTGAACATTTACGTTTTATCGAATATTTTGTCCCCTTCGCGAGATAGAGTTATGAAACTTGGTATTTAAATTCCTTGGAAAATTCCTCAACTTTCTGTATCCCCAAAAATATTGAACGACTTCTAGATCGGTTGTTACATCAAAATGAAGTGAACATTTACGTTTTATCGCATATTTTGTCCCCTTCGCGAGATAGAGCTATGAAACTTGGTATTTAAATTCCTTGGAAAATTCCTCAACTTTCTGTATCCCCAAAAATATTGAACGACTTCTAGATCGGTTGTTACATCATATGAAGTGAACATTTACGTTTTATCGAATATTTTGTCCCCTTCGCGAGATAGAGCTATGAAACTTGGTATTTAAATTCCTTGGAAAATTCCTCAACTTTCTGTATCCCCGAAAATATTGAACGACTTCTAGATCGGTTGTTACATCAAAATGAAGTGAACATTTACGTTTTATCGAATATTTTGTCCCCTTCGCGAGATAGAGCTATGAAACTTGGTATTTAAATTCCTTGGAAAATTCCTCAACTTTCTGTATCCCCAAAAATATTGAACGACTTCTAGATCGGTTGTTACACCAAAATGAAGTGAACATTTACGTTTTATCGAATATTTTGTCCCCTTCGCGAGATAGAGCTATGAAACTTGATATTTAAATTCCTTGGAAAATTCCTCAACTTTCTGTATCCCCGAAAATATTATACGACTTTAAGATCGGGTGTTACATCAAAATGAATTGTACATTTACCTTTTATCGAATATTTTGTCTCCTGAGCGAGATAGAGCTATAAAACTTGGTACATAAATTCCTTGTGAAATTCCTCAACTTTCTGTATCCCCGAAAATATTATACGACTTTTAGATCGGGTGTTACATCAAAATGAATTGTACATTTACGTTTTATCGAATATTTTGTCCCCTTCGCGAGATAGAGCTATGAAACTTGGTATTCTAGATCGGTTGTTACATCAAAATGAAGTGAACATTTACGTTTTATCGAATATTTTGTCCCCTTCGCGAGATAGAGCTATGAAACTTGGTATTTAAATTCCTTGGAAAATTCCTCAACTTTCTGTATCCCCAAAAATATTGAACGACTTCTAGATCGGTTGTAACATCAAAATGAAGTGAACATTTACGTTTTATCGAATATTTTGTCCCCTTCGCGAGATAGAGCTATGAAACTTGGTACATAAATTCCTTGGAAAATTCCTCAACTTTCTGTATCCCCAAAAATATTGTACGACTTCTAGATCGGTTGTTCCATCAAACTGAAGTGAACATTTACGTTCTATTGCATATTTTGTCCCCTTCGCGAGATAGAGCTATGAAACTTGGTATTTAAATTCCTTGGAAAATTCCTCAACTTTCTGTATCCCCGAAAATATTATACGACTTTTAGATCGGGTGTTACATCAAAATGAAGTGAACATTTACGTTTTATTGCATATTTTGTCTCCTGAGCGAGATAGAGCTATGAAACTTGGTATTTAAATTCCTTGGAAAATTCCTCAACTTTCTGTATCCCCGAAAATATTGAACGACTTCTAGATCGGTTGTAACATCAAAATGAAGTGAACATTTACGTTTTATCGAATATTTTGTCCCCTTCGCGAGATAGAGCTATGAAACTTGGTATTTAAATTCCTTGGAAAATTCCTCAACTTTCTGTATCCCCGAAAATATTGAACGACTTCTAGATCGGTTGTTACATCAAAATGAAGTGAACATTTACGTTTTATCGAATATTTTGTCCCCTTCGCGAGATAGAGCTATGAAACTTGGTATTTAAATTCCTTGGAAAATTCCTCAACTTTCTGTATCCCCAAAAATATTGAACGACTTCTAGATCGGTTGTTACACCAAAATGAAGTGAACATTTACGTTTTATCGAATATTTTGTCCCCTTCGCGAGATAGAGCTATGAAACTTGATATTTAAATTCCTTGGAAAATTCCTCAACTTTCTGTATCCCCGAAAATATTATACGACTTTTAGATCGGGTGTTACATCAAAATGAATTGTACATTTACCTTTTATCGAATATTTTGTCTCCTGAGCGAGATAGAGCTATAAAACTTGGTACATAAATTCCTTGTGAAATTCCTCAACTTTCTGTATCCCCGAAAATATTATACGACTTTTAGATCGGGTGTTACATCAAAATGAATTGTACATTTACGTTTTGTCGAATATTTTGTCCCCTTCGCGAGATAGAGCTATGAAACTTGGTATTTAAATTCCTTGGAAAATTCCTCAACTTTCTGTATCCCCAAATATATTGAACGACTTCTAGATCGGTTGTTACATCAAAATGAAGTGAACATTTACGTTTTATCGCATATTTTGTCCCCTTCGCGAGATAGAGCTATGAAACTTGGTATTTAAATTCCTTGGAAAATTCCTCAACTTTCTGTATCCCCGAAAATATTATACGACTTTTAGATCGGGTGTTACATCAAAATGAATTGTACATTTACCTTTTATCGAATATTTTGTCTCCTGAGCGAGATAGAGCTATAAAACTTGGTATTCTAGATCGGTTGTTACATCAAAATGAAGTGTACATTTACGTTTTATCGAATATTTTGTCCCCTTCGCGAGATAGAGCTATGAAACTTGGTATTTAAATTTCTTGGAAAATTCCTCAACTTTCTGTATCCCCGAAAATATTATACGACTTTTAGATCGGGTGTTACATCAAAACGAATTGTACATTTACCTTTTATCGAATATTTTGTCTCCTGAGCGAGATGGAGCTATAAAACTTGGTATTTAAATTCCTTGGAAAATTCCTCAACTTTCTGTATCCCCGAAAATATTGAACGACTTTTAGATCGGGTGTTACATCAAAATGAATTGTACATTTACCTTTTATCGAATATTTTGTCTCCTGAGCGAGATAGAGCTATAAAACTTGGTACATAAATTCCTTGTGAAATTCCTCAACTTTCTGTATGCCCAAAAATATTGAACGACTTCTAGATCGGTTGTTACATGAAAATGAAGTGAACATTTACGTTTTATCGCATATTTTGTCTCCTGAGCGAGAAAGAGCTATGAAACTTGGTATTTAAATTCCTTGGAAAATTCCTCAACTTTCTGTATCCCCGAAAATATTGTACGATTTTTAGATCGGGTGTTACATCAAAATGAATTGTACATTTACGTTTTATCGAATATTTTGTCTCCTTCGCAAGATAGAACTATGATACTTGGTATAAAAATGCGATTTAAAATTCCTCAACTTTCTGTATCCCCGAAAATATTGAACGACTTTTAGATCGGGTGTTACATCAAAATGAAGTGAACATTTACGTTTTATCGAATATTTTGTCCCCTTCGCGAGATAGAGCTATGAAACTTGGTATTTAAATTCCTTGGAAAATTCTTTCTGTATCCCCGAAAATATTGTATGACTTTTAGATCGGGTGTTACATCAAAATGAAGTGAACATTTACGTTTTATGGCATATTTTGTCTCCTGAGCGAGATAGAGCTATGAAACTTGGTATTTAAATTCCTTGGAAAATTCCTCAACTTTCTGTATCCCCGAAAATATTGAACGACTTCTAGATCGGTTGTTACATCAAAATGAAGTGATTATTTACGTTTTATTGCATATTTTGTCCCCTTCGCGAGATAGAGCTATGAAACTTGGTATTTAAATTCCTTGGAAAATTCCTCAACTTTCTGTATCCCCAAAAATATTGAACGACTTCTAGATCGGTTGTTACATCAAAATGAAGTGAACATTTACGTTTTATCGAATATTTTGTCCCCTTCGCGAGATAGAGCTATGAAACTTGGTATTTAAATTCCTTGGAAAATTCCTCAACTTTCTGTATCCCCGAAAATATTGTACGACTTTTAGATCGGTTGTTACATCAAAATGAATTGTACATTTACGTTTTATCGCATATTTTGTCTCCTGAGCGAGATGGAGCTATGCGCCTTAATTTAAAAATTCGATTTAAAATTCCTCAACTTTCTGTATCCCCGAAAATATTGTACGACTTTTAGATCGGTTGTTACATCAAAACGAAAAGAACATTTACGTTTTATTGCATATTTTGTCTCCTGAGCGAGAAAGAGCTATGAATCTTGGTATTTAAATTCCTTGGAAAATTCCTCAACTTTCTGTATCCCCGAAAATATTGTACGATTTTTAGATCGGGTGTTACATCAAAATGAATTGTACATTTACGTTTTATCGAATATTTTGTCTCCTTCGCAAGATAGAACTATGATACTTGGTATAAAAATGCGATTTAAAATTCCTCAACTTTCTGTATCCCCGAAAATATTGAACGACTTTTAGATCGGGTGTTACATCAAAATGAATTGTACATTTACCTTTTATCGAATATTTTGTCTCCTGAGCGACATAGAGCTATAAAACTTGGTATTTAAATTCCTTGTGAAATTCCTCAACTTTCTGTATCCCCAAAAATATTGAACGACTTCTAGATCGGTTGTTACATCAAAATGAAGTGAACATTTACGTTTTATCGAATATTTTGTCCCCTTCGCGAGAAAGAGCTATGAAACTTGGTATTTAAATTCCTTGGAAAATTCCTCAACTTTCTGTATCTCCAAAAATATTGAACGACTTTTAGATCGGGTGTTACATCAAAATGAAGTGAACATTTACGTTTTATCGAATATTTTGTCCCCTTCGCGAGATAGAGCTATGAAACTTGGTATTTAAATTCCTTGGAAAATTCTTTCTGTATCCCCGAAAATATTGTATGACTTTTAGATCGGGTGTTACATCAAAATGAAGTGAACATTTACGTTTTATGGCATATTTTGTCTCCTGAGCGAGATAGAGCTATGAAACTTGGTATTTAAATTCCTTGGAAAATTCCTCAACTTTCTGTATCCCCGAAAATATTGAACGACTTCTAGATCGGTTGTTACATCAAAATGAAGTGATTATTTACGTTTTATTGCATATTTTGTCCCCTTCGCGAGATAGAGCTATGAAACTTGGTATTTAAATTCCTTGGAAAATTCCTCAACTTTCTGTATCCCCAAAAATATTGAACGACTTCTAGATCGGTTGTTACACCAAAATGAAGTGAACATTTACGTTTTATCGAATATTTTGTCCCCTTCGCGAGATAGAGCTATGAAACTTGGTATTTAAATTCCTTGGAAAATTCCTCAACTTTCTGTATCCCCGAAAATATTGTACGACTTTTAGATCGGGTGTTACATCAAAATGAATTGTACATTTACGTTTTATCGCATATTTTGTCTCCTGAGCGAGATGGAGCTATGCGCCTTAATTTAAAAATTCGATTTAAAATTCCTCAACTTTCTGTATCCCCGAAAATATTGTACGACTTTTAGATCGGTTGTTACATCAAAACGAAAAGAACATTTACGTTTTATTGCATATTTTGTCTCCTGAGCGAGAAAGAGCTATGAAACTTGGTATTTAAATTCCTTGGAAAATTCCTCAACTTTCTGTATCCCCGAAAATATTGTACGATTTTTAGATCGGGTGTTACATCAAAATGAATTGTACATTTACGTTTTATCGAATATTTTGTCTCCTTCGCAAGATAGAACTATGATACTTGGTATAAAAATGCGATTTAAAATTCCTCAACTTTCTGTATCCCCGAAAATATTGAACGACTTTTAGATCGGGTGTTACATCAAAATGAATTGTACATTTACCTTTTATCGAATATTTTGTCTCCTGAGCGACATAGAGCTATAAAACTTGGTATTTAAATTCCTTGTGAAATTCCTCAACTTTCTGTATTCCCAAAAATATTGAACGAGTTCTAGATCGGTTGTTACATCAAAATGAAGTGAACATTTACGTTTTATCGAATATTTTGTCCCCTTCGCGAGATAGAGCTATGAAACTTGGTATTTAAATTCCTTGGAAAATTCCTCAACTTTCTGTATCTCCAAAAATATTGAACGACTTCTAGATCGGTTGTTACATCAAAATGAAGTGAACATTTACGTTATATCGCATATTTTGTCCCCTTCGCGAGATAGAGCTATGAAACTTGGTATTTAAATTCCTTGGAAAATTCCTCAACTTTCTGTATCCCCGAAAATATTATACGACTTTTAGATCGGGTGTTACATCAAAATGAATTGTATATTTACCTTTTATCGAATATTTTGTCTCCTGAGCGAGATAGAGCTATAAAACTTGGTACATAAATTCCTTGTGAAATTCCTCAACTTTCTGTATGCCCAAAAATATTGAACGACTTCTAGATCGGTTGTTACATCAAAATGAAGTGAACATTTACGTTTTATCGCATATTTTGTCTCCTGAGCGAGAAAGAGCTATGAAACTTGGTATTTAAATTCCTTGGAAAATTCCTCAACTTTCTGTATCCCCGAAAATATTGTACGATTTTTAGATCGGGTGTTACATCAAAATGAATTGTACATTTACGTTTTGTCGAATATTTTGTCTCCTTCGCAAGATAGAACTATGAAACTTGGTATTTAAATTCCTTGGAAAATTCTTTCTGCATCCCCGAAAATATTGTATGACTTTTAGATCGGGTGTTACATCAAAATGAAGTGAACATTTACGTTTTATGGCATATTTTGTCTCCTGAGCGAGATAGAGCTATGAAACTTGGTATTTAAATTCCTTGGAAAATTCCTCAACTTTCTGTATCCCCGAAAATATTATACGACTTTTAGATCGGGTGTTACATCAAAATGAATTGTACATTTACCTTTTATCGAATATTTTGTCTCCTGAGCGAGATAGAGCTATAAAACTTGGTACATAAATTCCTTGTGAAATTCCTCAACTTTCTGTATGCCCAAAAATATTGAACGACTTTTAGATCGGGTGTTACATCAAAATGAATTGTACATTTACCTTTTATCGAATATTTTGTCTCCTGAGCGAGAAAGAGCTATGAAACTTGGTATTTAAATTCCTTGGAAAATTCCTCAACTTTCTGTATCCCCGAAAATATTGTACGATTTTTAGATCGGGTGTTACATCAAAATGAATTGTACATGTACGTTTTATCGAATATTTTGTCTCCTTCGCAAGATAGAACTATGATACTTGGTATAAAAATTCGATTTAAAATTCCTCAACTTTCTGTATCCCCGAAAATATTGAACGACTTCTAGATCGGTTGTTACATCAAAATGAAGTGAACATTTACGTTTTATCGAATATTTTGTCCCCTTCGCGAGATAGAGCTATGAAACTTGGTATAAAAATTCGATTTAAAATTCCTCAACTTTCTGTATTCCCGAAAATATTGTACGACTTTTAGATCGGTTGTTACATCAAAATGAAGTGAACATTTACGTTTTATCGAATATTTTGTCCCCTTCGCGAGATAGAGCTATGAATCTTGGTATAAAAATTCGATTTAAAATTCCTCAACTTTCTGTATCCCCGAAAATATTATACGACTTTTAGATCGGGTGTTACATCAAAATGAAGTGAACATTTACGTTTTATGGCGAGATAGAGCTATGAAACTTGGTATTTAAATTCCTTGGAAAATTCCTCAACTTTCTGTATCCCCGAAAATATTATACGACTTTTAGATCGGGTGTTACATCAAAATGAATTGTACATTTACCTTTTATCGAATATTTTGTCTCCTGAGCGAGATAGAGCTTTAAAACTTGGTACATAAATTCCTTGTGAAATTCCTCAACTTTCTGTATCCCCAAAAATATTGAACGACTTCTAGATCGGTTGTTACATCAAAATGAAGTGAACATTTACGTTTTATCGAATATTTTGTCCCCTTCGCGAGATAGAGCTATGAAACTTGGTATTTAAATTCCTTGGAAAATTCCTCAACTTTCTGTATCCCCGAAAATATTATACGACTTTTAGATCGGGTGTTACATCAAAATGAATTGTACATTTACGTTTTATCGAATATTTTGTCCCCTTCGCGAGATAGAGCTTTGAAACTTGGTATTTAAATTCCTTGGAAAATTCCTCAACTTTCTGTATCCCCAAAAATATTGTACGACTTTTAGATCGGTTGTTACATCAAAATGAAGTGAACATTTACGTTTTATTGCATATTTTGTCTCCTGAGCGAGAAAGAGCTATGAAACTTGGTATTTAAATTCCTTGGAAAATTCCTCAACTTTCTGTATCCCCGAAAATATTGTACGATTTTTAGATCGGGTGTTACATCAAAATGAATTGTACATTTACGTTTTATCGAATATTTTGTCTCCTTCGCAAGATAGAACTATGATACTTGGTATAAAAATTCGATTTAAAATTCCTCAACTTTCTGTATCCCCGAAAATATTGAACGACTTTTAGATCGGGTGTTACATCAAAATGAAGTGAACATTTACGTTTTATCGAAAATTTTTTTCCCCCCGCGAGATAGAGCTATGAAACTTGGTATTTAAATTCCTTGGAAAATTCCTCAACTTTCTGTATCCCCGAAAATATTGTATGACTTTTAGATCGGGTGTTACATCAAAATGAAGTGAACATTTACGTTTTATGGCATATTTTGTCTCCTGAGCGAGATAGAGCTATTAAACTTGGTATTTAAATTCCTTGGAAAATTCCTCAACTTTCTGTATCCCCAAAAATATTGAACGACTTCTAGATCGGTTACATCAAAATGAAGTGAACATTTACGTTTTATCGAATATTTTGTCCCCTTCGCGAGATAGAGCTATGAAACTTGGTATAAAAATTCGATTTAAAATTCCTCAACTTTCTGTATTCCCGAAAATATTGTACGACTTTTAGATCGGATGCAACATTCGCAAGATAGAACTATGATACTTGGTATAAAAATTCGATTTAAAATTCCACAACTTTCTGTATCCCCGAAAATATTATACGACTTTTAGATCGGGTGTTACATCAAAATGAAGTGAACATTTACGTTTTATGGCATATTTTGTCTCCTGAGCGAGATAGAGCTATAAAACTTGGTACATAAATTCCTTGTGAAATGCCTCAACTTTCTGTATCCCCAAAAATATTGAACGACTTCTAGATCGGTTGTTACATCAAAATGAAGTGAACATTTACGATTTATCGAATATTTTGTCCCCTTCGCGAGATAGAGCTATGAAACTTGGTATTTAAATTCCTTGGAAAATTCCTCAACTTTCTGTATCCCCGAAAATATTATACGACTTTTAGATCGGGTGTTACATCAAAATGAATTGTACATTTACGTTTTATCGAATATTTTGTCCCCTTCGCGAGATAGAGCTTTGAAACTTGGTATTTAAATTCCTTGGAAAATTCCTCAACTTTCTGTATCCCCAAAAATATTGAACGACTTCTAGATCGGTTGTTACATCAAAATGAAGTGAACATTTACGTTTTATCGCATATTTTGTCCCCTTCGCGAGATAGAGCTATGAAACTTGGTATTTAAATTCCTTGGAAAATTCCTCAACTTTCTGTATCCCCGAAAATATTATACGACTTTTAGATCGGGTGTTACATCAAAATGAATTGTACATTTACCTTTTATCGAATATTTTGTCTCCTGAGCGAGATAGAGCTATAAAACTTGGTACATAAATTCCTTGTGAAATGCCTCAACTTTCTGTATCCCCAAAAATATTGAACGACTTCTAGATCGGTTGTTACATCAAAATGAAGTGAACATTTACGATTTATCGAATATTTTGTCCCCTTCGCGAGATAGAGCTATGAAACTTGGTATTTAAATTCCTTGGAAAATTCCTCAACTTTCTGTATCCCCGAAAATATTATACGACTTTTAGATCGGGTGTTACATCAAAATGAATTGTACATTTACGTTTTATCGAATATTTTGTCCCCTTCGCGAGATAGAGCTTTGAAACTTGGTATTTAAATTCCTTGGAAAATTCCTCAACTTTCTGTATCCCCAAAAATATTGAACGACTTCTAGATCGGTTGTTACATCAAAATGAAGTGAACATTTACGTTTTATCGCATATTTTGTCCCCTTCGCGAGATAGAGCTATGAAACTTGGTATTTAAATTCCTTGGAAAATTCCTCAACTTTCTGTATCCCCGAAAATATTGTACGATTTTTAGATCGGGTGTTACATCAAAATGAATTGTACATTTACGTTTTATCGAATATTTTGTCTCCTTCGCAAGATAGAACTATGATACTTGGTTTAAAAATTCGATTTAAAATTCCTCAACTTTCTGTATCCCCGAAAATATTGAACGACTTTTAGATCGGGTGTTACATCAAAATGAAGTGAACATTTACGATTTATCGAAAATTTTTTTCCCCCCGCGAGATAGAGCTATGAAACTTGGTATTTAAATTCCTTTTTAGATCGGGTGTTACATCAAAATGAAGTAAACATTTACGTTTTATGGCATATTTTGTCTCCTGAGCGAGATAGAGCTATTAAACTTGGTATTTAAATTCCTTGGAAAATTCTTCAACTTTCTGTATCCCCGAAAATATTGTACGATCTTTAGATCGGGTGTTACATCAAAATGAATTGAACATTTACGTTTTATCGAATATTTTGTCTCCTTCGCAAGATAGAACTATGATACTTGGTATAAAAATTCGATTTAAAATTCCTCAACTTTGTGTATCCCCAAAAATATTGAACGACTTCTAGATCGGTTGTTACATCAAAATGAAGTGAACATTTACGTTTTATCGCATATTTTGTCCCCTTCGCGAGATAGAGCTATGAAACTTGGTATTTAAATTCCTTGGAAAATTCTTCAACTTTCTGTATCCCCGAAAATATTGTACGATTTTTAGATCGGGTGTTACATCAAAATGAATTGTACATTTACGTTTTATCGAATATTTTGTCTCCTTCGCAAGATAGAACTATGATACTTGGTATAAAAATTCGATTTAAAATTCCTCAACTTTCTGTATCCCCGAAAATATTGTATGACTTTTAGATCGGGTGTTACATCAAAATGAAGTAAACATTTACGTTTTATGGCATATTTTGTCTCCTGAGCGAGATAGAGCTATTAAACTTGGTATTTAAATTCCTTGGAAAATTCCTCAACTTTCTGTATCCCTGAAAATATTGTACGACTTTTAGATCGGGTGTTACATCAAAATGAATTGTACAATTTACCTTTTATCGAATATTTTGTCTCCTGAGCGAGATAGAGCTATACAACTTGGTACATAAATTCCTTGTGAAATTCCTCAACTTTCTGTATCCCCGAATATATTGTACGACTTTTAGATCGGATGCAACATTCGCAAGATAGAACTATGATACTTGGTATAAAAATTCGATTTAAAATTCCTCAACTTTCTGTATCCCCGAAAATATTATACGACTTTTAGATCGGGTGTTACATCAAAATGAATTGTACATTTACGTTTTATCGAATATTTTGTCTCCTGAGCGAGATAGAGCTATAAAACTTGGTACTTAAATTCCTTGTGAAATTCCTCAACTTTCTGTATTCCCGAAAATATTGTACGACTTTTAGATCCGATGCAACATCAAACTGAAATGAACATTTACGTTTTATCGCATATTTTGTCTCCTTAGCGAGATAGAGCTATGAAACTTGGTATAAAAATTCGATTTAAAATTCCTCAACTTTCTGTATTCCCGAAAATATTGTACGACTTTTAGATCGGATGCAACATTCGCAAGATAGAACTATGATACTTGGTATAAAAATTCGATTTAAAATTCCTCAACTTTCTGTATCCCCGAAAATATTATACGACTTTTAGATCGGGTGTTACATCAAAATGAATTGTACATTTACGTTTTATCGAATATTTTGTCTCCTGAGCGAGATAGAGCTATAAAACTTGGTACTTAAATTCCTTGTGAAATTCCTCAACTTTCTGTATTCCCGAAAATATTGTACGACTTTTAGATCCGATGCAACATCAAACTGAAATGAACATTTACGTTTTATCGCATATTTTGTCTCCTTAGCGAGATAGAGCTATAAAACTTTGTACATAAATTCCTTGTGAAATTCCTCAACTTTCTGTATTCCCGAAAATATTGTACGACTTTTAGATCGGATGCAACATCAAAATGAAGTGAACATTTACGTTTTATCGCATATTTTGTCTCCTTAGCGAGATAGAGTTATGAAGCTTGATATAAAAATTCGATTTTAAATTCCTCAACTTTCTGTATCCACAAAAATATTGTACGACTTCTAGATCGGTTGTTACATCAAAATGAATTGTACATTTAAGTTTTATCGAATATTTTGTCTCCTGAGCGAGATAGAGTTATAAAACTTGGTACATAAATTCCTTGTGAAATTCCTCAACTTTCTGTATTCCCGAAAATATTGTACGACTTTTAGATCGACTTTCTGTATCCCCGAAAATATTGTACGACTTTTAGATCGGGTGTTACATCAAAATGAATTGTACATTTACCTTTTATCGAATATTTTGTCTCCTGAGCGAGATAGAGCTATAAAACTTGGTACATAAATTCCTTGTGAAATTCCTCAACTTTCTGTATCCCCGAAAATATTGTACGACTTTTAGATCGGATGCAACATCAAAATAAAGTGAACATTTACGTTTTATCGCATATTTTGTTTCCTTCGCAAGATAGAACTATTATGCTTGGTATAAAAATTCGATTTAAAATTCATCAACTTTCTGTATCCCGAAAATATTGTACGACTTTTAGATCGGTTGTTACATCAAAATGAATTGTACATTTACGTTTTATCGAATATTTTGTCTCCTGAGCGAGATAGAGTTATAAAACTTGGTACATAAATTCCTTGTGAAATTCCTCAACTTTCTGTATTCCCGATCGACTTTCTGTATCCCCAAAAATATTGTACGACTTTTAGATCGGGTGTTACATCAAAATGAATTGTACATTTACCTTTTATCGAATATTTTGTCTCCTTCGCGAGATAGAGCTATAAAACTTGGTGCGAAAATATATTACGACTTTTAGATCCGATGCAACATCAAACTGAAATGAACATTTACGTTTTATCGCATATTTTGTCTCCTTAGCGAGATAGAGCTATAAAACTTTGTACATAAATTCCTTGTGAAATTCCTCAACTTTCTGTATTCCCGAAAATATTGTACGACTTTTAGATCGGATGCAACATCAAAATGAAGTGAACATTTACGTTTTATCGCATATTTTGTCTCCTTAGCGAGATAGAGTTATGAAACTTGGTATAAAAATTCGATTTTAAATTCCTCAACTTTCTGTATCCACAAAAATATTGTACGACTTCTAGATCGGTTGTTACATCAAAATGAAGTGAACATTTACGTTTTATTGCATATGTTGTCCCCTTCGCGAGATAGAGTAATAAAACTTGGAACATAAATTCCTTGTGAAATTCCTCAACTTTCTGTATCCCCGAAAATATTATACGACTTTTAGATCGGGTGTTACATCAAAATGAATTGTACATTTACGTTTTATCGAATATTTTGTCTCCTGAGCGAGATAGAGCTATAAAACTTGGTACTTAAATTCCTTGTGAAATTCCTCAACTTTCTGTATTCCCGAAAATATTGTACGACTTTTAGATCCGATGCAACATCAAACTGAAATGAACATTTACGTTTTATCGCATATTTTGTCTCCTTAGCGAGATAGAGCTATAAAACTTGGTACATAAATTCCTTGTGAAATTCCTCAACTTTCTGTATCCCCGAAAATATTGTACGACTTTTAGATCGGATGTTACATCAAAATGAAGTGAACATTTACGTTTTATTTCATATTTTGTCTCCTGAGCGAGATAGAGCTATGAAACTTGGTATTTAAATTCCTTGGAAAATTCCTCAACTTTCTGTATCCCCGAAAATATTATACGACTTTTAGATCGGGTGTTACATCAAAATGAATTGTACATTTACCTTTTATCGAATATTTTGTCTCCTGAGCGAGATAGAGCTATAAAACTTGGTACATAAATTCCTTGTGAAATTCCTCAACTTTCTGTATCCCCAAAAATATTGAACGACTTCTAGATCGGTTGTTACATCAAAATGAAGTGAACATTTACGTTTTATCGAATATTTTGGCCCCTTCGCGAGATAGAGCTATGAAACTTGGTATTTAAATTCCTTGGAAAATTCCTCAACTTTCTGTATCCCCGAAAATATTATACGACTTTTAGATCGGGTGTTACATCAAAATGTATTGTACATTTACCTTTTATCGAATATTTTGTCTCCTGAGCGAGATAGAGCTATAAAACTTGGTACATAAATTCCTTGTGAAATTCCTCAACTTTCTGTATCCCCAAAAATATTGAACGACTTCTAGATCGGTTGTTACATCAAAATGAAGTGAACATTTACGTTTTATCGAATATTTTGTCCCCTTCGCGAGATAGAGCTATAAAACTTGGTACATAAATTCCTTGTGAAATTCCTCAACTTTCTGTATCCCCGAAAATATTGTACGACTTTTAGATCGGATGCAACATCAAAATAAAGTGAACATTTACGTTTTATCGCATATTTTGTTTCCTTCGCAAGATAGAACTATTATGCTTGGTATAAAAATTCGATTAAAAATTCCTCAACTTTCTGTATCCCCGAAAATATTGTACGCCTTTTAGATCGGTTGTTACATCAAAATGAATTGTACATTTAAGTTTTATCGAATATTTTGTCTCCTGAGCGAGATAGAGTTATAAAACTTGGTACATAAATTCCTTGTGAAATTCCTCAACTTTCTGTATTCCCGATCGACTTTCTGTATCCCCAAAAATATTGTACGACTTTTAGATCGGGTGTTACATCAAAATGAATTGTACATTTACCTTTTATCGCATATTTTGTCTCCTTAGCGAGATAGAGCTATAAAACTTTGTACATAAATTCCTTGTGAAATTCCTCAACTTTCTGTATTCCCGAAAATATTGTACGACTTTTAGATCGGATGCAACATCAAAATGAAGTGAACATTTACGTTTTATCGCATATTTTGTCTCCTTAGCGAGATAGAGTTATGAAACTTGGTATAAAAATTCGATTTTAAATTCCTCAACTTTCTGTATCCACAAAAATATTGTACGACTTCTAGATCGGTTGTTACATCAAAATGAAGTGAACATTTACGTTTTATTGCATATGTTGTCCCCTTCGCGAGATAGAGTAATAAAACTTGGAACATAAATTCCTTGTGAAATTCCTCAACTTTCTGTATCCCCGAAAATATTGTACGACTTTTAGATCGGATGTTACATCAAAATGAAGTGAACATTTACGTTTTATTTCATATTTTGTCTCCTGAGCGAGATAGAGCTATAAAACTTGGTACATAAATTCCTTGTGAAATTCCTCAACTTTCTGTATCCCCAAAAATATTGAACGACTTCTAGATCGGTTGTTACATCAAAATGAAGTGAACATTTACGTTTTATCGAATATTTTGTCCCCTTCGCGAGATAGAGCTATAAAACTTGGTACATAAATTCCTTGTGAAATTCCTCAACTTTCTGTATCCCCAAAAATATTGAACGACTTCTAGATCGGTTGTTACATCAAAATGAAGTGAACATTTACGTTTTATCGAATATTTTGGCCCCTTCGCGAGATAGAGCTATGAAACTTGGTATTTAAATTCCTTGGAAAATTCCTCAACTTTCTGTATCCCCGAAAATATTATACGACTTTTAGATCGGGTGTTACATCAAAATGTATTGTACATTTACCTTTTATCGAATATTTTGTCTCCTGAGCGAGATAGAGCTATAAAACTTGGTACATAAATTCCTTGTGAAATTCCTCAACTTTCTGTATCCCCAAAAATATTGAACGACTTCTAGATCGGTTGTTACATCAAAATGAAGTGAACATTTACGTTTTATCGAATATTTTGTCCCCTTCGCGAGATAGAGCTATAAAACTTGGTACATAAATTCCTTGTGAAATTCCTCAACTTTCTGTATCCCCGAAAATATTGTACGACTTTTAGATCGGATGCAACATCAAAATAAAGTGAACATTTACGTTTTATCGCATATTTTGTTTCCTTCGCAAGATAGAACTATTATGCTTGGTATAAAAATTCGATTAAAAATTCCTCAACTTTCTGTATCCCCGAAAATATTGTACGCCTTTTAGATCGGTTGTTACATCAAAATGAATTGTACATTTAAGTTTTATCGAATATTTTGTCTCCTGAGCGAGATAGAGTTATAAAACTTGGTACATAAATTCCTTGTGAAATTCCTCAACTTTCTGTATTCCCGATCGACTTTCTGTATCCCCAAAAATATTGTACGACTTTTAGATCGGGTGTTACATCAAAATGAATTGTACATTTACCTTTTATCGCATATTTTGTCTCCTTAGCGAGATAGAGCTATAAAACTTTGTACATAAATTCCTTGTGAAATTCCTCAACTTTCTGTATTCCCGAAAATATTGTACGACTTTTAGATCGGATGCAACATCAAAATGAAGTGAACATTTACGTTTTATCGCATATTTTGTCTCCTTAGCGAGATAGAGTTATGAAACTTGGTATAAAAATTCGATTTTAAATTCCTCAACTTTCTGTATCCACAAAAATATTGTACGACTTCTAGATCGGTTGTTACATCAAAATGAAGTGAACATTTACGTTTTATTGCATATGTTGTCCCCTTCGCGAGATAGAGTAATAAAACTTGGAACATAAATTCCTTGTGAAATTCCTCAACTTTCTGTATCCCCGAAAATATTGTACGACTTTTAGATCGGATGTTACATCAAAATGAAGTGAACATTTACGTTTTATTTCATATTTTGTCTCCTGAGCGAGATAGAGCTATGAAACTTGGTATTTAAATTCCTTGGAAAATTCCTCAACTTTCTGTATCCCCGAAAATATTATACGACTTTTAGATCGGGTGTTACATCAAAATGAATTGTACATTTACCTTTTATCGAATATTTTGTCTCCTGAGCGAGATAGAGCTATAAAACTTGGTACATAAATTCCTTGTGAAATTCCTCAACTTTCTGTATCCCCAAAAATATTGAACGACTTCTAGATCGGTTGTTACATCAAAATGAAGTGAACATTTACGTTTTATCGAATATTTTGTCCCCTTCGCGAGATAGAGCTATGAAACTTGGTATTTAAATTCCTTGGAAAATTCCTCAACTTTCTGTATCCCCGAAAATATTATACGACTTTTAGATCGGGTGTTACATCAAAATGAATTGTACATTTACGTTTTATCGAATATTTTGTCCCCTTCGCGAGATAGAGCTATGAAACTTGGTATTTAAATTCCTTGGAAAATTCCTCAACTTTCTGTATCCCCAAAAATATTGAACGACTTCTAGATCGGTTGTTACATCAAAATGAAGTGAACATTTACGTTTTATCGAATATTTTGGCCCCTTCGCGAGATAGAGCTATGAAACTTGGTATTTAAATTCCTTGGAAAATTCCTCAACTTTCTGTATCCCCGAAAATATTATACGACTTTAAGATCGGGTGTTACATCAAAATGTATTGTACATTTACCTTTTATCGAATATTTTGTCTCCTGAGCGAGATAGAGCTATAAAACTTGGTACATAAATTCCTTGTGAAATTCCTCAACTTTCTGTATCCCGAAAAATATTGAACGACTTCTAGATCGGTTGTTACATCAAAATGAAGTGAACATTTACGTTTTATCGAATATTTTGTCCCCTTCGCGAGATAGAGCTATAAAACTTGGTACATAAATTCCTTGTGAAATTCCTCAACTTTCTGTATCCCCGAAAATATTGTACGACTTTTAGATCGGATGCAACATCAAAATAAAGTGAACATTTACGTTTTATCGCATATTTTGTTTCCTTCGCAAGATAGAACTATTATGCTTGGTATAAAAATTCGATTTAAAATTCCTCAACTTTCTGTATCCCCGAAAATATTGTACGCCTTTTAGATCGGTTGTTACATCAAAATGAATTGTACATTTAAGTTTTATCGAATATTTTGTCTCCTGAGCGAGATAGAGTTATAAAACTTGGTACATAAATTCCTTGTGAAATTCCTCAACTTTCTGTATTCCCGATCGACTTTCTGTATCCCCAAAAATATTGTACGACTTTTAGATCGGGTGTTACATCAAAATGAATTGTACATTTACCTTTTATCGAATATTTTGTCTCCTGAGCGAGATAGAGCTATAAAACTTGGTGCATAAATTCCTTGTGAAATTCCTCAACTTTCTGTATCCCCGAAAATATTCTACGACTTTAAGATCCGATGCAACATCAAACTGAAATGAACATTTACGTTTTATCGCATATTTTGTCTCCTTAGCGAGATAGAGCTATAAAACTTTGTACATAAATTCCTTGTGAAATTCCTCAACTTTCTGTATTCCCGAAAATATTGTACGACTTTTAGATCGGATGTTACATCAAAATGAAGTGAACATTTACGTTTTATTTCATATTTTGTCTCCTGAGCGAGATAGAGTTATGAAACTTGGTATAAAAATTCGATTTTAAATTCCTCAACTTTCTGTATCCCCAAAAATATTGAACGACTTCTAGATCGGTTGTTACATCAAAATGAAGTGAACATTTACGTTTTATCGAATATTTTGTCCCCTTCGCGAGATAGAGCTAGCGAGATAGAGTTATGAAACTTGGTATAAAAATTCGATTTTAAATTCCTCAACTTTCTGTATCCACAAAAATATTGTACGACTTCTAGATCGGTTGTTACATCAAAATGAAGTGAACATTTACGTTTTATTGCATATGTTGTCCCCTTCGCGAGATAGAGTAATAAAACTTGGAACATAAATTCCTTGTGAAATTCCTCAACTTTCTGTAAATACTTGGTATTTAAATTCCTTGGAAAATTCCTCAACTTTCTGTATCCCCGAAAATATTATACGACTTTTAGATCGGGTGTTACATCAAAATGAATTGTACATTTACCTTTTATCGAATATTTTGTCTCCTGAGCGAGATAGAGCTATAAAACTTGGTACATAAATTCCTTGTGAAATTCCTCAACTTTCTGTATCCCCAAAAATATTGATCGACTTCTAGATCGGTTGTTACATCAAAATGAAGTGAACATTTACGTTTTATCGAATATTTTGTCCCCTTCGCGAGATAGAGCTATGAAACTTGGTATTTAAATTCCTTGGAAAATTCCTCAACTTTCTGTATCCCCGAAAATATTATACGACTTTTAGATCGGGTGTTACATCAAAATGAATTGTACATTTACGTTTTATCGAATATTTTGTCCCCTTCGCGAGATAGAGCTATGAAACTTGGTATTTAAATTCCTTGGAAAATTCCTCAACTTTCTGTATCCCCAAAAATATTGAACGACTTCTAGATCGGTTGTTACATCAAAATGAAGTGAACATTTACGTTTTATCGAATATTTTGGCCCCTTCGCGAGATAGAGCTATGAAACTTGGTATTTAAATTCCTTGGAAAATTCCTCAACTTTCTGTATCCCCGAAAATATTATACGACTTTTAGATCGGGTGTTACATCAAAATGTATTGTACATTTACCTTGTATCGAATATTTTGTCTCCTGAGCGAGATAGAGCTATAAAACTTGGTACATAAATTCCTTGTGAAATTCCTCAACTTTCTGTATCCCCAAAAATATTGAACGACTTCTAGATCGGTTGTTACATCAAAATGAAGTGAACATTTACGTTTTATCGAATATTTTGTCCCCTTCGCGAGATAGAGCTATAAAACTTGGTACATAAATTCCTTGTGAAATTCCTCAACTTTCTGTATCCCCGAAAATATTGTACGACTTTTAGATCGGATGCAACATCAAAATAAAGTGAACATTTACGTTTTATCGCATATTTTGTTTCCTTCGCAAGATAGAACTATTATGCTTGGTATAAAAATTCGATTTAAAATTCCTCAACTTTCTGTATCCCCGAAAATATTGTACGCCTTTTAGATCGGTTGTTACATCAAAATGAATTGTACATTTAAGTTTTATCGAATATTTTGTCTCCTGAGCGAGATAGAGTTATAAAACTTGGTACATAAATTCCTTGTGAAATTCCTCAACTTTCTGTATTCCCGATCGACTTTCTGTATCCCCAAAAATATTGTACGACTTTTAGATCGGGTGTTACATCAAAATGAATTGTACATTTACCTTTTATCGAATATTTTGTCTCCTGAGCGAGATAGAGCTATAAAACTTGGTGCATAAATTCCTTGTGAAATTCCTCAACTTTCTGTATCCCCGAAAATATTCTACGACTTTTAGATCCGATGCAACATCAAACTGAAATGAACATTTACGTTTTATCGCATATTTTGTCTCCTTAGCGAGATAGAGCTATAAAACTTTGTACATAAATTCCTTGTGAAATTCCTCAACTTTCTGTATTCCCGAAAATATTGTACGACTTTTAGATCGGATGCAACATCAAAATGAAGTGAACATTTACGTTTTATCGCATATTTTGTCTCCTTAGCGAGATAGAGTTATGAAACTTGGTATAAAAATTCGATTTTAAATTCCTCAACTTTCTGTATCCACAAAAATATTGTACGACTTCTAGATCGGTTGTTACATCAAAATGAAGTGAACATTTACGTTTTATTGCATATGTTGTCCCCTTCGCGAGATAGAGTAATAAAACTTGGAACATAAATTCCTTGTGAAATTCCTCAACTTTCTGTATCCCCGAAAATATTGTACGACTTTTAGATCGGATGTTACATCAAAATGAAGTGAACATTTACGTTTTATTTCATATTTTGTCTCCTGAGCGAGATAGAGCTATGAAACTTGGTATTTAAATTCCTTGGAAAATTCCTCAACTTTCTGTATCCCCGAAAATATTATACGACTTTTAGATCGGGTGTTACATCAAAATGAATTGTACATTTACGTTTTATCGAATATTTTGTCCCCTTCGCGAGATAGAGCTATGAAACTTGGTATTTAAATTCCTTGGAAAATTCCTCAACTTTCTGTATCCCCGAAAATATTATACGACTTTTAGATCGGGTGTTACATCAAAATGTATTGTACATTTACCTTTTATCGAATATTTTGTCTCCTGAGCGAGATAGAGCTATAAAACTTTGTACATAAATTCCTTGTGAAATTCCTCAACTTTCTGTATCCCCAAAAATATTGAACGACTTCTAGATCGGTTGTTACATCAAAATGAAGTGAACATTTACGTTTTATCGAATATTTTGTCCCCTTCGCGAGATAGAGCTATGAAACTTGGTATTTAAATTCCTTGGAAAATTCCTCAACTTTCTGTATCCCCCAAAATATTATACGACTTTTAGATCGGGTGTTACATCAAAATCTATTGTACATTTACCTTTTATCGAATATTTTGTCTCCTGAGCGAGATAGAGCTATAAAACTTGGTGCATAAATTCCTTGTGAAATTCCTCAACTTTCTGTATCCCCGAAAATATTCTACGACTTTTAGATCCGATGCAACATCAAACTGAAATGAACATTTACGTTTTATCGCATATTTTGTCTCCTTAGCGAGATAGAGCTATAAAACTTTGTACATAAATTCCTTGTGAAATTCCTCAACTTTCTGTATTCCCGAAAATATTGTACGACTTTTAGATCGGATGCAACATCAAAATGAAGTGAACATTTACGTTTTATCGCATATTTTGTCTCCTTAGCGAGATAGAGTTATGAAACTTGGTATAAAAATTCGATTTTAAATTCCTCAACTTTCTGTATCCCCGAAAATATTGTACGACTTTTAGATCGGGTGTTACATCAAAATGAATTGTACATTTACCTTTTATCGAATATTTTGTCTCCTGAGCGAGATAGAGCTATAAAACTTGGTACATAAATTCCTTGTGAAATTCCTCAACTTTCTGTATCCCCAAAAATATTGAACGACTTCTAGATCGGTTGTTACATCAAAATGAAGTGAACATTTACGTTTTATCGAATATTTTGTCCCCTTCGCGAGATAGAGCTATGAAACTTGGTATTTAAATTCCTTGGAAAATTCCTCAACTTTCTGTATCCCCGAAAATATTATACGACTTTTAGATCGGGTGTTACATCAAAATGTATTGTACATTTACCTTTTATCGAATATTTTGTCTCCTGAGCGAGATAGAGCTATAAAACTTTGTACATAAATTCCTTGTGAAATTCCTCAACTTTCTGTATCCCCAAAAATATTGAACGACTTCTAGATCGGTTGTTACATCAAAATGAAGTGAACATTTACGTTTTATCGAATATTTTGTCCCCTTCGCGAGATAGAGCTATGAAACTTGGTATTTAAATTCCTTGGAAAATTCCTCAACTTTCTGTATCCCCCAAAATATTATACGACTTTTAGATCGGATGCAACATCAAAATGAAGTGAACATTTACGTTTTATTTCATATTTTGTCTCCTGAGCGAGATAGAGCTATGAAACTTGGTATTTAAATTCCTTGGAAAATTCCTCAACTTTCTGTATCCCCGAAAATATTATACGACTTTTAGATCGGTTGTTACATCAAAATGAAGTGAACATTTGCGTTTTATCGAATATTTTGTCCCCTTCGCGAGATAGAGCTATGAAACTTGGTATTTAAATTCCTTGGAAAATTCCTCAACTTTCTGTATCCCCGAAAATATTATACGACTTTTAGATCGGGTGTTACATCAAAATGAATTGTACATTTACGTTTTATCGAATATTTTGTCCCCTTCGCGAGATAGAGCTATGAAACTTGGTATTTAAATTCCTTGGAAAATTCCTCAACTTTCTGTATCCCCGAAAATATTATACGACTTTTAGATCGGGTGTTACATCAAAATGTATTGTACATTTACCTTTTATCGAATATTTTGTCTCCTGAGCGAGATAGAGCTATAAAACTTTGTACATAAATTCCTTGTGAAATTCCTCAACTTTCTGTATCCCCAAAAATATTGAACGACTTCTAGATCGGTTGTTACATCAAAATGAAGTGAACATTTACGTTTTATCGAATATTTTGTCCCCTTCGCGAGATAGAGCTATGAAACTTGGTATTTAAATTCCTTGGAAAATTCCTCAACTTTCTGTATCCCCCAAAATATTATACGACTTTTAGATCGGGTGTTACATCAAAATGTATTGTACATTTACCTTTTATCGAATATTTTGTCTCCTGAGCGAGATAGAGCTATAAAACTTTGTACATAAATTCCTTGTGAAATTCCTCAACTTTCTGTATCCCCAAAAATATTGAACGACTTCTAGATCGGTTGTTACATCAAAATGAAGTGAACATTTACGTTTTATCGAATATTTTGTCCCCTTCGCGAGATAGAGCTATGAAACTTGGTATTTAAATTCCTTGGAAAATTCCTCAACTTTCTGTATCCCCGAAAATATTGTACGATTTTTAGATCGGGTGTTACATCAAAATCAATTGTACATTTACGTTTTATCGCATATTTTGTCCCCTTCGCGAGATAGAGCTATGAAACTTGGTATTTAAATTCCTTGGAAAATTCTTCAACTTTCTGTATCCCCAAAAATATTGAACGACTTCTAGATCGGTTGTTACATCAAAATGAAGTGAACATTTACGTTTTATCGCATATTTTGTCCCCTTCGCAAGATAGAACTATGATACTTGGTATAAAAATTCGATTTAAAATTCCTCAACTTTCTGTATTCCCGAAAATATTGAACGACTTTTAGATCGGGTGTTACATCAAAATGAAGTGAACATTTACGTTTTATTGCATATTTTGTCTCCTGAAGTGAACATTTACGTTTTATCGAATATTTTGTCCCCTTCGCGAGATAGAGCTATGAAACTTGGTATTTAAATTCCTTGGAAAATTCCTCAACTTTCTGTATCCCCGAAAATATTATACGACTTTTAGATCGGGTGTTACATCAAAATGTATTGTACATTTACCTTTTATCGAATATTTTGTCTCCTGAGCGAGATAGAGCTATAAAACTTTGTACATAAATTCCTTGTGAAATTCCTCAACTTTCTGTATCCCCAAAAATATTGAACGACTTCTAGATCGGTTGTTACATCAAAATGAAGTGAACATTTACGTTTTATCGAATATTTTGTCCCCTTCGCGAGATAGAGCTATGAAACTTGGTATTTAAATTCCTTGGAAAATTCCTCAACTTTCTGTATCCCCCAAAATATTATACGACTTTTAGATCGGATGCAACATCAAAATGAAGTGAACATTTACGTTTTATTTCATATTTTGTCTCCTGAGCGAGATAGAGCTATGAAACTTGGTATTTAAATTCCTTGGAAAATTCCTCAACTTTCTGTATCCCCGAAAATATTATACGACTTTTAGATCGGGTGTTATATCAAAATGAATTGTACATTTACCTTTTATCGAATATTTTGTCTCCTGAGCGAGATAGAGCTATAAAACTTGGTACATAAATTCCTTGTGAAATTCCTCAACTTTCTGTATCCCCAAAAATATTGAACGACTTCTAGATCGGTTGTTACATCAAAATGAAGTGAACATTTACGTTTTATCGAATATTTTGTCCCCTTCGCGAGATAGAGCTATGAAACTTGGTATTTAAATTCCTTGGAAAATTCCTCAACTTTCTGTATCCCCGAAAATATTATACGACTTTTAGATCGGGTGTTACATCAAAATGAATTGTACATTTACGTTTTATCGAATATTTTGTCCCCTTCGCGAGATAGAGCTATGAAACTTGGTATTTAAATTCCTTGGAAAATTCCTCAACTTTCTGTATCCCCGAAAATATTATACGACTTTTAGATCGGGTGTTACATCAAAATGTATTGTACATTTACCTTTTATCGAATATTTTGTCTCCTGAGCGAGATAGAGCTATAAAACTTTGTACATAAATTCCTTGTGAAATTCCTCAACTTTCTGTATCCCCAAAAATATTGAACGACTTCTAGATCGGTTGTTACATCAAAATGAAGTGAACATTTACGTTTTATCGAAGATTTTGTCCCCTTCGCGAGATAGAGCTATGAAACTTGGTATTTAAATTCCTTGGAAAATTCCTCAACTTTCTGTATCCCCCAAAATATTATACGACTTTTAGATCGGGTGTTACATCAAAATGTATTGTACATTTACCTTTTATCGAATATTTTGTCTCCTGAGCGAGATAGAGCTATAAAACTTTGTACATAAATTCCTTGTGAAATTCCTCAACTTTCTGTATCCCCAAAAATATTGAACGACTTCTAGATCGGTTGTTACATCAAAATGAAGTGAACATTTACGTTTTATCGAATATTTTGTCCCCTTCGCGAGATAGAGCTATGAAACTTCGTATTTAAATTCCTTGGAAAATTCCTCAACTTTCTGTATCCCCGAAAATATTGTACGATTTTTAGATCGGGTGTTACATCAAAATCAATTGTACATTTACGTTTTATCGCATATTTTGTCCCCTTCGCGAGATAGAGCTATGAAACTTGGTATTTAAATTCCTTGGAAAATTCCTCAACTTTCTGTATCCCCGAAAATATTATACGACTTTTAGATCGGGTGTTACATCAAAATGAATTGTACATTTACCTTTTATCGAATATTTTGTCTCCTGAGCGAGATAGAGCTATAAAACTTGGTACATAAATTCCTTGTGAAATTCCTCAACTTTCTGTATCCCCAAAAATATTGAACGACTTCTAGATCGGTTGTTACATCAAAATGAAGTGAACATTTACGTTTTATCGAATATTTTGTCCCCTTCGCGAGATAGAGCTATGAAACTTGGTATTTAAATTCCTTGGAAAATTCCTCAACTTTCTGTATCCCCGAAAATATTATACGACTTTTAGATCGGGTGTTACATCAAAATGTATTGTACATTTACCTTTTATCGAATATTTTGTCTCCTGAGCGAGATAGAGCTATAAAACTTTGTACATAAATTCCTTGTGAAATTCCTCAACTTTCTGTATCCCCAAAAATATTGAACGACTTCTAGATCGGTTGTTACATCAAAATGAAGTGAACATTTACGTTTTATCGAATATTTTGTCCCCTTCGCGAGATAGAGCTATGAAACTTGGTATTTAAATTCCTTGGAAAATTCCTCAACTTTCTGTATCCCCCAAAATATTATACGACTTTTAGATCGGATGCAACATCAAAATGAAGTGAACATTTACGTTTTATTTCATATTTTGTCTCCTGAGCGAGATAGAGCTATGAAACTTGGTATTTAAATTCCTTGGAAAATTCCTCAACTTTCTGTATCCCCGAAAATATTATACGACTTTTAGATCGGGTGTTACATCAAAATGAATTGTACATTTACCTTTTATCGAATATTTTGTCTCCTGAGCGAGATAGAGCTATAAAACTTGGTACATAAATTCCTTGTGAAATTCCTCAACTTTCTGTATCCCCAAAAATATTGAACGACTTCTAGATCGGTTGTTACATCAAAATGAAGTGAACATTTACGTTTTATCGAATATTTTGTCCCCTTCGCGAGATAGAGCTATGAAACTTGGTATTTAAATTCCTTGGAAAATTCCTCAACTTTCTGTATCCCCGAAAATATTATACGACTTTTAGATCGGGTGTTACATCAAAATGAATTGTACATTTACGTTTTATCGAATATTTTGTCCCCTTCGCGAGATAGAGCTATGAAACTTGGTATTTAAATTCCTTGGAAAATTCCTCAACTTTCTGTATCCCCGAAAATATTATACGACTTTTAGATCGGGTGTTACATCAAAATGTATTGTACATTTACCTTTTATCGAATATTTTGTCTCCTGAGCGAGATAGAGCTATAAAACTTTGTACATAAATTCCTTGTGAAATTCCTCAACTTTCTGTATCCCCAAAAATATTGAACGACTTCTAGATCGGTTGTTACATCAAAATGAAGTGAACATTTACGTTTTATCGAAGATTTTGTCCCCTTCGCGAGATAGAGCTATGAAACTTGGTATTTAAATTCCTTGGAAAATTCCTCAACTTTCTGTATCCCCCAAAATATTATACGACTTTTAGATCGGGTGTTACATCAAAATGTATTGTACATTTACCTTTTATCGAATATTTTGTCTCCTGAGCGAGATAGAGCTATAAAACTTTGTACATAAATTCCTTGTGAAATTCCTCAACTTTCTGTATCCCCAAAAATATTGAACGACTTCTAGATCGGTTGTTACATCAAAATGAAGTGAACATTTACGTTTTATCGAATATTTTGTCCCCTTCGCGAGATAGAGCTATGAAACTTCGTATTTAAATTCCTTGGAAAATTCCTCAACTTTCTGTATCCCCGAAAATATTGTACGATTTTTAGATCGGGTGTTACATCAAAATCAATTGTACATTTACGTTTTATCGCATATTTTGTCCCCTTCGCGAGATAGAGCTATGAAACTTGGTATTTAAATTCCTTGGAAAATTCCTCAACTTTCTGTATCCCCGAAAATATTATACGACTTTTAGATCGGGTGTTACATCAAAATGAATTGTACATTTACCTTTTATCGAATATTTTGTCTCCTGAGCGAGATAGAGCTATAAAACTTGGTACATAAATTCCTTGTGAAATTCCTCAACTTTCTGTATCCCCGAATATATTGTACGACTTTTAGATCGGATGCAACATTCGCAAGATAGAACTATGATACTTGGTTTAAAAATTCGATTTAAAATTCCTCAACTTTCTGTATCCCCGAAAATATTATACGACTTTTAGATCGCGAGATAGAGCTATGAAACTTGGTATAAAAATTCGATTTAAAATTCCTCAACTTTCTGTATTCCCGAAAATATTGTACGACTTTTAGATCGGATGCAACATTCGCAAGATAGAACTATGATACTTGGTATAAAAATTCGATTTAAAATTCCTCAACTTTCTGTATCCCCGAAAATATTATACGACTTTTAGATCGGGTGTTACATCAAAATGAATTGTACATTTACGTTTTATCGAATATTTTGTCCCCTTCGCGAGATAGAGCTATGAAACTTGGTATTTAAATTCCTTGGAAAATTCCTCAACTTTCTGTATCCCCGAAAATATTATACGACTTTTAGATCGGGTGTTACATCAAAATGTATTGTACATTTACCTTTTATCGAATATTTTGTCTCCTGAGCGAGATAGAGCTATAAAACTTTGTACATAAATTCCTTGTGAAATTCCTCAACTTTCTGTATCCCCAAAAATATTGAACGACTTCTAGATCGGTTGTTACATCAAAATGAAGTGAACATTTACGTTTTATCGAAGATTTTGTCCCCTTCGCGAGATAGAGCTATGAAACTTGGTATTTAAATTCCTTGGAAAATTCCTCAACTTTCTGTATCCCCCAAAATATTATACGACTTTTAGATCGGGTGTTACATCAAAATGTATTGTACATTTACCTTTTATCGAATATTTTGTCTCCTGAGCGAGATAGAGCTATAAAACTTTGTACATAAATTCCTTGTGAAATTCCTCAACTTTCTGTATCCCCAAAAATATTGAACGACTTCTAGATCGGTTGTTACATCAAAATGAAGTGAACATTTACGTTTTATCGAATATTTTGTCCCCTTCGCGAGATAGAGCTATGAAACTTGGTATTTAAATTCCTTGGAAAATTCCTCAACTTTCTGTATCCCCGAAAATATTGTACGATTTTTAGATCGGGTGTTACATCAAAATCAATTGTACATTTACGTTTTATCGCATATTTTGTCCCCTTCGCGAGATAGAGCTATGAAACTTGGTATTTAAATTCCTTGGAAAATTCTTCAACTTTCTGTATCCCCAAAAATATTGAACGACTTCTAGATCGGTTGTTACATCAAAATGAAGTGAACATTTACGTTTTATCGCATATTTTGTCCCCTTCGCAAGATAGAACTATGATACTTGGTATAAAAATTCGATTTAAAATTCCTCAACTTTCTGTATTCCCGAAAATATTGAACGACTTTTAGATCGGGTGTTACATCAAAATGAAGTGAACATTTACGTTTTATTGCATATTTTGTCTCCTGAAGTGAACATTTACGTTTTATCGCATATTTTGTCCCCTTCGCGAGATAGAGCTATGAAACTTGGTATTTAAATTCCTTGGAAAATTCCTCAACTTTCTGTATCCCCAAAAATATTGAACGACTTCTAGATCGGTTGTTACATCAAAATGAAGTGAACATTTACGTTTTATCGCATATTTTGTCCCCTTCGCAAGATAGAACTATGATACTTGGTATAAAAATTCGATTTAAAATTCCTCAACTTTCTGTATTCCCGAAAATATTAAACGACTTTTAGATCGGGTGTTACATCAAAATGAAGTGAACATTTACGTTTTATTGCATATTAACAAAGATAACAAGATAGAACTATGATACTTGGTATAAAAATTCGATTTAAAATTCCTCAACTTTCTGTATCCCCGAAAATATTATACGACTTTTAGATCGCGAGATAGAGCTATGAAACTTGGTATAAAAATTCGATTTAAAATTCCTCAACTTTCTGTATTCCCGAAAATATTTTACGACTTTTAGATCGGATGCAACATTCGCAAGATAGAACTATGATACTTGGTATAAAAATTCGATTTAAAATTCCTCAACTTTCTGTATCCCCGAAAATATTATACGACTTTTAGATCGGGTGTTACATCAAAATGAATTGTACATTTACCTTTTATCGAATATTTTGTCTCCTGAGCGAGATAGAGCTATAAAACTTGGTACTTAAATTCCTTGTGAAATTCCTCAACTTTCTGTATTCCCGAAAATATTGTACGACTTTTAGATCCGATGCAACATCAAACTGAAATGAACATTTACGTTTTATCGCATATTTTGTCTCCTTAGCGAGATAGAGCTATAAAACTTGGTACATAAATTCCTTGTGAAATTCCTCAACTTTCTGTATTCCCGAAAATATTGTACGACTTTTAGATCGGATGCAACATCAAAATGAAGTGAACATTTACGTTTTATCGCATATTTTGTCTCCTTAGCGAGATAGAGTTATGAAACTTGATATATAAATTCGATTTTAAATTCCTCAACTTTCTGTATCCACAAAAATATTGTACGACTTCTAGATCGGTTGTTACATCAAAATGAATTGTACATTTAAGTTTTATCGAATATTTTGTCTCCTGAGCGAGATAGAGTTATAAAACTTGGTACATAAATTCCTTGTGAAATTCCTCAACTTTCTGTATTCCCGAAAATATTGTACGACTTTTAGATCGACTTTCTGTATCCCCGAAAATATTGTACGACTTTTAGATCGGGTGTTACATCAAAATGAATTGTACATTTACCTTTTATCGCATATTTTGTCCCCTTCGCGAGATAGAGCTATGAAACTTGGTATTTAAATTCCTTGGAAAATTCCTCAACTTTCTGTATCCCCGAAAATATTGTACGACTTTTAGATCGGATGCAACATCAAAATGAAGTGAACATTTACGTTTTATCGCATATTTTGTCTCCTTAGCGAGATAGAGTTATGAAACTTGATATATAAATTCGATTTTAAATTCCTCAACTTTCTGTATCCACAAAAATATTGTACGACTTCTAGATCGGTTGTTACATCAAAATGAATTGTACATTTAAGTTTTATCGAATATTTTGTCTCCTGAGCGAGATAGAGTTATAAAACTGGGTACATAAATTCCTTGTGAAATTCCTCAACTTTCTGTATTCCCGAAAATATTGTACGACTTTTAGATCGACTTTCTGTATCCCCGAAAATATTGTACGACTTTTAGATCGGGTGTTACATCAAAATGAATTGTACATTTACCTTTTATCGAATATTTTGTCTCCTGAGCGAGATAGAGCTATAAAACTTGGTACATAAATTCCTTGTGAAATTCCTCAACTTTCTGTATCCCCGAAAATATTGTACGACTTTTAGATCGGATGCAACATCAAACTAAAGTGAACATTTACGTTTTATCGCATATTTTGTTTCCTTCGCAAGATAGAACTATTATGCTTGGTATAAAAATTCGATTTAAAATTCCTCAACTTTCTGTATCCCCGAAAATATTGTACGACTTTTAGATCGGTTGTTACATCAAAATGAATTGTACATTTACGTTTTATCGAATATTTTGTCTCCTGAGCGAGATAGAGTTATAAAACTTGGTACATAAATTCCTTGTGAAATTCCTCAACTTTCTGTATCCCCGAAAATATTGTACGACTTTTAGATCGGATGCAACATCAAAATAAAGTGAACATTTACGTTTTATCGCATATTTTGTTTCCTTCGCAAGATAGAACTATTATGCTTGGTATAAAAATTCGATTTAAAATTCCTCAAATTTCTGTATCCCCGAAAATATTGTACGACTTTTAGATCGGTTGTTACATCAAAATGAATTGTACATTTAAGTTTTATCGAATATTTTGTCTCCTGAGCGAGATAGAGTTATAAAACTTGGTACATAAATTCCTTGTGAAATTCCTCAACTTTCTGTATTCCCGATCGACTTTCTGTATTCCCGAAAATATTGTACGACTTTTAGATCGGATGCAACATTCGCAAGATAGAACTATGATACTTGGTATAAAAATTCGATTTAAAATTCCTCAACTTTCTATATCCCCGAAAATATTGTACGACTTTTAGATCGGGTGTTACATCAAAATGAATTGTACATTTACGTTTTATCGAATATTTTGTCTCCTGAGCGAGATAGAGCTATAAAACTTGGTACTTAAATTCCTTGTGAAATTCCTCAACTTTCTGTATTCCCGAAAATATTGTACGACTTTTAGATCCGATGCAACATCAAACTGAAATGAACATTTACGTTTTATCGCATATTTTGTCTCCTTAGCGAGATAGAGCTATAAAACTTTGTACATAAATTCCTTGTGAAATTCCTCAACTTTCTGTATTCCCGAAAATATTGTACGACTTTTAGATCGGATGCAACATCAAAATGAAGTGAACATTTACGTTTTATCGCATATTTTGTCTCCTTAGCGAGATAGAGTTATGAAACTTGATATAAAAATTCGATTTTAAATTCCTCAACTTTCTGTATCCACAAAAATATTGTACGACTTCTAGATCGGTTGTTACATCAAAATGAATTGTACATTTAAGTTTTATCGAATATTTTGTCTCCTGAGCGAGATAGAGTTATAAAACTTGGTACATAAATTCCTTGTGAAATTCCTCAACTTTCTGTATTCCCAAAAATATTGTACGACTTTTAGATCGACTTTCTGTATCCCCGAAAATATTGTACGACTTTTAGATCGGGTGTTACATCAAAATGAATTGTACATTTAAGTTTTATCGAATATTTTGTCTCCTGAGCGAGATAGAGTTATAAAACTTGGTACATTAATTCCTTGTGAAATTCCTCAACTTTCTGTATCCCCGAAAATATTGTACGACTTTTAGATCGGATGCAACATCAAAATAAAGTGAACATTTACGTTTTATCGCATATTTTGTTTCCTTCGCAAGATAGAACTATTATGCTTGGTATAAAAATTCGATTTAAAATTCCTCAACTTTCTGTATCCCCGAAAATATTGTACGACTTTTAGATCGGTTGTTACATCAAAATGAATTGTACATTTAAGTTTTATCGAATATTTTGTCTCCTGAGCGAGATAGAGTTATAAAACTTGGTACATAAATTCCTTGTGAAATTCCTCAACTTTCTGTATTCCCGATCGACTTTCTGTATCCCCGAAAATATTGTACGACTTTTAGATCGGGTGTTACATCAAAATGAATTGTACATTTACCTTTTATCGAATATTTTGTCTCCTGAGCGAGATAGAGCTATAAAACTTGGTACATAAATTCCTTGTGAAATTCCTCAACTTTCTGTATCCCCGAAAATATTGTACGACTTTTAGATCGGATGTAACATCAAAATAAAGTGAACATTTACGTTTTATCGCATATTTTGTTTCCTTCGCAAGATAGAACTATTATGCTTGGTATAAAAATTCGATTTAAAATTCCTCAACTTTCTGTATCCCCGAAAATATTGTACGACTTTTAGATCGGGTGTTACATCAAAATGAATTGCACATTTACGTTTTATCGAATATTTTGTCTCCTGAGCGAGATAGAGCTATAAAACTTGGTGCATAAATTCCTTGTGAAATTCCTCAACTTTCTGTATCCCCGAAAATATTCTACGACTTTTAGATCCGATGCAACATCAAACTGAAATGAACATTTACGTTTTATCGCATATTTTGTCTCCTTAGCGAGATAGAGCTATAAAACTTTGTACATAAATTCCTTGTGAAATTCCTCAACTTTCTGTATTCCCGAAAATATTGTACGACTTTTAGATCGGATGCAACATCAAAATGAAGTGAACATTTACGTTTTATCGCATATTTTGTCTCCTTAGCGAGATAGAATTATGAAACTTGGTATAAAAATTCGATTTTAAATTCCTCAACTTTCTGTATCCACAAAAATATTGTACGACTTCTAGATCGGTTGTTACATCAAAATGAAGTGAACATTTACGTTTTATTGCATATGTTGTCCCCTTCGCGAGATAGAGTAATAAAACTTGGAACATAAATTCCTTGTGAAATTCCTCAACTTTCTGTATCCCCGAAAATATTGTACGACTTTTAGATCGGATGTTACATCAAAATGAAGTGAACATTTACGTTTTATTTCATATTTTGTCTCCTGAGCGAGATAGAGCTATTTAAATTCCTTGGAAAATTCCTCAACTTTCCGTATCCCCGAAAATATTATACGACTTTTAGATCGGGTGTTACATCAAAATGAATTGTACATTTACCTTTTATCGAATATTTTGTCTCCTGAGCGAGATAGAGCTATAAAACTTGGTACATAAATTCCTTGTGAAATTCCTCAACTTTCTGTATCCCCAAAAATATTGAACGACTTCTAGATCGGTTGTTACATCAAAATGAAGTGAACATTTACGTTTTATCGAATATTTTGTCCCCTTCGCGAGATAGAGCTATGAAACTTGGTATTTAAATTCCTTGGAAAATTCCTCAACTTTCTGTATCCCCGAAAATATTATACGACTTTTAGATCCGATGCAACATCAAACTGAAATGAACATTTACGTTTTATCGCATATTTTGTCTCCTTAGCGAGATAGAGCTATAAAACTTTGTACATAAATTCCTTGTGAAATTCCTCAACTTTCTGTATTCCCGAAAATATTGTACGACTTTTAGATCGGATGCAACATCAAAATGAAGTGAACATTTACGTTTTATCGCATATTTTGTCTCCTTAGCGAGATAGAGTTATGAAACTTGATATAAAAATTCGATTTAAAATTCCTCAACTTTCTGTATCCCCGAAAATATTGTACGACTTTTAGATCGGGTGTTACATCAAAATGAATTGTACATTTACGTTTTATCGAATATTTTGTCTCCTGAGCGAGATAGAGCTATAAAACTTGGTACTTAAATTCCTTGTGAAATTCCTCAACTTTCTGTATTCCCGAAAATATTGTACGACTTTTAGATCCGATGCAACATCAAACTGAAATGAACATTTACGTTTTATCGCATATTTTGTCTCCTTAGCGAGATAGAGCTATAAAACTTTGTACATAAATTCCTTGTGAAATTCCTCAACTTTCTGTATTCCCGAAAATATTGTACGACTTTTAGATCGGATGCAACATCAAAATGAAGTGAACATTTACGTTTTATCGCATATTTTGTCTCCTTAGCGAGATAGAGTTATGAAACTTGATATAAAAATTCGATTTTAAATTCCTCAACTTTCTGTATCCACAAAAATATTGTACGACTTCTAGATCGGTTGTTACATCAAAATGAATTGTACATTTAAGTTTTATCGAATATTTTGTCTCCTGAGCGAGATAGAGTTATAAAACTTGGTACATAAATTCCTTGTGAAATTCCTCAACTTTCTGTATTCCCAAAAATATTGTACGACTTTTAGATCGACTTTCTGTATCCCCGAAAATATTGTACGACTTTTAGATCGGGTGTTACATCAAAATGAATTGTACATTTAAGTTTTATCGAATATTTTGTCTCCTGAGCGAGATAGAGTTATAAAACTTGGTACATAAATTCCTTGTGAAATTCCTCAACTTTCTGTATCCCCGAAAATATTGTACGACTTTTAGATCGGATGCAACATCAAAATAAAGTGAACATTTACGTTTTATCGCATATTTTGTTTCCTTCGCAAGATAGAACTATTATGCTTGGTATAAAAATTCGATTTAAAATTCCTCAACTTTCTGTATCCCCGAAAATATTGTACGACTTTTAGATCGGTTGTTACATCAAAATGAATTGTACATTTAAGTTTTATCGAATATTTTGTCTCCTGAGCGAGATAGAGTTATAAAACTTGGTACATAAATTCCTTGTGAAATTCCTCAACTTTCTGTATTCCCGATCGACTTTCTGTATCCCCGAAAATATTGTACGACTTTTAGATCGGGTGTTACATCAAAATGAATTGTACATTTACCTTTTATCGAATATTTTGTCTCCTGAGCGAGATAGAGCTATAAAACTTTGTACATAAATTCCTTGTGAAATTCCTCAACTTTCTGTATCCCCGAAAATATTGTACGACTTTTAGATCGGATGTAACATCAAAATAAAGTGAACATTTACGTTTTATCGCATATTTTGTTTCCTTCGCAAGATAGAACTATTATGCTTGGTATAAAAATTCGATTTAAAATTCCTCAACTTTCTGTATCCCCGAAAATATTGTACGACTTTTAGATCGGGTGTTACATCAAAATGAATTGCACATTTACGTTTTATCGAATATTTTGTCTCCTGAGCGAGATAGAGCTATAAAACTTGGTGCATAAATTCCTTGTGAAATTCCTCAACTTTCTGTATCCCCGAAAATATTCTACGACTTTTAGATCCGATGCAACATCAAACTGAAATGAACATTTACGTTTTATCGCATATTTTGTCTCCTTAGCGAGATAGAGCTATAAAACTTTGTACATAAATTCCTTGTGAAATTCCTCAACTTTCTGTATTCCCGAAAATATTGTACGACTTTTAGATCGGATGCAACATCAAAATGAAGTGAACATTTACGTTTTATCGCATATTTTGTCTCCTTAGCGAGATAGAATTATGAAACTTGGTATAAAAATTCGATTTTAAATTCCTCAACTTTCTGTATCCACAAAAATATTGTACGACTTCTAGATCGGTTGTTACATCAAAATGAAGTGAACATTTACGTTTTATTGCATATGTTGTCCCCTTCGCGAGATAGAGTAATAAAACTTGGAACATAAATTCCTTGTGAAATTCCTCAACTTTCTGTATCCCCGAAAATATTGTACGACTTTTAGATCGGATGTTACATCAAAATGAAGTGAACATTTACGTTTTATTTCATATTTTGTCTCCTGAGCGAGATAGAGCTATGAAACTTGGTATTTAAATTCCTTGGAAAATTCCTCAACTTTCTGTATCCCCGAAAATATTATACGACTTTTAGATCGGGTGTTACATCAAAATGAATTGTACATTTACCTTTTATCGAATATTTTGTCTCCTGAGCGAGATAGAGCTATAAAACTTGGTACATAAATTCCTTGTGAAATTCCTCAACTTTCTGTATCCCCAAAAATATTGAACGACTTCTAGATCGGTTGTTACATCAAAATGAAGTGAACATTTACGTTTTATCGAATATTTTGTCCCCTTCGCGAGATAGAGCTATGAAACTTGGTATTTAAATTCCTTGGAAAATTCCTCAACTTTCTGTATCCCCGAAAATATTATACGACTTTTAGATCGGGTGTTACATCAAAATGAATTGTACATTTACGTTTTATCGAATATTTTGTCCCCTTCGCGAGATAGAGCTATGAAACTTGGTATTTAAATTCCTTGGAAAATTCCTCAACTTTCTGTATCCCCAAAAATATTGAACGACTTCTAGATCGGTTGTTACATCAAAATGAAGTGAACATTTACGTTTTATCGAATATTTTGTCCCCTTCGCGAGATAGAGCTATGAAACTTGGTATTTAAATTCCTTGGAAAATTCCTCAACTTTCTGTATCCCCGAAAATATTATACGACTTTTAGATCGGGTGTTACATCAAAATGTATTGTACATTTACCTTTTATCGAATATTTTGTCTCCTGAGCGAGATAGAGCTATAAAACTTGGTACATAAATTCCTTGTGAAATTCCTCAACTTTCTGTATCCCCAAAAATATTGAACGACTTCTAGATCGGTTGTTACATCAAAATGAAGTGAACATTTACGTTTTATCGAATATTTTGTCCCCTTCGCGAGATAGAGCTATTATGCTTGGTATAAAAATTCGATTTAAAATTCCTCAACTTTCTGTATCCCCGAAAATATTGTACGACTTTTAGATCGGGTGTTACATCAAAATGAATTGCACATTTAAGTTTTATCGAATATTTTGTCTCCTGAGCGAGATAGAGCTATAAAACTTGGTGCATAAATTCCTTGTGAAATTCCTCAACTTTCTGTATCCCCGAAAATATTCTACGACTTTTAGATCCGATGCAACATCAAACTGAAATGAACATTTACGTTTTATCGCATATTTTGTCTCCTTAGCGAGATAGAACTATTATGCTTGGTATAAAAATTCGATTTAAAATTCCTCAACTTTCTGTATCCCCGAAAATATTGTACGACTTTTAGATCGGTTGTTACATCAAAATGAATTGTACATTTAAGTTTTATCGAATATTTTGTCTCCTGAGCGAGATAGAGTTATAAAACTTGGTACATAAATTCCTTGTGAAATTCCTCAACTTTCTGTATTCCCGATCGACTTTCTGTATCCCCGAAAATATTGTACGACTTTTAGATCGGGTGTTACATCAAAATGAATTGTACATTTACCTTTTATCGAATATTTTGTCTCCTGAGCGAGATAGAGCTATAAAACTTGGTACATAAATTCCTTGTGAAATTCCTCAACTTTCTGTATCCCCGAAAATATTGTACGACTTTTAGATCGGATGTAACATCAAAATAAAGTGAACATTTACGTTTTATCGCATATTTTGTTTCCTTCGCAAGATAGAACTATTATGCTTGGTATAAAAATTCGATTTAAAATTCCTCAACTTTCTGTATCCCCGAAAATATTGTACGACTTTTAGATCGGGTGTTACATCAAAATGAATTGCACATTTACGTTTTATCGAATATTTTGTCTCCTGAGCGAGATAGAGCTATAAAACTTGGTGCATAAATTCCTTGTGAAATTCCTCAACTTTCTGTATCCCCGAAAATATTCTACGACTTTTAGATCCGATGCAACATCAAACTGAAATGAACATTTACGTTTTATCGCATATTTTGTCTCCTTAGCGAGATAGAGCTATAAAACTTTGTACATAAATTCCTTGTGAAATTCCTCAACTTTCTGTATTCCCGAAAATATTGTACGACTTTTAGATCGGATGCAACATCAAAATGAAGTGAACATTTACGTTTTATCGCATATTTTGTCTCCTTAGCGAGATAGAATTATGAAACTTGGTATAAAAATTCGATTTTAAATTCCTCAACTTTCTGTATCCACAAAAATATTGTACGACTTCTAGATCGGTTGTTACATCAAAATGAAGTGAACATTTACGTTTTATTGCATATGTTGTCCCCTTCGCGAGATAGAGTAATAAAACTTGGAACATAAATTCCTTGTGAAATTCCTCAACTTTCTGTATCCCCGAAAATATTGTACGACTTTTAGATCGGATGTTACATCAAAATGAAGTGAACATTTACGTTTTATTTCATATTTTGTCTCCTGAGCGAGATAGAGCTATGAAACTTGGTATTTAAATTCCTTGGAAAATTCCTCAACTTTCTGTATCCCCGAAAATATTATACGACTTTTAGATCGGGTGTTACATCAAAATGAATTGTACATTTACCTTTTATCGAATATTTTGTCTCCTGAGCGAGATAGAGCTATAAAACTTGGTACATAAATTCCTTGTGAAATTCCTCAACTTTCTGTATCCCCAAAAATATTGAACGACTTCTAGATCGGTTGTTACATCAAAATGAAGTGAACATTTACGTTTTATCGAATATTTTGTCCCCTTCGCGAGATAGAGCTATGAAACTTGGTATTTAAATTCCTTGGAAAATTCCTCAACTTTCTGTATCCCCGAAAATATTATACGACTTTTAGATCGGGTGTTACATCAAAATGAATTGTACATTTACGTTTTATCGAATATTTTGTCCCCTTCGCGAGATAGAGCTATGAAACTTGGTATTTAAATTCCTTGGAAAATTCCTCAACTTTCTGTATCCCCAAAAATATTGAACGACTTCTAGATCGGTTGTTACATCAAAATGAAGTGAACATTTACGTTTTATCGAATATTTTGTCCCCTTCGCGAGATAGAGCTATGAAACTTGGTATTTAAATTCCTTGGAAAATTCCTCAACTTTCTGTATCCCCGAAAATATTATACGACTTTTAGATCGGGTGTTACATCAAAATGTATTGTACATTTACCTTTTATCGAATATTTTGTCTCCTGAGCGAGATAGAGCTATAAAACTTGGTACATAAATTCCTTGTGAAATTCCTCAACTTTCTGTATCCCCAAAAATATTGAACGACTTCTAGATCGGTTGTTACATCAAAATGAAGTGAACATTTACGTTTTATCGAATATTTTGTCCCCTTCGCGAGATAGAGCTATTATGCTTGGTATAAAAATTCGATTTAAAATTCCTCAACTTTCTGTATCCCCGAAAATATTGTACGACTTTTAGATCGGGTGTTACATCAAAATGAATTGCACATTTAAGTTTTATCGAATATTTTGTCTCCTGAGCGAGATAGAGCTATAAAACTTGGTGCATAAATTCCTTGTGAAATTCCTCAACTTTCTGTATCCCCGAAAATATTCTACGACTTTTAGATCCGATGCAACATCAAACTGAAATGAACATTTACGTTTTATCGCATATTTTGTCTCCTTAGCGAGATAGAACTATTATGCTTGGTATAAAAATTCGATTTAAAATTCCTCAACTTTCTGTATCCCCGAAAATATTGTACGACTTTTAGATCGGTTGTTACATCAAAATGAATTGTACATTTAAGTTTTATCGAATATTTTGTCTCCTGAGCGAGATAGAGTTATAAAACTTGGTACATAAATTCCTTGTGAAATTCCTCAACTTTCTGTATTCCCGATCGACTTTCTGTATCCCCGAAAATATTGTACGACTTTTAGATCGGGTGTTACATCAAAATGAATTGTACATTTACCTTTTATCGAATATTTTGTCTCCTGAGCGAGATAGAGCTATAAAACTTGGTACATAAATTCCTTGTGAAATTCCTCAACTTTCTGTATCCCCGAAAATATTGTACGACTTTTAGATCGGATGTAACATCAAAATAAAGTGAACATTTACGTTTTATCGCATATTTTGTTTCCTTCGCAAGATAGAACTATTATGCTTGGTATAAAAATTCGATTTAAAATTCCTCAACTTTCTGTATCCCCGAAAATATTGTACGACTTTTAGATCGGGTGTTACATCAAAATGAATTGCACATTTACGTTTTATCGAATATTTTGTCTCCTGAGCGAGATAGAGCTATAAAACTTGGTGCATAAATTCCTTGTGAAATTCCTCAACTTTCTGTATCCCCGAAAATATTCTACGACTTTTAGATCCGATGCAACATCAAACTGAAATGAACATTTACGTTTTATCGCATATTTTGTCTCCTTAGCGAGATAGAGCTATAAAACTTTGTACATAAATTCCTTGTGAAATTCCTCAACTTTCTGTATCCCCGAAAATATTGTACGACTTTTAGATCGGATGCAACATCAAAATGAAGTGAACATTTACGTTTTATCGCATATTTTGTCTCCTTAGCGAGATAGAATTATGAAACTTGGTATAAAAATTCGATTTTAAATTCCTCAACTTTCTGTATCCACAAAAATATTGTACGACTTCTAGATCGGTTGTTACATCAAAATGAAGTGAACATTTACGTTTTATTGCATATGTTGTCCCCTTCGCGAGATAGAGTAATAAAACTTGGAACATAAATTCCTTGTGAAATTCCTCAACTTTCTGTATCCCCGAAAATATTGTACGACTTTTAGATCGGATGTTACATCAAAATGAAGTGAACATTTACGTTTTATTTCATATTTTGTCTCCTGAGCGAGATAGAGCTATGAAACTTGGTATTTAAATTCCTTGGAAAATTCCTCAACTTTCTGTATCCCCGAAAATATTATACGACTTTTAGATCGGGTGTTACATCAAAATGAATTGTACATTTACCTTTTATCGAATATTTTGTCTCCTGAGCGAGATAGAGCTATAAAACTTGGTACATAAATTCCTTGTGAAATTCCTCAACTTTCTGTATCCCCAAAAATATTGAACGACTTCTAGATCGGTTGTTACATCAAAATGAAGTGAACATTTACGTTTTATCGAATATTTTGTCCCCTTCGCGAGATAGAGCTATGAAACTTGGTATTTAAATTCCTTGGAAAATTCCTCAACTTTCTGTATCCCCGAAAATATTATACGACTTTTAGATCGGGTGTTACATCAAAATGAATTGTACATTTACGTTTTATCGAATATTTTGTCCCCTTCGCGAGATAGAGCTATGAAACTTGGTATTTAAATTCCTTGGAAAATTCCTCAACTTTCTGTATCCCCAAAAATATTGAACGACTTCTAGATCGGGTGTTACATCAAAATGTATTGTACATTTACCTTTTATCGAATATTTTGTCTCCTGAGCGAGATAGAGCTATAAAACTTGGTACATAAATTCCTTGTGAAATTCCTCAACTTTCTGTATCCCCAAAAATATTGTACGACTTCTAGATCGGTTGTTACATCAAAATGAAGTGAACATTTACGTTTTATCGAATATTTTGTCCCCTTCGCGAGATAGAGCTATGAAACTTGGTATTTAAATTCCTTGGAAAATTCCTCAACTTTCTGTATCCCCGAAAATATTGTACGATGTTTAGATCGGGTGTTACATCAAAATCAATTGTACATTTACGTTTTATCGAATATTTTGTCCCATTCGCGAGATAGAGCTATGAAACTTGGTATTTAAATTCCTTGGAAAATTCCTCAACTTTCTGTATCCCCAAAAATATTGTACGATGTTTAGATCGGGTGTTACACCAAAATCAATTGTACATTTACGTTTTATCGAATATTTTGTCCCATTCGCGAGATAGAGCTATGAAACTTGGTATTTAAATTCCTTGGAAAATTCCTCAACTTTCTGTATCCCCAAAAATATTGAACGACTTCTAGATCGGTTGTTACATCAAAATGAAGTGAACATTTACCTTTAATCGAATATTTTGTTTCCTGAGCGAGAAAGAGCTATAAAACTTGGTACATAAATTCCTTGTGAAATTCCTCAACTTTCTGTATCCCCAAAAATATTGAACGACTTCTAGATCGGTTGTTACATCAAAATGAAGTGAACATTTACGTTTTATTGCATATTTTGTCTCCTGAGCGAGAAAGAGCTATGAATTTTGGTATTTAAATTCCTTGGAAAATTCCTCAACTTTCTGTATCCCCGAAAATATTGTACGATTTTTAGATCGGGTGTTACATCAAAATGAATTGTACATTTACGTTTTATCGAATATTTTGTCTCCTTCGCAAGATAGAACTATGATACTTGGTATAAAAATTCGATTTAAAATTCCTCAACTTTCTGTATCCCCGAAAATATTGAACGACTTTTAGATCGGCTGTTACATCAAAATGAAGTGAACATTTACGTTTTATCGAATATTTTGCCCATTTCGCGAGATAGAGCTATGAAAGTTGGTATTTAAATTCCTTGGAAAATTCCTCAACTTTCTGTATCCCCGAAAATATTATACGACTTTTAGATCGGGTGTTACATCAAAATGAATTGTACATTTACGTTTTATCGAATATTTTGGCTCGTTCGCAAGATAGAACTATGATACTTGGTATAAAAATTTGATTTAAAATTCCTCAACTTTCTGTATCCCCGAAAATATTGAACGACTTTTAGATCGGGTGTAACATCAAAATGAAGTGAACATTTACGTTTTATCGAATATTTTGTCTCCTGAGCGAGATAGAGCTATAAAACTTGGTACATAAATTCCTTGTGAAATTCCTCAACTTTCTGTATCCCCAAAAATATTGAACGACTTCTAGATCGGTTGTTACATCAAAATGAAGTGAACATTTACGTTTTATCGCATATTTTGTCTCCTGAGCGAGAAAGAGCTATGAAACTTTGTATTTAAATTCCTTGGAAAATTCCTCAACTTTCTGTATTCCCGAAAATATTGTACGACTTTTAGATCGACTTTCTGTATCCCCGAAAATATTGTACGACTTTTAGATCGGCTGTTACATCAAAATGAAGTGAACATTTACGTTTTATCGAATATTTTGCCCATTTCGCGAGATAGAGCTATGAAAGTTGGTATTTAAATTCCTTGGAAAATTCCTCAACTTTCTGTATCCCCGAAAATATTATACGACTTTTAGATCGGGTGTTACATCAAAATGAATTGTACATTTACGTTTTATCGAATATTTTGGCTCGTTCGCAAGATAGAACTATGATACTTGGTATAAAAATTTGATTTAAAATTCCTCAACTTTCTGTATCCCCGAAAATATTGAACGACTTTTAGATCGGGTGTAACATCAAAATGAAGTGAACATTTACGTTTTATCGAATATTTTGTCTCCTGAGCGAGATAGAGTTATAAAACTTGGTACTTAAATTCCTTGTGAAATTCCTCAACTTTCTGTATTCCCGAAAATATTGTACGACTTTTAGATCGACTTTCTGTATCCCCGAAAATATTGTACGACTTTTAGATCGGGTGTTACATCAAAATGAATTGTACATTTACCTTTTATCGAATATTTTGTCCCCTTCGCGAGATAGAGCTATGAAACTTGGTATTTAAATTCCTTGGAAAATTCCTCAACTTTCTGTATCCCCGAAAATATTATACGACTTTTAGATCGGGTGTTACATCAAAATGAATTGTACATTTACCTTTAATCGAATATTTTGTTTCCTGAGCGAGAAAGAGCTATAAAACTTGGTACATAAATTCCTTGTGAAATTCCTCAACTTTCTGTATCCCCAAAAATATTGAACGACTTCTAGATCGGTTGTTACATCAAAATGAAGTGAACATTTACGTTTTATTGCATATTTTGTCTCCTGAGCGAGAAAGAGCTATGAATTTTGGTATTTAAATTCCTTGGAAAATTCCTCAACTTTCTGTATCCCCGAAAATATTGAACGACTTTTAGATCGGGTGTTACATCAAAATGAATTGTACATTTACGTTTTATCGAATATTTTGTCTCCTTCGCAAGATAGAACTATGATACTTGGTATAAAAATTCGATTTAAAATTCCTCAACTTTCTGTATCCCCGAAAATATTGAACGACTTTTAGATCGGCTGTTACATCAAAATGAAGTGAACATTTACGTTTTATCGAATATTTTGCCCATTTCGCGAGATAGAGCTTTGAAAGTTGGTATTTAAATTCCTTGGAAAATTCCTCAACTTTCTGTATCCCCGAAAATATTATACGACTTTTAGATCGGGTGTTACATCAAAATGAATTGTACATTTACCTTTTATCGAATATTTTGTCTCCTGAGCGAGATAGAGCTATAAAACTTGGTACATAAATTCCTTGTGAAATTCCTCAACTTTCTGTATCCCCAAAAATATTGAACGACTTCTAGATCGGTTGTTACATCAAAATGAAGTGAACATTTACGTTTTATCGCATATTTTGTCTCCTGAGCGAGAAAGAGCTATGAATTTTGGTATTTAAATTCCTTGGAAAATTCCTCAACTTTCTGTATCCCCGAAAATATTGTACGACTTTTAGATCGGGTGTTACATCAAAATGAATTGCACATTTACGTTTTATCGAATATTTTGTCTCCTTAGCGAGATAGAGCTATAAAACTTTGTATTTAAATTCCTTGGAAAATTCCTCAACTTTCTGTATCCCCGAAAATATTATACGACTTTTAGATCGGGTGTTACATCAAAATGAATTGTACATTTACCTTTAATCGAATATTTTGTTTCCTGAGCGAGAAAGAGCTATAAAACTTGGTACATAAATTCCTTGTGAAATTCCTCAACTTTCTGTATCCCCAAAAATATTGAACGACTTCTAGATCGGTTGTTACATCAAAATGAAGTGAACATTTACGTTTTATTGCATATTTTGTCTCCTGAGCGAGAAAGAGCTATGAATTTTGGTATTTAAATTCCTTGGAAAATTCCTCAACTTTCTGTATCCCCGAAAATATTGAACGACTTTTAGATCGGGTGTTACATCAAAATGAATTGTACATTTACGTTTTATCGAATATTTTGTCTCCTTCGCAAGATAGAACTATGATACTTGGTATAAAAATTCGATTTAAAATTCCTCAACTTTCTGTATCCCCGAAAATATTGAACGACTTTTAGATCGGCTGTTACATCAAAATGAAGTGAACATTTACGTTTTATCGAATATTTTGCCCATTTCGCGAGATAGAGCTATGAAAGTTGGTATTTAAATTCCTTGGAAAATTCCTCAACTTTCTGTATCCCCGAAAATATTATACGACTTTTAGATCGGGTGTTACATCAAAATGAATTGTACATTTACCTTTTATCGAATATTTTGTCTCCTGAGCGAGATAGAGCTATAAAACTTGGTACATAAATTCCTTGTGAAATTCCTCAACTTTCTGTATCCCCAAAAATATTGAACGACTTCTAGATCGGTTGTTACATCAAAATGAAGTGAACATTTACGTTTTATCGCATATTTTGTCTCCTGAGCGAGAAAGAGCTATGAATTTTGGTATTTAAATTCCTTGGAAAATTCCTCAACTTTCTGTATCCCCGAAAATATTGTACGATTTTTAGATCGGGTGTTACATCAAAATGAATTGTACATTTACGTTTTATCAAATATTTTGGCTCGTTCGCAAGATAGAACTATGATACTTGGTATAAAAATTTGATTTAAAATTCCTCAACTTTCTGTATCCCCGAAAATATTGAACGACTTTTAGATCGGGTGTAACATCAAAATGAAGTGAACATTTACGTTTTATCGAATATTTTGTCTCCTGAGCGAGATAGAGTTATAAAACTTGGTACATAAATTCCTTGTGAAATTCCTCAACTTTCTGTATCCCCGAAAATATTGTACGACTTTAAGAACGGGTGTTACATCAAAATGAATTGTACATTTACCTTTTATCGAATATTTTGTCTCCTGAGCGAGATAGAGCTATAAAACTTGGTACATAAATTCCTTGTGAAATTCCTCAACTTTCTGTATCCCCGAAAATATTGTACGACTTTTAGATCGGGTGTTACATCAAAATGAATTGTACATTTACCTTTTATCGAATATTTTGTCTCCTGAGCGAGATAGAGCTATAAAACTTGGTACATAAATTCCTTGTGAAATTCCTCAACTTTCTGTATCCCCGAAAATATTGTACGACTTTAAGATCGGGTGTTACATCAAAATGAATTGTACATTTACCTTTTATCGAATATTTTGTCTCCTGAGCGAGATAGAGCTATAAAACTTGGTACATAAATTCCTTGTGAAATTCCTGAACTTTCTGTATCCCCGAAAATATTGTACGACTTTAAGATTGGGTGTTACATCAAAATGAATTGTACATTTACCTTTTATCGAATATTTTGTCTCCTGAGCGAGATAGAGCTATAAAACTTGGTACATAAATTCCTTGTGAAATTCCTCAACTTTCTGTATCCCCGAAAATATTGTACGACTTTTAGATCGGATGCAACATCAAAATAAAGTGAACATTTACGTTTTATCGAATATTTTGCCCATTTCGCGAGATAGAGCTATGAAAGTTGGTATTTAAATTCCTTGGAAAATTCCTCAACTTTCTGTATCCCCGAAAATATTATACGACTTTTATATCGGGTGTTACATCAAAATGAATTGTACATTTACCTTTTATCGAATATTTTGTCTCCTGAGCGAGATAGAGCTATAAAACTTGGTACATAAATTCCTTGTGAAATTCCTCAACTTTCTGTATCCCCAAAAATATTGAACGACTTCTAGATCGGTTGTTACATCAAAATGAAGTGAACATTTACGTTTTATCGCATATTTTGTCTCCTGAGCGAGAAAGAGCTATGAAACTTTGTATTTAAATTCCTTGGAAAATTCCTCAACTTTCTGTATCCCCGAAAATATTGTACGATTTTTAGATCGGGTGTTACATCAAAATGAATTGTACATTTACGTTTTATCGAATATTTTGGCTCGTTCGCAAGATAGAACTATGATACTTGGTATAAAAATTTGATTTAAAATTCCTCAACTTTCTGTATCCCCGAAAATATTGAACGACTTTTAGATCGGGTGTAACATCAAAATGAAGTGAACATTTACGTTTTATCGAATATTTTGTCTCCTGAGCGAGATAGAGTTATAAAACTTGGTACTTAAATTCCTTGTGAAATTCCTCAACTTTCTGTATTCCCGAAAATATTGTACGACTTTTAGATCGACTTTCTGTATCCCCGAAAATATTGTACGACTTTTAGATCGGGTGTTACATCAAAATGAATTGTACATTTACCTTTTATCGAATATTTTGTCCCCTTCGCGAGATAGAGCTATGAAACTTGGTATTTAAATTCCTTGGAAAATTCCTCAACTTTCTGTATCCCCGAAAATATTATACGACTTTTAGATCGGGTGTTACATCAAAATGAATTGTACATTTACCTTTAATCGAATATTTTGTTTCCTGAGCGAGAAAGAGCTATAACACTTGGTACATAAATTCCTTGTGAAATTCCTCAACTTTCTGTATCCCCAAAAATATTGAACGACTTCTAGATCGGTTGTTACATCAAAATAAAGTGAACATTTACGTTTTATTGCATATTTTGTCTCCTGAGCGAGAAAGAGCTATGAATTTTGGTATTTAAATTCCTTGGAAAATTCCTCAACTTTCTGTATCCCCGAAAATATTGAACGACTTTTAGATCGGCTGTTACATCAAAATGAAGTGAACATTTACGTTTTATCGAATATTTTGCCCATTTCGCGAGATAGAGCTATGAAAGTTGGTATTTAAATTCCTTGGAAAATTCCTCAACTTTCTGTATCCCCGAAAATATTATACGACTTTTAGATCGGGTGTTACATCAAAATGAATTGTACATTTACCTTTTATCGAATATTTTGTCTCCTGAGCGAGATAGAGCTATAAAACTTGGTACATAAATTCCTTGTGAAATTCCTCAACTTTCTGTATCCCCAAAAATATTGAACGACTTCTAGATCGGTTGTTACATCAAAATGAAGTGAACATTTACGTTTTATCGCATATTTTGTCTCCTGAGCGAGAAAGAGCTATGAAACTTTGTATTTAAATTCCTTGGAAAATTCCTCAACTTTCTGTATCCCCGAAAATATTGTACGATTTTTAGATCGGGTGTTACATCAAAATGAATTGTACATTTACGTTTTATCGAATATTTTGGCTCGTTCGCAAGATAGAACTATGATACTTGGTATAAAAATTTGATTTAAAATTCCTCAACTTTCTGTATCCCCGAAAATATTGAACGACTTTTAGATCGGGTGTAACATCAAAATGAAGTGAACATTTACGTTTTATCGAATATTTTGTCTCCTGAGCGAGATAGAGTTATAAAACTTGGTACTTAAATTCCTTGTGAAATTCCCCAACTTTCTGTATTCCCGAAAATATTGTACGACTTTTAGATCGACTTTCTGTATCCCCGAAAATATTGTGCGACTTTTAGATCGGATGCAACATCAAAATGAATTGTACATTTACCTTTTATCGAATATTTTGTCTCCTGAGCGAGACAGAGTTATAAAATTTGGTACATAAATTCCTTGTGAAATTCCTCAACTTTCTGTATCCCCGAAAATATTGTACGACTTTAAGATCGGGTGTTACATCAAAATGAATTGTACATTTACCTTTTATCGAATATTTTGTCTCCTGAGCGAGAAAGAGCTATAAAACTTGGTACATAAATTCCTTGTGAAATTCCTCAACTTTCTGTATCCCCAAAAATATTGAACGACTTCTAGATCGGTTGTTACATCAAAATGAAGTGAACATTTACGTTTTATCGAATATTTTGTCTCCTTCGCAAGATAGAACTATGATACTTGGTATAAAAATTCGATTTAAAATTCCTCAACTTTCTGTATCCCCGAAAATATTGAACGACTTTTAGATCGGCTGTTACATCAAAATGAAGTGAACATTTACGTTTTATCGAATATTTTGCCCATTTCGCGAGATAGAGCTATGAAAGTTGGTATTTAAATTCCTTGGAAAATTCCTCAACTTTCTGTATCCCCGAAAATATTATACGACTTTTAGATCGGGTGTTACATCAAAATGAATTGTACATTTACCTTTTATCGAATATTTTGTCTCCTGAGCGAGATAGAGCTATAAAACTTGGTACATAAATTCCTTGTGAAATTCCTCAACTTTCTGTATCCCCAAAAATATTGAACGACTTCTAGATCGGTTGTTACATCAAAATGAAGTGAACATTTACGTTTTATCGCATATTTTGTCTCCTGAGCGAGAAAGAGCTATGAAACTTTGTATTTAAATTCCTTGGAAAATTCCTCAACTTTCTGTATCCCCGAAAATATTGTACGATTTTTAGATCGGGTGTTACATCAAAATGAATTGTACATTTACGTTTTATCGAATATTTTGGCTCGTTCGCAAGATAGAACTATGATACTTGGTATAAAAATTTGATTTAAAATTCCTCAACTTTCTGTATCCCCGAAAATATTGAACGACTTTTAGATCGGGTGTAACATCAAAATGAAGTGAACATTTACGTTTTATCGAATATTTTGTCTCCTGAGCGAGATAGAGTTATAAAACTTGGTACTTAAATTCCTTGTGAAATTCCCCAACTTTCTGTATTCCCGAAAATATTGTACGACTTTTAGATCGACTTTCTGTATCCCCGAAAATATTGTGCGACTTTTAGATCGGATGCAACATCAAAATGAATTGTACATTTACCTTTTATCGAATATTTTGTCTCCTGAGCGAGACAGAGTTATAAAATTTGGTACATAAATTCCTTGTGAAATTCCTCAACTTTCTGTATCCCCGAAAATATTGTACGACTTTAAGATCGGGTGTTACATCAAAATGAATTGTACATTTACCTTTTATCGAATATTTTGTCTCCTGAGCGAGAAAGAGCTATAAAACTTGGTACATAAATTCCTTGTGAAATTCCTCAACTTTCTGTATCCCCAAAAATATTGAACGACTTCTAGATCGGTTGTTACATCAAAATGAAGTGAACATTTACGTTTTATCGAATATTTTGTCTCCTTCGCAAGATAGAACTATGATACTTGGTATAAAAATTCGATTTAAAATTCCTCAACTTTCTGTATCCCCGAAAATATTGAACGACTTTTAGATCGGCTGTTACATCAAAATGAAGTGAACATTTACGTTTTATCGAATATTTTGCCCATTTCGCGAGATAGAGCTATGAAAGTTGGTATTTAAATTCCTTGGAAAATTCCTCAACTTTCTGTATCCCCGAAAATATTATACGACTTTTAGATCGGGTGTTACATCAAAATGAATTGTACATTTACCTTTTATCGAATATTTTGTCTCCTGAGCGAGATAGAGCTATAAAACTTGGTACATAAATTCCTTGTGAAATTCCTCAACTTTCTGTATCCCCAAAAATATTGAACGACTTCTAGATCGGTTGTTACATCAAAATGAAGTGAACATTTACGTTTTATCGCATATTTTGTCTCCTGAGCGAGAAAGAGCTATGAAACTTTGTATTTAAATTCCTTGGAAAATTCCTCAACTTTCTGTATCCCCGAAAATATTGTACGACTTTTAGATCGGGTGTAACATCAAAATGAAGTGAACATTTACGTTTTATCGAATATTTTGTCTCCTGAGCGAGATAGAGTTATAAAACTTGGTACTTAAATTCCTTGTGAAATTCCTCAACTTTCTGTATTCCCGAAAATATTGTACGACTTTTAGATCGACTTTCTGTATCCCCGAAAATATTGTGCGACTTTTAGATCGGGTGTTACATCAAAATGAATTGTACATTTACCTTTTATCGAATATTTTGTCTCCTGAGCGAGATAGAGTTATAAAACTTGGTACATAAATTCCTTGTGAAATTCCTCAACTTTCTGTATCCCCGAAAATATTGTACGAATTTAAGATCGGGTGTTACATCAAAATGAATTGTACATTTACCTTTTATCGAATATTTTGTCTCCTGAGCGAGATAGAGCTATAAAACTTGGTACATAAATTCCTTGTGAAATTCCTCAACTTTCTGTATCCCCGAAAATATTGTACGACTTTTAGATCGGGTGTTACATCAAAATGAATTGTACATTTACCTTTTATCGAATATTTTGTCTCCTGAGCGAGATAGAGCTATAAAACTTGGTACATAAATTCCTTGTGAAATTCCTCAACTTTCTGTATCCCCAAAAATATTGAACGACTTCTAGATCGGTTGTTACATCAAAATGAATTGTACATTTACCTTTTATCGAATATTTTGTCTCCTGAGCGAGATAGAGCTATAAAACTTGGTACATAAATTCCTTGTGAAATTCCTCAACTTTCTGTATCCCCGAAAATATTGTACGACTTTTAGATCGGGTGTTACATCAAAATGAATTGTACATTTACCTTTTATCGAATATTTTGTCTCCTGAGCGAGATAGAGCTATAAAACTTGGTACATAAATTCCTTGTGAAATTCCTCAACTTTCTGTATCCCCGAAAATATTGTACGACTTTAAGATCGGGTGTTACATCAAAATGAATTGTACATTTACCTTTTATCGAATATTTTGTCTCCTGAGCGAGATAGAGCTATAAAACTTGGTACATAAATTCCTTGTGAAATTCCTCAACTTTCTGTATCCCCGAAAATATTGTACGACTTTAAGATCGGGTGTTACATCAAAATGAATTGTACATTTACCTTTTATCGAATATTTTGTCTCCTGAGCGAGATAGAGCTATAAAACTTGGTACATAAATTCCTTGTGAAATTCCTCAACTTTCTGTATCCCCGAAAATATTGTACGACTTTTAGATCGGATGCAACATCAAAATAAAGTGAACATTTACGTTTTATCGAATATTTTGTCTCCTTCGCAAGATAGAACTATGATACTTGGTATAAAAATTTGATTTAAAATTCCTCAACTTTCTGTATCCCCGAAAATATTGAACGACTTTTAAATCGGGTGTAACATCAAAATGAAGTGAACATTTACGTTTTATCGAATATTTTGTCTCCTGAGCGAGATAGAGTTATAAAACTTGGCACATAAATTCCTTGTGAAATTCCTCAACTTTCTGTATTCCCGAAAATATTGTACGACTTTTAGATCGACTTTCTGTATCCCCGAAAATATTGTACGACTTTAAGATCGGGTGTTACATCAAAATGAATTGTACATTTACCTTTTATCGAATATTTTGTCTCCTGAGCGAGATAGAGCTATAAAACTTGGTACATAAATTCCTTGTGAAATTCCTCAACTTTCTGTATCCCCGAAAATATTGTACGACTTTTAGATCGGATGCAACATCAAAATAAAGTGAACATTTACGTTTTATCGCATATTTTGTTTCCTTCGCAAGATAGAACTATTATGCTTGGTATAAAAATTCGATTTAAAATTCCTCAACTTTCTGTATCCCCGAAAATATTGTACGACTTTTAGATCGGGTGTTACATCAAAATGAATTGCTTATTTACGTTTTATCGAATATTTTGTCTCCTGAGCGAGATAGAGCTATAAAACTTTGTACATAAATTCCTTGTGAAATTCCTCAACTTTCTGTATTCCCGAAAATATTGTACGACTTTTAGATCGGATGCAACATCAAAATAAAGTGAACATTTACGTTTTATCGAATATTTTGCCCATTTCGCGAGATAGAGCTATGAAAGTTGGTATTTAAATTCCTTGGAAAATTCCTCAACTTTCTGTATCCCCGAAAATATTATACGACTTTTATATCGGGTGTTACATCAAAATGAATTGTACATTTACCTTTTATCGAATATTTTGTCTCCTGAGCGAGATAGAGCTATAAAACTTGGTACATAAATTCCTTGTGAAATTCCTCAACTTTCTGTATCCCCGAAAATATTCTACGACTTTTAGATCCGATGCAACATCAAACTGCAATGAACATTTACGTTTTATCACATATTTTGTCTCCTTAGCGAGATAGAGCTATGAAACTTGGTATTTAAAATCCTTGGAAAATTCGTCAACTTTGTGTATCCCCGAAAATATTGTACGACTTTTAGATCGGTTGTTACATCAAAATGAATTGTACATTTACGTTTTATCGAATATTTTGTCTCCTGAGCGAGATAGAGCTATAAAACTTTGTACATAAATTCCTTGTGAAATTCCTCAACTTTCTGTATTCCCGAAAATATTGTACGACTTTTAGATCGGATGCAACATCAAAATGAAGTGAACATTTACGTTTTATCGCATATTTTGTCTCCTTAGCGAGATAGAGTTATGAAATTAGGTATAAAAATTCGATTTTAAATTCCTCAACTTTCTGTATCCACAAAAATATTGTACGACTTCTAGATCGGTTAATACATCAAAATGAAGTGAACATTTACGTTTTATTGCATATGTTGTCCCCTTCGCGAGATAGAGTAATAAAACTTGGAACATAAATTCCTTGTGAAATTCCTCAACTTTCTGTATCCCCGAAAATATTGTACGACTTTTATATCGGATGTTACATCAAAATGAAGTGAACATTTACGTTTTATTTCATATTTTGTCTCCTGAGCGAGATAGAGCTATGAAACTTGGTATTTAAATTCCTTGGAAAATTCCTCAACTTTCTGTATCCCCGAAAATATTATACGACTTTTAGATCGGGTGTTACATCAAAATGAATTGTACATTTACCTTTTATCGAATATTTTGTCTCCTGAGCGAGATAGAGCTATAAAACTTGGTACATAAATTCCTTGTGAAATTCCTCAACTTTCTGTATCCCCGAAAATATTGTACGACTTTTAGATCGGATGAAACATCAAAATAAAGTGAACATTTACGTTTTATCGCATATTTTGTCTCCTTCGCAAGATAGAACTATTATGCTTGGTATAAAAATTCGATTTAAAATTCCACAACTTTCTGTATCCCCGAAAATATTGTACGACTTTTAGATCGGATGCAACATTCGCAAGATAGAACTATGATACTTGGTATAAAAATTCGATTTAAAATTCCTCAACTTTCTGTATCTCCGAAAATATTATACGACTTTTAGATCGGGTGTTACATCAAAATGAATTGTACATTTACCTTTTATCGAATATTTTGTCTCCTGAGCGAGATAGAGCTATAAAACTTGGTACATAAATTCCTTGTGAAATTCCTCAACTTTCTGTATCCCCGAAAATATTCTACGACTTTTAGATCCGATGCAACATCAAACTGCAATGAACATTTACGTTTTATCACATATTTTGTCTCCTTAGCGAGATAGAGCTATGAAACTTGGTATTTAAATTCCTTGGAAAATTCCTCAACTTTCTGTATCCCCGAAAATATTATACGACTTTTAGATCGGGTGTTACATCAAAATGAATTGTACATTTACCTTTTATCGAATATTTTGTCTCCTGAGCGAGATAGAGCTATAAAACTTGGTACATAAATTCCTTGTGAAATTCCTCAACTTTCTGTATCCCCGAAAATATTCTACGACTTTTAGATCCGATGCAACATCAAACTGCAATGAACATTTACGTTTTATCACATATTTTGTCTCCTTAGCGAGATAGAGCTATGAAACTTGGTATTTAAAATCCTTGGAAAATTCCTCAACTTTGTGTATCCCCGAAAATATTGTACGACTTTTAGATCGGTTGTTACATCAAAATGAATTGTACATTTACGTTTTATCGAATATTTTGTCTCCTGAGCGAGATAGAGCTATAAAACTTTGTACATAAATTCCTTGTGAAATTCCTCAACTTTCTGTATTCCCGAAAATATTGTACGACTTTTAGATCGGATGCAACATCAAAATGAAGTGAACATTTACGTTTTATCGCATATTTTGTCTCCTTAGCGAGATAGAGTTATGAAACTTGGTATAAAAATTCGATTTTAAATTCCTCAACTTTCTGTATCCACAAAAATATTGTACGACTTCTAGATCGGTTAATACATCAAAATGAAGTGAACATTTACGTTTTATTGCATATGTTGTCCCCTTCGCGAGATAGAGTAATAAAACTTGGAACATAAATTCCTTGTGAAATTCCTCAACTTTCTGTATCCCCGAAAATATTGTACGACTTTTATATCGGACGTTACATCAAAATGAAGTGAACATTTACGTTTTATTTCATATTTTGTCTCCTGAGCGAGATAGAGCTATGAAACTTGGTATTTAAATTCCTTGGAAAATTCCTCAACTTTCTGTATCCCCGAAAATATTATACGACTTTTAGATCGGGTGTTACATCAAAATGAATTGTACATTTACCTTTTATCGAATATTTTGTCTCCTGAGCGAGATAGAGCTATAAAACTTGGTACATAAATTCCTTGTGAAATTCCTCAACTTTCTGTATCCCCGAAAATATTGTACGACTTTTAGATCGGATGAAACATCAAAATAAAGTGAACATTTACGTTTTATCGCATATTTTGTCTCCTTCGCAAGATAGAACTATTATGCTTGGTATAAAAATTCGATTTAAAATTCCTCAACTTTCTGTATCCCCGAAAATATTGTACGACTTTAAGATCGGATGCAACATTCGCAAGATAGAACTATGATACTTGGTATAAAAATTCGATTTAAAATTCCTCAACTTTCTGTATCTCCGAAAATATTATACGACTTTTAGATCGGGTGTTACATCAAAATGAATTGTACATTTACGTTTTATCGAATATTTTGTCTCCTGAGCGAGATAGAGCTATAAAACTTGGTACATAAATTCCTTGTGAAATTCCTCAACTTTCTGTATTCCCGAAAATATTGTACGACTTTTAGATCGGATGCAACATCAAAATGAAGTGAACATTTACGTTTTGTCGCATATTTTGTCTCCTTAGCGAGATAGAGCTATGAAACTTGGTATTTAAAATCCTTGGAAAATTCCTCAACTTTGCGTATCCCCGAAAATATTGTACGACTTTTAGATCGGGTGTTACATCAAAATGAATTGTACATTTACGTTTTATCGAATATTTTGTCTCCTGAGCGAGATAGAGCTATAAAACTTTGTACATAAATTCCTTGTGAAATTCCTCAACTTTCTGTATTCCCGAAAATATTGTACGACTTTTAGATCGGATGCAACATCAAAATGAAGTGAACATTTACGTTTTATCGCATATTTTGTCTCCTTAGCGAGATAGAGTTATGAAATTAGGTATAAAAATTCGATTTTAAATTCCTCAACTTTCTGTATCCACAAAAATATTGTACGACTTCTAGATCGGTTAATACATCAAAATGAAGTGAACATTTACGTTTTATTGCATATGTTGTCCCCTTCGCGAGATAGAGTAATAAAACTTGGAACATAAATTCCTTGTGAAATTCCTCAACTTTCTGTATCCCCGAAAATATTGTACGACTTTTAGATCGGATGTTACATCAAAATGAAGTGAACATTTACGTTTTATTTCATATTTTGTCTCCTGAGCGAGAAAGAGCCATGAAACTTGGTATTTAAATTCCTTGGAAAATTCCTCAACTTTCTGTATCCCCGAAAATATTGTACGACTTTTAGATCGGGTGTTACATCAAAATGAAGTGAACATTTACGTTTTATCGAATATTTTGTCCCCTTCGTGAGATAGAGCTATGAAACTTGGTATTTAAATTCCTTGGAAAATTCCTCAACTTTCTGTATCCCCGAAAATATTGTACGATTTTTAGATCGGGTGTTACATCAAAATGAATTGTACATTTACGTTTTATCGAATATTTTGTCTCCTTCGCAAGATAGAACTATGATACTTGGTATAAAAATTCGATTTAAAATTCCTCAACTTTCTGTATCCCCGAAAATATTGAACGACTTTTAGATCGGGTGTTACATCAAAATGAAGTGAACAATTACGTTTTATCGAATATTTTGTCTCCTGAGCGAGATAGAGCTATAAAACTTGGTACATAAATTCCTTGTGAAATTCCTCAACTTTCTGTATCCCCAAAAATATTGAACGACTTCTAGATCGGTTGTTACATCAAAATGAAGTGAACATTTACGTTTTATCGCATATTTTGTCTCCTGAGCGAGAAAGAGCTATGAAACTTGGTATTTAAATTCCTTGGAAAATTCCTCAACTTTCTGTATCCCCGAAAATATTGTACGATTTTTAGATCGGGTGTTACATCAAAATGAATTGCACATTTAAGTTTTATCGAATATTTTGTCTCCTTCGCAAGATAGAACTATGATACTTGGTATAAAAATTTGATTTAAAATTCCTCAACTTTCTGTATCCCCGAAAATATTGAACGACTTTTAGATCGGGTGTTACATCAAAATGAAGTGAACATTTACGTTTTATTGCATATTTTGTCTCCTGAGCGAGAAAGAGCTATGAAACTTGGTATTTAAATTCCTTGGAAAATTCCTCAACTTTCTGTATCCCCGAAAATATTGTACGACTTTTAGATCGGGTGTTACATCAAAATGAAGTGAACATTTACGTTTTATGGCATATTTTGTCTCCTGAGCGAGATAGAGCTATGAAACTTGGTATTTAAATTCCTTGGAAAATTCCTCAACTTTCTGTATCCCCGAAAATATTGTACGATTTTTAGATCGGGTGTTACATCAAAATGAATTGTACATTTACGTTTTATCGAATATTTTGTCTCCTTCGCAAGATAGAACTATGATACTTGGTATAAAAATTCGATTTAAAATTCCTCAACTTTCTGTATCCCCGAAAATATTGAACGACTTTTAGATCGGGTGTTACATCAAAATGAAGTGATCATTTACGTTTTATTGCATATTTTGTCTCCTGAGCGAGATAGAGCTATGAAACTTGGTATTTAAATTCCTTGGAAAATTCCTCAACTTTCTGTATCCCCGAAAATATTGTACGACTTTTAGATCGGGTGTTACATCAAAATGAATTGTACATTTACGTTTTATCGAATATTTTGTCTCCTGAGCGAGATAGAGCTGTAAAACTTGGTACATAAATTCCTTGTGAAATTCCTCAACTTTCTGTATCCCCGAAAATATTGTACGACTTTTAGATCGGATGCAACATTCGCAAGATAGAACTATGATACTTGGTATAAAAATTCGATTTAAAATTCCTCAACTTTCTGTATCCCCGAAAATATAATACGACTTTAGATCGGGTGTTACATCAAAATGAATTGTACATTTACCTTTTTTCGAATATTTTGTCTCCTGAGCGAGATAGAGCTATAAAACTTGGTACATAAATTCCTTGTGAAATTCCTCAACTTTCTGTATCCCCAAAAATATTGAACGACTTCTAGATCGGTTGTTACATCAAAATGAAGTGAACATATACGTTTTATCGAATATTTTGTCCCCTTCGCGAGATAGAGCTATGAAACTTGGTATAAAAATTCGATTTAAAATTCCTCAACTTTCTGTATCCCCGAAAATATTGTACGACTTTTAGATCGGATGCAACATTCGCAAGATAGAACTATGATACTTGGTATAAAAATTCGATTTAAAATTCCTCAACTTTCTGTATCTCCGAAAATATTATACGACTTTTAGATCGGGTGTTACATCAAAATGAATTGTACATTTACGTTTTATCGAATATTTTGTCTCCTGAGCGAGATAGAGCTATAAAACTTGGTACATAAATTCCTTGTGAAATTCCTCAACTTTCTGTATTCCCGAAAATATTGTACGACTTTTAGATCCGATGCAACATCAAACTGAAATGAACATTTACGTTTTATCGCATATTTTGTCTCCTTAGCGAGATAGAGCTATGAAACTTGGTATTTAAAATCCTTGGAAAATTCCTCAACTTTGTGTATCCCCGAAAATATTGTACGACTTTTAGATCGGTTGTTACATCAAAATGAATTGTACATTTACGTTTTATCGAATATTTTGTCTCCTGAGCGAGATAGAGTTATAAAACTTGGTACATAAATTCCTTGTGAAATTCCTCAACTTTCTGTATTCCCGAAAATATTGTACGACTTTAAGATCGACTTTCTGTATCCCCGAAAATATTGTACGACTTTATATCGGGTGTTACATCAAAATGAATTGTACATTTACCTTTTATCGAATATTTTGTCTCCTGAGCGAGATAGAGCTATAAAACTTGGTACATAAATTCCTTGTGAAATTCCTCAACTTTCTGTATCCCCGAAAATATTGTACGACTTTTAGATCGGATGCAACATCAAAATAAAGTGAACATTTACGTTTTATCGCATATTTTGTCTCCTTTGCAAGATAGAACTATTATGCTTGGTATAAAAATTCGATTTAAAATTCCTCAACTTTCTGTATCCCCGAAAATATTGTACGACTTTTAGATCGGGTGTTACATCAAAATGAATTGTACATTTACGTTTTATCGAATATTTTGTCTCCTGAGCGAGATAGAGCTATAAAACTTGGTACATAAATTTCTTGTGAAATTCCTCAACTTTCTGTATCCCGAAAAATATTGAACGACTTCTAGATCGGTTGTTACATCAAAATGAAGTGAACATTTACGTTTTATCGAATATTTTGTCCCCTTCGCGAGATAGAGCTATGAAACTTGGTATAAAAATTCGATTTAAAATTCCTCATTTTTCTGTATCCCCGAAAATATTGTACGACTTTTAGATCGGGTGTTACATCAAAATGAATTGTACATTTACGTTTTATCGAATATTTTGTCTCCTTCGCAAGATAGAACTATGATACTTGGTATAAAAATTTGATTTAAAATTCTTCAACTTTCTGTATCCCCGAAAATATTGAACGACTTTTAGATCGGGTGTTACATCAAAATGAATTGTACATTAACGTTTCGTCGCATATTTTGTCTCCTAAGCGAGAAAGAGCTATGAAACTTGGTATTTAAATTCCTTGGAAAATTCCTCAACTTTCTGTATCCCCGAAAATATTGTACGATTTTTAGATCGGGTGTTACATCAAAATGAATTGAACATTTACGTTTTATCGAATATTTTGTCTCCTGAGCGAGATAGAGTTATAAAACTTGGTACATAAATTCCTTGTGAAATTCCTCAACTTTCTGTATTCCCGAAAATATTGTACGACTTTTAGATCGACTTTCTGTATCCCCGAAAATATTGTACGACTTTTAGATCGGGTGTTACATCAAAATGAATTGTACATTTACCTTTTATCGAATATTTTGTCTCCTGAGCGAGATAGAGCTATAAAACTTGGTACATAAATTCCTTGTGAAATTCCTCAACTTTCTGTATCCCCGAAAATATTGTACGACTTTTAGATCGGATGCAACATCAAAATAAAGTGAACATTTACGTTTTATCGCATATTTTGTCTCCTTTGCAAGATAGAACTATTATGCTTGGTATAAAAATTCGATTTAAAATTCCTCAACTTTCTGTATCCCCGAAAATATTGTACGACTTTTAGATCGGGTGTTACATCAAAATGAATTGTACATTTACGTTTTATCGAATATTTTGTCTCCTGAGCGAGATAGAGCTATAAAACTTGGTACATAAATTTCTTGTGAAATTCCTCAACTTTCTGTATCCCCAAAAATATTGAACGACTTCTAGATCGGTTGTTACTTCAAAATGAAGTGAACATTTACGTTATATCGCATATTTTGTCTCCTGAGCGAGAAAGAGCTATGAAACTTGGTATTTAAATTCCTTGGAAAATTCCTCAACTTTCTGTATCCCCGAAAATATTGTACGATTTTTAGATCGGGTGTTACATCAAAATGAATTGTACATTTACGTTTTATCGAATATTTTGTCTCCTTCGCAAGATAGAACTATGATACTTGGTATAAAAATTTGATTTAAAATTCTTAAACTTTCTGTATCCCCGAAAATATTGAACGACTTTTAGATCGGGTGTTACATCAAAATGAAGTGAACATTTACGTTTTATTGCATATTTTGTCTCCTGAGCGAGAAAGAGCTATGAAACTTGGTATTTAAATTCCTTGGAAAATTCCTCAACTTTCTGTATCCCCGAAAATATTGTACGACTTTTAAATCGGGTGTTACATCAAAATGAATTGTACATTTACGTTTTATCGAATATTTTGTCTCCTGAGCGAGATAGAGCTATAAAACTTGGTACATAAATTCCTTGTGAAATTCCTCAACTTTCTGTATCCCCAAAAATATTGAACGACTTCTAGATCGGTTGTTACATCAAAATGAAGTGAACATTTACGTTTTATCGAATATTTTGTCCCCTTCGCGAGATAGAGCTATGAAACTTGGTATAAAAATTCGATTTAAAATTCCTCAACTTTCTGTGTCCCCGAAAATATTGTACGACTTTTAGATCGGATGCAACATTCGCAAGATAGAAATATGATACTTGGTATAAAAATTCGATTTAAAATTCCTCAACTTTCTGTATCCCCGAAAATATTATACGACTTTATATCGGGTGTTACATCAAAATGAATTGTACATTTACCTTTTATCGAATATTTTGTCTCCTGAGCGAGATAGAGCTATAAAACTTGGTACATAAATTCCTTGTGAAATTCCTCAACTTTCTGTATCCCCAAAAATATTGAACGACTTCTAGATCGGTTGTTACATCAAAATGAAGTGAACATTTACGTTTTATCGAATATTTTGTCCCCTTCGCGAGATAGAGCTATGAAACTTGGTATAAAAATTCGATTTAAAATTCCTCAACTTTCTGTGTCCCCGAAAATATTGTACGACTTTTAGATCGGATGCAACATTCGCAAGATAGAACTATGATACTTGGTATAAAAATTCGATTTCAAATTCCTCAACTTTCTGTATCTCCGAAAATATTATACGACTTTTAGATCGGGTGTTACATCAAAATGAATTGTACATTTACGTTTTATCGAATATTTTGTCTCCTGAGCGAGATAGAGCTATAAAACTTGGTACATAAATTCCTTGTGAAATTCCTCAACTTTCTGTATCCCCAAAAATATTGAACGACTTCTAGATCGGTTGTTACATCAAAATGAAGTGAACATTTACGTTTTATCGAATATTTTGTCCCCTTCGCGAGATAGAGCTATGATACTTGGTATAAAAATTTGATTTAAAATTCTTAAACTTTCTGTATCCCCGAAAATATTGAACGACTTTTAGATCGGGTGTTACATCAAAATGAATTGTACATTTACGTTTTATCGAATATTTTGTCTCCTGAGCGAGATAGAGCTATAAAACTTGGTACATAAATTCCTTGTGAAATTCCTCAACTTTCTGTATTCCCGAAAATATTGTACGACTTTTAGATCCGATGCAACATCAAACTGAAATGAACATTTACGTTTTATCGCATATTTTGTCTCCTTAGCGAGATAGAGCTATGAAACTTGGTATTTAAAATCCTTGGAAAATTCCTCAACTTTGTGTATCCCCGAAAATATTGTACGACTTTTAGATCGGTTGTTACATCAAAATGAATTGTACATTTACGTTTTATCGAATATTTTGTCTCCTGAGCGAGATAGAGTTATAAAACTTGGTACATAAATTCCTTGTGAAATTCCTCAACTTTCTGTATTCCCGAAAATATTGTACGACTTTTAGATCGACTTTCTGTATCCCCGAAAATATTGTACGACTTTTAGATCGGGTGTTACATCAAAATGAATTGTACATTTACCTTTAATCGAATATTTTGTCTCCTGAGCGAGATAGAGCTATAAAACTTGGTACATAAATTCCTTGTGAAATTCCTCAACTTTCTGTATTCCCGAAAATATTGTACGACTTTTAGATCCGATGCAACATCAAACTGAAATGAACATTTACGTTTTATCGCATATTTTGTCTCCTAAGCGAGATAGAGCTATGAAACTTGGTATTTAAAATCCTTGGAAAATTCCTCAACTTTCTGTATCCCCGAAAATATTGTACGACTTTAAGATCGGTTGTTACATCAAAATGAATTGTACATTTACGTTTTATCGAATATTTTGTCTCCTGAGCGAGATAGAGTTATAAAACTTGGTACATAAATTCCTTGTGAAATTCCTCAACTTTCTGTATTCCCGAAAATATTGTACGACTTTTAGATCGACTTTCTGTATCCCCGAAAATATTGTACGACTTTTAGATCGGGTGTTACATCAAAATGAATTGTACATTTACCTTTTATCGAATATTTTGTCTCCTGAGCGAGATAGAGCTATAAAACTTGGTACATAAATTCCTTGTGAAATTCCTCAACTTTCTGTATCCCCGAAAATATTGTACGACTTTTAGATCGGATGCAACATCAAAATAAAGTGAACATTTACGTTTTATCGCATATTTTGTCTCCTTTGCAAGATAGAACTATTATGCTTGGTATAAAAATTCGATTTTAAATTCCTCAACTTTCTGTATCCCCGAAAATATTGTACGACTTTTAGATCGGGTGTTACATCAAAATGAATTGTACATTTACGTTTTATCGAATATTTTGTCTCCTGAGCGAGATAGAGCTATAAAACTTGGTACATAAATTCCTTGTGAAATTCCTCAACTTTCTGTATCCCCGAAAATATTCTACGACTTTTAGATCAGATGCAACATCAAACTGAAATGAACATTTACGTTTTATCGCATATTTTGTCTCCTAAGCGAGATAGAGCTATGAAACTTGGTATTTAAAATCCTTGGAAAATTCCTCAACTTTGTGTATCCCCGAAAATATTGTACGACTTTTAGATCGGTTGTTTCATCAAAATGAATTGTACATTTACGTTTTATCGAATATTTTGTCTCCTGAGCGAGATAGAGTTATAAAACTTGGTACATAAATTCCTTGTGAAATTCCTCAACTTTCTGTATTCCCGAAAATATTGTACGACTTTTAGATCGACTTTCTGTATCCCCGAAAATATTGTACGACTTTTAGATCGGGTGTTACATCAAAATGAATTGTACATTTACCTTTTATCGAATATTTTGTCTCCTGAGCGAGATAGAGCTATAAAACTTGGTACATAAATTCCTTGTGAAATTCCTCAACTTTCTGTATCCCCGAAAATATTGTACGACTTTTAGATCGGATGCAACATCAAAATAAAGTGAACATTTACGTTTTATCGCATATTTTGTCTCCTTTGCAAGATAGAACTATTATGCTTGGTATAAAAATTCGATTTAAAATTCCTCAACTTTCTGTATCCCCGAAAATATTGTACGACTTTATATCGGGTGTTACATCAAAATGAATTGTACATTTACGTTTTATCGAATATTTTGTCTCCTGAGCGAGATAGAGCTATAAAACTTGGTACATAAATTTCTTGTGAAATTCCTCAACTTTCTGTATCCCCAAAAATATTGAACGACTTCTAGATCGGTTGTTACATCAAAATGAAGTGAACATTTACGTTTTATCGCATATTTTGTCTCCTGAGCGAGAAAGAGCTATGAAACTTGGTATTTAAATTCCTTGGAAAATTCCTCAACTTTCTGTATCCCCGAAAATATTGTACGATTTTTAGATCGGGTGTTACATCAAAATGAATTGTACATTTACGTTTTATCGAATATTTTGTCTCCTTCGCAAGATAGAACTATGATACTTGGTATAAAAATTTGATTTAAAATTCTTCAACTTTCTGTATCCCCGAAAATATTGAACGACTTTTAGATCGGGTGTTACATCAAAATGAAGTGAACATTTACGTTTTATTGCATATTTTGTCTCCTGAGCGAGAAAGAGCTATGAAACTTGGTATTTAAATTCCTTGGAAAATTCCTCAACTTTCTGTATCCCCGAAAATATTGTACGACTTTTAAATCGGGTGTTACATCAAAATGAATTGTACATTTACGTTTTATCGAATATTTTGTCTCCTTCGCAAGATAGAACTATGATACTTGGTATAAAAATTTGATTTAAAATTCTTCAACTTTCTGTATCCCCGAAAATATTGTACGACTTTTAGATCGGATGCAACATTCGCAAGATAGAACTATGATACTTGGTATAAAAATTCGATTTAAAATTCCTCAACTTTCTGTATCCCCGAAAATATTATACGACTTTAGATCGGGTGTTACATCAAAATGAATTGTACATTTACCTTTTATCGAATATTTTGTCTCCTGAGCGAGATAGAGCTATAAAACTTGGTACATAAATTCCTTGTGAAATTCCTCAACTTTCTGTATCCCCAAAAATATTGAACGACTTCTAGATCGGTTGTTACATCAAAATGAAGTGAACATTTACGTTTTATCGAATATTTTGTCCCCTTCGCGAGATAGAGCTATGAAACTTGGTATAAAAATTCGATTTAAAATTCCTCAACTTTCTGTATCCCCGAAAATATTGTACGACTTTTAGATCGGATGCAACATTCGCAAGATAGAACTATGATACTTGGTATAAAAATTCGATTTAAAATTCCTCAACTTTCTGTATCTCCGAAAATATTATACGACTTTTAGATCGGGTGTTACATCAAAATGAATTGTACATTTACGTTTTATCGAATATTTTGTCTCCTGAGCGAGATAGAGCTATGAGCCTTTGTATAAAAATTCCTTGGAAAATTCCTCAACTTTCTGTATTCCCGAAAATATTGTACGACTTTTAGATCCGATGCAACATCAAACTGAAATGAACATTTACGTTTTATCGCATATTTTGTCTCCTTAGCGAGATAGAGCTATGAAACTTGGTATTTAAAATCCTTGGAAAATTCCTCAACTTTGTGTATCCCCGAAAATATTGTACGACTTTTAGATCGGTTGTTACATCAAAATGAATTGTACATTTACGTTTTATCGAATATTTTGTCTCCTGAGCGAGATAGAGTTATAAAACTTGGTACATAAATTCCTTGTGAAATTCCTCAACTTTCTGTATTCCCGAAAATATTGTACGACTTTTAGATCGACTTTCTGTATCCCCGAAAATATTGTACGACTTTTAGATCGGGTGTTACATCAAAATGAATTGTACATTTACCTTTTATCGAATATTTTGTCTCCTGAGCGAGATAGAGCTATAAAACTTGGTACATAAATTCCTTGTGAAATTCCTCAACTTTCTGTATTCCCGAAAATATTGTACGACTTTTAGATCCGATGCAACATCAAACTGAAATGAACATTTACGTTTTATCGCATATTTTGTCTCCTTAGCGAGATAGAGCTATGAAACTTGGTATTTAAAATCCTTGGAAAATTCCTCAACTTTGTGTATCCCCGAAAATATTGTACGACTTTTAGATCGGTTGTTACATCAAAATGAATTGTACATTTACGTTTTATCGAATATTTTGTCTCCTGAGCGAGATAGAGTTATAAAACTTGGTACATAAATTCCTTGTGAAATTCCTCAACTTTCTGTATTCCCGAAAATATTGTACGACTTTTAGATCGACTTTCTGTATCCCCGAAAATATTGTACGACTTTTAGATCGGGTGTTACATCAAAATGAATTGTACATTTACCTTTTATCGAATATTTTGTCTCCTGAGCGAGATAGAGCTATAAAACTTGGTACATAAATTCCTTGTGAAATTCCTCAACTTTCTGTATTCCCGAAAATATTGTACGACTTTTAGATCCGATGCAACATCAAACTGAAATGAACATTTACGTTTTATCGCATATTTTGTCTCCTTAGCGAGATAGAGCTATGAAACTTGGTATTTAAAATCCTTGGAAAATTCCTCAACTTTGTGTATCCCCGAAAATATTGTACGACTTTTAGATCGGTTGTTACATCAAAATGAATTGTACATTTACGTTTTATCGAATATTTTGTCTCCTGAGCGAGATAGAGTTATAAAACTTGGTACATAAATTCCTTGTGAAATTCCTCAACTTTCTGTATTCCCGAAAATATTGTACGACTTTTAGATCGACTTTCTGTATCCCCGAAAATATTGTACGACTTTTAGATCGGGTGTTACATCAAAATGAATTGTACATTTACCTTTTATCGAATATTTTGTCTCCTGAGCGAGATAGAGCTATAAAACTTGGTACATAAATTCCTTGTGAAATTCCTCAACTTTCTGTATCCCCGAAAATATTGTACGACTTTTAGATCGGATGCAACATCAAAACAAAGTGAACATTTACGTTTTATCGCATATTTTGTCTCCTTTGCAAGATAGAACTATTATGCTTGGTATAAAAATTCGATTTAAAATTCCTCAACTTTCTGTATCCCCGAAAATATTGTACGACTTTTAGATCGGGTGTTACATCAAAATGAATTGTACATTTACGTTTTATCGAATATTTTGTCTCCTGAGCGAGATAGAGCTATAAAACTTGGTACATAAATTCCTTGTGAAATTCCTCAACTTTCTGTATCCCCGAAAATATTCTACGACTTTTAGATCAGATGCAACATCAAACTGAAATGAACATTTACGTTTTATCGCATATTTTGTCTCCTAAGCGAGATAGAGCTATGAAACTTGGTATTTAAAATCCTTGGAAATTCCTCAACTTTGTGTATCCCCGAAAATATTGTACGACTTTTAGATCGGTTGTTTCATCAAAATGAATTGTACATTTACGTTTTATCGCATATTTTGCCTCCTGAGCGAGATAGAGCTATGAGCCTTCATATAAAAATTCCTTGGAAAATTCCTCAACTTTCTGGATTCCCGAAAATATTGAAACTTGGTTATTAAATTCCTTGAGAAATTCCTCAACTTTCTGTATCCCCGAAAATATTGTACGACTTTTAGATCGGGTGTTACATCAAAATGAATTGTACATTTACGTTTCATCTCATATTTTGTCTCCTGAGCGAGATAGAGCTATGAGCCTTTGTATAAAAATTCCTTGGAAAATTCCTCAACTTTCTGGATTTCCGAAAATATTGAAACTTGGTTATTAAATTCCTTGTGAAATTCCTCAACTTTCTGTATCCCCGAAAATATTGTACGACTTTTAGATCGGGTGTTACATCAAAATGAATTGTACATTTACGTTTCATCTCATATTTTGTCTCCTGAGCGAGATAGAGCTATAAAACTTTGTACATAAATTCCTTGTGAAATTCCTCAACTTTCTGTATTTCCGAAAATATTGTACGACTTCTAGATCGGTTGTTACATCAAAATGAAGTGAACATTTACGTTTTATTGCATATGTTGTCCCCTTCGCGAGATAGAGTAATAAAACTTGGAACATAAATTCCTTGTGAAATTCCTCAACTTTCTGTATCCCCGAAAATATTGTACGACTTTAAGATCGGATGTTACATCAAAATGAAGTGAACATTTACGTTTTATTTCATATTTTGTCTCCTGAGCGAGATAGAGCTATGAAACTTGGTATTTAAATTCCTTGGAAAATTCCTCAACTTTCTGTATCCCCGAAAATATTATACGACTTTTAGATCAGATGCAACATCAAACTGAAATGAACATTTACGTTTTATCGCATATTTTGTCTCCTAAGCGAGATAGAGCTATGAAACTTGGTATTTAAAATCCTTGGAAAATTCCTCAACTTTGTGTATCCCCGAAAATATTGTACGACTTTTAGATCGGTTGTTTCATCAAAATGAATTGTACATTTACGTTTTATCGAATATTTTGTCTCCTGAGCGAGATAGAGTTATAAAACTTGGTACATAAATTCCTTGTGAAATTCCTCAACTTTTTGTATTCCCGAAAATATTGTACGACTTTTAGATCGACTTTCTGTATCCCCGAAAATATTGTACGACTTTAAGATCGGGTGTTACATCAAAATGAATTGTACATTTACCTTTTATCGAATATTTTGTCTCCTGAGCGAGATAGAGCTATAAAACTTGGTACATAAATTCCTTGTGAAATTCCTCAACTTTCTGTATCCCCGAAAATATTGTACGACTTTTAGATCGGATGCAACATCAAAATAAAGTGAACATTTACGTTTTATCGCATATTTTGTCTCCTTTGCAAGATAGAACTATTATGCTTGGTATAAAAATTCGATTTAAAATTCCTCAACTTTCTGTATCCCCGAAAATATTGTACGACTTTATATCGGGTGTTACATCAAAATGAATTGTACATTTACGTTTTATCGAATATTTTGTCTCCTGAGCGAGATAGAGCTATAAAACTTGGTACATAAATTTCTTGTGAAATTCCTCAACTTTCTGTATCCCCAAAAATATTGAACGACTTCTAGATCGGTTGTTACATCAAAATGAAGTGAACATTTACGTTTTATCGCATATTTTGTCTCCTGAGCGAGAAAGAGCTATGAAACTTGGTATTTAAATTCCTTGGAAAATTCCTCAACTTTCTGTATCCCCGAAAATATTGTACGATTTTTAGATCGGGTGTTACATCAAAATGAATTGTACATTTACGTTTTATCGAATATTTTGTCTCCTTCGCAAGATAGAACTATGATACTTGGTATAAAAATTTGATTTAAAATTCTTCAACTTTCTGTATCCCCGAAAATATTGAACGACTTTTAGATCGGGTGTTACATCAAAATGAAGTGAACATTTACGTTTTATTGCATATTTTGTCTCCTGAGCGAGAAAGAGCTATGAAACTTGGTATTTAAATTCCTTGGAAAATTCCTCAACTTTCTGTATCCCCGAAAATATTGTACGACTTTTAAATCGGGTGTTACATCAAAATGAATTGTACATTTACGTTTTATCGAATATTTTGTCTCCTTCGCAAGATAGAACTATGATACTTGGTATAAAAATTTGATTTAAAATTCTTCAACTTTCTGTTTCCCCGAAAATATTGTACGACTTTTAGATCGGATGCAACATTCGCAAGATAGAACTATGATACTTGGTATAAAAATTCGATTTAAAATTCCTCAACTTTCTGTATCCCCGAAAATATTGTACGACTTTTAGATCGGTTGTTTCATCAAAATGAATTGTACATTTACGTTTTATCGAATATTTTGTCTCCTGAGCGAGATAGAGTTATAAAACTTGGTACATAAATTCCTTGTGAAATTCCTCAACTTTCTGTATTCCCGAAAATATTGTACGACTTTTAGATCGACTTTCTGTATCCCCGAAAATATTGTACGACTTTAAGATCGGGTGTTACATCAAAATGAATTGTACATTTACCTTTTATCGAATATTTTGTCTCCTGAGCGAGATAGAGCTATAAAACTTGGTACATAAATTCCTTGTGAAATTCCTCAACTTTCTGTATCCCCGAAAATATTGTACGACTTTTAGATCGGATGCAACATCAAAATAAAGTGAACATTTACGTTTTATCGCATATTTTGTCTCCTTTGCAAGATAGAACTATGAAACTTGGTATTTAAAATCCTTGGAAAATTCCTCAACTTTGTGTATCCCCGAAAATATTGTACGACTTTTAGATCGGTTGTTTCATCAAAATGAATTGTACATTTACGTTTTATCGAATATTTTGTCTCCTGAGCGAGAAAGAGTTATAAAACTTGGTACATAAATTCCTTGTGAAATTCCTCAACTTTCTGTATTCCCGAAAATATTGTACGACTTTTAGATCGACTTTCTGTATCCCCGAAAATATTGTACGACTTTAAGATCGGGTGTTTCATCAAAATGAATTGTACATTTACCTTTTATCGAATATTTTGTCTCCTGAGCGAGATAGAGCTATAAAACTTGGTACATAAATTCCTTGTGAAATTCCTCAACTTTCTGTATCCCCGAAAATATTGTACGACTTTTAGATCGGATGCAACATCAAAATAAAGTGAACATTTACGTTTTATCGCATATTTTGTCTCCTTTGCAAGATAGAACTATTATGCTTGGTATAAAAATTCGATTTAAAATTCCTCAACTTTCTGTATCCCCGAAAATATTGTACGACTTTATATCGGGTGTTACATCAAAATGAATTGTACATTTACGTTTTATCGAATATTTTGTCTCCTGAGCGAGATAGAGCTATAAAACTTGGTACATAAATTTCTTGTGAAATTCCTCAACTTTCTGTATCCCCAAAAATATTGAACGACTTCTAGATCGGTTGTTACATCAAAATGAAGTGAACATTTACGTTTTATCGCATATTTTGTCTCCTGAGCGAGAAAGAGCTATGAAACTTGGTATTTAAATTCCTTGGAAAATTCCTCAACTTTCTGTATCCCCGAAAATATTGTACGATTTTTAGATCGGGTGTTACATCAAAATGAATTGTACATTTACGTTTTATCGAATATTTTGTCTCCTTCGCAAGATAGAACTATGATACTTGGTATAAAAATTTGATTTAAAATTCTTCAACTTTCTGTATCCCCGAAAATATTGAACGACTTTTAGATCGGGTGTTACATCAAAATGAAGTGAACATTTACGTTTTATTGCATATTTTGTCTCCTGAGCGAGAAAGAGCTATGAAACTTGGTATTTAAATTCCTTGGAAAATTCCTCAACTTTCTGTATCCCCGAAAATATTGTACGACTTTTAAATCGGGTGTTACATCAAAATGAATTGTACATTTACGTTTTATCGAATATTTTGTCTCCTTCGCAAGATAGAACTATGATACTTGGTATAAAAATTTGATTTAAAATTCTTCAACTTTCTGTATCCCCGAAAATATTGTACGACTTTTAGATCGGATGCAACATTCGCAAGATAGAACTATGATACTTGGTATAAAAATTCGATTTAAAATTCCTCAACTTTCTGTATCCCCGAAAATATTGTACGACTTTTAGATCGGGTGTTACATCAAAATGAATTGTACATTTACCTTTTATCGAATATTTTGTCTCCTGAGCGAGATAGAGCTATAAAACTTGGTACATAAATTCCTTGTGAAATTCCTCAACTTTCTGTATTCCCGAAAATATTGTACGACTTTTAGATCCGATGCAACATCAAACTGAAATGAACATTTACGTTTTATCGCATATTTTGTCTCCTAAGCGAGATAGAGCTATGAAACTTGGTATTTAAAATCCTTGGAAAATTCCTCAACTTTGTGTATCCCCGAAAATATTGTACGACTTTTAGATCGGTTGTTACATCAAAATGAATTGTACATTTACGTTTTATCGAATATTTTGTCTCCTGAGCGAGATAGAGTTATAAAACTTGGTACATAAATTCCTTGTGAAATTCCTCAACTTTCTGTATTCCCGAAAATATTGTACGACTTTTAGATCGACTTTCTGTATCCCCGAAAATATTGTACGACTTTTAGATCGGGTGTTACATCAAAATGAATTGTACATTTACCTTTTATCGAATATTTTGTCTCCTGAGCGAGATAGAGCTATAAAACTTGGTACATAAATTCCTTGTGAAATTCCTCAACTTTCTGTATCCCCGAAAATATTGTACGACTTTTAGATCGGATGCAACATCAAAATAAAGTGAACATTTACGTTTTATCGCATATTTTGTCTCCTTTGCAAGATAGAACTATTATGCTTGGTATAAAAATTCGATTTAAAATTCCTCAACTTTCTGTATCCCCGAAAATATTGTACGACTTTTAGATCGGGTGTTACATCAAAATGAATTGTACATTTACGTTTTATCGAATATTTTGTCTCCTGAGCGAGATAGAGCTATAAAACTTGATACATAAATTCCTTGTGAAATTCCTCAACTTTCTGTATCCCCGAAAATATTCTACGACTTTTAGATCAGATGCAACATCAAACTGAAATGAACATTTACGTTTTATCGCATATTTTGTCTCCTAAGCGAGATAGAGCTATGAGCCTTCATATAAAAATTCCTTGGAAAATTCCTCAACTTTCTGGATTCCCGAAAATATTGAAACTTGGTTATTAAATTCCTTGAGAAATTCCTCAACTTTCTGTATCCCCGAAAATATTGTACGACTTTTAGATCGGGTGTTACATCAAAATGAATTGTACATTTACGTTTCATCTCATATTTTGTCTCCTGAGCGAGATAGAGCTATGAGCCTTTGTATAAAAATTCCTTGGAAAATTCCTCAACTTTCTGGATTTCCGAAAATATTGAAACTTGGTTATTAAATTCCTTGTGAAATTCCTCAACTTTCTGTATCCCCGAAAATATTGTACGACTTTTAGATCGGGTGTTACATCAAAATGAATTGTACATTTACGTTTCATCTCATATTTTGTCTCCTGAGCGAGATAGAGCTATAAAACTTTGTACATAAATTCCTTGTGAAATTCCTCAACTTTCTGTATTTCCGAAAATATTGTACGACTTCTAGATCGGTTGTTACATCAAAATGAAGTGAACATTTACGTTTTATTGCATATGTTGTCCCCTTCGCGAGATAGAGTAATAAAACTTGGAACATAAATTCCTTGTGAAATTCCTCAACTTTCTGTATCCCCGAAAATATTGTACGACTTTTAGATCGGATGTTACATCAAAATGAAGTGAACATTTACGTTTTATTTCATATTTTGTCTCCTGAGCGAGATAGAGCTATGAAACTTGGTATTTAAATTCCTTGGAAAATTCCTCAACTTTCTGTATCCCCGAAAATATTATACGACTTTTAGATCAGATGCAACATCAAACTGAAATGAACATTTACGTTTTATCGCATATTTTGTCTCCTAAGCGAGATAGAGCTATGAAACTTGGTATTTAAAATCCTTGGAAAATTCCTCAACTTTGTGTATCCCCGAAAATATTGTACGACTTTTAGATCGGGTGTTACATCAAAATGAATTGTACATTTACCTTTTATCGAATATTTTGTCTCCTGAGCGAGATAGAGCTATAAAACTTGGTACATAAATTCCTTGTGAAATTCCTCAACTTTCTGTATCCCCAAAAATATTGAACGACTTCTAGATCGGTTGTTACATCAAAATGAAGTGAACATTTACGTTTTATCGAATATTTTGTCCCCTTCGCGAGATAGAGCTATGAAACTTGGTATTTAAATTCCTTGGAAAATTCCTCAACTTTCTGTATCCCCGAAAATATTATACGACTCTTAGATCGGGTGTTACATCAAAATGAATTGTACATTTACGTTTTATCGAATTTTTTGTCTCCTAAGCGAGATAGAGCTATGAAACTTGGTATTTAAAATCCTTGGAAAATTCCTCAACTTTGTGTATCCCCGAAAATATTGTACGACTTCTAGATCGGTTGTTACATCAAAATGAATTGTACATTTACGTTTTATCGAATATTTTGTCTCCTGAGCGAGATAGAGCTATAAAACTTTGTACATAAATTCCTTGTGAAATTCCTCAACTTTCTGTATTCCAGAAAATATTGTACGACTTTTAGATCCGATGCAACATCAAACTGAAATGAACATTTACGTTTTATCGCATATTTTGTCTCCTTAGCGAGATAGAGTATTGTACGACTTTTAGATCGACTTTCTGTATCCCCGAAAATATTGTACGACTTTTAGATCGGGTGTTACATCAAAATGAATTGTACATTTACCTTTTATAGAATATTTTGTCTCCTGAGCGAGATAGAGCTATAAAACTTTGTACATAAATTCCTTGTGAAATTCCTCAACTTTCTGTATTCCAGAAAATATTGTACGGCTTTTAGATCCGATGCAACATCAAACTGAAATGAACATTTACGTTTTATCGCATATTTTGTCTCCTTAGCGAGATAGAGTATTGTACGACTTTTAGATCGACTTTCTGTATCCCCGAAAATATTGTACGACTTCTAGATCGGTTGTTACATCAAAATGAATTGTACATTTACGTTTTATCGAATATTTTGTCTCCTGAGCGAGATAGAGCTATAAAACTTTGTACATAAATTCCTTGTGAAATTCCTCAACTTTCTGTATTCCAGAAAATATTGTACGACTTTTAGATCCGATGCAACATCAAACTGAAATGAACATTTACGTTTTATCGCATATTTTGTCTCCTTAGCGAGATAGAGTATTGTACGACTTTTAGATCGACTTTCTGTATCCCCGAAAATATTGTACGACTTTTAGATCGGATGTTACATCAAAATGAAGTGAACATTTACGTTTTATTTCATATTTTGTCTCCTGAGCGAGATAGAGCTATGAAACTTGGTATTTAAATTCCTTGGAAAATTCCTCAACTTTCTGTATCCCCGAAAATATTATACGACTTTTAGATCGGGTGTTACATCAAAATGAATTGTACATTTACCTTTTATCGAATATTTTGTCTCCTGAGCGAGATAGAGCTATAAAACTTGGTACATAAATTCCTTGTGAAATTCCTCAACTTTCTGTATCCCCAAAAATATTGAACGACTTCTAGATCGGTTGTTACATCAAAATGAAGTGAACATTTACGTTTTATCGAATATTTTGTCCCCTTCGCGAGATAGAGCTATGAAACTTGGTATTTAAATTCCTTGGAAAATTCCTCAACTTTCTGTATCCCCGAAAATATTATACGACTCTTAGATCGGGTGTTACATCAAAATGAATTGTACATTTACGTTTTATCGAATTTTTTGTCCCCTTCGCGAGATAGAGCTATGAAACTTGGTATTTAAATTCCTTGGAAAATTCCTCAACTTTCTGTATCCCCAAAAATATTGAACGACTTCTAGATCGGTTGTTACATCAAAATGAAGTGAACATTTACGTTTTATCGCATATTTTGTCCCCTTCGCGAGATAGAGCTATGAAACTTGGTATTTAAATTCCTTGGAAAATTCCTCAACTTTCTGTATCCCCGAAAATATTATACGACTTTTAGATCGGGTGTTACATCAAAATGAATTGTACATTTACCTTTTATCGAATATTTTGTCTCCTGAGCGAGATAGAGCTATAAAACTTGGTACATAAATTCCTTGTGAAATTCCTCAACTTTCTGTATCCCCAAAAATATTGAACGACTTCTAGATCGGTTGTTACATCAAAATGAAGTGAACATTTACGTTTTATCGAATATTTTGTCCCCTTCGCGAGATAGAGTTATGAAACTTGGTATAAAAATTCGATTTAAAATTCCTCAACTTTCTGTATCCCCGAAAATATTGTACGACTTCTAGATCGGTTGTTACATCAAAATGAAGTGAACATTTACGTTTTATTGCATATGTTGTCCCCTTCGCGAGATAGAGTAATAAAACTTGGAACATAAATTCCTTGTGAAATTCCTCAACTTTCTGTATCCCCGAAAATATTGTACGACTTTTAGATCGGATGTTACATCAAAATGAAGTGAACATTTACGTTTTATTTCATATTTTGTCTCCTGAGCGAGATAGAGCTATGAAACTTGGTATTTAAATTCCTTGGAAAATTCCTCAACTTTCTGTATCCCCGAAAATATTATACGACTTTTAGATCGGGTGTTACATCAAAATGAATTGTACATTTACCTTTTATCGAGTATTTTGTCTCCTGAGCGAGATAGAGCTATAAAACTTGGTACATAAATTCCTTGTGAAATTCCTCAACTTTCTGTATCCCCAAAAATATTGAACGACTTCTAGATCGGTTGTTACATCAAAATGAAGTGAACATTTACGTTTTATCGAATATTTTGTCCCCTTCGCGAGATAGAGCTATGAAACTTGGTATTTAAATTCCTTGGAAAATTCCTCAACTTTCTGTATCCCCGAAAATATTATACGACTCTTAGATCGGGTGTTACATCAAAATGAATTGTACATTTACGTTTTATCGAATTTTTTGTCCCCTTCGCGAGATAGAGCTATGAAACTTGGTATTTAAATTCCTTGGAAAATTCCTCAACTTTCTGTATCCCCAAAAATATTGAACGACTTCTAGATCGGTTGTTACATCAAAATGAAGTGAACATTTACGTTTTATCGCATATTTTGTCCCCTTCGCGAGATAGAGCTATGAAACTTGGTATTTAAATTCCTTGGAAAATTCCTCAACTTTCTGTATCCCCGAAAATATTATACGACTTTTAGATCGGGTGTTACATCAAAATGAATTGTACATTTACCTTTTATCGAATATTTTGTCTCCTGAGCGAGATAGAGCTATAAAACTTGGTACATAAATTCCTTGTGAAATTCCTCAACTTTCTGTATCCCCAAAAATATTGAACGACTTCTAGATCGGTTGTTACATCAAAATGAAGTGAACATTTACGTTTTATCGAATATTTTGTCCCCTTCGCGAGATAGAGTTATGAAACTTGGTATAAAAATTCGATTTAAAATTCCTCAACTTTCTGTATCCCCGAAAATATTGTACGACTTCTAGATCGGTTGTTACATCAAAATGAAGTGAACATTTACGTTTTATTGCATATGTTGTCCCCTTCGCGAGATAGAGTAATAAAACTTGGAACATAAATTCCTTGTGAAATTCCTCAACTTTCTGTATCCCCGAAAATATTGTACGACTTTTAGATCGGATGTTACATCAAAATGAAGTGAACATTTACGTTTTATCGAATATTTTGTCCCCTTCGCGAGATAGAGCTATGAAACTTGGTATTTAAATTCCTTGGAAAATTCCTCAACTTTCTGTATCCCCAAATATATTGAACGACTTCTAGATCGGTTGTTACATCAAAATGAAGTGAACATTTACGTTTTATCGCATATTTTGTCCCCTTCGCGAGATAGAGCTATGAAACTTGGTATTTAAATTCCTTGGAAAATTCCTCAACTTTCTGTATCCCCGAAAATATTATACGACTTTTAGATCGGGTGTTACATCAAAATGAATTGTACATTTACGTTTTATCGCATATTTTGTCTCCTGAGCGAGAAAGAGCTATGAGCCTTCATATAAAAATTCCTTGGAAAATTCCTCAACTTTCTATATCCCCGAAAATAGTGTACGACTTTAAGATCGGATGCAACATCAAAATGAATTGTACATTTACGTTTTATCGCATATTTTGTCTCCTGAGCGAGAAAGAGCTATGAGCCTTCATATAAAAATTCCTTGGAAAATTCCTCAACTTTCTATATCCCTGAAAATATTGTACGACTTTAAGATCGGATGCAACATCAAAATGAAGTGAACATTTACGTTTCATCGCATATTTTGTCTCTTTAGCGAGATAGAGCTATGAAACTTGGTATTAAAATTCGATTTAAAATTCCTCAACTTTCTGTATCCCCGAAAATATTGTACGACTTTTAGATCGGGTGTTACATCAAAATGAATTGTACATTTACGTTTTATCGCATATTTTGTCTCCTGAGCGAGAAAGAGCTATGAGCCTTCATATAAAAATTCCTTGGAAAATTCCTCAACTTTCTGTATCCCCAAAAATATTGTACGACTTTTAGATCGGGTGTAACATCGGAATGAATTGTACATTTACATTTTATCGCATATTTTGTCTCTTTAGCGAGATAGAGCTATGAAACTTGGTATAAAAATTCGATTTAAAATTCCTCAACTTTCTGTATCCCCGAAAATATTGTACGACTTTTAGATCGGGTGTTACATCAAAATGAATTGTACATTTACCTTTTATCGAATATTTTGTCTCCTGAGCGAGATAGAGCTATAAAACTTGGTACATAAATTCCTTGTGAAATTCCTCAACTTTCTGTATCCCCAAAAATATTGAACGACTTCTAGATCGGTTGTTACATCAAAATGAAGTGAACATTTACGTTTTATCGAATATTTTGTCCCCTTCGCGAGATAGAGTTATGAAACTTGGTATAAAAATTCGATTTAAAATTCCTCAACTTTCTGTATCCCCGAAAATATTGTACGACTTCTAGATCGGTTGTTACATCAAAATGAAGTGAACATTTACGTTTTATTGCATATGTTGTCCCCTTCGCGAGATAGAGTAATAAAACTTGGAACATAAATTCCTTGTGAAATTCCTCAACTTTCTGTATCCCCGAAAATATTGTACGACTTTTAGATCGGATGTTACATCAAAATGAAGTGAACATTTACGTTTTATTGCATATGTTGTCCCCTTCGCGAGATAGAGTAATAAAACTTGGAACATAAATTCCTTGTGAAATTCGTCAACTTTCTGTATCCCCGAAAATATTGTACGACTTTTAGATCGGATGTTACATCAAAATGAATTGTACATTTACGTTTTATCGCATATTTTGTCTCCTGAGCGAGAAAGAGCTATGAGCCTTCATATAAAAATTCCTTGGAAAATTCCTCAACTTTCTATATCCCCGAAAATAGTGTACGACTTTAAGATCGGATGCAACATCAAAATGAATTGTACATTTACGTTTTATCGCATATTTTGTCTCCTGAGCGAGAAAGAGCTATGAGCCTTCATATAAAAATTCCTTGGAAAATTCCTCAACTTTCTATATCCCCGAAAATAGTGTACGACTTTAAGATCGGATGCAACATCAAAATGAATTGTACATTTACGTTTTATCGCATATTTTGTCTCCTGAGCGAGAAAGAGCTATGAGCCTTCATATAAAAATTCCTTGGAAAATTCCTCAACTTTCTATATCCCTGAAAATATTGTACGACTTCTAGATCGGTTGTTACATCAAAATGAAGTGAACATTTACGTTTTATTGCATATGTTGTCCCCTTCGCGAGATAGAGTAATAAAACTTGGAACATAAATTCCTTGTGAAATTCCTCAACTTTCTGTATCCCCGAAAATATTGTACGACTTTTAGATCGGATGTTACATCAAAATGAAGTGAACATTTACGTTTTATCGAATATTTTGTCCCCTTCGCGAGATAGAGTTATGAAACTTGGTATAAAAATTCGATTTAAAATTCCTCAACTTTCTGTATCCCCGAAAATATTGTACGACTTCTAGATCGGTTGTTACATCAAAATGAAGTGAACATTTACGTTTTATTGCATATGTTGTCCCCTTCGCGAGATAGAGTAATAAAACTTGGAACATAAATTCCTTGTGAAATTCCTCAACTTTCTGTATCCCCGAAAATATTGTACGACTTTTAGATCGGATGTTACATCAAAATGAAGTGAACATTTACGTTTTATCGAATATTTTGTCCCCTTCGCGAGATAGAGCTATGAAACTTGGTATTTAAATTCCTTGGAAAATTCCTCAACTTTCTGTATCCCCGAAAATATTATACGACTCTTAGATCGGGTGTTACATCAAAATGAATTGTACATTTACGTTTTATCGAATTTTTTGTCCCCTTCGCGAGATAGAGCTATGAAACTTGGTATTTAAATTCCTTGGAAAATTCCTCAACTTTCTGTATCCCCAAAAATATTGAACGACTTCTAGATCGGTTGTTACATCAAAATGAAGTGAACATTTACGTTTTATCGCATATTTTGTCCCCTTCGCGAGATAGAGCTATGAAACTTGGTATTTAAATTCCTTGGAAAATTCCTCAACTTTCTGTATCCCCGAAAATATTATACGACTTTTAGATCGGGTGTTACATCAAAATGAATTGTACATTTACGTTTTATCGCATATTTTGTCTCCTGAGCGAGAAAGAGCTATGAGCCTTCATATAAAAATTCCTTGGAAAATTCCTCAACTTTCTATATCCCCGAAAATAGTGTACGACTTTAAGATCGGATGCAACATCAAAATGAATTGTACATTTACGTTTTATCGCATATTTTGTCTCCTGAGCGAGAAAGAGCTATGAGCCTTCATATAAAAATTCCTTGGAAAATTCCTCAACTTTCTATATCCCTGAAAATATTGTACGACTTTAAGATCGGATGCAACATCAAAATGAAGTGAACATTTACGTTTCATCGCATATTTTGTCTCTTTAGCGAGATAGAGCTATGAAACTTGGTATAAAAATTCGATTTAAAATTCCTCAACTTTCTGTATCCCCGAAAATATTGTACGACTTTTAGATCGGGTGTTACATCAAAATGAATTGTACATTTACGTTTTATCGCATATTTTGTCTCCTGAGCGAGAAAGAGCTATGAGCCTTCATATAAAAATTCCTTGGAAAATTCCTCAACTTTCTGTATCCCCAAAAATATTGTACGACTTTTAGATCGGGTGTAACATCGGAATGAATTGTACATTTACATTTTATCGCATATTTTGTCTCTTTAGCGAGATAGAGCTATGAAACTTGGTATAAAAATTCGATTTAAAATTCCTCAACTTTCTGTATCCCCGAAAATATTGTACGACTTTTAGATCGGGTGTTACATCAAAATGAATTGTACATTTACCTTTTATCGAATATTTTGTCTCCTGAGCGAGATAGAGCTATAAAACTTGGTACATAAATTCCTTGTGAAATTCCTCAACTTTCTGTATCCCCAAAAATATTGAACGACTTCTAGATCGGTTGTTACATCAAAATGAAGTGAACATTTACGTTTTATCGAATATTTTGTCCCCTTCGCGAGATAGAGTTATGAAACTTGGTATAAAAATTCGATTTAAAATTCCTCAACTTTCTGTATCCCCGAAAATATTGTACGACTTCTAGATCGGTTGTTACATCAAAATGAAGTGAACATTTACGTTTTATTGCATATGTTGTCCCCTTCGCGAGATAGAGTAATAAAACTTGGAACATAAATTCCTTGTGAAATTCCTCAACTTTCTGTATCCCCGAAAATATTGTACGACTTTTAGATCGGATGTTACATCAAAATGAAGTGAACATTTACGTTTTATTTCATATTTTGTCTCCTGAGCGAGATAGAGCTATGAAACTTGGTATTTAAATTCCTTGGAAAATTCCTCAACTTTCTGTATCCCCGAAAATATTATACGACTTTTAGATCGGGTGTTACATCAAAATGAATTGTACATTTACCTTTTATCGAATATTTTGTCTCCTGAGCGAGATAGAGCTATAAAACTTGGTACATAAATTCCTTGTGAAATTCCTCAACTTTCTGTATCCCCAAAAATATTGAACGACTTCTAGATCGGTTGTTACATCAAAATGAAGTGAACATTTACGTTTTATCGAATATTTTGTCCCCTTCGCGAGATAGAGCTATGAAACTTGGTATTTAAATTCCTTGGAAAATTCCTCAACTTTCTGTATCCCCGAAAATATTATACGACTCTTAGATCGGGTGTTACATCAAAATGAATTGTACATTTACGTTTTATCGAATTTTTTGTCTCCTAAGCGAGATAGAGCTATGAAACTTGGTATTTAAAATCCTTGGAAAATTCCTCAACTTTGTGTATCCCCGAAAATATTGTACGACTTCTAGATCGGTTGTTACATCAAAATGAATTGTACATTTACGTTTTATCGAATATTTTGTCTCCTGAGCGAGATAGAGCTATAAAACTTTGTACATAAAGTCCTTGTGAAATTCCTCAACTTTCTGTATTCCAGAAAATATTGTACGACTTTTAGATCCGATGCAACATCAAACTGAAATGAACATTTACGTTTTATCGCATATTTTGTCTCCTTAGCGAGATAGAGTATTGTACGACTTTTAGATCGACTTTCTGTATCCCCGAAAATATTGTACGACTTTTAGATCGGGTGTTACATCAAAATGAATTGTACATTTACCTTTTATAGAATATTTTGTCTCCTGAGCGAGATAGAGCTATAAAACTTGGTACATAAATTCCTTGTGAAATTCCTCAACTTTCTGTATCCCCGAAAATATTTTGTCTCCTTCGCAAGATAGAACTATTATGCTTGGTATAAAAATTCCATTTAAAATTCCTCAACTTTCTGTATTTCCGAAAATATTGTACGACTTCTAGATCGGTTATTACATCAAAATGAAGTGAACATTTACGTTTTATTGCATATGTTGTCCCCTTCGCGAGATAGAGTAATAAAACTTGGAACATAAATTCCTTGTGAAATTCCTCAACTTTCTGTATCCCCGAAAATATTGTACGACTTTTAGATCGGATGTTACATCAAAATGAAGTGAACATTTACGTTTTATCGCATATTTTGTCTCCTGAGCGAGAAAGAGCTATGAGCCTTCATATAAAAATTCCTTGGAAAATTCCTCAACTTTCTGTATCCCCGAAAATATTGTACGACTTTAAGATCGGATGTTACATCAAAATGAAGTGAACATTTACGTTTTATCGCATATTTTGTCTCCTGAGCGAGAAAGAGCTATGAGCCTTCATATAAAAATTCCTTGGAAAATTCCTCAACTTTCTGTATCCCCGAAAATATTGTACGACTTTTAGATCGGGTGTAACATCGGAATGAATTTTACATTTACGTTTTATCGCATATTTTGTCTCTTGAGCGAGAAAGAGCTATGAGCCTTCATATAAAAATTCCTTGGAAAATTCCTCAACTTTCTATATCCCCGAAAATATTGTACGACTTTAAGATCGGATGCAACATCATAATGAAGTGAACATTTACGTTTTATCGCATATTTTGTCTCCTGAGCGAGAAAGAGCTATGAGCCTTCATATAAAAATTCCTTGGAAAATTCCTCAACTTTCTGTATCCCCAAAAATATTGTACGACTTTTAGATCGGGTGTTACATCAAAATGAATTGTACATTTACGTTTTATCGCATATTTTGTCTCCTGAGCGAGAAAGAGCTATGAGCCTTCATATAAAAATTCCTTGGAAAATTCCTCAACTTTCTATATCCCCGAAAATATTGTACGACTTTAAGATCGGATGCAACATCATAATGAAGTGAACATTTACGTTTTATCGCATATTTTGTCTCCTGAGCGAGAAAGAGCTATGAGCCTTCATATAAAAATTCCTTGGAAAATTCCTCAACTTTCTGTATCCCCAAAAATATTGTACGACTTTTAGATCGGGTGTAACATCGGAATGAATTGTACATTTACATTTTATCGCATATTTTGTCTCTTGAGCGAGAAAGAGCTATGAGCCTTAGTATAAAAATTCCTTGGAAAATTCCTCAACTTTCTATATCCCCGAAAATATTGTACGACTTTAAGATCGGATGCAACATCATAATGAAGTGAACATTTACGTTTTATCGCATATTTTGTCTCCTGAGCGAGAAAGAGCTATGAGCCTTCATATAAAAATTCCTTGGAAAATTCCTCAACTTTCTGTATCCCCAAAAATATTGTACGACTTTTAGATCGGGTGTTACATCAAAATGAATTGTACATTTACGTTTTATCGCATATTTTGTCTCCTGAGCGAGAAAGAGCTATGAGCCTTCATATAAAAATTCCTTGGAAAATTCCTCAACTTTCTATATCCCCGAAAATATTGTACGACTTTAAGATCGGATGCAACATCATAATGAAGTGAACATTTACGTTTTATCGCATATTTTGTCTCCTGAGCGAGAAAGAGCTATGAGCCTTCATATAAAAATTCCTTGGAAAATTCCTCAACTTTCTGTATCCCCAAAAATATTGTACGACTTTTAGATCGGGTGTAACATCGGAATGAATTGTACATTTACATTTTATCGCATATTTTGTCTCCTTAGCGTGATAGAGCTATGAGCCTTCATATAAAAATTCCTTGGAAAATTCCTCAACTTTCTATATCCCCGAAAATATTGTAAGACTTTAAGATCGGATGCAACATCATAATGAAGTGAAAATTTACGTTTTATCGCATATTTTGTCTCCTGAGCGAGAAAGAGCTATGATACTTGGTATAAAAATTCCTTGGAAAATTCCTCAACTTTCTGTATCCCCGAAAATATTGTACGACTTTTAGATCGGATGCAAATTCAAAATGAATTGTACATTTACGTTTTATCGCATATTTTTTCTCCTGAGCGAGATAGAGCTATGAGCCTTCATATAAAAATTCCTTGGAAAATTCCTCAACTTTCTGTATCCCCGAAAATATTGTACGACTTTTAGATCGGGTGTAACATCGGAATGAATTGTACATTTACATTTTATCGCATATTTTGTCTCCTTAGCGTGATAGAGCTATGAGCCTTCATATAAAAATTACTTGGAAAATTCCTCAACTTTCTATATCCCCGAAAATATTGTACGACTTTAAGATCGGATGCAACATCATAATGAAGTGAACATTTACGTTTTATCGCATATTTTGTCTCCTGAGCGAGAAAGAGCTATGAGCCTTCATATAAAAATTCCTTGGAAAATTCCTCAACTTTCTGTATTCCCAAAAATATTGTACGACTTTTAGATCGGGTGTTACATCAAAATGAATTGTACATTTACGTTTTATCGCATATTTTGTCTCCTGAGCGAGAAAGAGCTATGAGCCTTCATATAAAAATTCCTTAGAAAATTCCTCAACTTTCTATATCCCTGAAAATATTGTACGACTTTAAGATCGGATGCAACATCAAAATGAAGTGAACATTTACGTTTTATCGCATATTTTGTCTCCTGAGCGAGAAAGAGCTATGAGCCTTAGTATAAAAATTCCTTGGAAAATTCCTCATTTTTCTGTATCCCTTGGAAAATTTCTCAACTTTCTGTGTCCCCAAAAATATTGTACGACTTTTAGATCGGGTGTTACATCAAAATGAATTGTACATTTACGTTTCATCGCATATTTTGTCTCCTGAGTGAGAAAGAGCTATGAGCCTTCATATAAAAATTCCTTGGAAAATTCCTCAACTTTCTATATCCCCGAAAATATTGTACGACTTTAAGATCGGATGCAACATCATAATGAAGTGAACATTTACGTTTTATCGCATATTTTGTCTCCTGAGCGAGAAAGAGCTATGAGCCTTCATATAAAAATTCCTTGGAAAATTCCTCAACTTTCTGTATTCCCAAAAATATTGTACGACTTTTAGATCGGGTGTTACATCAAAATGAATTGTACATTTACGTTTTATCGCATATTTTGTCTCCTGAGCGAGAAAGAGCTATGAGCCTTCATATAAAAATTCCTTAGAAAATTCCTCAACTTTCTATATCCCTGAAAATATTGTACGACTTTAAGATCGGATGCAACATCAAAATGAAGTGAACATTTACGTTTTATCGCATATTTTGTCTCCTGAGCGAGAAAGAGCTATGAGCCTTAGTATAAAAATTCCTTGGAAAATTCCTCATTTTTCTGTATCCCTTGGAAAATTTCTCAACTTTCTGTATCCCCAAAAATATTGTACGACTTTTAGATCGGGTGTTACATCAAAATGAATTGTACATTTACGTTTCATCGCATATTTTGTCTCCTGAGTGAGAAAGAGCTATGAGCCTTCATATAAAAATTCCTTGGAAAATTCCTCAACTTTCTATATCCCCGAAAATATTGTACGACTTTAAGATCGGATGCAACATCATAATGAAGTGAACATTTACGTTTTATCGCATATTTTGTCTCCTGAGCGAGAAAGAGCTATGAGCCTTCATATAAAAATTCCTTGGAAAATTCCTCAACTTTCTGTATCCCCAAAAATATTGTACGACTTTTAGATCGGGTGTTACATCAAAATGAAGTGTACATTTACGTTTTATCGCATATTTTGTCTCCTGAGCGAGAAAGAGCTATAAAACTTGCTACATAAATTCCTTGTGAAATTCCTCAACTTTCTGTATCCCCAAAAATATTGAACGACTTCTAGATCGGTTGTTACATCATAATGAAGTGAACATTTACGTTTTATCGCATATTTTGTCTCCTGAGCGAGAAAGAGCTATGAGCCTTCATATAAAAATTCCTTGGAAAATTTCTCAACTTTCTGTATCCCCAAAAATATTGTACGACTTTTAGATCGGGTGTTACATCAAAATGAATTGTACATTTACGTTTCATCGCATATTTTGTCTCTTTAGCGAGATAGAGCTATGAAACTTGGTATAAAAATTCGATTTAAAATTCCTCAACTTTCTGTATCCCCGAAAATATTGTACGACTTTTAGATCGGGTGTTACATCAAAATGAATTGTACATTTACGTTTTATCGCATATTTTGTCTCCTGAGCGAGAAAGAGCTATGAGCCTTCATATAAAAATTCCTTGGAAAATTCCTCAACTTTCTATATCCCCGAAAATAGTGTACGACTTTAAGATCGGATGCAACATCATAATGAAGTGAACATTTACGTTTTATCGCATATTTTGTCTCCTTCGCGAGATAGAGCTATGATACTTGGTATAAAAATTCCTTGGAAAATTCCTCAACTTTCTGTATCCCCGAAAATATTGTACGACTTTTAGATCGGATGCAACATCAAAATGAATTGTACATTTACGTTTTATCGCATATTTTGTCTCCTGAGCGAGAAAGAGCTATGAGCCTTCATATAAAAATTCCTTGGAAAATTCCTCAACTTTCTATATCCCTGAAAATATTGTACGACTTTAAGATCGGATGCAACATCAAAATGAAGTGAACATTTACGTTTCATCGCATATTTTGTCTCTTTAGCGAGATAGAGCTATGAAACTTGGTATAAAAATTCGATTTAAAATTCCTCAACTTTCTGTATCCCCGAAAATATTGTACGACTTTTAGATCGGGTGTTACATCAAAATGAATTGTACATTTACGTTGCATCGCATATTTTGTCTCCTTCGCGAGATAGAGCTATGAGCCTTCGTATAAAAATTCCTTCGAAGATTCCTCAACATTCTGTTTCCCCGAAAATATTGTACGACTTTTAGATCGGGTGTTACATCAAAATGAATTGTACATTTACGTTTCATCGCATATTTTGTCTCCTTCGCGAGATAGAGCTATGATACTTGGTATAAAAATTCCTTGGAAAATTCCTCAACTTTCTGTATCCCCGAAAATATTGTACGACTTTTAGATCGGATGCAACATCAAAATGAATTGTACATTTACGTTTTATCGCATATTTTTTCTCCTGAGCGAGATAGAGCTATGAGCCTTCATATAAAAATTCCTTGGAAAATTTCTCAACTTTCTGTATCCCCAAAAATATTGTACGACTTTTAGATCGGGTGTTACATCAAAATGAATTGTACATTTACGTTTTATCGCATATTTTGTCTCCTGAGCGAGAAAGAGCTTTGAGCCTTCATATAAAAATTCCTTGGAAAATTCCTCAACTTTCTGTATCCCCGAAAATATTGTACGACTTTTAGATCGGGTGTAACATCGGAATGAATTGTACATTTACATTTTATCGCATATTTTGTCTCCTTAGCGTGATAGAGCTATGAGCCTTCATATAAAAATTACTTGGAAAATTCCTCAACTTTCTATATCCCCGAAAATATTGTACGACTTTAAGATCGGATGCAACATCATAATGAAGTGAACATTTACGTTTTATCGCATATTTTGTCTCCTGAGCGAGAAAGAGCTATGAGCCTTCATATAAAAATTCCTTGGAAAATTCCTCAACTTTCTGTATTCCCAAAAATATTGTACGACTTTTAGATCGGGTGTTACATCAAAATGAATTGTACATTTACGTTTTATCGCATATTTTGTCTCCTGAGCGAGAAAGAGCTATGAGCCTTCATATAAAAATTCCTTAGAAAATTCCTCAACTTTCTATATCCCTGAAAATATTGTACGACTTTAAGATCGGATGCAACATCAAAATGAAGTGAACATTTACGTTTTATCGCATATTTTGTCTCCTGAGCGAGAAAGAGCTATGAGCCTTCATATAAAAATTCCTTGGAAAATTCCTCAACTTTCTATATCCCTGAAAATATTGTACGACTTTAAGATCGGATGCAACATCAAAATGAAGTGAACATTTACGTTTTATCGCATATTTTGTCTCCTGAGCGAGAAAGAGCTATGAGCCTTCATATAAAAATTCCTTGGAAAATTCCTCAACTTTCTGTATCCCTTGGAAAATTTCTCAACTTTCTGTATCCCCAAAAATATTGTACGACTTTTAGATCGGGTGTTACATCAAAATGAATTGTACATTTACGTTTTATCGCATATTTTGTCTCCTGAGTGAGATAGAGCTATGAGCCTTCATATAAAAATTCCTTGGAAAATTCCTCAACTTTCTGTATCCCCGAAAATATTGTACGACTTTTAGATCGGGTGTAACATCGGAATGAATTGTACATTTACATTTTATCGCATATTTTGACTCCTTAGCGTGATAGAGCTATGAGCCTTCATATAAAAATTCCTTGGAAAATTCCTCAACTTTCTATATCCCCGAAAATATTGTACGACTTTAAGATCGGATGCAACATCATAATGAAGTGAACATTTACGTTTTATCGCATATTTTGTCTCCTGAGCGAGAAAGAGCTATGAGCCTTCATATAAAAATTCCTTGGAAAATTCCTCAACTTTCTGTATCCCCAAAAATATTGTCCGACTTTTAGATTTGGTGTTACATCAAAATGAAGTGTACATTTACGTTTTATCGCATATTTTGTCTCCTTAGCGTGATAGAGCTATGAGCCTTCATATAAAAATTCCTTGGAAAATTCCTCAACTTTCTATATACCCGAAAATAGTGTACGACTTTAAGATCGGATGCAACATCATAATGAAGTGAACATTTACGTTTTATCGCATATTTTGACTCCTTAGCGTGATAGAGCTATGAGCCTTCATATAAAAATTCCTTGGAAAATTCCTCAACTTTCTATATCCCCGAAAATATTGTACGACTTTTAGATCGGGTGTTACATCAAAATGAATTGTACATTTACGTTTTATCGCATATTTTGACTCCTTAGCGTGATAGAGCTATGAGCCTTCATATAAAAATTCCTTGGAAAATTCCTCAACTTTCTATATCCCCGAAAATATTGTACGACTTTTAGATCGGGTGTTACATCAAAATGAATTGTACATTTACGTTTTATCGCATATTTTGTCTCCTGAGCGAGAAAGAGCTATGAGCCTTCATATAAAAATTCCTTGGAAAATTCCTCAACTTTCTGTATCCCCAAAAATATTGTACGACTTTTAGATCGGGTGTAACATCGGAATGAATTGTACATTTACATTTTATCGCATATTTTGTCTCCTTAGCGTGATAGAGCTATGAGCCTTCATATAAAAATTCCTTGGAAAATTCCTCAACTTTCTATATCCCCGAAAATAGTGTACGACTTTAAGATCGGATGCAACATCATAATGAAGTGAACATTTACGTTTTATCGCATATTTTGTCTCCTTCGCGAGATAGAGCTATGATACTTGGTATAAAAATTCCTTGGAAAATTCCTCAACTTTCTGTATCCCCGAAAATATTGTACGACTTTTAGATCGGATGCAACATCAAAATGAATTGTACATTTACGTTTTATCGCATATTTTGTCTCCTGAGCGAGAAAGAGCTATGAGCCTTCATATAAAAATTCCTTGGAAAATTCCTCAACTTTCTATATCCCTGAAAATATTGTACGACTTTAAGATCGGATGCAACATCAAAATGAAGTGAACATTTACGTTTCATCGCATATTTTGTCTCTTTAGCGAGATAGAGCTATGAAACTTGGTATAAAAATTCGATTTAAAATTCCTCAACTTTCTGTATCCCCGAAAATATTGTACGACTTTTAGATCGGGTGTTACATCAAAATGAATTGTACATTTACGTTGCATCGCATATTTTGTCTCCTTCGCGAGATAGAGCTATGAGCCTTCGTATAAAAATTCCTTCGAAGATTCCTCAACATTCTGTTTCCCCGAAAATATTGTACGACTTTTAGATCGGGTGTTACATCAAAATGAATTGTACATTTACGTTTCATCGCATATTTTGTCTCCTTCGCGAGATAGAGCTATGATACTTGGTATAAAAATTCCTTGGAAAATTCCTCAACTTTCTGTATCCCCGAAAATATTGTACGACTTTTAGATCGGATGCAACATCAAAATGAATTGTACATTTACGTTTTATCGCATATTTTTTCTCCTGAGCGAGATAGAGCTATGAGCCTTCATATAAAAATTCCTTGGAAAATTTCTCAACTTTCTGTATCCCCAAAAATATTGTACGACTTTTAGATCGGGTGTTACATCAAAATGAATTGTACATTTACGTTTTATCGCATATTTTGTCTCCTGAGCGAGAAAGAGCTATAAGCCTTCATATAAAAATTCCTTGGAAAATTCCTCAACTTTCTGTATCCCCGAAAATATTGTACGACTTTTAGATCGGGTGTAACATCGGAATGAATTGTACATTTACATTTTATCGCATATTTTGTCTCCTTAGCGTGATAGAGCTATGAGCCTTCATATAAAAATTACTTGGAAAATTCCTCAACTTTCTCTATCCCCGAAAATATTGTACGACTTTAAGATCGGATGCAACATCATAATGAAGTGAACATTTACGTTTTATCGCATATTTTGTCTCCTGAGCGAGAAAGAGCTATGAGCCTTCATATAAAAATTCCTTGGAAAATTCCTCAACTTTCTGTATCCCCAAAAATATTGTACGACTTTTAGATCGGGTGTTACATCAAAATGAATTGTACATTTACGTTTTATCGCATATTTTGTCTCCTGAGCGAGAAAGAGCTATGAGCCTTCATATAAAAATTCCTTGGAAAATTCCTCAACTTTCTATATCCCTGAAAATATTGTACGACTTTAAGATCGGATGCAACATCAAAATGAAGTGAACATTTACGTTTTATCGCATATTTTGTCTCCTGAGCGAGAAAGAGCTATGAGCCTTCATATAAAATTCCTTGGAAAATTCCTCAACTTTCTGTATCCCTTGGAAAATTTCTCAACTTTCTGTATCCCCAAAAATATTGTACGACTTTTAGATCGGGTGTTACATCAAAATGAATTGTACATTTACGTTTTATCGCATATTTTGTCTCCTGAGTGAGATAGAGCTATGAGCCTTCATATAAAAATTCCTTGGAAAATTCCTCAACTTTCTGTATCCCCGAAAATATTGTACGACTTTTAGATCGGGTGTAACATCGGAATGAATTGTACATTTACATTTTATCGCATATTTTGACTCCTTAGCGTGATAGAGCTATGAGCCTTCATATAAAAATTCCTTGGAAAATTCCTCAACTTTCTATATCCCCGAAAATATTGTACGACTTTAAGATCGGATGCAACATCATAATGAAGTGAACATTTACGTTTTATCGCATATTTTGTCTCCTGAGCGAGAAAGAGCTATGACCCTTAGTATAAAAATTCCTTGGAAAATTCCTCATTTTTCTGTATCCCTTGGAAAATTTCTCAACTTTCTGTATCCCCAAAAATATTGTACGACTTTTAGATCGGGTGTTACATCAAAATGAATTGTACATTTACGTTTTATCGCATATTTTGTCTCCTGAGCGAGAAAGAGCTATGAGCCTTCATATAAAAATTACTTGGAAAATTCCTCAACTTTCTCTATCCCCGAAAATATTGTACGACTTTAAGATCGGATGCAACATCATAATGAAGTGAACATTTACGTTTTATCGCATATTTTGTCTCCTGAGCGAGAAAGAGCTATGAGCCTTCATATAAAAATTCCTTGGAAAATTCCTCAACTTTCTGTATCCCCAAAAATATTGTACGACTTTTAGATCGGGTGTTACATCAAAATGAATTGTACATTTACGTTTTATCGCATATTTTGTCTCCTGAGCGAGAAAGAGCTATGAGCCTTCATATAAAAATTCCTTGGAAAATTCCTCAACTTTCTATATCCCTGAAAATATTGTACGACTTTAAGATCGGATGCAACATCAAAATGAAGTGAACATTTACGTTTTATCGCATATTTTGTCTCCTGAGCGAGAAAGAGCTATGAGCCTTCATATAAAAATTCCTTGGAAAATTCCTCAACTTTCTGTATCCCTTGGAAAATTTCTCAACTTTCTGTATCCCCAAAAATATTGTACGACTTTTAGATCGGGTGTTACATCAAAATGAATTGTACATTTACGTATTATCGCATATTTTGTCTCCTGAGTGAGATAGAGCTATGAGCCTACATATAAAAATTCCTTGGAAAATTCCTCAACTTTCTGTATCCCCGAAAATATTGTACGACTTTTAGATCGGGTGTAACATCGGAATGAATTGTACATTTACATTTTATCGCATATTTTGTCTCCTTAGCGTGATAGAGCTATGAGCCTTCATATAAAAATTCCTTGGAAAATTCCTCAACTTTCTATATCCCCGAAAATATTGTACGACTTTAAGATCGGATGCAACATCATAATGAAGTGAACATTTACGTTTTATCGCATATTTTGTCTCCTGAGCGAGAAAGAGCTATGAGCCTTCATATAAAAATTCCTTGGAAAATTCCTCAACTTTCTGTATCCCCAAAAATATTGTCCGACTTTTAGATTTGGTGTTACATCAAAATGAAGTGTACATTTACGTTTTATCGCATATTTTGTCTCCTGAGCGAGAAAGAGCTATAAAACTTGCTACATAAATTCCTTGTGAAATTCCTCAATTTTCTGTATTCCCGAAAATATTGTACGACTTTTAGATCGGATGCAACATCATAATGAAGTGAACATTTACGTTTTATCGCATATTTTGTCTCCTGAGCGAGAAAGAGCTATGACCCTTAGTATAAAAATTCCTTGGAAAATTCCTCATTTTTCTGTATCCCTTGGAAAATTTCTCAACTTTCTGTATCCCCAAAAATATTGTACGACTTTTAGATCGGGTGTTACATCAAAATGAATTGTACATTTACGTTTTATCGCATATTTTGTCTCCTGAGCGAGAAAGAGCTATGAGCCTTCATATAAAAATTCCTTGGAAAATTCCTCAACTTTCTGTATCCCCGAAAATATTGTACGACTTTTAGATCGGGTGTAACATCGGAATGAATTTTACATTTACGTTTTATCGCATATTTTGTCTCCTGAGCGAGAAAGAGCTATGAGCCTTAGTATAAAAATTCCTTGGAAAATTCCTCAACTTTCTATATCCCAGAAAATATTGTACGACTTTAAGATCGGATGCAACATCATAATGAAGTGAACATTTACGTTTTATCGCATATTTTGTCTCCTGAGCGAGAAAGAGCTATGAGCCTTCATATAAAAATTCCTTGGAAAATTCCTCAACTTTCTGTATCCCCAAAAATATTGTACGACTTTTAGATCGGGTGTTACATCAAAATGAATTGTACATTTACGTTTTATCGCATATTTTGTCTCCTGAGCGAGAAAGAGCTATGAGCCTTCATATAAAAATTCCTTGGAAAATTCCTCAACTTTCTATATCCCCGAAAATATTGTACGACTTTAAGATCGGATGCAACATCATAATGAAGTGAACATTTACGTTTTATCGCATATTTTGTCTCCTGAGCGAGAAAGAGCTATGAGCCTTCATATAAAAATTCCTTAGAAAATTCCTCAACTTTCTGTATCCCCAAAAATATTGTACGACTTTTAGATCGGGTGTAACATCGGAATGAATTGTACATTTACATTTTATCGCATATTTTGTCTCCTTAGCGTGATTGAGCTATGAGCCTTCATATAAAAATTCCTTGGAAAATTCCTCAACTTTCTATATCCCCGAAAATATTGTAAGACTTTAAGATCGGATGCAACATCATAATGAAGTGAACATTTACGTTTTATCGCATATTTTGTCTCCTGAGCGAGAAAGAGCTATGAGCCTTAGTATAAAAATTCCTTGGAAAATTCCTCAACTTTCTATATCCCCGAAAATATTGTACGACTTTAAGATCGGATGCAACATCATAATGAAGTGAACATTTACGTTTTATCGCATATTTTGTCTCCTGAGCGAGAAAGAGCTATGAGCCTTCATATAAAAATTCCTTGGAAAATTCCTCAACTTTCTGTATCCCCAAAAATATTGTACGACTTTTAGATCGGGTGTTACATCAAAATGAATTGTACATTTACGTTTTATCGCATATTTTGTCTCCTGAGCGAGAAAGAGCTATGAGCCTTCATATAAAAATTCCTTGGAAAATTCCTCAACTTTCTATATCCCCGAAAATATTGTACGACTTTAAGATCGGATGCAACATCATAATGAAGTGAACATTTACGTTTTATCGCATATTTTGTCTCCTGAGCGAGAAAGAGCTATGAGCCTTCATATAAAAATTCCTTGGAAAATTCCTCAACTTTCTGTATCCCCAAAAATATTGTACGACTTTTAGATCGGGTGTTACATCAAAATGAATTGTACATTTACGTTTTATCGCATATTTTGTCTCCTGAGCGAGAAAGAGCTATGAGCCTTCATATAAAAATTCCTTGGAAAATTCCTCAACTTTCTATATCCCCGAAAATATTGTACGACTTTAAGATCGGATGCAACATCATAATGAAGTGAACATTTACGTTTTATCGCATATTTTGTCTCCTGAGCGAGAAAGAGCTATGAGCCTTCATATAAAAATTCCTTGGAAAATTCCTCAACTTTCTGTATCCCCAAAAATATTGTACGACTTTTAGATCGGGTGTTACATCAAAATGAATTGTACATTTACATTTTATCGCATATTTTGTCTCCTTAGCGTGATAGAGCTATGAGCCTTCATATAAAAATTCCTTGGAAAATTCCTCAACTTTCTATATCCCCGAAAATATTGTAAGACTTTAAGATCGGATGCAACATCATAATGAAGTGAACATTTACGTTTTATCGCATATTTTGTCTCCTGAGCGAGAAAGAGCTATGAGCCTTAGTATAAAAATTCCTTGGAAAATTCCTCAACTTTCTATATCCCCGAAAATATTGTACGACTTTAAGATCGGATGCAACATCATAATGAAGTGAACATTTACGTTTTATCGCATATTTTGTCTCCTGAGCGAGAAAGAGCTATGATACTTGGTATAAAAATTCCTTGGAAAATTCCTCAACTTTCTGTATCCCCAAAAATATTGTACGACTTTTAGATCGGGTGTAACATCGGAATGAATTGTACATTTACATTTTATCGCATATTTTGTCTCCTTAGCGTGATAGAGCTATGAGCCTTCATATAAAAATTCCTTGGAAAATTCCTCAACTTTCTATATCCCCGAAAATATTGTACGACTTTAAGATCGGATGCAACATCATAATGAAGTGAACATTTACGTTTTATCGCATATTTTGTCTCCTGAGCGAGAAAGAGCTATGAGCCTTCATATAAAAATTCCTTGGAAAATTCCTCAACTTTCTGTATCCCCAAAAATATTGTACGACTTTTAGATCGGGTGTTACATCAAAATGAATTGTACATTTACGTTTTATCGCATATTTTGTCTCCTGAGCGAGAAAGAGCTATGAGCCTTCATATAAAAATTCCTTGGAAAATTCCTCAACTTTCTATATCCCCGAAAATATTGTACGACTTTAAGATCGGATGCAACATCATAATGAAGTGAACATTTACGTTTTATCGCATATTTTGTCTCCTGAGCGAGAAAGAGCTATGAGCCTTCATATAAAAATTCCTTGGAAAATTCCTCAACTTTCTCTATACCCAAAAATATTGTACGACTTTTAGATCGGGTGTAACATCGGAATGAATTGTACATTTACATTTTATCGCATATTTTGTCTCCTTAGCGTGATAGAGCTATGAGCCTTCATATAAAAATTCCTTGGAAAATTTCTCAACTTTCTGTATCCCCAAAAATATTGTACGACTTTTAGATCGGGTGTTACATCAAAATGAATTGTACATTTACGTTTTATCGCATATTTTGTCTCCTGAGCGAGAAAGAGCTTTGAGCCTTCATATAAAAATTCCTTGGAAAATTCCTCAACTTTCTGTATCCCCGAAAATATTGTACGACTTTTAGATCGGGTGTAACATCGGAATGAATTGTACATTTACATTTTATCGCATATTTTGTCTCCTTAGCGTGATAGAGCTATGAGCCTTCATATAAAAATTACTTGGAAAATTCCTCAACTTTCTATATCCCCGAAAATATTGTACGACTTTAAGATCGGATGCAACATCATAATGAAGTGAACATTTACGTTTTATCGCATATTTTGTCTCCTGAGCGAGAAAGAGCTATGAGCCTTCATATAAAAATTCCTTGGAAAATTCCTCAACTTTCTGTATTCCCAAAAATATTGTACGACTTTTAGATCGGGTGTTACATCAAAATGAATTGTACATTTACGTTTTATCGCATATTTTGTCTCCTGAGCGAGAAAGAGCTATGAGCCTTCATATAAAAATTCCTTAGAAAATTCCTCAACTTTCTATATCCCTGAAAATATTGTACGACTTTAAGATCGGATGCAACATCAAAATGAAGTGAACATTTACGTTTTATCGCATATTTTGTCTCCTGAGCGAGAAAGAGCTATGAGCCTTAGTATAAAAATTCCTTGGAAAATTCCTCAACTTTCTGTATCCCTTGGAAAATTTCTCAACTTTCTGTATCCCCAAAAATATTGTACGACTTTTAGATCGGGTGTTACATCAAAATGAATTGTACATTTACGTTTCATCGCATATTTTGTCTCCTGAGTGAGAAAGAGCTATGAGCCTTCATATAAAAATTCCTTGGAAAATTCCTCAACTTTCTGTATCCCCGAAAATATTGTACGACTTTTAGATCGGGTGTAACATCGGAATGAATTGTACATTTACATTTTATCGCATATTTTGTCTCCTTAGCGTGATAGAGCTATGAGCCTTCATATAAAAATTCCTTGGAAAATTCCTCAACTTTCTATATCCCCGAAAATATTGTACGACTTTAAGATCGGATGCAACATCATAATGAAGTGAACATTTACGTTTTATCGCATATTTTGTCTCCTGAGCGAGAAAGAGCTATGAGCCTTCATATAAAAATTCCTTGGAAAATTCCTCAACTTTCTGTATCCCCAAAAATATTGTACGACTTTTAGATCGGGTGTTACATCAAAATGAATTGTACATTTACGTTTTATCGCATATTTTGTCTCCTGAGCGAGAAAGAGCTATGAGCCTTCATATAAAAATTCCTTGGAAAATTCCTCAACTTTCTATATCCCCGAAAATATTGTACGACTTTAAGATCGGATGCAACATCATAATGAAGTGAACATTTACGTTTTATCGCATATTTTGTCTCCTGAGCGAGAAAGAGCTATGAGCCTTCATATAAAAATTCCTTGGAAAATTCCTCAACTTTCTCTATACCCAAAAATATTGTACGACTTTTAGATCGGGTGTAACATCGGAATGAATTGTACATTTACATTTTATCGCATATTTTGTCTCCTTAGCGTGATAGAGCTATGAGCCTTCATATAAAAATTCCTTGGAAAATTTCTCAACTTTCTGTATCCCCAAAAATATTGTACGACTTTTAGATCGGGTGTTACATCAAAATGAATTGTACATTTACGTTTTATCGCATATTTTGTCTCCTGAGCGAGAAAGAGCTTTGAGCCTTCATATAAAAATTCCTTGGAAAATTCCTCAACTTTCTGTATCCCCGAAAATATTGTACGACTTTTAGATCGGGTGTAACATCGGAATGAATTGTACATTTACATTTTATCGCATATTTTGTCTCCTTAGCGTGATAGAGCTATGAGCCTTCATATAAAAATTACTTGGAAAATTCCTCAACTTTCTATATCCCCGAAAATATTGTACGACTTTAAGATCGGATGCAACATCATAATGAAGTGAACATTTACGTTTTATCGCATATTTTGTCTCCTGAGCGAGAAAGAGCTATGAGCCTTCATATAAAAATTCCTTGGAAAATTCCTCAACTTTCTGTATTCCCAAAAATATTGTACGACTTTTAGATCGGGTGTTACATCAAAATGAATTGTACATTTACGTTTTATCGCATATTTTGTCTCCTGAGCGAGAAAGAGCTATGAGCCTTCATATAAAAATTCCTTAGAAAATTCCTCAACTTTCTATATCCCTGAAAATATTGTACGACTTTAAGATCGGATGCAACATCAAAATGAAGTGAACATTTACGTTTTATCGCATATTTTGTCTCCTGAGCGAGAAAGAGCTATGAGCCTTAGTATAAAAATTCCTTGGAAAATTCCTCAACTTTCTGTATCCCTTGGAAAATTTCTCAACTTTCTGTATCCCCAAAAATATTGTACGACTTTTAGATCGGGTGTTACATCAAAATGAATTGTACATTTACGTTTCATCGCATATTTTGTCTCCTGAGTGAGAAAGAGCTATGAGCCTTCATATAAAAATTCCTTGGAAAATTCCTCAACTTTCTGTATCCCCGAAAATATTGTACGACTTTTAGATCGGGTGTAACATCGGAATGAATTGTACATTTACATTTTATCGCATATTTTGTCTCCTTAGCGTGATAGAGCTATGAGCCTTCATATAAAAATTCCTTGGAAAATTCCTCAACTTTCTATATCCCCGAAAATATTGTACGACTTTAAGATCGGATGCAACATCATAATGAAGTGAACATTTACGTTTTATCGCATATTTTGTCTCCTGAGCGAGAAAGAGCTATGAGCCTTCATATAAAAATTCCTTGGAAAATTCCTCAACTTTCTGTATCCCCAAAAATATTGTACGACTTTTAGATCGGGTGTTACATCAAAATGAAGTGTACATTTACGTTTTATCGCATATTTTGTCTCCTGAGCGAGAAAGAGCTATAAAACTTGCTACATAAATTCCTTGTGAAATTCCTCAATTTTCTGTATTCCCGAAAATATTGTACGACTTTTAGATCGGATGCAACATCAAAATGAAGTGAACATTTACGTTTTATCGCATATTTTGTCTCCTGAGCGAGAAAGAGCTATGACCCTTAGTATAAAAATTCCTTGGAAAATTCCTCAACTTTCTGTATCCCTTGGAAAATTTCTCAACTTTCTGTATCCCCAAAAATATTGTACGACTTTTAGATCGGGTGTTACATCAAAATGAATTGTACATTTACGTTTTATCGCATATTTTGTCTCCTGAGCGAGAAAGAGCTATGAGCCTTCATATAAAAATTCCTTGGAAAATTCCTCAACTTTCTATATCCCCGAAAATATTGAACGACTTTAAGATCGGATGCAACATCATAATGAAGTGAACATTTACGTTTTATCGCATATTTTGTCTCCTGAGCGAGAAAGAGCTATGAGCCTTCATATAAAAATTCCTTGGAAAATTCCTCAACTTTCTGTATCCCCAAAAATATTGTACGACTTTTAGATCGGGTGTTACATCAAAATGAATTGTACATTTACGTTTTATCGCATATTTTGTCTCCTGAGCGAGAAAGAGCTATGAGCCTTCATATAAAAATTCCTTGGAAAATTCCTCAATTTTCTATATCCCCGAAAATATTGTACGACTTTAAGATCGGATGCAACATCATAATGAAGTGAACATTTACGTTTTATCGCATATTTTGTCTCCTGAGCGAGAAAGAGCTATGAGCCTTCATATAAAAATTCCTTGGAAAATTCCTCAACTTTCTGTATCCCCAAAAATATTGTACGACTTTTAGATCGGGTGTAACATCGGAATGAATTGTACATTTACATTTTATCGCATATTTTGTCTCCTTAGCGTGATAGAGCTATGAGCCTTCATATAAAAATTCCTTGGAAAATTCCTCAACTTTCTATATCCCCGAAAATATTGTACGACTTTAAGATCGGATGCAACATCATAATGAAGTGAACACTTACGTTTTATCGCATATTTTGTCTCCTGAGCGAGAAAGAGCTATGAGCCTTCATATAAAAATTCCTTGGAAAATTCCTCATTTTTCTGTATCCCCAAAAATATTGTACGACTTTTAGATCGGGTGTTACATCAAAATGAAGTGTACATTTACGTTTTATCGCATATTTTATCTCCTGAGCGAGAAAGAGCTATAAAACTTGCTACATAAATTCCTTGTGAAATTCCTCAATTTTCTGTATTCCCGAAAATATTGTACGACTTTTAGATCGGATGCGACATCAAAATGAAGTGAACATTTACGTTTTATCGCATATTTTGTCTCCTGAGCGAGAAAGAGCTATGACCCTTAGTATAAAAATTCCTTGGAAAATTCCTCAACTTTCTGTATCCCTTGGAAAATTTCTCAACTTTCTGTATCCCCAAAAATATTGTACGACTTTTAGATCGGGTGTTACATCAAAATGAATTGTACATTTACGTTTTATCGCATATTTTGTCTCCTGAGCGAGAAAGAGCTATGAGCCTTCATATAAAAATTCCTTGGAAAATTCCTCAACTTTCTGTATCCCCGAAAATATTGTACGACTTTTAGATCGGGTGTAACATCGGAATGAATTGTACATTTACATTTTATCGCATATTTTGTCTCCTTAGCGTGATAGAGCTATGAGCCTTCATATAAAAATTCTTTGGAAAATTCCTCAACTTTCTATATCCCCGAAAATATTGTACGACTTTAAGATCGGATGCAACATCATAATGAAGTGAACATTTACGTTTTATCGCATATTTTGTCTCCTGAGCGAGAAAGAGCTATGAGCCTTCATATAAAAATTCCTTGGAAAATTCCTCAACTTTCTGTATCCCCAAAAATATTGTACGACTTTTAGATCGGGTGTAACATCGGAATGAATTGTACATTTACATTTTATCGCATATTTTGTCTCCTTAGCGTGATAGAGCTATGAGCCTTCATATAAAAATTCCTTGGAAAATTCCTCATCTTTCTATATCCCCGAAAATATTGTACGACTTTAAGATCGGATGCAACATCATAATGAAGTGAACATTTACGTTTTATCGCATATTTTGTCTCCTGAGCGAGAAAGAGCTATGAGCCTTCATATAAAAATTCCTTGGAAAATTCCTCAACTTTCTGTATCCCCAAAAATATTGTACGACTTTTAGATCGGGTGTTACATCAAAATGAAGTGTACATTTACGTTTTATCGCATATTTTGTCTCCTGAGCGAGAAAGAGCTATAAAACTTGCTACATAAATTCCTTGTGAAATTCCTCAATTTTCTGTATTCCCGAAAATATTGTACGACTTTTAGATCGGATGCAACATCAAAATGAAGTGAACATTTACGTTTTATCGCATATTTTGTGTCCTGAGCGAGAAAGAGCTATGACCCTTAGTATAAAAATTCCTTGGAAAATTCCTCAACTTTCTGTATCCCTTGGAAAATTTCTCAACTTTCTGTATCCCCAAAAATATTGTACGACTTTTAGATCGGATGCAACATCATAATGAAGTGAACATTTACGTTTTATCGCATATTTTGTCTCCTGAGCGAGAAAGAGCTATGAGCCTAAGTATAAAAATTCCTTGGAAAATTCCTCAACTTTCTGTATCCCCGAAAATATTGTACGACTTTTAGATCGGGTGTTACATCAAAATGAATTGTACATTTACGTTTCATCGCATATTTTGTCTCCTGAGCGAGAAAGAGCTATAAAACTTGCTACATAAATTCCTTGTGAAATTCCTCAATTTTCTGTATTCCCGAAAATATTGTACGACTTTTAGATCGGATGCAACATCAAAATGAAGTGAACATTTACGTTTTATCGCATATTTTGTCTCCTGAGCGAGAAAGAGCTATGACCCTTAGTAAAAAAATTCCTTGGAAAATTCCTCAAATTTCTGTATCCCTTGGAAAATTTCTCAACTTTCTGTATCCCCAAAAATATTGTACGACTTTTAGATCGGGTGTTACATCAAAAGGAATTGTACATTTACGTTTTATCGCATATTTTGTCTCCTGAGCGAGAAAGAGCTATGAGCCTTCATATAAAAATTCCTTGGAAAATTCCTCAACTTTCTGTATCCCCGAAAATATTGTACGACTTTTAGATCGGGTGTTACATCGGAATGAATTGTACATTTACATTTTATCGCATATTTTGTCTCCTTAGCGTGATAGAGCTATGAGCCTTCATATAAAAATTCTTTGGAAAATTCCTCAACTTTCTATATCCCCAAAAATATTGTACGACTTTAAGATCGGATGCAACATCATAATGAAGTGAACATTTACGTTTTATCGCATATTTTGTCTCCTGAGCGAGAAAGAGCTATGAGCCTTCATATAAAAATTCCTTGGAAAATTCCTCAACTTTCTGTATCCCCAAAAATATTGTACGACTTTTAGATCGGGTGTTACATCAAAATGAAGTGTACATTTACGTTTTATCGCATATTTTGTCTCCTGAGCGAGAAAGAGCTATAAAACTTGCTACATAAATTCCTTGTGAAATTCCTCAATTTTCTGTATTCCCGAAAATATTGTACGACTTTTAAATCGGATGCAACATCAAAATGAATTGTACATTTACATTTTATCGCATATTTTGTCTCCTGAGCGAGAAAGAGCTATGACCCTTAGTATAAAAATTCCTTGGAAAATTCCTCAACTTTCTGTATCCCTTGGAAAATTTCTCAACTTTCTGTATCCCCAAAAATATTGTACGACTTTTAGATCGGGTGTTACATCAAAATGAATTGTACATTTACGTTTTATCGCATATTTTGTCTCCTGAGCGAGAAAGAGCTATGAGCCTTCATTTAAAAATTCCTTGGAAAATTCCTCAACTTTCTGTATCCCCGAAAATATTGTACGACTTTTAGATCGGGTGAAACATCGGAATGAATTGTACATTTACATTTTATCGCATATTTTGTCTCCTTAGCGTGATAGAGCTATGAGCCTTCATATAAAAATTCTTTTTAAAATTCCTCAACTTTCTATATCCCCGAAGATATTGTACGACTTTAAGATCGGATGCAACATCCTAATGAAGTGAACATTTACGTTTTATCGCATATTTTGTCTCCTGAGCGAGAAAGAGCTATGAGCCTTCATATAAAAATTCCTTGGAAAATTCCTCAACTTTCTGTATCCCCAAAAATATTGTACGACTTTTAGATCGGGTGTAACATCGGAATGAATTGTACATTTACATTTTATCGCATATTTTGTCTCCTTAGCGTGATAGAGCTATGAGCCTTCATATAAAAATTCCTTGGAAAATTCCTCATCTTTCTATATCCCCGAAAATATTGTACGACTTTAAGATCGGATGCAACATCATAATGAAGTGAACATTTACGTTTTATCGCATATTTTGTCTCCTGAGCGAGAAAGAGCTATGAGCCTTCATATAAAAATTCCTTGGAAAATTCCTCAACTTTCTGTATCCCCAAAAATATTGTACGACTTTTAGATCGGGTGTTACATCAAAATGAAGTGTACATTTACGTTTTATTGCATATTTTGTCTCCTGAGCGAGAAAGAGCTATAAAACTTGCTACATAAATTCCTTGTGAAATTCCTCAATTTTCTGTATTCCCGAAAATATTGTTCGACTTTTAGATCGGATGCAACATTAAAATGAAGTGAACATTTACGTTTTATCGCATATTTTGTGTCCTGAGCGAGAAAGAGCTATGACCCTTAGTATAAAAATTCCTTGGAAAATTCCTCAACTTTCTGTATCCCTTGGAAAATTTCTCAACTTTCTGTATCCCCAAAAATATTGTACGACTTTTAGATCGGGTGTTACTTCAAAATGAATTGTACATTTACGTTTTATCGCATATTTTGTCTCCTGAGCGAGAAAGAGCTATGAGCCTTCATATAAAAATTCCTTGGAAAATTCCTCAACTTTCTGTATCCCCGAAAATATTGTACGACTTTTAGATCGGGTGTTACATCAAAATGAATTGTACATTTACGTTTCATCGCATATTTTGTCTCCTGAGCGAGATAGAGCTATGAGCCTTAGTATAAAAATTCCTTGCAAAATTCCTCAACTTTCTGTATCCCCGAAAATATTGTACGACTTTTAGATCGGATGCAACATCAAAATGAAGTAAACATTTACGTTTTATCGCATGTTTTTTCTCCTGAGCGAGATAGAGCTATGAACCTTAGTATTAAAATTCCTTGGAAAATTCCTCAACTTTCTGTATCCCCGAAAATATTGTACGACTTTTAGATCGGATGCAACATCAAAATGAAGTGAACATTTACGTTTTATCGCATATTTTTTCTCCTGAGCGAGATAGAGCTATGAGCCTTCATAGAAAAATTCCTTGGAAAATTCCTCAACTTTCTGTATTCCCGAAAATATTGTACGACTCTTAGATCGGGTGTTACATCAAAATGATTTGTACATTTACGTTGCATAGCATATTTTGTCTCCTTCGCGAGATAGAGCTATGAAACTTTGTATAAAAATTCGATTTAAAATTCCTCAACTTTCTGTATCCCCGAAAATATTGTACGACTTTTAGATAGGGTGTTACATCAGAATGATTGTACATTTACGTTTTATCGCATATTTTGTCTCCTGAGCGAGAAAGAGCTATGAGCCTAAGTATAAAAATTCCTTGGAAAATTCCTCAACTTTCTGTATCCCCGAAAATATTGTACGACTTTTAGATCGGATGCAAAATCGGAATGAATTGTACATTTATGTTTTATCGCATATTTTTTCTCCTGAGCGAGATAGAGCTATGAGCCTTCATATAAAAATTTCTTGGAAAATTCCTCAACTTTCTATATCCCCGAAAATATTGTACGACTTTAAGATCGGATGCAACATCAAAATGAAGTGAACATTTACGTTTTATCGCATATTTTGTCTCTTGAGCGAGAAAGAGCTATGAGCCTTCATATAAAAATTCCTTGGAAAATTCCTCAACTTTCTGTATCCCCAAAAATATTGTACGACTTTTAGATCGGGTGTAACATCGGAATGAATTGTACATTTACATTTTATCGCATATTTTGTCTCCTTAGCGTGATAGAGCTATGAGCCTTCATATAAAAATTCCTTGGAAAATTCCTCATCTTTCTATATCCCCGAAAATATTGTACGACTTTAAGATCGGATGCAACATCATAATGAAGTGAACATTTACGTTTTATCGCATATTTTGTCTCCTGAGCGAGAAAGAGCTATGAGCCTTCATATAAAAATTCCTTGGAAAATTCCTCAACTTTCTGTATCCCCAAAAATATTGTACGACTTTTAGATCGGGTGTTACATCAAAATGAAGTGTACATTTACGTTTTATTGCATATTTTGTCTCCTGAGCGAGAAAGAGCTATAAAACTTGCTACATAAATTCCTTGTGAAATTCCTCAATTTTCTGTATTCCCGAAAATATTGTTCGACTTTTAGATCGGATGCAACATTAAAATGAAGTGAACATTTACGTTTTATCGCATATTTTGTGTCCTGAGCGAGAAAGAGCTATGACCCTTAGTATAAAAATTCCTTGGAAAATTCCTCAACTTTCTGTATCCCTTGGAAAATTTCTCAACTTTCTGTATCCCCAAAAATATTGTACGACTTTTAGATCGGGTGTTACTTCAAAATGAATTGTACATTTACGTTTTATCGCATATTTTGTCTCCTGAGCGAGAAAGAGCTATGAGCCTTCATATAAAAATTCCTTGGAAAATTCCTCAACTTTCTGTATCCCCGAAAATATTGTACGACTTTTAGATCGGGTGTTACATCAAAATGAATTGTACATTTACGTTTCATCGCATATTTTGTCTCCTGAGCGAGATAGAGCTATGAGCCTTAGTATAAAAATTCCTTGCAAAATTCCTCAACTTTCTGTATCCCCGAAAATATTGTACGACTTTTAGATCGGATGCAACATCAAAATGAAGTAAACATTTACGTTTTATCGCATGTTTTTTCTCCTGAGCGAGATAGAGCTATGAACCTTAGTATTAAAATTCCTTGGAAAATTCCTCAACTTTCTGTATCCCCGAAAATATTGTACGACTTTTAGATCGGATGCAACATCAAAATGAAGTGAACATTTACGTTTTATCGCATATTTTTTCTCCTGAGCGAGATAGAGCTATGAGCCTTCATAGAAAAATTCCTTGGAAAATTCCTCAACTTTCTGTATTCCCGAAAATATTGTACGACTTTTAGATCGGGTGTTACATCAAAATGATTTGTACATTTACGTTGCATAGCATATTTTGTCTCCTTCGCGAGATAGAGCTATGAAACTTTGTATAAAAATTCGATTTAAAATTCCTCAACTTTCTGTATCCCCGAAAATATTGTACGACTTTTAGATCGGGTGTTACATCAGAATGATTGTACATTTACGTTTTATCGCATATTTTGTCTCCTGAGCGAGAAAGAGCTATGAGCCTTCATATAAAAATTCCTTGGAAAATTCCTCAACTTTCTGTATCCCCGAAAATATTGTACGACTTTTAGATCGGATGCAAAATCGGAATGAATTGTACATTTATGTTTTATCGCATATTTTTTCTCCTGAGCGAGATAGAGCTATGAGCCTTCATATAAAAATTTCTTGGAAAATTCCTCAACTTTCTATATCCCCGAAAATATTGTACGACTTTAAGATCGGATGCAACATCAAAATGAAGTGAACATTTACGTTTTATCGCATATTTTGTCTCTTGAGCGAGAAAGAGCTATGAGCTTTCATTTAAAAATTCCTTGGAAAATTCCTCAACTTTCTGTATCCCCGAAAATATTGTACGACTTTTAGATCGGGTGTTACATCAAAATGAATTGTACATTTACGTTTTATCGCATATTTTGTCTCCTGAGCGAGAGAGAGCTATGAGCCTTGGTATTTCAATTCCTTGGAAAATTCCTCAACTTTCTGTATCCCCAAAAATGTTGTACGACTTTTAGATCGGGTGTTACATCAAAATGAATTGTACATTTACGTTTTATCGCATATTTTGTCTCCTGAGCGAGATAGAGCTATGAGCCTTCATATAAAAATTCCTTGGAAAATTCCTCAACGTTCTGGATTCCCGAAAATATTGAAACTTGGTTATTAATTTCCTTGTGAAATTCCTCAACTTTCTGTATCCCCGAAAATATTGTACGACTTTAAGATCGGGTGTTACAATTTCCTTGTGAAATTCCTCAACTTTCTGTATCCCCGAAAATATTGTACGACTTTTAGATCGGGTGTTACATCAAAATGAATTGTACATTTACGTTTTATCGCATATTTTGTCTCCTGAGCGAGAAAGAGCTATAAAACTTGCTACATAAATTCCTTGTGAAATTCCTCAATTTTCTGTATTCCCGAAAATATTGTACGACTTTTAGATCGGATGCAACATCAAAATGAAGTGAACATTTACGTTTTATCGCATATTTTGTCTCCTGAGCGAGAAAGAGCTATGACCCTTAGTATAAAAATTCCTTGGAAAATTCCTCAACTTTCTGTATCCCTTGGAAAATTTCTCAACTTTCTGTATCCCCAAAAATATTGTACGACTTTTAGATCGGGTGTTACATCAAAATGAATTGTACATTTACGTTTTATCGCATATTTTGTCTCCTGAGCGAGAAAGAGCTATGAGCCTTCATATAAAAATTCCTTGGAAAATTCCTCAACTTTCTGTATCCCCGAAAATATTGTACGACTTTTAGATCGGGTGTAACATCGGAATGAATTGTACATTTACATTTTATCGCATATTTTGTCTCCTTAGCGTGATAGAGCTATGAGCCTTCATATAAAAATTCTTTTTAAAATTCCTCAACTTTCTATATCCCCGAAGATATTGTACGACTTTAAGATCGGATGCAACATCAAAATGAATTGTACATTTACGTTTTATCGCATATTTTGTCTCCTGAGCGAGAAAGAGCTATGAGCCTTCATATAAAAATTCCTTGGAAAATTCCTCAACTTTCTGTATCCCCAAAAATATTGTACGACTTTTAGATCGGGTGTAACATCGGAATGAATTGTACATTTACATTTTATCGCATATTTTGTCTCCTTAGCGTGATAGAGCTATGAGCCTTCATATAAAAATTCCTTGGAAAATTCCTCATCTTTCTATATCCCCGAAAATATTGTACGACTTTAAGATCGGATGCAACATCATAATGAAGTGAACATTTACGTTTTATCGCATATTTTGTCTCCTGAGCGAGAAAGAGCTATGAGCCTTCATATAAAAATTCCTTGGAAAACTCCTCAACTTTCTGTATCCCCAAAAATATTGTACGACTTTTAGATCGGGTGTTACATCAAAATGAAGTGTACATTTACGTTTTATCGCATTTTTTGTCTCCTGAGCGAGAAAGAGCTATAAAACTTGCTACATAAATTCCTTGTGAAATTCCTCAATTTTCTGTATTCCCGAAAATATTGTACGACTTTTAGATCGGATGCAACATCAAAATGAAGTGAACATTTACGTTTTATCGCATATTTTGTGTCCTGAGCGAGAAAGAGCTATGACCCTTAGTATAAAAATTCCTTGGAAAATTCCTCAACTTTCTGTATCCCTTGGAAAATTTCTCAACTTTCTGTATCCCCAAAAATATTGTACGACTTTTAGATCGGGTGTTACTTCAAAATGAATTGTACATTTACGTTTTATCGCATATTTTGTCTCCTGAGCGAGAAAGAGCTATGAGCCTTCATATAAAAATTCCTTGGAAAATTCCTCAACTTTCTGTATCCCCGAAAATATTGTACGACTTTTAGATCGGGTGTTACATCAAAATGAATTGTACATTTACGTTTCATCGCATATTTTGTCTCCTGAGCGAGATAGAGCTATGAGCCTTCATATAAAAATTCCTTGCAAAATTCCTCAACTTTCTGTATCCCCGAAAATATTGTACGACTTTTAGATCGGATGCAACATCAAAATGAAGTAAACATTTACGTTTTATCGCATGTTTTTTCTCCTGAGCGAGATAGAGCTATGAGCCTTAGTATTAAAATTCCTTGGAAAATTCCTCAACTTTCTGTATCCCCGAAAATATTGTACGACTTTTAGATCGGGTGTAACATCAAAATGAATTGTACATTTACGTTTTATCGCATATTTTGTCTCCTGAGCGAGAGAGAGCTATGAGCCTTGGTATTTCAATTCCTTGGAAAATTCCTCAACTTTCTGTATCCCCAAAAATGTTGTACGACTTTTAGATCGGGTGTTACATCAAAATGAATTGTACATTTACGTTTTATCGCATATTTTGTCTCCTGAGCGAGATAGAGCTATGAGCCTTCATATAAAAATTCCTTGGAAAATTCCTCAACGTTCTGGATTCCCGAAAATATTGAAACTTGGTTATTAATTTCCTTGTGAAATTCCTCAACTTTCTGTATCCCCGAAAATATTGTACGACTTTTAGATCGGGTGTTACATCAAAATGAATTGTACATTTACGTTTTATCGCATATTTTGTCTCCTGAGCGAGAAAGAGCTATAAAACTTGCTACATAAATTCCTTGTGAAATTCCTCAATTTTCTGTATTCCCGAAAATATTGTACGACTTTTAGATCGGATGCAACATCAAAATGAAGTGAACATTTACGTTTTATCGCATATTTTGTCTCCTGAGCGAGAAAGAGCTATGACCCTTAGTATAAAAATTCCTTGGAAAATTCCTCAACTTTCTGTATCCCTTGGAAAATTTCTCAACTTTCTGTATCCCCAAAAATATTGTACGACTTTTAGATCGGGTGTTACATCAAAATGAATTGTACATTTACGTTTTATCGCATATTTTGTCTCCTGAGCGAGAAAGAGCTATGAGCCTTCATATAAAAATTCCTTGGAAAATTCCTCAACTTTCTGTATCCCCGAAAATATTGTACGACTTTTAGATCGGGTGTAACATCGGAATGAATTGTACATTTACATTTTATCGCATAGTTTGTCTCCTTAGCGTGATAGAGCTATGAGCCTTCATATAAAAATTCTTTTTAAAATTCCTCAACTTTCTATATCCCCGAAGATATTGTACGACTTTAAGATCGGATGCAACATCAAAATGAATTGTACATTTACGTTTTATCGCATATTTTGTCTCCTGAGCGAGAAAGAGCTATGAGCCTTCATATAAAAATTCCTTGGAAAATTCCTCAACTTTCTGTATCCCCAAAAATATTGTACGACTTTTAGATCGGGTGTAACATCGGAATGAATTGTACATTTACATTTTATCGCATATTTTGTCTCCTTAGCGTGATAGAGCTATGAGCCTTCATATAAAAATTCCTTGGAAAATTCCTCATCTTTCTATATCCCCGAAAATATTGTACGACTTTAAGATCGGATGCAACATCATAATGAAGTGAACATTTACGTTTTATCGCATATTTTGTCTCCTGAGCGAGAAAGAGCTATGAGCCTTCATATAAAAATTCCTTGGAAAACTCCTCAACTTTCTGTATCCCCAAAAATATTGTACGACTTTTAGATCGGGTGTTACATCAAAATGAAGTGTACATTTACGTTTTATCGCATATTTTGTCTCCTGAGCGAGAAAGAGCTATAAAACTTGCTACATAAATTCCTTGTGAAATTCCTCAATTTTCTGTATTCCCGAAAATATTGTACGACTTTTAGATCGGATGCAACATCAAAATGAAGTGAACATTTACGTTTTATCGCATATTTTGTGTCCTGAGCGAGAAAGAGCTATGACCCTTAGTATAAAAATTCCTTGGAAAATTCCTCAACTTTCTGTATCCCTTGGAAAATTTCTCAACTTTCTGTATCCCCAAAAATATTGTACGACTTTTAGATCGGGTGTTACTTCAAAATGAATTGTACATTTACGTTTCATCGCATATTTTGTCTCCTGAGCGAGATAGAGCTATGAGCCTTAGTATAAAAATTCCTTGGAAAATTCCTCAACTTTCTGTATCCCTTGGAAAATTTCTCAACTTTCTGTATCCCCAAAAATATTGTACGACTTTTAGATCGGGTGTTACTTCAAAATGAATTGTACATTTACGTTTCATCGCATATTTTGTCTCCTGAGCGAGAAAGAGCTATGACCCTTAGTATAAAAATTCCTTGGAAAATTCCTCAACTTTCTGTATCCCTTGGAAAATTTCTCAACTTTCTGTATCCCCAAAAATATTGTACGACTTTTAGATCGGGTGTTACTTCAAAATGAATTGTACATTTACGTTTCATCGCATATTTTGTCTCCTGAGCGAGATAGAGCTATGAGCCTAAGTATAAAAATTCCTTGCAAAATTCCTCAACTTTCTGTATCCCCGAAAATATTGTATGACTTTTAGATCGGATGCAACATCAAAATGAAGTAAACATTTACGTTTTATCGCATATTTTGTCTCCTGAGCGAGAAAGAGCTATAAAACTTGCTACATAAATTCCTTGTGAAATTCCTCAATTTTCTGTATTCCCGAAAATATTGTACGACTTTTAGATCGGGTGTTACATCAAAATGAAGTGAACATTAACGTTTTATCGCATATTTTGTCTCCTGAGCGAGAAAGAGCTATGAGCCTTCATATAAAAATTCCTTGGAAAATTCCTCAACTTTCTGTATCCCCGAAAATATTGTACGACTTTTAGATCGGGTGTTACATCAAAATGAATTGTACATTTACGTTTCATCGCATATTTTGTCTCCTGAGCGAGATAGAGCTATGAGCCTTAGTATAAAAATTCCTTGCAAAATTCCTCAACTTTCTGTATCCCCGAAAATATTGTACGACTTTTAGATCGGATGCAACATCAAAATGAAGTAAACATTTACGTTTTATCGCATGTTTTTTCTCCTGAGCGAGATAGAGCTATGAGCCTTAGTATTAAAATTCCTTGGAAAATTCCTCAACTTTCTGTATCCCCGAAAATATTGTACGACTTTTAGATCGGATGCAACATCAAAATGAAGTGAACATTTACGTTTTATCGCATATTTTTTCTCCTGAGCGAGATAGAGCTATGAGCCTTCATATAAAAATTCCTTGGAAAATTCCTCAACTTTCTGTATTCCCGAAAATATTGTACGACTTTTAGATCGGGTGTTACATCAAAATGATTTGTACATTTACGTTGCATAGCATATTTTGTCTCCTTCGCGAGATAGAGCTATGAAACTTTGTATAAAAATTCGATTTAAAATTCCTCAACTTTCTGTACCCCGAAAATATTGTACGACTTTTAGATCGGGTGTTACATCAGAATGATTGTACATTTACGTTTTATCGCATATTTTGTCTCCTGAGCGAGAAAGAGCTATGAGCCTTCATATAAAAATTCCTTGGAAAATTCCTCAACTTTCTGTATCCCCGAAAATATTGTACGACTTTTAGATCGGGTGTTACATCAAAATGAATTGTACATTTACGTTTTATCGCATATTTTTTCTCCTGAGCGAGATAGAGCTATGAGCCTTCATATAAAAATTTCTTGGAAAATTCCTCAACTTTCTATATCCCCGAAAATATTGTACGACTTTTAGATCGGATGCAACATCAAAATGAAGTAAACATTTACGTTTTATCGCATATTTTGTCTCCTGAGCGAGAAAGAGCTATAAAACTTGCTACATAAATTCCTTGTGAAATTCCTCAATTTTCTGTATTCCCGAAAATATTGTACGACTTTTAGATCGGATGCAACATCGGAATGAATTGTACATTTATGTTTTATCGCATATTTTTTCTCCTGAGCGAGATAGAGCTATGAGCCTTCATATAAAAATTTCTTGGAAAATTCCTCAACTTTCTATATCCCCGAAAATATTGTACGACTTTAAGATCGGATGCAACATCAAAATGAAGTGAACATTTACGTTTTATCGCATATTTTGTCTCTTGAGCGAGAAAGAGCTATGAGCTTTCATTTAAAAATTCCTTGGAAAATTCCTCAACTTTCTGTATCCCCGAAAATATTGTACGACTTTTAGATCGGGTGTTACATCAAAATGAATTGTACATTTACGTTTTATCGCATATTTTGTCTCCTGAGCGAGAGAGAGCTATGAGCCTTGGTATTTCAATTCCTTGGAAAATTCCTCAACTTTCTGTATCCCCAAAAATGTTGTACGACTTTTAGATCGGGTGTTACATCAAAATGAATTGTACATTTACGTTTTATCGCATATTTTGTCTCCTGAGCGAGATAGAGCTATGAGCCTTCATATAAAAATTCCTTGGAAAATTCCTCAACGTTCTGGATTCCCGAAAATATTGAAACTTGGTTATTAATTTCCTTGTGAAATTCCTCAACTTTCTGTATCCCCGAAAATATTGTACGACTTTTAGATCGGGTGTTACATCAAAATGAATTGTACATTTACGTTTTATCGCATATTTTGTCTCCTGAGCGAGAAAGAGCTATGAGCCTTCATATAAAAATTCCTTGGAAAATTCCTCAACTTTCTGTATCCCCGAAAATATTGTACGACTTTTAGATCGGGTGTAACATCGGAATGAATTGTACATTTACGTTTTATCGCATATTTTGTCTCCTGAGCGAGAAAGAGCTATGAGCCTTCATATAAAAATTCCTTGGAAAATTCCTCAACTTTCTATATCCCCGAAAATATTGTACGACTTTAAGATCGGATGCAACATCATAATGAAGTGAACATTTACGTTTTATCGCATATTTTGTCTCCTGAGCGAGAAAGAGCTATGAGCCTTCATATAAAAATTCCTTGGAAAATTCCTCAACTTTCTGTATCCCCAAAAATATTTTACGACTTTTAGATCGGGTGTTACATCAAAATGAATTGTACATTTACGTTTTATCGCATATTTTGTCTCCTGAGCGAGAAAGAGCTATGAGCCTTCATATAAAAATTCCTTGGAAAATTCCTCAACTTTCTATATCCCCGAAAATATTGTACGACTTTAAGATCGGATGCAACATCATAATGAAGTGAACATTTACGTTTTATCGCATTTTTGGCTCCTGAGCGAGAAAGAGCTATGAGCCTTCATATAAAAATTCCTTGGAAAATTCCTCAACTTTCTGTATCCCCAAAAATATTGTACGACTTTTAGATCGGGTGTAACATCGGAATGAATTGTACATTTACATTTTATCGCATATTTTGTCTCCTTAGCGTGATAGAGCTATGAGCCTTCATATAAAAATTCCTTGGAAAATTCCTCAACTTTCTATATCCCCGAAAATATTGTACGATTTTAAGATCGGATGCAACATCATAATGAAGTGAACATTTACGTTTTATCGCATATTTTGTCTCCTGAGCGAGAAAGAGCTATGAGCCTTCATATAAAAATTCCTTGGAAAATTCCTCAACTTTCTATATCCCCGAAAATATTGTACGACTTTAAGATCGGATGCAACATCAAAATGAAGTGAACATTTACGTTTTATCGTATATTTTGTCTCTTGAGCGAGAAAGAGCTATGAGCTTTCATTTAAAAATTCCTTGGAAAATTCCTCAACTTTCTGTATCCCCGAAAATATTGTACGACTTTTAGATCGGGTGTTACATCAAAATGAATTGTACATTTACGTTTTATCGCATATTTTGTCTCCTGGGCGAGAGAGAGCTATGAACCTTGGTATTTCAATTCCTTGGAAAATTCCTCAACTTTCTGTATCCCCAAAAATATTGTACGACTTTTAGATCGGGTGTAACATCGGAATGAATTGTACATTTACATTTTATCGCATATTTTGTCTCCTTAGCGTGATAGAGCTATGAGCCTTCATATAAAAATTCCTTGGAAAATTCCTCAACTTTCTATATCCCCGAAAATATTGTACGACTTTAAGATCGGATGCAACATCATAATGAATTGTACATTTACGTTTTATCGCATATTTTGTCTCCTGAGCGAGAAAGAGCTATGAGCCTTCATATAAAAATTTCTTGGAAAATTCCTCAACTTTCTGTATCCCCGAAAATATTGTACGACTTTTAGATCGGGTGTTACATCAAAATGAATTGTACATTTACGTTTTATCGCATATTTTGTCTCCTGAGCAAGAAAGAGCTATGAGCCTTCATATAAAAATTCCTTGGAAAATTCCTCAACTTTCTGTATCCCCGAAAATATTGTACGACTTTTAGATCGGGTGTAACATCGGAATGAATTGTACATTTACATTTTATCGCATATTTTGTCTCCTTAGCGTGATAGAGCTATGAGCCTTCATATAAAAATTCTTTGGAAAATTCCTCAACTTTCTGTATCCCCGAAAATATTGTACGACTTTAAGATCGGATGCAACATCATAATGAAGTGAACATTTACGTTTTATCGCATATTTTGTCTCCTGAGCGAGAAAGAGCTATGAGCCTTCATATAAAAATTCCTTGGAAAATTCCTCAACTTTCTGTATCCCCAAAAATATTGTACGACTTTTAGATCGGGTGTTACATCAAAATGAAGTGTACATTTACGTTTTATCGCATATTTCGTCTCCTGAGCGAGAAAGAGCTATAAAACTTGCTACAAAAATTCCTTGTGAAATTCCTCAATTTTCTGTATTCCCGAAAATATTGTACGACTTTTAGATCGGATGCAACATCAAAATGAAGTGAACATTTACGTTTTATCGCATATTTTGTCTCCTGAGCGAGAAAGAGCTATGACCCTTAGTATAAAAATTCCTTGGAAAATTCCTCAACTTTCTGTATCCCTTGGAAAATTTCTCAACTTTCTGTATCCCCAAAAATATTGTACGACTTTTAGATCGGGTGTTACATCAAAATGAATTGTACATTTACGTTTTATCGCATATTTTGTCTCCTGAGCAAGAAAGAGCTATGAGCCTTCATATAAAAATTCCTTGGAAAATTCCTCAACTTTCTGTATCCCCGAAAATATTGTACGACTTTTAGATCGGGTGTAACATCGGAATGAATTGTACATTTACATTTTATCGCATATTTTGTCTCCTTAGCGTGATAGAGCTATGAGCCTTCATATAAAAATTCTTTGGAAAATTCCTCAACTTTCTGTATCCCCGAAAATATTGTACGACTTTAAGATCGGATGCAACATCAAAATGAAGTGAACATTTACGTTTTATCGTATATTTTGTCTCTTGAGCGAGAAAGAGCTATAAGCTTTCATTTAAAAATTCCTTGGAAAATTCCTCAACTTTCTGTATCCCCGAAAATATTGTACGACTTTTAGATCGGGTGTTACATCAAAATGAATTGTACATTTACGTTTTATCGCATATTTTGTCTCCTGGGCGAGAGAGAGCTATGAACCTTGGTATTTCAATTCCTTGGAAAATTCCTCAACTTTCTGTATCCCCAAAAATATTGTACGACTTTTAGATCGGGTGTAACATCGGAATGAATTGTACATTTACATTTTATCGCATATTTTGTCTCCTTAGCGTGATAGAGCTATGAGCCTTCATATAAAAATTCCTTGGAAAATTCCTCAACTTTCTATATCCCCGAAAATATTGTACGACTTTAAGATCGGATGCAACATCATAATGAATTGTACATTTACGTTTTATCGCATATTTTGTCTCCTGAGCGAGAAAGAGCTATGAGCCTTCATATAAAAATTTCTTGGAAAATTCCTCAACTTTCTGTATCCCCGAAAATATTGTACGACTTTTAGATCGGGTGTTACATCAAAATGAATTGTACATTTACGTTTTATCGCATATTTTGTCTCCTGAGCAAGAAAGAGCTATGAGCCTTCATATAAAAATTCCTTGGAAAATTCCTCAACTTTCTGTATCCCCGAAAATATTGTACGACTTTTAGATCGGGTGTAACATCGGAATGAATTGTACATTTACATTTTATCGCATATTTTGTCTCCTTAGCGTGATAGAGCTATGAGCCTTCATATAAAAATTCTTTGGAAAATTCCTCAACTTTCTGTATCCCCGAAAATATTGTACGACTTTAAGATCGGATGCAACATCATAATGAAGTGAACATTTACGTTTTATCGCATATTTTGTCTCCTGAGCGAGAAAGAGCTATGAGCCTTCATATAAAAATTCCTTGGAAAATTCCTCAACTTTCTGTATCCCCAAAAATATTGTACGACTTTTAGATCGGGTGTTACATCAAAATGAAGTGTACATTTACGTTTTATCGCATATTTCGTCTCCTGAGCGAGAAAGAGCTATAAAACTTGCTACAAAAATTCCTTGTGAAATTCCTCAATTTTCTGTATTCCCGAAAATATTGTACGACTTTTAGATCGGATGCAACATCAAAATGAAGTGAACATTTACGTTTTATCGCATATTTTGTCTCCTGAGCGAGAAAGAGCTATGACCCTTAGTATAAAAATTCCTTGGAAAATTCCTCAACTTTCTGTATCCCTTGGAAAATTTCTCAACTTTCTGTATCCCCAAAAATATTGTACGACTTTTAGATCGGGTGTTACATCAAAATGAATTGTACATTTACGTTTTATCGCATATTTTGTCTCCTGAGCAAGAAAGAGCTATGAGCCTTCATATAAAAATTCCTTGGAAAATTCCTCAACTTTCTGTATCCCCGAAAATATTGTACGACTTTTAGATCGGGTGTAACATCGGAATGAATTGTACATTTACATTTTATCGCATATTTTGTCTCCTTAGCGTGATAGAGCTATGAGCCTTCATATAAAAATTCTTTGGAAAATTCCTCAACTTTCTGTATCCCCGAAAATATTGTACGACTTTAAGATCGGATGCAACATCATAATGAAGTGAACATTTACGTTTTATCGCATATTTTGTCTCCTTAGCGAGAAAGAGCTATGAGCCTTCATATAAAAATTCCTTGGAAAATTCCTCAACTTTCTGTATCCCCAAAAATATTGTACGACTTTTAGATCGGGTGTTACATCAAAATGAAGTGTACATTTACGTTTTATCGCATATTTCGTCTCCTGAGCGAGAAAGAGCTATAAAACTTGCTACATAAATTCCTTCTGAAATTCCTCAATTTTCTGTATTCCCGAAAATATTGTACGACTTTTAGATCGGATGCAACATCAAAATGAAGTGAACATTTACGTTTTATCGCATATTTTGTCTCCTGAGCGAGAAAGAGCTATGACCCTTAGTATAAAAATTCCTTGGAAAATTCCTCAACTTTCTGTATCCCTTGGAAAATTTCTCAACTTTCTGTATCCCCAAAAATATTGTACGACTTTTAGATCGGGTGTTACATCAAAATGAATTGTACATTTACGTTTTATCGCATATTTTGTCTCCTGAGCGAGATAGAGCTATGAGCCTTCATATAAAAATTCCTTGGAAAATTCCTCAACTTTCTATATCCCCGAAAATATTGTACGACTTTAAGATCGGATGCAACATCATAATGAAGTGAACATTTACGTTTTATCGCATATTTTGGCTCCTGAGCGAGAAAGAGCTATGAGCCTTCATATAAAAATTCCTTGGAAAATTCCTCAACTTTCTGTATCCCCAAAAATATTGTACGACTTTAAGATCGGGTGTAACATCGGAATGAATTGTACATTTACATTTTATCGCATATTTTGTCTCCTTAGCGTGATAGAGCTATGAGCCTTCATATAAAAATTCCTTGGAAAATTCCTCAACTTTCTATATCCCCGAAAATATTGTACGACTTTAAGATCGGATGCAACATCATAATGAAGTGAACATTTACGTTTTATCGCATATTTTGTCTCCTGAGCGAGAAAGTGCTATGAGCCTTCATATAAAAATTCCTTGGAAAATTCCTCAACTTTCTGTATCCCCAAAAATATTGTACGACTTTTAGATCGGGTGTTACATCAAAATGAAGTGTACATTTACGTTTTATCGCATATTTTGTCTCCTGAGCGAGAAAGAGCTATAAAACTTGCTACATAAATTCCTTGTGAAATTCCTCAATTTTCTGTATTCCCGAAAATATTGTACGACTTTTAGATCGGATGCAACATCAAAACGAAGTGAACATTTACGTTTTATCGCATATTTTGTCTCCTGAGCGAGAAAGAGCTATGACCCTTAGTATAAAAATTCCTTGGAAAATTCCTCAACTTTCTGTATCCCTTGGAAAATTTCTCAACTTTCTGTATCCCCAAAAATATTGTACGACTTTTAGATCGGGTGTTACATCAAAATGAATTGAACATTTACGTTTTATCGCATATTTTGGCTCCTGAGCGAGAAAGAGCTATGAGCCTTCATATAAAAATTCCTTGGAAAATTCCTCAACTTTCTGTATCCCCAAAAATATTGTACGACTTTAAGATCGGGTGTTACATCAAAATGAAGTGTACATTTACGTTTTATCGCATATTTTGTCTCCTGAGCGTGATAGAGCTATGAGCCTTCATATAAAAATTCTTTGGAAAATTCCTCAACTTTCTATATCCCCGAAAATATTGTACGACTTTAAGATCGGATGCAACATCATAATGAAGTGAACATTTACGTTTTATCGCATATTTTGTCTCCTGAGCGAGAAAGAGCTATGAGCCTTCATATAAAAATTCCTTGGAAAATTCCTCAACTTTCTGTATCCCCAAAAATATTGTACGACTTTTAGATCGGGTGTTACATCAAAATGAAGTGTACATTTACGTTTTATCGCATATTTTGTCTCCTGAGCGAGAAAGAGCTATAAAACTTGCTACATAAATTCCTTGTGAAATTCCTCAATTTTCTGTATTCCCGAAAATATTGTACGACTTTTAGATCGGATGCAACATCAAAATGAAGTGAACATTTACGTTTTATCGCATATTTTGTCTCCTGAGCGAGAAAGAGCTATGACCCTTAGTATAAAAATTCCTTGGAAAATTCCTCAACTTTCTGTATCCCTTGGAAAATTTCTCAACTTTCTGTATCCCCAAAAATATTGTACGACTTTTAGATCGGGTGTTACATCAAAATGAATTGTACATTTACGTTTTATCGCATATTTTGTCTCCTGAGCGAGAAAGAGCTATGAGCCTTCATATAAAAATTCCTTGGAAAATTCCTCAACTTTCTGTATCCCCGAAAATATTGTACGACTTTTAGATCGGGTGTTACATCAAAATGAATTGTACATTTACGTTTCATCGCATATTTTGTCTCCTGAGCGAGATAGAGCTATGAGCCTTAGTATAAAAATTCCTTGCAAAATTCCTCAACTTTCTGTATCCAGGAAAATATTGTACGACTTTTAGATCGGATGCAACATCAAAATGAAGTAAACATTTACGTTTTATCGCATGTTTTTTCTCCTGAGCGAGATAGAGCTATGAGCCTTAGTATTAAAATTCCTTGGAAAATTCCTCAACTTTCTGTATCCCCGAAAATATTGTACGACTTTTAGATCGGATGCAACATCAAAATGAAGTGAACATTTACGTTTTATCGCATATTTTTTCTCCTGAGCGAGATAGAGCTATGAGCCTTCATATAAAAATTCCTTGGAAAATTCCTCAACTTTCTGTATTCCCGAAAATATTGTACGACTTTTAGATCGGGTGTTACATCAAAATGATTTGTACATTTACGTTGCATAGCATATTTTGTCTCCTTCGCGAGATAGAGCTATGAAACTTTGTATAAAAATTCGATTTAAAATTCCTCAACTTTCTGTATCCCCGAAAATATTGTACGACTTTTAGATCGGGTGTTACATCAGAATGAATTGTACATTTACGTTTCATCGCATATTTTGTCTCCTGAGCGAGATAGAGCTATGAGCCTTAGTATAAAAATTCCTTGCAAAATTCCTCAACTTTCTGTATCCAGGAAAATATTGTACGACTTTTAGATCGGATGCAACATCAAAATGAAGTAAACATTTACGTTTTATCGCATGTTTTTTCTCCTGAGCGAGATAGAGCTATGAGCCTTAGTATTAAAATTCCTTGGAAAATTCCTCAACTTTCTGTATCCCCGAAAATATTGTACGACTTTTAGATCGGGTGTTACATCAAAATGAAGTGAACATTTACGTTTTATCGCATATTTTTTCTCCTGAGCGAGATAGAGCTATGAGCCTTCATATAAAAATTCCTTGGAAAATTCCTCAACTTTCTGTATCCCCGAAAATATTGTACGACTTTTAGATCGGATGCAACATCAAAATGAAGTGAACATTTACGTTTTATCGCATATTTTGTCTCCTGAGCGAGAAAGAGCTATGAGCCTTCATATAAAAATTCCTTGGAAAATTCCTCAACTTTCTGTATCCCCGAAAATATTGTACGACTTTTAGATCGGATGCAACATCGGAATGAATTGTACATTTATGTTTTATCGCATATTTTTTCTCCTGAGCGAGATAGAGCTGTGAGCCTTCATATAAAAATTTCTTGGAAAATTCCTCAACTTTCTATATCCCCGAAAATATTGTACGACTTTTAAATCGGGTGTTACATCAAAATGAATTGTACATTTACGTTTTATCGCATATTTTGTCTCCTGAGCGAGAGAGAGCTATGAGCCTTGGTATTTCAATTTTTTGGAAAATTCCTCAACTTTCTGTATCCCCAAAAATGTTGTACGACTTTTAGATCGGGTGTTACATCAAAATGAATTGTACATTTACGTTTTATCGCATATTTTGTCTCCTGAGCGAGATAGAGCTATGAGCCTTGGTATAAAAATTCCTTGGAAAATTCCTCAACGTTCTGGATTCCCGAAAATATTGAAACTTGGTTATTAATTTCCTTGTGAAATTCCTCAACTTTCTGTATCCCCGAAAATATTGTACGACTTTTAGATCGGGTGTTACATCAAAATGAATTGTACATTTACGTTTTATCGCATATTTTGCCTCCTGAGCGAGATAGAGCTATGAGCCTTCATATAAAAATTCCTTGGAAAATTCCTCAACTTTCTGGATTCCCGAAAATATTGAAACTTGGTTATTAAATTCCTTGTGAAATTCCTCAACTTTCTGTATCCCCGAAAATATTGTACGACTTTTAGATCGGGTGTTACATCAAAATGAATTGTACATTTACGTTTTATCGCATATTTTGTTTCCTGAGCGAGATAGACCTATGTGTCTAAGTATAAAAATTCCTTGGAAAATTCCTCAACTTTCTGTATCCCCAAAAATGTTGTACGACTTTTAGATCGGGTGTTACATCAAAATGAATTGTACACTTACGTTTTATCGCATATTTTGTTTCCTGAGCGAGATAGACCTATGAGCCTAAGTAGAAAAATTCCTTGGAAAATTCCTCAACTTTCTGTATCCCCGAAAATATTGTACGACTTTAAGATCGGGTGTTACATCAAAATGAATTGTACATTTACGTTTTATCGCATATTTTGCCTCCTGAGCGAGATAGAGCTATGAGCCTTCATATAAAAATTCCTTGGAAAATTCCTCAACTTTCTGGATTCCCGAAAATATTGAAACTTGGTTATTAAATTCCTTGTGAAATTCCTCAACTTTCTGTATCCCCGAAAATATTGTACGACTTTTAGATCGGGTGTTACATCAAAATGAATTGTACATTTACGTTTTATCGCATATTTTGCCTCCTGAGCGAGATAGAGCTATGAGCCTTCATATAAAAATTCCTTGGAAAATTCCTCAACTTTCTGGATTCCCGATAATATTGAAACTTGGTTATTAAATTCCTTGAGAAATTCCTCAACTTTCTGTATCCCCGAAAATATTGTACGACTTTTAGATCGGGTGTTACATCAAAATGAATTGTACATTTACGTTTCATCTCATATTTTGTCTCCTGAGCGAGATAGAGCTATGAGCCTTGGTATAAAAATTCCTTGGAAAATTCCTCAACTTTCTGGATTTCCGAAAATATTGAAACTTGGTTATTAAATTCCTTGTGAAATTCCTCAACTTTCTGTATCCCCGAAAATATTGTACGACTTTTAGATTGGGTGTTACATCAAATTGAATTGTACATTTACGTTTTATAGCATATTTTGTTTCCTGAGCGAGATAGAGCTATGAGCCTTCATATAAAAATTCTTTGGAAAATTCCTCAATTTTCTGTATCCCCGAAAATATTGTACGACTTTTAAATCGGGTGTTACATCAAAATGAATTGTACATTTACGTTTTATCGCATATTTTGCCTCCTGAGCGAGAGAGAGCTATGAGCCTTGGTATTTCAATTCCTTGGAAAATTCCTCAACTTTCTGTATCCCCAAAAATGTTGTACGACTTTTAGATCGGGTGTTACATCAAAATGAATTGTACATTTACGTTTTATCGCATATTTTGTCTCCTGAGCGAGATAGAGCTATGAGCCTTGGTATAAAAATTCCTTGGAAAATTCCTCAACGTTCTGAATTCCCGAAAATATTGAATTTTGGTAATTAATTTCCTTGTGAAATTCCTCAATTTTCTGTATCCCCGAAAATATTGTACGACTTTTAGATCGGGTGTTACATCAAAATGAGTTGTACATTTACGTTTTATCGCATATTTTGCCTCCTGAGCGAGATAGAGCTATGAGCCTTCATATAAAAATTCCTTGGAAAATTCCTCAACTTTCTGGATTCCCGAAAATATTGAAACTTGGTTATTAAATTCCTTGAGAAATTCCTCAACTTTCTGTATCCCCGAAAATATTGTACGACTTTTAGATCGGGTGTTACATCAAAATGAATTGTACATTTACGTTTTATCGCATATTTTGCCTCCTGAGCGAGATAGAGCTATGAGCCTTCATATAAAAATTCCTTGGAAAATTCCTCAACTTTCTGGATTCCCGAAAATATTGAAACTTGGTAATTAAATTCCTTGTGAAATTTCTCAACTTTCTGTATCCCCGAAAATATTGTACGACTTTTAGATCGGGTGTTACATCAAAATGAGTTGTACATTTACGTTTTATCGCATATTTTGCCTCCTGAGCGAGATAGAGCTATGAGCCTTCATATAAAAATTCCTTGGAAAATTCCTCAACTTTCTGGATTCCCGAAAATATTGAAACTTGGTTATTAAATTCCTTGAGAAATTCCTCAACTTTCTGTATCCCCGAAAATATTGTACGACTTTTAGATCGGGTGTTACATCAAAATGAATTGTACATTTACGTTTCATCTCATATTTTGTCTCCTGAGCGAGATAGAGGTATGAGCCTTGGTATAAAAATTCCTTGGAAAATTCCTCAACTTTCTGGATTTCCGAAAATATTGAAACTTGGTTATTAAATTCCTTGTGAAATTCCTCAACTTTCTGTATCCCCGAAAATATTGTACGACTTTTAAATCTGGTGTTACATCAAATTGAATTGTACATTTACGTTTTATAGCATATTTTGTTTCCTGAGCGAGATAGAGCTATGAGCCTTCATATAAAAATTCTTTGGAAAATTCCTCAACTTTCTGTATCCCCGAAAATATTGTACGACTTTTAGATCGGGTGTTACATCAAAATGAATTGTACATTTACGTTTTATCGCATATTTTGCCTCCTGAGCGAGATAGAGCTATGAGCCTTAGTATAAAAATTCCTTGGAAAATTCCTCAACTTTCTGGATTCCCGAAAATATTGAAACTTGGTTATTAATTTCCTTGTGAAATTCCTCAACTTTCTGTATCCCCGAAAATATTGTACGACTTTTAGATCGGGTGTTACATCAAAATGAATTGTACACTTACGTTTCATCGCATATTTTGTTTCCTGAGTGAGATAGACCTATGAGTCTAAGTATAAAAATTCCTTGGAAAGTTCCTCAACTTTCTGTATCCCCGAAAATATTGTACGACTTTTAAATCGGGTGTTACATCAAAATGAATTGTACATTTACGTTTTATCGCATATTTTGCCTCCTGAGCGAGATAGAGCTATGAGCCTTAGTATAAAAATTCCTTGGAAAATTCCTCAACTTTCTGGATTCCCGAAAATATTGAAACTTGGTAATTAAATTCCTTGTGAAATTCCTCAACTTTCTGTATCCCCGAAAATATTGTACGACTTTTAGATCGGGTGTTACATCAAAATGAATTGTACACTTACGTTTTATCGCATATTTTGTTTCCTGAGCGAGATAGACCTATGAGTCTAAGTATAAAAATTCCTTGGAAAATTCCTCAACTTTCTGTATCCCCGAAAATATTGTACGACTTTTAGATCGGGTGTTACATCAAAATGAATTGTACATTTACGTTTCATCGCATATTTTGTCTCCTGAGCGAGATAGAGCTATGAAACTTGGTGTAAAAATTCAATTTAAAATTCCTCAACTTTCTGTATCCCCGAAAATATTGTACGATTTTTAGATCGGGTGTTACATCAGAATGATTGTACATTTACATTTCATCGCATATTTTGTCTCCTGAGCGAGAAAGAGCTATGAGCCTAATTATAAAAATTCCTTGGAAAATTCCTCAACTTTCTGTATCCCCGAAAATATTGTACGACTTTTAGATCGGATGCAACATCAAAATGAAGTGAACATTTACGTTTTATCGCAAATATTTTTGTTTCCTGAGCGAGATAGAGCTATGAGCCTTCATATAAAAATTCTTTGGAAAATTCCTCAACTTTCTGTATCCCCGAAAATATTGTACGACTTTTAGATCGGGTGTTACATCAAAATGAATTGTACATTTACGTTTCATCGCATATTTTGCCTCCTGAGCGAGATAGAGCTATGAGCCTTAGTATAAAAATTCCTTGGAAAATTCCTCAACTTTCTGGATTCCCGAAAATATTGAAACTTGGTTATTTAATTCCTTGTGAAATTCCTCAACTTTCTGTATCCCCGAAAATATTGTACGACTTTTAGATCGGGTGTTACATCAAAATGAATTGTACATTTACGTTTTATCGCATATTTTGTTTCCTGAGTGAGATAGACCTATGAGTCTAAGTATAAAAATTCCTTGGAAAATTCCTTAACTTTCTGTATCCCCGAAAATATTGTACGACTTTTAGATCGGGTGTTACATCAAAATGAATTGTACATTTACGTTTTATCGCATATTTTGCCTCCTGAGCGAGATAGAGCTATGAGCCTTCATATAAAAATTCCTTGGAAAATTCCTCAACTTTCTGGATTCCCGAAAATATTGAAACTTGGTTATTTAATTCCTTGTGAAATTCCTGAACTTTCTGTATCCCCGAAAATATTGTACGACTTTTAGATCGGGTGTTACATCAAAATGAATTGTACATTTACGTTTTATCGCATATTTTGTTTCCTGAGTGAGATAGACCTATGAGTCTAAGTATAAAAATTCCTTGGAAAATTCCTTAACTTTCTGTATCCCCGAAAATATTGTACGACTTTTAGATCGGGTGTTACATCAAAATGAATTGTACATTTACGTTTTATCGCATATTTTGCCTCCTGAGCGAGATAGAGCTATGAGCCTTCATATAAAAATTCCTTGGAAAATTCCTCAACTTTCTGGATTCCCGAAAATATTGAAACTTGGTTATTAAATTCCTTGTGAAATTCCTCAACTTTCTGTATCCCCGAAAATATTGTACGACTTTTAGATCGGGTGTTACATCAAAATGAATTGTACATTTACGTTTCATCGCATATTTTGTCTCGTGAGCGAGATAGAGCTATGAGCCTTAGTATAAAAATTCCTTGGAAAATTCCTCAACTTTCTGGATTCCCGAAAATATTGAAACTTGGTAATTAAATTCCTTGTGAAATTCCTCAACTTTCTGTATCCCCGAAAATATTGTACGACTTTTAGATCGGGTGTTACATCAAAATGAATTGTACACTTACGTTTTATCGCATATTTTGTTTCCTGAGCGAGATAGACCTATGAGTCTAAGTATAAAAATTCCTTGGAAAATTCCTCAACTTTCTGTATCCCCGAAAATATTGTACGACTTTTAGATCGGGTGTTACATCAAAATGAATTGTACATTTACGTTTCATCGCATATTTTGTCTCCTGAGCGAGATAGAGCTATGAAACTTGGTGTAAAAATTCAATTTAAAATTCCTCAACTTTCTGTATCCCCGAAAATATTGTACGATTTTTAGATCGGGTGTTACATCAGAATGATTGTACATTTACATTTCATCGCATATTTTGTCTCCTGAGCGAGAAAGAGCTATGAGCCTAATTATAAAAATTCCTTGGAAAATTCCTCAACTTTCTGTATCCCCGAAAATATTGTACGACTTTTAGATCGGATGCAACATCAAAATGAAGTGAACATTTACGTTTTATCGCAAATATTTTTGTTTCCTGAGCGAGATAGAGCTATGAGCCTTCATATAAAAATTCTTTGGAAAATTCCTCAACTTTCTGTATCCCCGAAAATATTGTACGACTTTTAGATCGGGTGTTACATCAAAATGAATTGTACATTTACGTTTCATCGCATATTTTGCCTCCTGAGCGAGATAGAGCTATGAGCCTTAGTATAAAAATTCCTTGGAAAATTCCCCAACTTTCTGGATTCCCGAAAATATTGAAACTTGGTTATTTAATTCCTTGTGAAATTCCTCAACTTTCTGTATCCCCGAAAATATTGTACGACTTTTAGATCGGGTGTTACATCAAAATGAATTGTACATTTACGTTTTATCGCATATTTTGTTTCCTGAGTGAGATAGACCTATGAGTCTAAGTATAAAAATTCCTTGGAAAATTCCTTAACTTTCTGTATCCCCGAAAATATTGTACGACTTTTAGATCGGGTGTTACATCAAAATGAATTGTACATTTACGTTTTATCGCATATTTTGCCTCCTGAGCGAGATAGAGCTATGAGCCTTCATATAAAAATTCCTTGGAAAATTCCTCAACTTTCTGGATTCCCGAAAATATTGAAACTTGGTTATTAAATTCCTTGTGAAATTCCTCAACTTTCTGTATCCCCGAAAATATTGTACGACTTTTAGATCGGGTGTTACATCAAAATGAATTGTACATTTACGTTTCATCGCATATTTTGTCTCGTGAGCGAGATAGAGCTATGAGCCTTTGTATAAAAATTCCTTGGAAAATTCCTCAACTTTCTGGATTTCCGAAAATATTGAAACTTGGTTATTAAATTCCTTGTGAAATTCCTCAACTTTCTGTATCCCCGAAAATATTGTACGACTTTTAGATCGGGTGTTACATCAAAATGAATTGTACATTTACGTTTCATCGCATATTTTGTTTCCTGAGTGAGATAGACCTATGAGTCTTCATATAAAAATTCCTTGGAAAATTCCTTAACTTTCTGTATCCCCGAAAATATTGTACGACTTTTAGATCGGGTGTTACATCAAAATGAATTGTACATTTACGTTTTATCGCATATTTTGTTTCCTGAGTGAGATAGACCTATGAGTCTTAGTATAAAAATTCCTTGGAAAATTCCTTAACTTTCTGTATCCCCGAAAATATTGTACGACTTTTAGATCGGGTGTTACATCAAAATGAATTGTACATTTACGTTTTATCGCATATTTTGCCTCCTGAGCGAGATAGAGCTATGAGCCTTCATATAAAAATTCCTTGGAAAATTCCTCAACTTTCTGGATTCCCGAAAATATTGAAACTTGGTTATTAAATTCCTTGTGAAATTCCTCAACTTTCTGTATCCCCGAAAATATTGTACGACTTTTAGATCGGGTGTTACATCAAAATGAATTGTACATTTACGTTTCATCGCATATTTTGTCTCGTGAGCGAGATAGAGCTATGAGCCTTTGTATAAAAATTCCTTGGAAAATTCCTCAACTTTCTGGATTTCCGAAAATATTGAAACTTGGTTATTAAATTCCTTGTGAAATTCCTCAACTTTCTGTATCCCCGAAAATATTGTACGACTTTTAGATCGGGTGTTACATCAAAATGAATTGTACATTTACGTTTCATCGCATATTTTGTCTCCTGAGCGAGATAGAGCTATGAAACTTGGTGTAAAAATTCAATTTAAAATTCCTCAACTTTCTGTATCCCCGAAAATATTGTACGATTTTTAGATCGGGTGTTACATCAGAATGATTGTACATTTACATTTCATCGCATATTTTGTCTCCTGAGCGAGATAGAGCTATGAGCCTAAGTATAAAAATTCCTTGGAAAATTCCTCAACTTTCTGTATCCCCGAGAATATTGTACGACTTTTAGATCGGATGCAACATCAAAATGAAGTGAACATTTACGTTTTATCGCATATTTTTACTCCTGAGCGAGATAGAGCTATGAGCCTTCATATAATGATTCCTTGGAAAATTACTCAACTTTCTGTATCCCCGAAAATATTGTACGACTTTTAGATCGGATGCAACATCAAAATGAAGTGAACATTTACGTTTTATCGCATATTTTTTCTCCTGAGCGAGATAGAGCTATGAGCCTTCATATAAAAATTCCTTGGAAAATTCCTCAACTTTCTATATCCCCGAAAATATTGTACGACTTTTAGATCGGCTGCAACATCAAAATGAAGTGAGCATTTACGTTTTATTGCATATTTTGTCTCCTGAGTGAGATAGACCTATGAGCCTTCATATTAAAATTCCTTGGAAAATTCCTCAACTTTCTGTATCCCCGAAAATATTGTACGACTTTTAGATCGGGTGTTACATCAAAATGAATTGTAAATTTACATTTTATTGCATATTTTGTCTCCTTCGCGAGATAGAGCTATGAACCTTGGTTAAAGAAATTCGATTTAAAATTCCTCAAATTTCTGTATCCCCGAAAATATTGTACGATTTTTGGATCGGGTGTTACATCAAAATGAATTGTACATTTACGTTTCATCGCATATTTTGTCTCCTGAGCGAGATAGAGCTATGAGCCTTCATATAAAAATTCCTTGGAAAATTCCTCAACTTTCTGTATCCCGAAAATATTGTACGACTTTTAGATCGGGTGTAACATCAAAATGAATTGTAAATTTACATTTTATCGCATATTTTGTCTCATGAGCGAGATAGAGCTATAAACCTTGGTTTAAGAAATTCGATTTAAAATTCTTCAAATTTCTGTATCCCCGAAAATATTGTACGACTTTTAGATCGGGTGTTACATCAGAATGATTGTACATTTACATTTCATCGCTTATTTTGTCTCCTGAGCGAGATAGAGCTATGAGCCTTAGTTTAAAAATTCCTTTTAAAATTCCTCAACTTTCTGTATCCCCGAAAATATTGTACGACTTTTAGATCGGGTGTTACATCAAAATGAGTTGTACATTTACGTTTTATCGCATATTTTGCCTCCTGAGCGAGATAGAGCTATGAGCCTTCATATAAAAATTCCTTGGAAAATTCCTCAACTTTCTGGATTCCCGAAAATATTGAAACTTGGTTATTAAATTCCTTGAGAAATTCCTCAACTTTCTGTATCCCCGAAAATATTGTACGACTTTTAGATCGGGTGTTACATCAAAATGAATTGTACATTTACGTTTCATCTCATATTTTTACTCCTGAGCGAGATAGAGCTATGAGCCTTCATATAATGATTCCTTGGAAAATTCCTCAACTTTCTGTATCCCCGAAAATATTGTACGACTTTTAGATCGGATGCAACATCAAAATGAAGTGAACATTTACGTTTTATCGCATATTTTTTCTCCTGAGCGAGATAGAGCTATGAGCCTTCATATAAAAATTCCTTGGAAAATTCCTCAACTTTCTATATCCCCGAAAATATTGTACGACTTTTAGATCGGCTGCAACATCAAAATGAAGTGAACATTTACGTTTTATCGCATATTTTTTCTCCTGAGCGAGATAGAGCTATGAGCCTTCATATAAAAATTCCTTGGAAAATTCCTCAACTTTCTGTATCCCGAAAATATTGTACGACTTTAAGATCGGGTGTAACATCAAAATGAATTGTAAATTTACATTTTATCGCATATTTTGTCTCATGAGCGAGATAGAGCTATAAAGCTTGGTTTAAGAAATTCGATTTAAAATTCTTCAAATTTCTGTATCCCCGAAAATATTGTACGACTTTTAGATCGGGTGTTACATCAAAATGAATTGTACATTTACGTTTCATCGCATATTTTTACTCCTGAGCGAGATAGGGCTATGAGCCTTCATATAATGATTCCTTGGAAAATTCCTCAACTTTCTGTATCCCCGAAAATATTGTACGACTTTTAGATCGGATGCAACATCAAAATGAAGTGAACATTTACGTTTTATCGCATATTTTTTCTCCTGAGCGAGATAGAGCTATGAGCCTTCATATAAAAATTCTTTGGAAAATTCCTCAACTTTCTATATCCCCGAAAATATTGTACGACTTTTAGATCGGCTGCAACATCAAAATGAAGTGAACATTTACGTTTTATCGCATATTTTTTCTCCTGAGCGAGATAGAGCTATGAGCCTTCATATAAAAATTCCTTGGAAAATTCCTCAACTTTCTGTATCCCGAAAATATTGTACGACTTTAAGATCGGGTGTAACATCAAAATGAATTGTAAATTTACATTTTATCGCATATTTTGTCTCATGAGCGAGATAGAGCTATAAACCTTGGTTTAAGAAATTCGATTTAAAATTCTTCAAATTTCTGTATCCCCGAAAATATTGTACGACTTTTAGATCGGGTGTTACATCAAAATGAAGTAAACATTTACGTTTCATCGCATATTTTGTCTCCTTCGCGAGATAGAGCTATGAAACTTGGTATAAAAATTCGATTTAAAATTCCTCAACTTTCTGTATCCCCGAAAATATTGTACGACTTTTAGATCGGGTGTTACATCAGAATGATTGTACATTTACATTTCATCGCTTATTTTGTCTCCTGAGCGAGATAGACCTATGAGCCTAAGTAAAAAAATTCCTTGGAAAATTCCTCAACTTTCTGTATCCCCGAAAATATTGTACGACTTTTAGATCGGGTGTTACATCAAAATGAATTGTACATTTACGTTTTATCGCATATTTTGCCTCCTGAGCGAGATAGAGCTATGAGCCTTCATATAAAAATTCCTTGGAAAATTCCTCAACTTTCTGGATTCCCGAAAATATTGAAACTTGGTTATTAAATTCCTTGTGAAATTCCTCAACTTTCTGTATCCCCGAAAATATTGTACGACTTTTAGATCGGGTGTTACATCAAAATGAATTGTACATTTACGTTTTATCGCATATTTTGTTTCCTGAGCGAGATAGACCTATGTGTCTAAGTATAAAAATTCCTTGGAAAATTCCTCAACTTTCTGTATCCCCAAAAATGTTGTACGACTTTTAGATCGGGTGTTACATCAAAATGAATTGTACACTTACGTTTTATCGCATATTTTGTTTCCTGAGCGAGATAGACCTATGAGCCTAAGTAGAAAAATTCCTTGGAAAATTCCTCAACTTTCTGTATCCCCGAAAATATTGTACGACTTTTAGATCGGGTGTTACATCAAAATGAATTGTACATTTACGTTTTATCGCATATTTTGCCTCCTGAGCGAGATAGAGCTATGAGCCTTCATATAAAAATTCCTTGGAAAATTCCTCAACTTTCTGGATTCCCGAAAATATTGAAACTTGGTTATTAAATTCCTTGTGAAATTCCTCAACTTTCTGTATCCCCGAAAATATTGTACGACTTTTAGATCGGGTGTTACATCAAAATGAATTGTACATTTACATTTTATCGCATATTTTGCCTCCTGAGCGAGATAGAGCTATGAGCCTTCATATAAAAATTCCTTGGAAAATTCCTCAACTTTCTGGATTCCCGATAATATTGAAACTTGGTTATTAAATTCCTTGAGAAATTCCTCAACTTTCTGTATCCCCGAAAATATTGTACGACTTTTAGATCGGGTGTTACATCAAAATGAATTGTACATTTACGTTTCATCTCATATTTTGTCTCCTGAGCGAGATAGAGCTATGAGCCTTGGTATAAAAATTCCTTGGAAAATTCCTCAACTTTCTGGATTTCCGAAAATATTGAAACTTGGTTATTAAATTCCTTGTGAAATTCCTCAACTTTCTGTATCCCCGAAAATATTGTACGACTTTTAGATTGGGTGTTACATCAAATTGAATTGTACATTTACGTTTTATCGCATATTTTGTTTCCTGAGCGAGATAGAGCTATGAGCCTTCATATAAAAATTCTTTGGAAAATTCCTCAATTTTCTGTATCCCCGAAAATATTGTACGACTTTTAGATCGGGTGTTACATCAAAATGAATTGTACATTTACATTTTATCGCATATTTTGCCTCCTGAGCGAGATAGAGCTATGAGCCTTCATATAAAAATTCCTTGGAAAATTCCTCAACTTTCTGGATTCCCGATAATATTGAAACTTGGTTATTAAATTCCTTGAGAAATTCCTCAACTTTCTGTATCCCCGAAAATATTGTACGACTTTTAGATCGGGTGTTACATCAAAATGAATTGTACATTTACGTTTCATCTCATATTTTGTCTCCTGAGCGAGATAGAGCTATGAGCCTTGGTATAAAAATTCCTTGGAAAATTCCTCAACTTTCTGGATTTCCGAAAATATTGAAACTTGGTTATTAAATTCCTTGTGAAATTCCTCAACTTTCTGTATCCCCGAAAATATTGTACGACTTTTAGATTGGGTGTTACATCAAATTGAATTGTACATTTACGTTTTATCGCATATTTTGTTTCCTGAGCGAGATAGAGCTATGAGCCTTCATATAAAAATTCTTTGGAAAATTCCTCAATTTCTGTATCCCCGAAAATATTGTACGACTTTTAAATCGGGTGTTACATCAAAATGAATTGTACATTTACGTTTTATCGCATATTTTGCCTCCTGAGCGAGAGAGAGCTATGAGCCTTGGTATTTCAATTCCTTGGAAAATTCCTCAACTTTCTGTATCCCCAAAAATGTTGAACGACTTTTAGATCGGGTGTTACATCAAATGAAATGTACATTTACGTTTTATCGCATATTTTGTCTCCTGAGCGAGATAGAGCTATGAGCCTTGGTATAAAAATTCCTTGGAAAATTCCTCAACGTTCTGAATTCCCGAAAATATTGAATTTTGGTAATTAATTTCCTTGTGAAATTCCTCAACTTTCTGTATCCCCGAAAATATTGTACGACTTTTAGATCGGGTGTTACATCAAAATGAGTTGTACATTTACGTTTTATCGCATATTTTGCCTCCTGAGCGAGATAGAGCTATGAGCCTTCATATAAAAATTCCTTGGAAAATTCCTCAACTTTCTGGATTCCCGAAAATATTGAAACTTGGTTATTAAATTCCTTGAGAAATTCCTCAACTTTCTGTATCCCCGAAAATATTGTACGACTTTTAGATCGGGTGTTACATCAAAATGAATTGTACATTTACGTTTTATCGCATATTTTGCCTCCTGAGCGAGATAGAACTATGAGCCTTCATATAAAAATTCCTTGGAAAATTCCTCAACTTTCTGGATTCCCGAAAATATTGAAACTTGGTAATTAAATTCCTTGTGAAATTTCTCAACTTTCTGTATCCCCGAAAATATTGTACGACTTTTAGATCGGGTGTTACATCAAAATGAGTTGTACATTTACGTTTTTTATCGCATATTTTGCCTCCTGAGCGAGATAGAGCTATGAGCCTTCATATAAAAATTCCTTGGAAAATTCCTCAACTTTCTGGATTCCCGAAAATATTGAAACTTGGTTATTAAATTCCTTGAGAAATTCCTCAACTTTCTGTATCCCCGAAAATATTGTACGACTTTTAGATCGGGTGTTACATCAAAATGAATTGTACATTTACGTTTCATCTCATATTTTGTCTCCTGAGCGAGATAGAGCTATGAGCCTTGGTATAAAAATTCCTTGGAAAATTCCTCAACTTTCTGGATTTCCGAAAATATTGAAACTTGGTTATTAAATTCCTTGTGAAATTCCTCAACTTTCTGTATCCCCGAAAATATTGTACGACTTTTAAATCTGGTGTTACATCAAATTGAATTGTACATTTACGTTTTATAGCATATTTTGTTTCCTGAGCGAGATAGAGCTATGAGCCTTCATATAAAAATTCTTTGGAAAATTCCTCAACTTTCTGTATCCCCGAAAATATTGTACGACTTTTAGATCGGGTGTTACATCAAAATGAATTGTACATTTACGTTTTATCGCATATTTTGCCTCCTGAGCGAGATAGAGCTATGAGCCTTAGTATAAAAATTCCTTGGAAAATTCCTCAACTTTCTGGATTCCCGAAAATATTGAAACTTGGTTATTAATTTCCTTGTGAAATTCCTCAACTTTCTGTATCCCCGAAAATATTGTACGACTTTTAGATCGGGTGTTACATCAAAATGAATTGTACACTTACGTTTCATCGCATATTTTGTTTCCTGAGTGAGATAGACCTATGAGTCTAAGTATAAAAATTCCTTGGAAAATTCCTCAACTTTCTGTATCCCCGAAAATATTGTACGACTTTTAAATCGGGTGTTACATCAAAATGAATTGTACATTTACGTTTTATCGCATATTTTGCCTCCTGAGCGAGATAGAGCTATGAGCCTTTGTATAAAAATTCCTTGGAAAATTCCTCAACTTTCTGGATTCCCGAAAATATTGAAACTTGGTAATTAAATTCCTTGTGAAATTCCTCAACTTTCTGTATCCCCGAAAATATTGTACGACTTTTAGATCGGGTGTTACATCAAAATGAATTGTACACTTACGTTTTATCGCATATTTTGTTTCCTGAGCGAGATAGACCTATGAGTCTAAGTATAAAAATTCCTTGGAAAATTCCTCAACTTTCTGTATCCCCGAAAATATTGTACGACTTTTAGATCGGGTGTTACATCAAAATGAATTGTACATTTACGTTTCATCGCATATTTTGTCTCCTGAGCGAGATAGAGCTATGAAACTTGGTGTAAAAATTCAATTTAAAATTCCTCAACTTTCTGTATCCCCGAAAATATTGTACGATTTTTAGATCGGGTGTTACATCAGAATGATTGTACATTTACATTTCATCGCATATTTTGTCTCCTGAGCGAGAAAGAGCTATGAGCCTAATTATAAAAATTCCTTGGAAAATTCCTCAACTTTCTGTATCCCCGAAAATATTGTACGACTTTTAGATCGGATGCAACATCAAAATGAAGTGAACATTTACGTTTTATCGCAAATATTTTTGTTTCCTGAGCGAGATAGAGCTATGAGCCTTCATATAAAAATTCTTTGGAAAATTCCTCAACTTTCTGTATCCCCGAAAATATTGTACGACTTTTAGATCGGGTGTTACATCAAAATGAATTGTACATTTACGTTTTATCGCATATTTTGCCTCCTGAGCGAGATAGAGCTATGAGCCTTAGTATAAAAATTCCTTGGAAAATTCCTCAACTTTCTGGATTCCCGAAAATATTGAAACTTGGTTATTTAATTCCTTGTGAAATTCCTCAACTTTCTGTATCCCCGAAAATATTGTACGACTTTTAGATCGGGTGTTACATCAAAATGAATTGTACATTTACGTTTTATCGCATATTTTGTTTCCTGAGTGAGATAGACCTATGAGTCTAAGTATAAAAATTCCTTGGAAAATTCCTTAACTTTCTGTATCCCCGAAAATATTGTACGACTTTTAGATCGGGTGTTACATCAAAATGAATTGTACATTTACGTTTTATCGCATATTTTGCCTCCTGAGCGAGATAGAGCTATGAGCCTTCATATAAAAATTCCTTGGAAAATTCCTCAACTTTCTGGATTCCCGAAAATATTGAAACTTGGTTATTTAATTCCTTGTGAAATTCCTGAACTTTCTGTATCCCCGAAAATATTGTACGACTTTTAGATCGGGTGTTACATCAAAATGAATTGTACATTTACGTTTTATCGCATATTTTGTTTCCTGAGTGAGATAGACCTATGAGTCTAAGTATAAAAATTCCTTGGAAAATTCCTTAACTTTCTGTATCCCCGAAAATATTGTACGACTTTTAGATCGGGTGTTACATCAAAATGAATTGTACATTTACGTTTTATCGCATATTTTGCCTCCTGAGCGAGATAGAGCTATGAGCCTTCATATAAAAATTCCTTGGAAAATTCCTCAACTTTCTGGATTCCCGAAAATATTGAAACGTGGTTATTAAATTCCTTGTGAAATTCCTCAACTTTCTGTATCCCCGAAAATATTGTACGACTTTTAGATCGGGTGTTACATCAAAATGAATTGTACATTTACGTTTCATCGCATATTTTGTCTCGTGAGCGAGATAGAGCTATGAGCCTTTGTATAAAAATTCCTTGGAAAATTCCTCAACTTTCTGGATTTCCGAAAATATTGAAACTTGGTTATTAAATTCCTTGTGAAATTCCTCAACTTTCTGTATCCCCGAAAATATTGTACGACTTTTAGATCGGGTGTTACATCAAAATGAATTGTACATTTACGTTTCATCGCATATTTTGTTTCCTGAGTGAGATAGACCTATGAGTCTTCATATAAAAATTCCTTGGAAAATTCCTTAACTTTCTGTATCCCCGAAAATATTGTACGACTTTTAGATCGGGTGTTACATCAAAATGAATTGTACATTTACGTTTTATCGCATATTTTGTTTCCTGAGTGAGATAGACCTATGAGTCTAAGTATAAAAATTCCTTGGAAAATTCCTTAACTTTCTGTATCCCCGAAAATATTGTACGACTTTTAGATCGGGTGTTACATCAAAATGAATTGTACATTTACGTTTTATCGCATATTTTGCCTCCTGAGCGAGATAGAGCTATGAGCCTTCATATAAAAATTCCTTGGAAAATTCCTCAACTTTCTGGATTCCCGAAAATATTGAAACTTGGTTATTAAATTCCTTGTGAAATTCCTCAACTTTCTGTATCCCCGAAAATATTGTACGACTTTTAGATCGGGTGTTACATCAAAATGAATTGTACATTTACGTTTCATCGCATATTTTGTCTCGTGAGCGAGATAGAGCTATGAGCCTTTGTATAAAAATTCCTTGGAAAATTCCTCAACTTTCTGGATTTCCGAAAATATTGAAACTTGGTTATTAAATTCCTTGTGAAATTCCTCAACTTTCTGTATCCCCGAAAATATTGTACGACTTTTAGATCGGGTGTTACATCAAAATGAATTGTACATTTACGTTTCATCGCATATTTTGTCTCCTGAGCGAGATAGAGCTATGAAACTTGGTGTAAAAATTCAATTTAAAATTCCTCAACTTTCTGTATCCCCGAAAATATTGTACGATTTTTAGATCGGGTGTTACATCAGAATGATTGTACATTTACATTTCATCGCATATTTTGTCTCCTGAGCGAGATAGAGCTATGAGCCTAAGTATAAAAATTCCTTGGAAAATTCCTCAACTTTCTGTATCCCCGAGAATATTGTACGACTTTTAGATCGGATGCAACATCAAAATGAAGTGAACATTTACGTTTTATCGCATATTTTTACTCCTGAGCGAGATAGAGCTATGAGCCTTCATATAATGATTCCTTGGAAAATTACTCAACTTTCTGTATCCCCGAAAATATTGTACGACTTTTAGATCGGATGCAACATCAAAATGAAGTGAACATTTACGTTTTATCGCATATTTTTTCTCCTGAGCGAGATAGAGCTATGAGCCTTCATATAAAAATTCCTTGGAAAATTCCTCAACTTTCTATATCCCCGAAAATATTGTACGACTTTTAGATCGGCTGCAACATCAAAATGAAGTGAGCATTTACGTTTTATTGCATATTTTGTCTCCTGAGTGAGATAGACCTATGAGCCTTCATATTAAAATTCCTTGGAAAATTCCTCAACTTTCTGTATCCCCGAAAATATTGTACGACTTTTAGATCGGGTGTTACATCAAAATGAATTGTAAATTTACATTTTATTGCATATTTTGTCTCCTTCGCGAGATAGAGCTATGAACCTTGGTTAAAGAAATTCGATTTAAAATTCCTCAAATTTCTGTATCCCCGAAAATATTGTACGATTTTTGGATCGGGTGTTACATCAAAATGAATTGTACATTTACGTTTCATCGCATATTTTGTCTCCTGAGCGAGATAGAGCTATGAGCCTTCATATAAAAATTCCTTGGAAAATTCCTCAACTTTCTGTATCCCGAAAATATTGTACGACTTTTAGATCGGGTGTAACATCAAAATGAATTGTAAATTTACATTTTATCGCATATTTTGTCTCATGAGCGAGATAGAGCTATAAACCTTGGTTTAAGAAATTCGATTTAAAATTCTTCAAATTTCTGTATCCCCGAAAATATTGTACGACTTTTAGATCGGGTGTTACATCAGAATGATTGTACATTTACATTTCATCGCTTATTTTGTCTCCTGAGCGAGATAGAGCTATGAGCCTTAGTTTAAAAATTCCTTTTAAAATTCCTCAACTTTCTGTATCCCCGAAAATATTGTACGACTTTTAGATCGGGTGTTACATCAAAATGAGTTGTACATTTACGTTTTATCGCATATTTTGCCTCCTGAGCGAGATAGAGCTATGAGCCTAAGTTTAAAAATTCCTTGGAAAATTCCTCAACTTTCTGGATTCCCGAAAATATTGAAACTTGGTTATTAAATTCCTTGAGAAATTCCTCAACTTTCTGTATCCCCGAAAATATTGTACGACTTTTAGATCGGGTGTTACATCAAAATGAATTGTACATTTACGTTTCATCTCATATTTTTACTCCTGAGCGAGATAGAGCTATGAGCCTTCATATAATGATTCCTTGGAAAATTCCTCAACTTTCTGTATCCCCGAAAATATTGTACGACTTTTAGATCGGATGCAACATCAAAATGAAGTGAACATTTACGTTTTATCGCATATTTTTTCTCCTGAGCGAGATAGAGCTATGAGCCTTCATATAAAAATTCCTTGGAAAATTCCTCAACTTTCTATATCCCCGAAAATATTGTACGACTTTTAGATCGGCTGCAACATCAAAATGAAGTGAACATTTACGTTTTATCGCATATTTTTTCTCCTGAGCGAGATAGAGCTATGAGCCTTCATATAAAAATTCCTTGGAAAATTCCTCAACTTTCTGTATCCCGAAAATATTGTACGACTTTAAGATCGGGTGTAACATCAAAATGAATTGTAAATTTACATTTTATCGCATATTTTGTCTCATGAGCGAGATAGAGCTATAAACCTTGGTTTAAGAAATTCGATTTAAAATTCTTCAAATTTCTGTATCCCCGAAAATATTGTACGACTTTTAGATCGGGTGTTACATCAAAATGAATTGTACATTTACGTTTCATCGCATATTTTTACTCCTGAGCGAGATAGAGCTATGAGCCTTCATATAATGATTCCTTGGAAAATTCCTCAACTTTCTGTATCCCCGAAAATATTGTACGACTTTTAGATCGGATGCAACATCAAAATGAAGTGAACATTTACGTTTTATCGCATATTTTTTCTCCTGAGCGAGATAGAGCTATGAGCCTTCATATAAAAATTCTTTGGAAAATTCCTCAACTTTCTATATCCCCGAAAATATTGTACGACTTTTAGATCGGCTGCAACATCAAAATGAAGTGAACATTTACGTTTTATCGCATATTTTTTCTCCTGAGCGAGATAGAGCTATGAGCCTTCATATAAAAATTCCTTGGAAAATTCCTCAACTTTCTGTATCCCGAAAATATTGTACGACTTTAAGATCGGGTGTAACATCAAAATGAATTGTAAATTTACATTTTATCGCATATTTTGTCTCATGAGCGAGATAGAGCTATAAACCTTGGTTTAAGAAATTCGATTTAAAATTCTTCAAATTTCTGTATCCCCGAAAATATTGTACGACTTTTAGATCGGGTGTTACATCAAAATGAATTGTACATTTACGTTTCATCGCATATTTTGTCTCCTTCGCGAGATAGAGCTATGAAACTTGGTGTAAAAATTCAATTTAAAATTCCTCAACTTTCTGTATCCCCGAAAATATTGTACGACTTTTAGAACGGGTGTAACATCAGAATGATTGTACATTTACATTTCATCGCATATTTTGTCTCCTGAGCGAGATAGAGCTATGAGCCTTCATATAAAAATTCCTTGGAAAATTCCTCAACTTTCTGGATTCCCGAAAATATTGAAACTTGGTTATTAAATTCCTTGAGAAATTCCTCAACTTTCTGTATCCCCGAAAATATTGTACGACTTTTAGATCGGGTGTTACATCAAAATGAATTGTACATTTACGTTTTATCGCATATTTTGCCTCCTGAGCGAGATAGAGCTATGAGCCTTCATGTAAAAATTCCTTGGAAAATTCCTCAACTTTCTGGATTCCCGAAAATATTGAAACTTGGTTATTAAATTCCTTGTGAAATTCCTGAACTTTCTGTATCCCCGAAAATATTGTACGACTTTTAGATCGGGTGTTACATCAAAATGAATTGTACATTTACGTTTCATCGCATATTTTGTCTCGTGAGCGAGATAGAGCTATGAGCCTTTGTATAAAAATTCCTTGGAAAATTCCTCAACTTTCTGGATTTCCGAAAATATTGAAACTTGGTTATTAAATTCCTTGTGAAATTCCTCAACTTTCTGTATCCCCGAAAATATTGTACGACTTTTAGATCGGGTGTTACATCAAAATGAATTGTACATTTACGTTTCATCGCATATTTTGTCTCCTGAGCGAGATAGAGCTATGAAACTTGGTGTAAAAATTCAATTTAAAATTCCTCAACTTTCTGTATCCCCGAAAATATTGTACGATTTTTAGATCGGGTGTTACATCAGAATGATTGTACATTTACATTTCATCGCATATTTTGTCTCCTGAGCGAGATAGAGCTATGAGCCTGAGTATAAAAATTCCTTGGAAAATTCCTCAACTTTCTGTATCCCCGAAAATATTGTACGACTTTTAGATCGGATGCAACATCAAAATGAAGTGAACATTTACGTTTTATCGCATATTTTTTCTCCTGAGCGAGATAGAGCTATGAGCCTTCATATAAAAATTCCTTGGAAAATTCCTCAACTTTCTGTATCCCCGAAAATATTGTACGACTTTTAGATCGGGTGTTACATCAAAATGAATTGTACATTTACGTTTTATCGCATATTTTGCCTCCTGAGCGAGATAGAGCTATGAGCCTTCATATAAAAATTCCTTGGAAAATTCCTCAACTTTCTGTATCCCGAAAATATTGTACGACTTTAAGATCGGGTGTAACATCAAAATGAATTGTAAATTTACATTTTATCGCATATTTTGTCTCATGAGCGAGATAGAGCTATAAACCTTGGTTTAAGAAATTCGATTTAAAATTCTTCAAATTTCTGTATCCCCGAAAATATTGTACGACTTTTAGATCGGGTGTTACATCAAAATGAATTGTACATTTACGTTTCATCTCATATTTTGTCTCCTTCGCGAGATAGAGCTATGAAACTTGGTATAAAAATTCGATTTAAAATTCCTCAACTTTCTGTATCCCCGAAAATATTGTACGACTTTTAGATCGGGTGTTACATCAGAATGATTGTACATTTACATTTCATCGCTTATTTTGTCTCCTGAGCGAGATAGAGCTATGAGCCTAAGTTTAAAAATTCCTTTTAAAATTCCTCAACTTTCTGTATCCCCGAAAATATTGTACGACTTTTAGATCGGGTGTTACATCAAAATGAGTTGTACATTTACGTTTTATCGCATATTTTGCCTCCTGAGCGAGATAGAGCTATGAGCCTTCATATAAAAATTCCTTGGAAAATTCCTCAACTTTCTGTATCCCGAAAATATTGTACGACTTTAAGATCGGGTGTAACATCAAAATGAATTGTAAATTTACATTTTATCGCATATTTTGTCTCATGAGCGAGATAGAGCTATAAACCTTGGTTTAAGAAATTCGATTTAAAATTCTTCAAATTTCTGTATCCCCGAAAATATTGTACGACTTTTAGATCGGGTGTTACATCAAAATGAATTGTACATTTTCGTTTCATCGCATATTTTGTCTCCTTCGCGAGATAGAGCTATGAAACTTGGTGTAAAAATTCAATTTAAAATTCCTCAACTTTCTGTATCCCCGAAAATATTGTACGACTTTTAGAACGGGTGTAACATCAGAATGATTGTACATTTACATTTCATCGCATATTTTGTCTCCTGAGCGAGATAGAGCTATGAGCCTTCATATAAAAATTCCTTGGAAAATTCCTCAACTTTCTGGATTCCCGAAAATATTGAAACTTGGTTATTAAATTCCTTGAGAAATTCCTCAACTTTCTGTATCCCCGAAAATATTGTACGACTTTTAGATCGGGTGTTACATCAAAATGAATTGTACATTTACGTTTCATCTCATATTTTGTCTCCTGAGCGAGATAGAGCTATGAGCCTTGGTATAAAAATTCCTTGGAAAATTCCTCAACTTTCTGGATTTCCGAAAATATTGAAACTTGGTTATTAAATTCCTTGTGAAATTCCTCAACTTTCTGTATCCCTGAAAATATTGTACGACTTTTAGATCGGGTGTTACATCAAATTGAATTGTACATTTACGTTTTATCGCATATTTTGTTTCCTGAGCGAGATAGAGCTATGAGCCTTCATATAAAAATTCTTTGGAAAATTCCTCAACTTTCTGTATCCCCGAAAATATTGTACGACTTTTAGATCGGGTGTTACATCAAAATGAATTGTACATTTACGTTTTATCGCATATTTTGCCTCCTGAGCGAGATAGAGCTATGAGCCTTCATGTAAAAATTCCTTGGAAAATTCCTCAACTTTCTGGATTTCCGAAAATATTGAAACTTGGTTATTAAATTCCTTGTGAAATTCCTCAACTTTCTGTATCCCCGAAAATATTGTACGACTTTTAGATCGGGTGTTACATCAAAATGAATTGTACATTTACGATTCATCGCATATTTTGTCTCCTGAGCGAGATAGAGCTATGAAACTTGGTGTAAAAATTCAATTTAAAATTCCTCAACTTTCTGTATCCCCGAAAATATTGTACGATTTTTAGATCGGGTGTTACATCAGAATGATTGTACATTTACATTTCATCGCATATTTTGTCTCCTGAGCGAGAAAGAGCTATGAGCCTAAGTATAAAAATTCCTTGGAAAATTCCTCAACTTTCTGTATCCCCGAAAATATTGTACGACTTTTAGATCGGATGCAACATCAAAATGAAGTGAACATTTACGTTTTATCGCATATTTTTTCTCCTGAGCGAGATAGAGCTATGAGCCTAAGTATAAAAATTCCTTGGAAAATTCCTCAACTTTCTGTATCCCCGAAAATATTGTACGACTTTTAGATCGGGTGTTACATCAAAATGAATTGTACATTTACGTTTTATCGCATATTTTGCCTCCTGAGCGAGATAGAGCTATGAGCCTTCATATAAAAATTCCTTGGAAAATTCCTCAACTTTCTGTATCCCGAAAATATTGTACGACTTTAAGATCGGGTGTAACATCAAAATGAATTGTAAATTTACATTTTATCGCATATTTTGTCTCATGAGCGAGATAGAGCTATAAACCTTGGTTTAAGAAATTCGATTTAAAATTCTTCAAATTTCTGTATCCCCGAAAATATTGTACGACTTTTAGATCGGGTGTTACATCAAAATGAATTGTACATTTACGTTTCATCGCATATTTTGTCTCCTTCGCGAGATAGAGCTATGAAACTTGGTTTAAGAAATTCGATTTAAAATTCCTCAAATTTCTGTATCCCCGAAAATATTGTACGACTTTTAGATCGGGTGTTACATCAGAATGATTGTACATTTACATTTCATCGCTTATTTTGTCTCCTGAGCGAGATAGAGCTATGAGCCTAAGTTTAAAAATTCCTTTTAAAATTCCTCAACTTTCTGTATCCCCGAAAATATTGTACGACTTTTAGATCGGGTGTTACATCAAAATGAGTTGTACATTTACGTTTTATCGCATATTTTGCCTCCTGAGCGAGATAGAGCTATGAGCCTTCATATAAAAATTCCTTGGAAAATTCCTCAACTTTCTGGATTCCCGAAAATATTGAAACTTGGTTATTAAATTCCTTGAGAAATTCCTCAACTTTCTGTATCCCCGAAAATATTGTACGACTTTTAGATCGGGTGTTACATCAAAATGAATTGTACATTTACGTTTCATCTCATATTTTGTCTCCTGAGCGAGATAGAGCTATGAGCCTTTGTATAAAAATTCCTTGGAAAATTCCTCAACTTTCTGGATTTCCGAAAATATTGAAACTTGGTTATTAAATTCCTTGTGAAATTCCTCAACTTTCTGTATCCCCGAAAATATTGTACGACTTTTAGATCGGGTGTTACATCAAATTGAATTGTACATTTACGTTTTATCGCATATTTTGTTTCCTGAGCGAGATAGAGCTATGAGCCTTCATATAAAAATTCTTTGGAAAATTCCTCAACTTTCTGTATCCCCGAAAATATTGTACGACTTTTAGATCGGGTGTTACATCAAAATGAATTGTACATTTACGTTTTATCGCATATTTTGCCTCCTGAGCGAGATAGAGCTATGAGCCTTAGTATAAAAATTCCTTGGAAAATTCCTCAACTTTCTGGATTCCCGAAAATATTGAAACTTGGTAATTAAATTCCTTGTGAAATTCCTCAACTTTCTGTATCCCCGAAAATATTGTACGACATTTAGATAGGGTGTTACATCAAAATGAATTGTACATTTACGTTTTATCGCATATTTTGTTTCCTGAGTGAGATAGACCTATGAGTCTAAGTATAAAAATTCCTTGGAAAATTCCTTAACTTTCTGTATCCCCGAAAATATTGTACGACTTTTAGATCGGGTGTTACATCAAAATGAATTGTACATTTACGTTTTATCGCATATTTTGCCTCCTGAGCGAGATAGAGCTATGAGCCTTCATATAAAAATTCCTTGGAAAATTCCTCAACTTTCTGGATTCCCGAAAATATTGAAACTTGGTTATTAAATTCCTTGTGAAATTCCTCAACTTTCTGTATCCCCGAAAATATTGTACGACTTTTAGATCGGGTGTTACATCAAAATGAATTGTACATTTACGTTTCATCGCATATTTTGTCTCCTGAGCGAGATAGACCTATGAGCCTAAGTATAAAAATTCCTTGGAAAATTCCTCAACTTTCTGTATCCCCGAAAATATTGTACGACTTTTAGATCGGATGCAACATCAAAATGAAGTGAACATTTACGTTTTATCGCATATTTTTACTCCTGAGCGAGATAGAGCTATGAGCCTTCATATAATGATTCCTTGGAAAATTCCTCAACTTTCTGTATCCCCGAAAATATTGTACGACTTTTAGATCGGATGCAACATCAAAATGAAGTGAACATTTACGTTTTATCGCATATTTTTTCTCCTGAGCGAGATAGAGCTATGAGCCTTCATATAAAAATTCCTTGGAAAATTCCTCAACTTTCTGTATCCCGAAAATATTGTACGACTTTAAGATCGGGTGTAACATCAAAATGAATTGTAAATTTACATTTTATCGCATATTTTGTCTCATGAGCGAGATAGAGCTATAAACCTTGGTTTAAGAAATTCGATTTAAAATTCTTCAAATTTCTGTATCCCCGAAAATATTGTACGACTTTTAGATCGGGTGTTACATCAAAATGAATTGTACATTTACGTTTCATCGCATATTTTGTCTCCTTCGCGAGGTAGAGCTATGAAACTTGGTATAAAAATTCGATTTAAAATTCTTCAACTTTCTGTATCCCCGAAAATATTGTACGACTTTAAGATCGGGTGTAACATCAAAATGAAGTGAACATTTACGTTTTATCGCATATTTTGCCTCCTGAGCGAGATAGAGCTATGAGCCTTCATATAAAAATTCCTTGGAAAATTCCTCAACTTTCTGGATTCCCGAAAATATTGAAACTTGGTTTTTAAATTCCCTGTGAAATTCCTCAACTTTCTGTATCCCCGAAAATATTGTACGACTTTTAGATCGGATGTTACATCAAAATGAATTGTACATTTACGTTTTATCGCATATTTTGTTTCCTGAGCGAGATAGACGTATGTGTCTCAGTATAAAAATTCCTTGGAAAATTCCTCAACTTTCTGTATCCCCGAAAATATTGTACGACTTTAAGATCGGGTGTTACATCAAAATGAATTGTACATTTACGTTTTATCGCATATTTTGCCTCCTGAGCGAGATAGAGCCATGAGCCTTCATATAAAAATTCCTTGGAAAATTCCTCAACTTTCTGGATTCCCGAAAATATTGAAACTTGGTTATTAAATTCCTTGTGAAATTCCTCAACTTTCTGTTTCCCCGAAAATATTGTACGACTTTTAGATCGGGTGTTACATCAAAATGATTTGTACATTTACGTTTCATCGCATATTTTCTCTCCTGAGCGAGATAGAGCTATGAGCCTTTGTATAAAAATTCCTTGGAAAATTCCTCAACTTTCTGGATTTCCGAAAATATTGAAACTTGGTTATTAAATTCCTTGTGAAATTCCTCAACTTTCTGTATCCCCGAAAATATTGTACGACTTTTAGATCGGGTGTTACATCAAAATGAATTGTACATTTACGTTTTATCGCATATTTTGCCTCCTGAGCGAGATAGAGCTATGAGCCTTAGTATAAAAATTCTTTGGAAAATTCCTCAACTTTCTGTATCCCCGAAAATATTGTACGACTTTTAGATCGGGTGTTACATCAAAATGAATTGTAAATTTACATTTTATTGCATATTTTGTCTCCTTCGCGAGATAGAGCTATGAAACTTGGTATAAAAATTCGATTTAAAATTCCTCAAATTTCGGTATCCCCGAAAATATTGTACGACTTTTAGATCGGGTGTTACATCAAAATGAATTGTACATTTACGTTTCATCGCATATTTTGTCTCCGTCGCGAGATAGAGCTATGAAACTTGGTATAAAAATTCGATTTAAAATTCCTCAAATTTCTGTATCCCCGAAAATATTGTACGACTTTTAGATCGGGTGTTACATCAAAATAAATTGTACATTTACATTTCATCGCTTATTTTGTCTCCTGAGCGAGATAGAGCTATGAGCCTAAGTTTAAAAATTCCTTTTAAAATTCCTCAACTTTCTGTATCCCCGAAAATATTGTACGACTTTTAGATCGGGTGTTACATCAAAATGAATGGTACATTTACGTTTTATCGCATATTTTGTTTCCTGAGCGAGATAGACCTATGAGTCTAGGTATAAAAATTCCTTGGAAAATTCCTCAACTTTCTGTATCCCCGAAAATATTGTACGACTTTTAGATCGGGTGTTACATCAAAATGAATTGTAAATTTACATTTTATTGCATATTTTGTCTCCTTCGCGAGATAGAGCTATGAACCTTGGTTTAAGAAATTCGATTTAAAATTCCTCAAATTTCTGTATTCCCGAAAATATTGTACGATTTTTAGATCGGGTATTACATCAAAATGAATTGTACATTTACGTTTCATCGCATATTTTGTCTCCGTCGCGAGATAGAGCTATGAAACTTGGTGTAAAAATTCAATTTAAAATTCCTCAACTTTCTGTATCCCCGAAAATATTGTACGACTTTTAGATCGGGTGTTACATCAAAATGAATTGTACATTTACGTTTTATCGCATATTTTGTTTCCTGAGCGAGATAGACCTATGAGTCTAAGTATAAAAATTCCTTGGAAAATTCCTCAACTTTCTGTATCCCCGAAAATATTGTACGACTTTTAGATCGGGTGTTACATCAAAATGAATTGTACATTTACGTTTCATCGCATATTTTGTCTCCTGAGCGAGATAGAGCTATGAAACTTGGTGTAAAAATTCAATTTAAAATTCCTCAACTTTCTGTATCCCCGAAAATATTGTACGATTTTTAGATCGGGTGTTACATCAGAATGATTGTATATTTACATTTCATCGCATATTTTGTCTCCTGAGCGAGATAGAGCTATGAGCCTTCATATAAAAATTCCTTGGAAAATTCCTCAACTTTCTGTATCCCGAAAATATTGTACGACTTTAAGATCGGGTGTTACATCAAAATGAATTGTAAATTTACATTTTATCGCATATTTTTTCTCATGAGCGAGATAGAGCTATAAACCTTGGTTTAAGAAATTCGATTTAAAATTCTTCAAATTTCTGTATCCCCGAAAATATTGTACGACTTTAAGATCGGGTGTTACATCAAAATGAAGTGATCATTTACGTTTCATCGCATATTTTGTCTCCTTCGCGAGATGGAGCTATGAAACTTGGTATAAAAATTCGATTTAAAATTCCTCAACTTTCTGTATCCCCGAAAATATTGTACGACTTTTAGATCGGGTGTTACATCAGAATGATTGTACATTTACATTTCATCGCTTATTTTGTCTCCTGATTGAGATAGAGCTATGAGCCTTCATATAAAAATTCCTTGGAAAATTCCTCAACTTTCTGTATCCCCGAAAATATTGTACGACTTTTAGATCGGGTGTTACATCAAAATGAATTGTACATTTACGTTTTATCGCATATTTTGTCTCCTGAGCGAGATAGAGCTATGAACCTAAGTATAAAAATTCCTTGGAAAACTCCTCAACTTTCTGGATACTCGAAAATATTGAAACTTGGTTATTTAATTCCTTGTGAAATTCCTCAACTTTCTGTATCCCCGAAAATATTGTACGACTTTTAGATCGGGTGTTACATCAAAATGAATTGTACATTTACGTTTTATCGCATATTTTGTTACCTGAGCGAGATAGACCTATGAGTCTAAGTATTAAAATTTCTTGGAAAATTCCTCAACTTTCTGTATCCCCGAAAATATTGTACGACTTTTAGATCGGGTGTTACATCAAAATGAATTGTACATTTACGTTTTATCGCATATTTTGCCTCCTGAGCGAGATAGAGCCATGAGCCTTCATATAAAAATTCCTTGGAAAATTCCTCAACTTTCTGGATTCCCGAAAATATTGAAACTTGGTTATTAAATTCCTTGTGAAATTCCTCAACTTTCTGTATCCCCAAAAATATTGTACGACTTTTAGATCGGGTGTTACATCAAAATGAATTGTACATTTACGTTTCATCGCATATTTTGTCTCCTTCGCGAGATAGAGCTATGAACCTTGGTTTGAGAAATTCGATTTAAAATTCCTCAAATTTCTGTATCCCCGAAAATATTGTACGACTTTAAGATCGGGTGTTACATCAAAATGAATTGTAAATTTACATTTTATTGCATATTTTGTCTCCTTCGCGAGATGGAGCTATGAACCTTGGTTTAAGAAATTCGATTTAAAATTCCTCAAATTTCTGTATCAACGAAAATATTGTACGACTTTTAGATCGGGTGTTACATCAAAATGAATTGTAAATTTACGTTTCATCGCATATTTTGTCTCCTTCGCGAGATAGAGCTATGAAACTTGGTGTAAAAATTCAATTTAAAATTCCTCAACTTTCTGTATCCCCGAAAATATTGTACGACTTTTAGATCGGGTGTTACATCAGAATGATTGTACATTTACATTTCATCGCATATTTTGTCTCATGAGCGAGATAGAGCTATGAGCCTTAGTATAAAAATTCCTTGGAAAATTCCTCAACTTTCTGTATCCCCGAAAATATTGTACGACTTTTAGATCGGATGCAACATCAAAATGAAGTGATCATTTACGTTTTATCGCATATTTTTTCTCCTGAGCGAGATAGAGCTATGAGCCTTCATATAAAAATTCCTTTGAAAATTCCTCAACTTTCTATATCCCCGAAAATATTGTACGACTTTTAGATCGGATGCAACATCAAAATGAAGTGAACATTTACGTTTCATCGCATATTTTGTCTCCTTAGCGAGATAGAGCTACGAAACTTGGTATAAAAATTCGATTTAAAATTCCTCAACTTTCTGTATCCCCGAAAATATTGTACGACTTTAAGATCGGGTGTTACATCAAAATGAATTGTAAATTTACATTTTATCGCATATTTTGTCTCATGAGCGAGATAGAACTATAAACCTTGGTTTAAGAAATTCGATTTAAAATTCCTCAAATTTCTGTATCCCCGAAAATATTAAACGACTTTTAGATCGGGTGTTACATCAAAATGAATTGTACATTTACGTTTTATCGCATATTTTGTCTCCTGAGCGAGATAGAGCTAAGAACCTTGGCTTAAGAAATTCGATTTAAAATACCTCAAATTTCTGTATCCCCGAAAATATTGTACGACTTTAAGATCGGGTGTTACATCAAAATGAATTGTAAATTTACATTTTATTGCATATTTTGTCTCCTTCGCGAGATAGAGCTATGAACCTTGGTTTAAGAAATTCGATTTAAAATTCCTCATATTTCTGTATCCCCGAAAATATTAAACGACTTTTAGATCGGGTGTTACATCAAAATGAATTGTAAATTTACATTTTATTGCATATTTTGTCTCCTTCGCGAGATAGAGCTATGAACCTTGGTTTAAGAAATTCGATTTAAAATTCCTCAAATTTCTGTATCCCCGAAAATATTAAACGACTTTTAGATCGGGTGTTACATCAAAATGAATTGTAAATTTACATTTTATTGCATATTTTGTCTCCTTCGCGAGATAGAGCTATGAACCTTGGTTTAAGAAATTCGATTTAAAATTCTTCAAATTTCTGTATCCCCGAAAATATTGTACGACTTTAAGATCGGGTGTTACATCAAAATGAATTGTAAATTTACATTTTATTGCATATTTTGTCTCCTTCGCGAGAAAGAGCTATGAACCTTGGTTAAAGAAATTCGATTTAAAATTCCTCAAATTTCTGTATCCCCGAAAATATTGTACGACTTTAAGATCGGGTGTTACATCAAAATGAATTGTAAATTTACATTTTATCGCATATTTTGTCTCATGAGCGAGATAGAGCTATAAACCTTGGTTTAAGAAATTCGATTTAAAATTCCTCAAATTTCTGTATCCCCGAAAATATTTAACGACTTTTAGATCGGGTGTTACATCAAAATGAATTGTAAATTTACATTTTATAGCATATTTTGTCTCCTTCGCGAGATAGAGCTATGAACCTTAGTTTAAGAAATTCGATTTAAAATTCCTCAAATTTCTGTATCCCCGAAAATATTAAACGACTTTAAGATCGGGTGTTACATCAAAATGAATTGTAAATTAACATTTTATTGCATATTTTGTCTCCTTCGCGAGATAGAGCTATGAACCTTGGTTTAAGAAATTCGATTTAAAATTCCTCAAATTTCTGTATCCCCGAAAATATTAAAAGACATTTAGATCGGGTGTTACATCAAAATGAATTGTAAATTTACATTTTATTGCATATTTTGTCTCCTTCGCGAGATAGAGCTATGAACCTTGGTTTAAGAAATTCGATTTAAAATTCCTCAAATTTCTGTATCCCCGAAAATATTGTACGACTTTAAGATCGGGTGTTACATCAAAATGAATTGTAAATTTACATTTAATTGCATATTTTGTCTCCTTCGCGAGAAAGAGCTATGAACCTTGGTTTAAGAAATTCGATTTAAAATTCCTCAAATTTCTGTATCCCCGAAAATATTGTACGACTTTAAGATCGGGTGTTACATCAAAATGAATTGTAAATTTACATTTTATCGCCTATTTTGTCTCCTTCGCGAGATAGAGCTATGAACCTTGGTTTAAGAAATTCGATTTAAAATTCCTCAAATTTCTGTATCCCCGAAAATATTAAACGACTTTTAGATCGGGTGTTACATCAAAATGAATTGTAAATTTACATTTTATTGCATATTTTGTCTCCTTCGCGAGATAGAGCTATGAACCTTGGTTTAAGAAATTCGATTTAAAATTCCTCAAATTTCTGTATCCCCGAAAATATTAAACGACTTTTAGATCGGGTGTTACATCAAAATGAATTGTAAATTTACATTTTATTGCATATTTTGTCTCCTTCGCGAGATAGAGCTATGAACCTTGGTTTAAGAAATTCGATTTAAAATTCTTCAAATTTCTGTATCCCCGAAAATATTGTACGACTTTAAGATCGGGTGTTACATCAAAATGAATTGTAAATTTACATTTTATTGCATATTTTGTCTCCTTCGCGAGAAAGAGCTATGAACCTTGGTTTAAGAAATTCGATTTAAAATTCCTCAAATTTCTGTATCCCCGAAAATATTGTACGACTTTAAGATCGGGTGTTACATCAAAATGAATTGTAAATTTACATTTAATCGCATATTTTGTCTCATGAGCGAGATAGAGCTATAAACCCTGGTTTAAGAAATTCGATTTAAAATTCCTCAAATTTCTGTATCCCCGAAAATATTTAACGACTTTTAGATCGGGTGTTACATCAAAATGAATTGTAAATTTACATTTTATTGCATATTTTGTCTCCTTCGCGAGATAGAGCTATGAACCTTGCTTTAAGAAATTCGATTTAAAATTCCTCAAATTTCTGTATCCCCGAAAATATTAAACGACTTTTAGATCGGGTGTTACATCAGAATGATTGTACATTTACATTTCATCGCATATATTGTCTCCTGAGCGAGATAGAGCTATGAGCCTATATGTAAAAATTCCTTGGAAAATTCCTCAACTTTCTGTATCCCCAAAAATATTGTACGACTTTTAGATCGGGTGTTACATCAAAATGAATTGTACATTTACGTTTTATCGCATATTTTGTCTCCTGAGCGAGATAGAGCCATGAGCCTTAGTATAAAAATTCCTTGGAAAATTCCTCAACTTTCTGGATTTCCGAAAATATTGAAACTTGGTAATTAAATTCCTTGTGAAATTCCTCAACTTTCTGTATCCCCGAAAATATTGTACGACTTTTAGATCGGGTGTTACATCAAAATTAATTGTAAATTTACATTTTATTGCATATTTTGTCTCCTTCGCGAGATAGAGCTATGAACCTTGGTTTAAGAAATTCGATTTAAAATTCCTCAAATTTCTGTATCCCCGAAAATATTGTACGACTTTAAGATCGGGTGTTACATCAAAATGAATTGTAAATTTACATTTAATTGCATATTTTGTCTCCTTCGCGAGAAAGAGCTATGAACCTTGGTTTAAGAAATTCGATTTAAAATTCCTCAAATTTCTGTATCCCCGAAAATATTGTACGACTTTAAGATCGGGTGTTACATCAAAATGAATTGTAAATTTACATTTTATCGCCTATTTTGTCTCCTTCGCGAGATAGAGCTATGAACCTTGGTTTAAGAAATTCGATTTAAAATTCCTCAAATTTCTGTATCCCCGAAAATATTAAACGACTTTTAGATCGGGTGTTACATCAAAATGAATTGTAAATTTACATTTTATTGCATATTTTGTCTCCTTCGCGAGATAGAGCTATGAACCTTGGTTTAAGAAATTCGATTTAAAATTCTTCAAATTTCTGTATCCCCGAAAATATTGTACGACTTTAAGATCGGGTGTTACATCAAAATGAATTGTAAATTTACATTTTATTGCATATTTTGTCTCCTTCGCGAGAAAGAGCTATGAACCTTGGTTTAAGAAATTCGATTTAAAATTCCTCAAATTTCTGTATCCCCGAAAATATTGTACGACTTTAAGATCGGGTGTTACATCAAAATGAATTGTAAATTTACATTTAATCGCATATTTTGTCTCATGAGCGAGATAGAGCTATAAACCCTGGTTTAAGAAATTCGATTTAAAATTCCTCAAATTTCTGTATCCCCGAAAATATTTAACGACTTTTAGATCGGGTGTTACATCAAAATGAATTATAAATTTACATTTTATTGCATATTTTGTCTCCTTCGCGAGATAGAGCTATGAACCTTGCTTTAAGAAATTCGATTTAAAATTCCTCAAATTTCTGTATCCCCGAAAATATTAAACGACTTTTAGATCGGGTGTTACATCAGAATGATTGTACATTTACATTTCATCGCATATATTGTCTCCTGAGCGAGATAGAGCTATGAGCCTATATGTAAAAATTCCTTGGAAAATTCCTCAACTTTCTGTATCCCCAAAAATATTGTACGACTTTTAGATCGGGTGTTACATCAAAATGAATTGTACATTTACGTTTTATCGCATATTTTGTCTCCTGAGCGAGATAGAGCCATGAGCCTTAGTATAAAAATTCCTTGGAAAATTCCTCAACTTTCTGGATTTCCGAAAATATTGAAACTTGGTAATTAAATTCCTTGTGAAATTCCTCAACTTTCTGTATCCCCGAAAATATTGTACGACTTTTAGATCGGGTGTTACATCAAAATTAATTGTAAATTTACATTTTATTGCATATTTTGTCTCCTTCGCGAGATAGAGCTATGAACCTTGGTTTAAGAAATTCGATTTAAAATTCCTCAAATTTCTGTATCCCCGAAAATATTAAACGACTTTTAGATCGGGTGTTACATCAAAATGAATTGTAAATTTACATTTTATTGCATATTTTGTCTCCTTCGCGAGATAGAGCTATGAACCTTGGTTTCAGAAATTCGATTTAAAATTCCTCAAATTTCTGTATCCCCGAAAATATTGTACGACTTTAAGATCGGGTGTTACATCAAAATGAATTGTAAATTTACATTTTATCGCATATTTTGTCTCATGAGCGAGATAGAGCTATAAACCTTGGCTTAAGAAATTTGATTTAAAATTCCTCAAATTTCTGTATCCCCGAAAATATTGTACGACTTTTAGATCGGGTGTTACATCAAAATGAATTGTACATTTACGTTTCATCGCATATTTTGTCTCCTTAGCGAGATAGAGCTACGAAACTTGGTATAAAAATTCGATTTAAAATTCCTCAAATTTCTGTATCCCCGAAAATATTGTACGACTTTTAGATCGGGTGTTACATCAGAATGATTGTACATTTACATTTCATCGCATATTTTGTCTCCTGAGCGAGATAGAGCTTTGAGCCTTCGTGTAAAAATTCCTTGGAAAATTCCTCAACTTTCTGTATCCCCAAAAATACTGTACGACTTTTAGATCGGGTGTTACATCAAAATGAATTGTACATTTACGTTTTATCGCATATTTTGTCTCCTGAGCGAGATAGAGCCATGAGCCTTCATATAAAAATTCCTTGGAAAATTCCTCAACTTTCTGGATTTCCGAAAATATTGAAACTTGGTTATTAAATTCCTTGTGAAATTCCTCAACTTTCTGTATCCCCGAAAATATTGTACGACTTTTAGATCGGGTGTTACATCAAAATGAATTGTACATTTACGTTTTATCGCATATTTTGTCTCCTGAGTGAGATAGAGCTATGAGCCTTCATATAAAAATTCCTTGGAAAATTCCTCAACTTTCTGTATCCCCGAAAATATTAAACGACTTTTAGATCGGGTGTTACATCAAAATGAATTGTAAATTTACATTTTATCGCATATTTTGTCTCCTTCGCGAGATAGAGCTATGAACCTTGGTTTAAGAAATTCGATTTTAAATTCCTCAAATTTCTGTATCCCCGAAAATATTGTACGACTTTAAGATCGGGTGTTACATCAAAATGAATTGTAAATTCACATTTTATCGCATATTTTGTCTCATGAGCGAGATAGAGCTATAAACCTTGGTTTAAGAAATTTGATTTAAAATTCCTCAAATTTCTGTATCCCCGAAAATATTGTACGATTTTTAGATCGGGTGTTACATCAAAATGAATTGTACATTTACGTTTTATCGCATATTTTGTCTCCTTCGCGAGATAGAGCTACGAAACTTGGTATAAAAATTCGATTTAAAATTCCTCAACTTTCTGTATCCCCGAAAATATTGTACGACTTTAAGATCGGGTGTTACATCAGAATGAATTGTAAATTTACATTTTATTGCATATTTTGTCTCCTTCGCGAGATAGAGCTATGAACCTTGGTTTAAGAAATTTGATTTAAAATTCCCCAAATTTCTGTATCCCCGAAAATATTGTACGACTTTTTGATCGGGTGTTACATCAAAATGAATTGTACACTTACGTTTTATCGCATATTTTGTCTCCTGAGCGAGAAAGAGCAATGAGCCTTCATATTAAAATTCCTTGGAAAATTCCTCAACTTTCTGTATCCCGAAAATTATGTACGACGTTTAGATCGGGTGTTACATCAAAATGAATTGTAAATTTACATTTTATCGCATATTTTGTCTCCTTCGCGAGATAGAGATATGAACCTTGGTATAAAAATTCGATTTAAAATTCCTCAAATTTCTGTATCCCCGAATATATTGTACGATTTTTAGATTGGGTGTTACATCAAAATGAATTGTACATTTACGTTTCATCGCATATTTTGTCTCTTTAGCAAGATAGAGCTATGAAACTTGGTATAAAAATTCGATTTAAAATTCCTCAACTTTCTGTATCCCCGAAAATATTGTACGACTTTTAGATCGGGTGTTACATCAAAATGAATTGTACATTTACGTTGCATCGCATATTTTGTCTCCTTCGCGAGATAGAGCTATGAGCCTTGGTATAAAAATTCCTTCGAAGATTCCTCAACTTTCTGTATCCCCGAAAATATTGTACGACTTTTAGATCGGGTGTTACATCAAAATGAATTGTAAATTTACGTTTCATCGCATATTTTGTCTCCTTCGCGAGATAGAGATATGAACCTTGGTTTAAGAAATTCGATTTAAAATTCCTCAAATTTCTGTTTCCCCGAAAATATTGTACGACTTTTAGATCGGGTGTAACATCGGAATGAATTGTACATTTACGTATTATCGCATATTTTGTCTCCTTAGCGTGATAGAGCTATGAGCCTTAGTTAAAAAATTCCTTGGAAAATTTCTCAACTTTCTGTATCCCCAAAAATATTGTACGACTTTTAGATCGGGTGTTACATCAAAATGAATTGTACATTTACGTTTTATCGCATATTTTGTCTCCTGAGCGAGAAAGAGCTATGAGCCTTCATATAAAAATTCCTTGGAAAATTCCTCAACTTTCTATTTCCCCGAAAATATTGTACGACTCTAAGATCGGATGCAACATCATAATGAAGTGAAAATTTACGTTTTATCGCATATTTTGTCTCCTGAGCGAGAAAGAGCTATGAGCCTTCATTTAAAAATTCCTTGGAAAATTCCTCAACTTTCTGTATCCCCAAAAATATTGTACGACTTTTAGATCGGGTGTTACATCAAAATGAATTGTACATTTACGTTTTATCGCATATTTTGTCTCCTGAGCGAGATAGAGCTATGAGCCTTCATATAAAAATTCCTTGGAAAATTCCTCAACTTTCTATATCCCTGAAAATATTGTACGACTTTAAGATCGGATGCAACATCAAAATGAAGTGAACATTTACGTTTTATCGCATATTTTGTCTCCTGAGCGAGAAAGAGCTATGAGCCTTAGTATAAAAATTCCTTGGAAAATTCCTCAACTTTCTGTATCCCCAAAAATACTGTACGACTTTTAGATCGGGTGTTACATCAAAATGAATTGTACATTTACGTTTTATCGCATATTTTGTCTCCTGAGCGAGATAGAGCCATGAGCCTTCATATAAAAATTCCTTGGAAAATTCCTCAACTTTCTGGATTTCCGAAAATATTGAAACTTGGTTATTAAATTCCTTGTGAAATTCCTCAACTTTCTGTATCCCCGAAAATATTGTACGACTTTTAGATCGGGTGTTACATCAAAATGAATTGTACATTTACGTTTTATCGCATATTTTGTCTCCTGAGTGAGATAGAGCTATGAGCCTTCATATAAAAATTCCTTGGAAAATTCCTCAACTTTCTGTATCCCCGAAAATATTAAACGACTTTTAGATCGGGTGTTACATCAAAATGAATTGTAAATTTACATTTTATCGCATATTTTGTCTCCTTCGCGAGATAGAGCTATGAACCTTGGTTTAAGAAATTCGATTTAAAATTCCTCAAATTTCTGTATCCCCGAAAATATTGTACGACTTTAAGATCGGGTGTTACATCAAAATGAATTGTAAATTCACATTTTATCGCATATTTTGTCTCATGAGCGAGATAGAGCTATAAACCTTGGTTTAAGAAATTTGATTTAAAATTCCTCAAATTTCTGTATCCCCGAAAATATTGTACGATTTTTAGATCGGGTGTTACATCAAAATGAATTGTACATTTACGTTTTATCGCATATTTTGTCTCCTTCGCGAGATAGAGCTACGAAACTTGGTATAAAAATTCGATTTAAAATTCCTCAACTTTCTGTATCCCCGAAAATATTGTACGACTTTAAGATCGGGTGTTACATCAGAATGAATTGTAAATTTACATTTTATTGCATATTTTGTCTCCTTCGCGAGATAGAGCTATGAACCTTGGTTTAAGAAATTTGATTTAAAATTCCCCAAATTTCTGTATCCCCGAAAATATTGTACGACTTTTTGATCGGGTGTTACATCAAAATGAATTGTACACTTACGTTTTATCGCATATTTTGTCTCCTGAGCGAGAAAGAGCAATGAGCCTTCATATTAAAATTCCTTGGAAAATTCCTCAACTTTCTGTATCCCGAAAATTATGTACGACGTTTAGATCGGGTGTTACATCAAAATGAATTGTAAATTTACATTTTATCGCATATTTTGTCTCCTTCGCGAGATAGAGATATGAACCTTGGTATAAAAATTCGATTTAAAATTCCTCAAATTTCTGTATCCCCGAATATATTGTACGATTTTTAGATTGGGTGTTACATCAAAATGAATTGTACATTTACGTTTCATCGCATATTTTGTCTCTTTAGCAAGATAGAGCTATGAAACTTGGTATAAAAATTCGATTTAAAATTCCTCAACTTTCTGTATCCCCGAAAATATTGTACGACTTTTAGATCGGGTGTTACATCAAAATGAATTGTACATTTACGTTGCATCGCATATTTTGTCTCCTTCGCGAGATAGAGCTATGAGCCTTGGTATAAAAATTCCTTCGAAGATTCCTCAACTTTCTGTATCCCCGAAAATATTGTACGACTTTTAGATCGGGTGTTACATCAAAATGAATTGTAAATTTACGTTTCATCGCATATTTTGTCTCCTTCGCGAGATAGAGATATGAACCTTGGTTTAAGAAATTCGATTTAAAATTCCTCAAATTTCTGTTTCCCCGAAAATATTGTACGACTTTTAGATCGGGTGTAACATCGGAATGAATTGTACATTTACGTATTATCGCATATTTTGTCTCCTTAGCGTGATAGAGCTATGAGCCTTAGTTAAAAAATTCCTTGGAAAATTTCTCAACTTTCTGTATCCCCAAAAATATTGTACGACTTTTAGATCGGGTGTTACATCAAAATGAATTGTACATTTACGTTTTATCGCATATTTTGTCTCCTGAGCGAGAAAGAGCTATGAGCCTTCATATAAAAATTCCTTGGAAAATTCCTCAACTTTCTATTTCCCCGAAAATATTGTACGACTCTAAGATCGGATGCAACATCATAATGAAGTGAAAATTTACGTTTTATCGCATATTTTGTCTCCTGAGCGAGAAAGAGCTATGAGCCTTCATTTAAAAATTCCTTGGAAAATTCCTCAACTTTCTGTATCCCCAAAAATATTGTACGACTTTTAGATCGGGTGTTACATCAAAATGAATTGTACATTTACGTTTTATCGCATATTTTGTCTCCTGAGCGAGATAGAGCTATGAGCCTTCATATAAAAATTCCTTGGAAAATTCCTCAACTTTCTATATCCCTGAAAATATTGTACGACTTTAAGATCGGATGCAACATCAAAATGAAGTGAACATTTACGTTTTATCGCATATTTTGTCTCCTGAGCGAGAAAGAGCTATGAGCCTTAGTATAAAAATTCCTTGGAAAATTCCTCAACTTTCTGTATCCCGAAAATATTGTACTATTAAGATCGGGTGTTACATCAAAATGAATTGTAAATTTACATTTTATCGCATATTTTGTCTCCTGAGCAAGATAGAGCTAAGAACCTTGGCTTAAGAAATTCGATTTAAAATACCTCAAATTTCTGTATCCCCGAAAATATTGTACGACTTTAAGATCGGGTGTTACATCAAAATGAATTGTAAATTTACATTTTATTGCATATTTTGTCTCCTTCGCGAGATAGAGCTATGAACCTTGGTTTAAGAAATTCGATTTAAAATTCCTCATATTTCTGTATCCCCGAAAATATTAAACGACTTTTAGATCGGGTGTTACATCAAAATGAATTGTAAATTTACATTTTATTGCATATTTTGTCTCCTTCGCGAGATAGAGCTATGAACCTTGGTTTAAGAAATTCGATTTAAAATTCCTCAAATTTCTGTATCCCCGAAAATATCAAACGACTTTTAGATCGGGTGTTACATCAAAATGAATTGTAAATTTACATTTTATTGCATATTTTGTCTCCTTCGCGAGATAGAGCTATGAACCTTGGTTTAAGAAATTCGATTTAAAATTCTTCAAATTTCTGTATCCCCGAAAATATTGTACGACTTTAAGATCGGGTGTTACATCAAAATGAATTGTAAATTTACATTTTATTGCATATTTTGTCTCCTTCGCGAGAAAGAGCTATGAACCTTGGTTAAAGAAATTCGATTTAAAATTCCTCAAATTTCTGTATCCCCGAAAATATTGTACGACTTTAAGATCGGGTGTTACATCAAAATGAATTGTAAATTTACATTTTATCGCATATTTTGTCTCATGAGCGAGATAGAGCTATAAACCTTGGTTTAAGAAATTCGATTTAAAATTCCTCAAATTTCTGTATCCCCGAAAATATTTAACGACTTTTAGATCGGGTGTTACATCAAAATGAATTGTAAATTTACATTTTATAGCATATTTTGTCTCCTTCGCGAGATAGAGCTATGAACCTTAGTTTAAGAAATTCGATTTAAAATTCCTCAAATTTCTGTATCCCCGAAAATATTAAACGACTTTAAGATCGGGTGTTACATCAAAATGAATTGTAAATTTACATTTTATTGCATATTTTGTCTCCTTCGCGAGATAGAGCTATGAACCTTGGTTTAAGAAATTCGATTTAAAATTCCTCAAATTTCTGTATCCCTTAAAATATTAAAAGACATTTAGATCGGGTGTTACATCAAAATGAATTGTAAATTTACATTTTATTGCATATTTTGTCTCCTTCGCGAGATAGAGCTATGAACCTTGGTTTAAGAAATTCAATTTAAAATTCCTCAAATTTCTGTATCCCCGAAAATATTGTACGACTTTAAGATCGGGTGTTACATCAAAATGAATTGTAAATTTACATTTAATTGCATATTTTGTCTCCTTCGCGAGAAAGAGCTATGAACCTTGGTTTAAGAAATTCGATTTAAAATTCCTCAAATTTCTGTATCCCCGAAAATATTGTACGACTTTAAGATCGGGTGTTACATCAAAATGAATTGTAAATTTACATTTTATCGCCTATTTTGTCTCCTTCGCGAGATAGAGCTATGAACCTTGGTTTAAGAAATTCGATTTAAAATTCCTCAAATTTCTGAATCCCCGAAAATATTAAACGACTTTTAGATCGGGTGTTACATCAAAATGAATTGTAAATTTACATTTTATTGCATATTTTGTCTCCTTCGCGAGATAGAGCTATGAACCTTGGTTTAAGAAATTCGATTTAAAATTCCTCAAATTTCTGTATCCCCGAAAATATTAAACGACTTTTAGATCGGGTGTTACATCAAAATGAATTGTAAATTTACATTTTATTGCATATTTTGTCTCATGAGCGAGATAGAGCTATAAACCCTGGTTTAAGAAATTCGATTTAAAATTCCTCAAATTTCTGTATCCCCGAAAATATTTAACGACTTTTAGATCGGGTGTTACATCAAAATGAATTGTAAATTTACATTTTATTGCATATTTTGTCTCCGTCGCGAGATAGAGCTATGAACCTTGCTTTAAGAAATTCGATTTAAAATTCCTCAAATTTCTGTATCCCCGAAAATATTAAACGACTTTTAGATCGGGTGTTACATCAGAATGATTGTACATTTACATTTCATCGCATATATTGTCTCCTGAGCGAGATAGAGCTATGAGCCTATATGTAAAAATTCCTTGGAAAATTCCTCAACTTTCTGTATCCCCAAAAATATTGTACGACTTTTAGATCGGGTGTTACATCAAAATGAATTGTACATTTACGTTTTATCGCATATTTTGTCTCCTGAGCGAGATAGAGCCATGAGCCTTAGTATAAAAATTCCTTGGAAAATTCCTCAACTTTCTGGATTTCCGAAAATATTGAAACTTGGTAATTAAATTCCTTGTGAAATTCCTCAACTTTCTGTATCCCCGAAAATATTGTACGACTTTTAGATCGGGTGTTACATCAAAATTAATTGTAAATTTACATTTTATTGCATATTTTGTCTCCTTCGCGAGATAGAGCTATGAACCTTGGTTTAAGAAATTCGATTTAAAAATCCTCAAATTTCTGTATCCCCGAAAATATTAAACGACTTTTAGATCGGGTGTTACATCAAAATGAATTGTAAATTTACATTTTATTGCATATTTTGTCTCCTTCGCGAGATAGAGCTATGAACCTTGGTTTCAGAAATTCGATTTAAAATTCCTCAAATTTCTGTATCCCCGAAAATATTGTACGACTTTAAGATCGGGTGTTACATCAAAATGAATTGTAAATTTACATTTTATCGCATATTTTGTCTCATGAGCGAGATAGAGCTATAAACCTTGGCTTAAGAAATTTCATTTAAAATTCCTCAAATTTCTGTATCCCCGAAAATATTGTACGACTTTTAGATCGGGTGTTACATCAAAATGAATTGTACATTTACGTTTCATCGCATATTTTGTCTCCTTAGCGAGATAGAGCTACGAAACTTGGTATAAAAATTCGATTTAAAATTCCTCAAATTTCTGTATCCCCGAAAATATTGTACGACTTTTAGATCGGGTGTTACATCAGAATGATTGTACATTTACATTTCATCGCATATTTTGTCTCCTGAGCGAGATAGAGCTTTGAGCCTTCGTGTAAAAATTCCTTGGAAAATTCCTCAACTTTCTGTATCCCCAAAAATATTGTACGACTTTTAGATCGGGTGTTACATCAAAATGAATTGTACATTTACGTTTTATCGCATATTTTGTCTCCTGAGCGAGATAGAGCCATGAGCCTTCATATAAAAATTCCTTGGAAAATTCCTCAACTTTCTGGATTTCCGAAAATATTGAAACTTGGTTATTAAATTCCTTGTGAAATTCCTCAACTTTCTGTATCCCCGAAAATATTGTACGACTTTTAGATCGGGTGTTACATCAAAATGAATTGTACATTTACGTTTTATCGCATATTTTGTCTCCTGAGTGAGATAGAGCTATGAGCCTTCATATAAAAATTCCTTGGAAAATTCCTCAACTTTCTGTATCCCCGAAAATATTAAACGACTTTTAGATCGGGTGTTACATCAAAATGAATTGTAAATTTACATTTTATCGCATATTTTGTCTCCTTCGCGAGATAGAGCTATGAACCTTGGTTTAAGAAATTCGATTTAAAATTCCTCAAATTTCTGTATCCCCGAAAATATTGTACGACTTTAAGATCGGGTGTTACATCAAAATGAATTGTAAATTCACATTTTATCGCATATTTTGTCTCATGAGCGAGATAGAGCTATAAACCTTGGTTTAAGAAATTTGATTTAAAATTCCTCAAATTTCTGTATCCCCGAAAATATTGTACGATTTTTAGATCGGGTGTTACATCAAAATGAATTGTACATTTACGTTTTATCGCATATTTTGTCTCCTTCGCGAGATAGAGCTACGAAACTTGGTATAAAAATTCGATTTAAAATTCCTCAACTTTCTGTATCCCCGAAAATATTGTACGACTTTAAGATCGGGTGTTACATCAGAATGAATTGTAAATTTACATTTTATTGCATATTTTGTCTCCTTCGCGAGATAGAGCTATGAACCTTGGTTTAAGAAATTTGATTTAAAATTCCCCAAATTTCTGTATCCCCGAAAATATTGTACGACTTTTTGATCGGGTGTTACATCAAAATGAATTGTACACTTACGTTTTATCGCATATTTTGTCTCCTGAGCGAGAAAGAGCTATGAGCCTTCATATAAAAATTCCTTGGAAAATTCCTCAACTTTCTGTATCCCGAAAATTATGTACGACGTTTAGATCGGGTGTTACATCAAAATGAATTGTAAATTTACATTTTATCGCATATTTTGTCTCCTTCGCGAGATAGAGATATGAACCTTGGTATAAAAATTCGATTTAAAATTCCTCAAATTTCTGTATCCCCGAAAATATTGTACGACTTTAAGATCGGGTGTTACATCAGAATGAATTGTAAATTTACATTTTATTGCATATTTTGTCTCCTTCGCGAGATAGAGCTATGAACCTTGGTTTAAGAAATTTGATTTAAAATTCCTCAACTTTCTGTATCCCCGAAAATATTGTACGACTTTTAGATCGGGTGTTACATCAAAATGAATTGTACATTTACGTTGCATCGCATATTTTGTCTCCTTCGCGAGAAAGAGCTATGAGCCTTGGTATAAAAATTCCTTCGAAGATTCCTCAACTTTCTGTATCCCCGAAAATATTGTACGACTTTTAGATCGGGTGTTACATCAAAATGAATTGTAAATTAACGTTTCATCGCATATTTTGTCTCCTTCGCGAGATAGAGATATGAACCTTGGTTTAAGAAATTCGATTTAAAATTCCTCAAATTTCTGTTTCCCCGAAAATATTGTACGACTTTTAGATCGGGTGTAACATCGGAATGAATTGAACATTTACGTATTATCGCATATTTTGTCTCCTTAGCGTGATAGAGCTATGAGCCTTAGTTAAAAAATTCCTTGGAAAATTTCTCAACTTTCTGTATCCCCAAAAATATTGTACGACTTTTAGATCGGGTGTTACATCAAAATGAATTGTACATTTACGTTTTATCGCATATTTTGTCTCCTGAGCGAGAAAGAGCTATGAGCCTTCATATAAAAATTCCTTGGAAAATTCCTCAACTTTCTATTTCCCCGAAAATATTGTACGACTCTAAGATCGGATGCAACATCATAATGAAGTGAAAATTTACGTTTTATCGCATATTTTGTCTCCTGAGCGAGAAAGAGCTATGAGCCTTCATTTAAAAATTCCTTGGAAAATTCCTCAACTTTCTGTATCCCCAAAAATATTGTACGACTTTTAGATCGGGTGTTACATCAAAATGAATTGTACATTTACGTTTTATCGCATATTTTGTCTCCTGAGCGAGATAGAGCTATGAGCCTTCACATAAAAATTCCTTGGAAAATTCCTCAACTTTCTATATCCCTGAAAATATTGTACGACTTTAAGATCGGATGCAACATCAAAATGAAGTGAACATTTACGTTTTATCGCATATTTTGTCTCCTGAGCGAGAAAGAGCTATGAGCCTTAGTATAAAAATTCCTTGGAAAATTCCTCAACTTTCTGTATCCCGAAAATATTGTACTATTAAGATCGGGTGTTACATCAAAATGAATTGTAAATTTACATTTTATCGCATATTTTGTCTCCTGAGCAAGATAGAGCTATGAACCTTGGTTTAAGAAATTCGATTTAAAATTCCTCAAATTTCTGTATCCCCGAAAATATTGTACGACTTTTAGATCGGGTGTTACATCAAAATGAATTGTACATTTACGTTTCATCGCATATTTTGTCTCCTTCGCGAGATAGAGCTATGATACTTGGTATAAAAATTCCTTGGAAAATTCCTCAACTTTCTGTATCCCCGAAAATATTGTACGACTTTTAGTTCGGATGCAACATCAAAATGAAGTGAACATTTACGTTTTATCGCATATTTTGCCTCCTGAGCGAGATAGAGCTATGAGCCTTCATATAAAAATTCCTTGGAAAATTCCTCAACTTTCTGGATTCCCGAAAATATTGAAACTTGGTAATTAAATTCCTTGTGAAATTCCTCAACTTTCTGTATCCCCGAAAATATTGTACGACTTTTAGATCGGGTATTACATCAAAATGAATTGTACATTTACGTTTTATCGCATATTTTGTTTCCTGAGCGAGATAGAGCTATGAGTCTTTGTATTAAAATTCCTTGGAAAATTCCTCAACTTTCTGTATCCCCGAAAATATTGTACGACTTTTAGATCGGATGCAACATCAAAATGAAGTGAACATTTACGTTTTATCGCATATTTTTTCTCCTGAGCGAGATAAAGCTATGAGCCGTAGTATAAAAATTCCTTGGAAAATTCCTCAACTTTCTGTATCCCCGAAAATATTGTACGACTTTTAGATCGGATGCAACATCAAAATGAAGTGATCATTTACGTTTTATCGCATATTTTTTCTCCTGAGCGAGATAGAGCTATGAGCCTTCATATAAAAATTCCTTGGAAAATTCCTCAACTTTCTGTATCCCGAAAATATTGTACGACTTTAAGATCGGGTGTTACATCAAAATGAATTGTAAATTTACATTTTATCGCATATTTTGTCCCCTGAGCGAGTTAGAGCTATGAGCCTTCATATAAAAATTCCTTGGAAAATTCCTCAACTTTCTGGATTCCCGAAAATATTGAAACTTGGTAATTAAATTCCTTGTGAAATTCCTCAACTTTCTGTATCCCCGAAAATATTGTACGACTTTTAGATCGGGTATTACATCAAAATGAATTGTAAATTTACATTTTATCGCATATTTTGTCTCCTGAGCGAGATAGAGCTATGAACCTTGGTTTAAGAAATTCGATTTAAAATTCCTCAACTTTCTGTATCCCGAAAATATTGTACGACTTTTAGATCGGGTGTTACATCAAAATGAATTGTACATTTACGTTTTATCGCATATTTTGTCTCCTGAGCGAGATAGAGCTATGAGCCTTCATATAAAAATTCCTTGGAAAATTCCTCAACTTTCTATTTCCCCGAAAATATTGTACGACTCTAAGATCGGATGCAACATCATAATGAAGTGAAAATTTACGTTTTATCGCATATTTTGTCTCCTGAGCGAGAAAGAGCTATGAGCCTTCATTTAAAAATTCCTTGGAAAATTCCTCAACTTTCTGTATCCCCAAAAATATTGTACGACTTTTAGATCGGGTGTTACATCAAAATGAATTGTACATTTACGTTTTATCGCATATTTTGTCTCCTGAGCGAGATAGAGCTATGAGCCTTCATATAAAAATTCCTTGGAAAATTCCTCAACTTTCTATATCCCTGAAAATATTGTACGACTTTAAGATCGGATGCAACATCATAATGAAGTGAAAATTTACGTTTTATCGCATATTTTGTCTCCTGAGCGAGAAAGAGCTATGAGCCTTCATATAAAAATTCCTTGGAAAATTCCTCAACTTTCTGTATCCCGAAAATATTGTACGACTTTTAGATCGGGTGTTACATCAAAATGAATTGTACATTTACGATTCATCGCATATTTTGTCTCCTTCGCGAGATAGAGCTATGAAGCTTGGTCTAAAAATTCGATTTAAAATTCCTCAAATTTTTGTATCCCCGAAAATATTGTACGACTTTTAGATCGGGTGTTACATCAAAATGAATTGTACATTTACGATTCATCGCATATTTTGTCTCCTTCGCGAGATAGAGCTATGAAGCTTGGTCTAAAAATTCGATTTAAAATTCCTCAACTTTCTGTATCCCCGAAAATATTGTACGACTTTTAGATCGGGTGTTACATCAAAATGAATTGTACATTTACGTTTTATCGCATATTTTGCCTCCTGAGCGAGATAGAGCTATGAGCCTTCATATAAAAATTCCTTGGAAAATTCCTCAACTTTCTGGATTCCCGAAAATATTGAAACTTGGTAATTAAATTCCTTGTGAAATTCCTCAACTTTCTGTATCCCCGAAAATATTGTACGACTTTTAGATCGGGTATTACATCAAAATGAATTGTACATTTACGTTTTATCGCATATTTTGTTTCCTGAGCGGGATAGAGCTATGAGTCTTTGTATTAAAATTCCTTGGAAAATTCCTCAACTTTCTGTATCCCCGAAAATATTGTACGACTTTTAGATCGGATGCAACATCAAAATGAAGTGAACATTTACGTTTTATCGCATATTTTTTCTCCTGAGCGAGATAAAGCTATGAGCCTTCATATAAAAATTCCTTGGAAAATTCCTCAACTTTCTGTATCCCCGAAAATATTGTACGACTTTTAGATCGGATGCAACATCAAAATGAAGTGAACATTTACGTTTTATCGCATATTTTTTCTCCTGAGCGAGATAGAGCTATGAGCCTTCATATAAAAATTCCTTGGAAAATTCCTCAACTTTCTGTATCCCGAAAATATTGTACGACTTTAAGATCGGGTGTTACATCAAAATGAATTGTAAATTTACATTTTATCGCATATTTTGTCCCCTGAGCGAGTTAGAGCTATGAACCTTGGTTTAAGAAATTCGATTTAAAATTCCTCAAATTTCTGTATCCCCGAAAATATTGTACGACTTTTAGATCGGGTGTTACATCAGAATGAATTGAACAATTACATTTCATCGCATATTTTGTCTCCTGAGCGAGATAGAACTGCGAGCTTAAGCTTAAAAATTCCTTGCAAAATTCCTCAACTTTCTGTATCCCCGAAAATATTGTACGACTTTTAGATCGGATGCAACATCAAATTGAAGTGAACATTTACGTTTTATCGCATATTTTTTCTCCTGAGCGAGATAGAGCTATGAGCCTTCATATAAAAATTCCTTGGAAAATTCCTCAACTTTCTGTATCCCCGAAAATATTGTACGACTTTTAGATCGGGTGTTACATCAAAATGAATTGTACATTCACGTTTTATCGCATATTTTGCCTCCTGAGCGAGATAGAGCTATGAGCCTTAGTATGAAAATTCCTTGGAAAATTCCTCAACTTTCTGTATCCCGAAAATATTGTACGATTTTTAGATCGGGTGTTACATCAAAATGAATTGTACATTTACGTTTCATCGCATATATCGTCTCCTGAGCGAGATAGAGCTATGAGCCTTAGTATAAAAATTCCTTGGAAAATTCCTCAACTTTCTGTATCCCCGAAAATATTGTACGACTTTTAGATCGGGTGTTACATCAGAATGAATTGTACATTTACATTTCATCGCAAATTTTGTCTCCTGAGCGAGACGGAGCTATGAGCCTTCATATAAAAATTCCTTGGAAAATTCCTCAACTTTCTGTATCCCCGAAAATATTGTACGACTTTTAGATCGGATGCAACATCAAAATGAAGTGAACATTTACGTTTTATCGCATATTTTGTCTCCTGAGCGAGAAAGAGCTATGAGCCTTCATATAAAAATTCCTTGGAAAATTCCCCAACTTTCTGTATCCCCAAAAATATTAAACGACTTTTAGATCGGGTGTTACATCAAAATGAATTGTACATTTACGTTTTATCGCATATTTTGTCTCCTGAGCGAGAAAGAGCTATGAGCCTTCATATAAAAATTCCTTGGAAAATTCCTCAACTTTCTATATCCCTGAAAATATTGTACGACTTAAAGATCGGATGCAACATCAAAATGAAGTGAACATTTACGTTTTATCGCATATTTTGTCTCCTGAGCGAGACACAGCTATGAGCCTTCATATAAAAATTCCTTGGAAAATTCCTCAACTTTCTGTATCCCCAAAAATATTGTACGACTTTAAGATCGGGTGTTACATCAAAATGAATTGTACACTTACGTTTTATCGCATATTTTGTCTCCTGAGCGAGAAAGAGCTATGAGCCTTCATATAAAAATTCCTTGGAAAATTCCTCAACTTTCTATATCCCTGAAAATATTGTACGACCTAAAGATCGGATGCAACATCAAAATGAAGTGAACATTTACGTTTTATCGCATATTTTGTCTCCTGAGCGAGAAAGAGCTATGAGCCTTCATATAAAAATTCCTTGGAAAATTCCTCAACTTTCTGTATCCCCAAAAATATTGTACGACTTTAAGATCGGGTGTTACATCAAAATGAATTGTACATTTACATTTCATCGCAAATTTTGTCTCCTGAGCGAGATGGAGCTATGAGCCTTAGTATAAAAATTCCTTGGAAAATTCCTCAACTTTCTGTATCCCCGAAAATATTGTACGACTTTTAGATCGGATGCAACATCATAATGAAGTGAACATTTACGTTTTATCGCATATTTTGTCTCCTGAGCGAGAAAGAGCTATGAGCCTTCATATAAAAATTCCTTGGAAAATTCCTCAACTTTCTGTATCCCCGAAAATATTGTACGACTTTTAGATAGGGTGTTACATCAAAATGAATTGTACACTTACGTTTCATCGCATATTTTTTCTCCTGAGCGAGATAGAGCTATGAGCCTTCATATAAAAATTCCTTGGAAAATTCCTCAACTTTCTGTATCTCGAAAATATTGTACGACTTTAGATCGGGTGTTACATCAAAATGAATTGTAAATTTACATTTTATCGCATATTTTGTCTCCTGAGCGAGATAGAGCTATGAAACTTGGTATAAAAATTCGATTTAAAATTCCTTAACTTTCTGTATCCCCGAAAATATTGTACGACTTTTAGATCGGGTGTTACATCAAAATGAATTGTACATTTACGTTTCATTGCATATTTTGTCTCCTTCGCGAGATAGAGCTATGAAACTTGGTATAAAAATTCGATTTAAAATTCCTTAACTTTCTGTATCCCCGAAAATATTGTACGACTTTTAGATCGGGTGTTACATCAGAATGATTGTACATTTACGTTTTATCGCATATTTTGTCTCCTGAGCGAGAAAGAGCTATGAGCCTTCATATAAAAATTCCTTGGAAAATTCCTCAACTTTCTGTATCCCCGAAAATATTGTACGACTTTAAAATCGGGTGCAACATCGGAATGAATTGTACATTTACATTTTATCGCATATGTTTTCTCCTGAGCGAGATAGAGCTATGAGCCTTCATATAAAAATTCCTTGGAAAATTCCACAACTTTCTATATCCCCGAAAATATTGTACGACTTTAAGATCGGATGCAACATCAAAATGAAGTGAACATTTACGTTTTATCGCATATTTTGTCTCCTGAGCGAGAAAGAGCTATGAGCTTTCATATAAAAATTCCTTGGAAAATTCCTCAACTTTCTGTATCCCCGAAAATATTGTACGACTTTTAGATCGGGTGTTACATCAAAATGAATTGTACATTTACGTTTTATCGCATATTTTGTCTCCTTAGCGTGATAGAGCTATGAGCCTTCATATAAAAATTCCTTGGAAAATTCCTCAACTTTCTGTATCCCCAAAAATATTGTACGACTTTTAGATCGGGTGTTACATCAAAATGAATTGTACATTTACGTTTTATCGCATATTTTGTCTCCTGAGCGAGATAGAGCTATGAGCCTTGGTATAAAAATTCCTTGGAAAATTCCTCAACGTTCTGGATTCCCGAAAATATTGAAACTTGGTTATTAAATTCCTTGTGAAATTACTCAACTTTCTGTATCCCCGAAAATATTGTACGACTTTTAGATCGGGTGTTACATCAAAATGAATTATACATTTACGTTTTATCGCATATTTTGTTTCCTGAGCGAGATAGAGCTATGAGCCTTGGTATAAAAATTCCTTGGAAAATTCCTCAACGTTCTGGATTCCCGAAAATATTGAAACTTGGTTATTAAATTCCTTGTGAAATTACTCAACTTTCTGTATCCCCGAAAATATTGTACGACTTTTAGATCGGGTGTTACATCAAAATGAATTGTACATTTACGTTTCATCGCATATTTTGTCTCCTGAGCGAGATAGAGCCATGAGCCTTTGTATAAAAATTCCTTGGAAAATTCCTCAACTTTCTGGATTTCCGAAAATATTGAAACTTGGTTATTAAATTCCTTGTGAAATTCCTCAACTTTCTGTATCCCCGAAAATATTGTACGACTTTTAGATCGGGTGTTACATCAAAATGAATTGTATATTTACGTTTTATCGCATATTTTGTTTCCTGAGCGAGATGGAGCTATGAACCTTCATATAAAAAATCTTTGGAAAATTCCTCAACTTTCTGTATCCCCGAAAATATTGTACGACTTTTAGATCGGGTGTTACATCAAAATGAAGTGAACATTTACGTTTTATCGCAAATTTTTTCTCCTGAGCGAGATAGAGCTATGAGCCTTCATATAAAAATTCCTTGGAAAATTCCTCAACTTTCTGTATCCCCGAAAATATTGAACGACTTTAAGATCGGATGCAACATCATAATGAAGTGAAAATTTACGTTTTATCGCATATTTTGTCTCCTGAGCGAGAAAGAGCTATGAGCCTTCATATAAAAATTCCTTGGAAAATTCCTCAACTTTCTGTATCCCCGAAAATATTGAACGACTTTAAGATCGGATGCAACATCATAATGAAGTGAAAATTTACGTTTTATCGCATATTTTGTCTCCTGAGCGAGAAAGAGCTATGAGCCTTCATATAAAAATTCCTTGGAAAATTCCTCAACTTTCTGTATCCCGAAAATATTGTACGACTTTAAGATCGGGTGTTACATCAAAATGAATTGAACATTTACGTTTTATCGCAAATTTTTTCTCCTGAGCGAGATAGAGCTATGAGCCTTCATATAAAAATTCCTTGGAAAATTCCTCAACTTTCTGTATCCCCGAAAATATTGAACGACTTTAAGATCGGATGCAACATCATAATGAAGTGAAAATTTACGTTTTATCGCATATTTTGTCTCCTGAGCGAGATAGAGCTATGAACCTTGGTTTAAGAAATTCGATTTAAAATTCCTCAAATTTCTGTATCCCCGAAAATATTGTACGACTTTTAGATCGGGTGTTACATCAAAATGAATTGTACATTTACGATTCATCGCATATTTTGTCTCCTTCGCGAGATAGAGCTATGAAACTTGGTCTAAAAATTCGATTTAAAATTCCTCAACTTTCTGTATCCCCGAAAATATTGTACGACTTTTAGATCGGGTGTTACATCAAAATGAATTGTACATTTACGTTTTATCGCATATTTTGCCTCCTAAGCGAGATAGAGCTATGAGCCTTCATATAAAAATTCCTTGGAAAATTCCTCAACTTTCTGGATTCCCGAAAATATTGACACTTGGTTATTAAATTCCTTGTGAAATTCTTCAACTTTCTGTATCCCCGAAAATATTGTACGACTTTTAGATCGGGTATTACATCAAAATGAATTGTACATTTACGTTTTATCGCATATTTTGTTTCCTGAGCGAGATAGAGCTATGAGTCTTTGTATTAAAATTCCTTGGAAAATTCCTCAACTTTCTGTATCCCCGAAAATATTGTACGACTTTTAGTTCGGATGCAACATCAAAATGAAGTGAACATTTACGTTTTATCGCAAATTTTTTCTCCTGAGCGAGATAGAGCTATGAGCCTTCATATAAAAATTCCTTGGAAAATTCCTCAACTTTCTGTATCCCCGAAAATATTGAACGACTTTAAGATCGGATGCAGCATCATAATGAAGTGAAAATTTACGTTTTATCGCATATTTTGTCTCCTGAGCGAGAAAGAGCTATGAGCCTTCATATAAAAATTCCTTGGAAAATTCCTCAACTTTCTGTATCCCGAAAATATTGTACGACTTTAAGATCGGGTGTTACATCAAAATGAATTGTAAATTTACATTTTATCGCATATTTTGTCTCCTGAGCGAGATAGAGCTATGAACCTTGGTTTAAGAAATTCGATTTAAAATTCCTCAAATTTCTGTATCCCCGAAAATATTGTACGACTTTTAGATCGGGTGTTACATCAAAATGAATTGTACATTTACGATTCATCGCATATTTTGTCTCCTTCGCGAGATAGAGCTATGAAACTTGGTCTAAAAATTCGATTTAAAATTCCTCAACTTTCTGTATCCCCGAAAATATTGTACGACTTTTAGATCGGGTGTTACATCAAAATGAATTGTACATTTACGTTTTATCGCATATTTTGCCTCCTGAGCGAGATAGAGCTATGAGCCTTCATATAAAAATTCCTTGGAAAATTCCTCAACTTTCTGTATCCCCGAAAATATTGAAACTTGGTTATTAAATTCCTTGGAAAATTCCTCAACTTTCTGTATCCCCGAAAATATTGTACGACTTTTAGTTCGGATGCAACATCAAAATGAAGTGAACATTTACGTTTTATCGCAAATTTTTTCTCCTGAGCGAGATAGAGCTATGAGCCTTCATATAAAAATTCCTTGGAAAATTCCTCAACTTTCTGTATCCCCGAAAATATTGAACGACTTTAAGATCGGATGCAACATCATAATGAAGTGAAAATTTACGTTTTATCGCATATTTTGTCTCCTGAGCGAGAAAGAGCTATGAGCCTTCATATAAAAATTCCTTGGAAAATTCCTCAACTTTCTGTATCCCGAAAATATTGTACGACTTTAAGATCGGGTGTTACATCAAAATGAATTGTAAATTTACATTTTATCGCATATTTTGTCTCCTGAGCGAGATAGAGCTATGAACCTTGGTTTAAGAAATTCGATTTAAAATTCCTCAAATTTCTGTATCCCCGAAAATATTGTACGACTTTTAGATCGGGTGTTACATCAAAATGAATTGTACATTTACGATTCATCGCATATTTTGTCTCCTTCGCGAGATAGAGCTATGAAACTTGGTCTAAAAATTCGATTTAAAATTCCTCAACTTTCTGTATCCCCGAAAATATTGTACGACTTTTAGATCGGGTGTTACATCAAAATGAATTGTACATTTACGTTTTATCGCATATTTTGCCTCCTGAGCGAGATAGAGCTATGAGCCTTCATATAAAAATTCCTTGGAAAATTCCTCAACTTTCTGGATTCCCGAAAATATTGACACTTGGTTATTAAATTCCTTGTGAAATTCCTCAACTTTCTGTATCCCCGAAAATATTGTACGACTTTTAGATCGGGTATTACATCAAAATGAATTGTACATTTACGTTTTATCGCATATTTTGTTTCCTGAGCGAGATAGAGCTATGAGTCTTTGTATTAAAATTCCTTGGAAAATTCCTCAACTTTCTGTATCCCCGAAAATATTGTACGACTTTTAGATCGGATGCAACATCAAAATGAAGTGAACATTTACGTTTTATCGCATATTTTTTCTCCTGAGCGAGATAGAGCTATGAGCCTTCATATAAAAATTCCTTGGAAAATTCCTCAACTTTCTGTATCCCGAAAATATTGTACGACTTTAAGATCGGGTGTTACATCAAAATGAATTGTAAATTTACATTTTATCGCATATTTTGTCCCCTGAGCGAGTTAGAGCTATGAACCTTGGTTTAAGAAATTCGATTTAAAATTCCTCAAATTTCTGTATCCCCGAAAATATTGTACGACTTTTAGATCGGGTGTTACATCAGAATGAATTGAACAATTACATTTCATCGCATATTTTGTCTCCTGAGCGAGATAGAACTGCGAGCTTAAGCTTAAAAATTCCTTGCAAAATTCCTCAACTTTCTGTATCCCCGAAAATATTGTACGACTTTTAGATCGGATGCAACATCAAAATGAAGTGAACATTTACGTTTTATCGCATATTTTTTCTCCTGAGCGAGATAGAGCTATGAGCCTTCATATAAAAATTCCTTGGAAAATTCCTCAACTTTCTGTATCCCGAAAATATTGTACGACTTTAAGATCGGGTGTTACATCAAAATGAATTGTAAATTTACATTTTATCGCATATTTTGTCTCCTGAGCGAGATAGAGCTATGAACCTTGGTTTAAGAAATTCGATTTAAAATTCCTCAAATTTCTGTATCCCCGAAAATATTGTACGACTTTTAGATCGGGTGTTACATCAAAATGAATTGTACATTTACGATTCATCGCATATTTTGTCTCCTTCGCGAGATAGAGCTATGAAACTTGGTCTAAAAATTCGATTTAAAATTCCTCAACTTTCTGTATCCCCGAAAATATTGTACGACTTTTAGATCGGGTGTTACATCAAAATGAATTGTACATTTACGTTTTATCGCATATTTTGCCTCCTGAGCGAGATAGAGCTATGAGCCTTCATATAAAAATTCCTTGGAAAATTCCTCAACTTTCTGGATTCCCGAAAATATTGACACTTGGTTATTAAATTCCTTGTGAAATTCCTCAACTTTCTGTATCCCCGAAAATATTGTACGACTTTTAGATCGGGTATTACATCAAAATGAATTGTACATTTACGTTTTATCGCATATTTTGTTTCCTGAGCGAGATAGAGCTATGAGTCTTTGTATCAAAATTCCTTGGAAAATTCCTCAACTTTCTGTATCCCCGAAAATATTGTACGACTTTTAGATCGGATGCAACATCAAAATGAAGTGAACATTTACGTTTTATCGCATATTTTTTCTCCTGAGCGAGATAGAGCTATGAGCCTTCATATAAAAATTCCTTGGAAAATTCCTCAACTTTCTGTATCCCGAAAATATTGTACGACTTTAAGATCGGGTGTTACATCAAAATGAATTGTAAATTTACATTTTATCGCATATTTTTTCTCCTGAGCGAGATAGAGCTATGAGCCTTCATATAAAAATTCCTTGGAAAATTCCTCAACTTTCTGTATCCCCGAAAATATTGTACGACTTTTAGATCGGGTGTTACATCAAAATGAATTGTACATTCACGTTTTATCGCATATTTTGCCTCCTGAGCGAGATAGAGCTATGAGCCTTAGTATGAAAATTCCTTGGAAAATTCCTCAACTTTCTGTATCCCGAAAATAATGTACGATTTTTAGATCGGGTGTTACATCAAAATGAATTGTACATTTACGTTTCATCGCATATATCGTCTCCTTAGCGAGATAGAGCTATGAGCCTTAGTATAAAAATTCCTTGGAAAATTCCTCAACTTTCTGTATCCCCGAAAATATTGTACGACTTTTAGATCGGGTGTTACATCAGAATGAATTGTACATTTACATTTCATCGCAAATTTTGTCTCCTGAGCGAGACGGAGCTATGAGCCTTAGTATAAAAATTCCTTGGAAAATTCCTCAACTTTCTGTATCCCCGAAAATATTGTACGACTTTTAGATCGGATGCAACATCATAATGAAGTGAACATTTACGTTTTATCGCATATTTTGTCTCCTGAGCGAGAAAGAGCTATGAGCCTTCATATAAAAATTCCTTGGAAAATTCCTCAACTTTCTGTATCCCCAAAAATATTGTACGACTTTTAGATCGGGTGTTACATCAAAATGAATTGTACATTCACGTTTTATCGCATATTTTGCCTCCTGAGCGAGATAGAGCTATGAGCCTTAGTATGAAAATTCCTTGGAAAATTCCTCAACTTTCTGTATCCCGAAAATAATGTACGATTTTTAGATCGGGTGTTACATCAAAATGAATTGTACATTTACGTTTCATCGCATATATCGTCTCCTTAGCGAGATAGAGCTATGAGCCTTAGTATAAAAATTCCTTGGAAAATTCCTCAACTTTCTGTATCCCCGAAAATATTGTACGACTTTTAGATCGGGTGTTACATCAGAATGAATTGTACATTTACATTTCATCGCAAATTTTGTCTCCTGAGCGAGACGGAGCTATGAGCCTTAGTATAAAAATTCCTTGGAAAATTCCTCAACTTTCTGTATCCCCGAAAATATTGTACGACTTTTAGATCGGATGCAACATCATAATGAAGTGAACATTTACGTTTTATCGCATATTTTGTCTCCTGAGCGAGAAAGAGCTATGAGCCTTCATATAAAAATTCCTTGGAAAATTCCTCAACTTTCTGTATCCCCAAAAATATTGTACGACTTTTAGATCGGGTGTTACATCAAAATGAATTGTACATTTACGTTTTATCGCATATTTTGTCTCCTGAGCGAGAAAGAGCTATGAGCCTTCATATAAAAATTCCTTGGAAAATTCCTCAACTTTCTATATCCCTGAAAATATTGTACGACTTAAAGATCGGATGCAACATCAAAATGAAGTGAACATTTACGTTTTATCGCATATTTTGTCTCCTGAGCGAGAAAGAGCTATGAGCCTTCATATAAAAATTCCTTGGAAAATTCCTCAACTTTCTGTATCCCCAAAAATATTGTACGACTTTAAGATCGGGTGTTACATCAAAATGAATTGTACACTTACGTTTTATCGCATATTTTGTCTCCTGAGCGAGAAAGAGCTATGAGCCTTCATATAAAAATTCCTTGGAAAATTCCTCAACTTTCTATATCCCTGAAAATATTGTACGACCTAAAGATCGGATGCAACATCAAAATGAAGTGAACATTTACGTTTTATCGCATATTTTGTCTCCTGAGCGAGAAAGAGCTATGAGCCTTCATATAAAAATTCCTTGGAAAATTCCACAACTTTCTATATCCCCGAAAATATTGTACGACTTTAAGATCGGATGCAACATCAAAATGAAGTGAACATTTACGTTTTATCGCATATTTTGTCTCCTGAGCGAGAAAGAGCTATGAGCTTTCATATAAAAATTCCTTGGAAAATTCCTCAACTTTCTGTATCCCCGAAAATATTGTACGACTTTTAGATCGGGTGTTACATCAAAATGAATTGTACATTTACGTTTTATCGCATATTTTGTCTCCTGAGCGAGATAGAGCTATGAGCCTTGGTATTTCAATTCCTTGGAAAATTCCTCAACTTTCTGTATCCCCAAAAATATTGTACGACTTTTAGATCGGGTGTTACATCAAAATGAATTGTACATTTACGTTTTATCGCATATTTTGTCTCCTGAGCGAGATAGAGCTATGAGCCTTGGTATAAAAATTCCTTGGAAAATTCCTCAACGTTCTGGATTCCCGAAAATATTGAAACTTGGTTATTAAATTCCTTGTGAAATTCCTCAACTTTCTGTATCCCCGAAAATATTGTACGACTTTTAGATCGGGTGTTACATCAAAATGAATTGTACATTTACGTTTTATCGCATATTTTGTTTCCTGAGCGAGATAGAGCTATGAGCCTAGGTATAAAAATTCCTTGGAAAATTCCTCAACTTTCTGTTTCCCCGAAAATATTGTACGACTTTAAGATCGGGTGTTACATCAAAATGAATTGTACATTTACGTTTTATCGCATATTTTGCCTCCTGAGCGAGATAGAGCTATGAGCTTTCATATAAAAATTCCTTGGAAAATTCCTCAACTTTCTGTATCCCCGAAAATATTGTACGACTTTTAGATCGGGTGTTACATCAAAATGAATTGTACATTTACGTTTTATCGCATATTTTGTCTCCTGAGCGAGATAGAGCTATGAGCCTTGGTATTTCAATTCCTTGGAAAATTCCTCAACTTTCTGTATCCCCAAAAATATTGTACGACTTTTAGATCGGGTGTTACATCAAAATGAATTGTACATTTACGTTTTATCGCATATTTTGTCTCCTGAGCGAGATAGAGCTATGAGCCTTGGTATAAAAATTCCTTGGAAAATTCCTCAACGTTCTGGATTCCCGAAAATATTGAAACTTGGTTATTAAATTCCTTGTGAAATTCCTCAACTTTCTGTATCCCCGAAAATATTGTACGACTTTTAGATCGGGTGTTACATCAAAATGAATTGTACATTTACGTTTTATCGCATATTTTGTTTCCTGAGCGAGATAGAGCTATGAGCCTAGGTATAAAAATTCCTTGGAAAATTCCTCAACTTTCTGTTTCCCCGAAAATATTGTACGACTTTAAGATCGGGTGTTACATCAAAATGAATTGTACATTTACGTTTTATCGCATATTTTGCCTCCTGAGCGAGATAGAGCTATGAGCCTTCAGATAAAAATTCCTTGGAAAATTCCTCAACTTTCTGGATTCCCGAAAATATTGAAACTTGGTAATTAAATTCCTTGTGAAATTCCTCAACTTTCTGTATCCCCGAAAATATTGTTCGACTTTTAGATCGGGTGTTACATCAAAATGAATTGTACATTTACGTTTCATCGCATATTTTGTCTCCTGAGCGAGATAGAGCTATGAGCCTTTGTATAAAAATTCCTTGGAAAATTCCTCAACTTTCTGGATTTCCGAAAATATTGAAACTTGGTTATTAAATTCCTTGTGAAATTCCTCAACTTTCTGTATCCCCGAAAATATTGTACGACTTTTAGATCGGGTGTTACATCAAAATGAATTGTACATTTACGTTTTATCGCATATTTTGTTTCCTGAGCGAGATGGAGCTATGAACCTTCATATAAAAAATCTTTGGAAAATTCCTCAACTTTCTGTATCCCCGAAAATATTGTACGACTTTTAGATCGGGTGTTACATCAAAATGAATTGTAAATTTACATTTTATTGCATATTTTGTCTCCTTCGCGAGATAGAGCTATGAACCTTGGTTTAAAAAATTCGATTTAAAATTCCTCAAATTTCTGTATTCCCGAAAATATTGTACGACTTTTAGATCGGGTGTTACATCAAAATGAATTGTACATTTACGTTTCATCGCATATATCGTCTCCTGAGCGAGATAGAGCTATGAAACTTGGTATAAAAATTCGATTTAAAATTCCTCAAATTTCTGTATCCCCGAAAATATTGTACGACTTTTAGATCGGGTGTTACATCAGAATGAATTGAACACTTACATTTCATCGCATATTTTGTCTCCTGAGCGAGAAAGAGCTGTGAGCCTAAGCTTAAAAATTCCTTGCAAAATTCCTCAACTTTCTGTATCCCCGAAAATATTGTACGACTTTTAGATCGGATGCAACATCAAAATTAAGTGAACATTTACGTTTAATCGCATATTTTGTCTCCTGAGCGAGATAGAGCTATGAGCCTTCATGTAAAAATTCCTTGGAAAATTCCTCAACTTTCTGTATCCCCGAAAATATTGTACGACTTTTAGATCGGGTGTTACATCAAAATGAATTGTACATTTACGTTTTATCGCATATTTTGCCTCCTGAGCGAGATAGAGCTATGAGCCTTCATATAAAAATTCCTTGGAAAATTCCTCAACTTTCTATATCCCTGAAAATATTGTACGACTTAAAGATCGGATGCAACATCAAAATGAAGTGAACATTTACGTTTAATCGCATATTTTGTCTCCTGAGCGAGATAGAGCTATGAGCCTTCATATAAAAATTCCTTGGAAAATTCCTCAACTTTCTGTATCCCCAAAAATATTGTACGACTTTTAGATCGGGTGTTACATCAAAATGAATTGTAAATTTACATTTTATTGCATATTTTGTCTCCTTAGCGAGATAGAGCTATGAAACTTGGTATAAAAATTCGATTTAAAATTCCTCAACTTTCTGTATCCCCGAAAATATTGTACGACTTTTAGATCGGGTGTTACATCAGAATGAATTGTACACTTACATTTCATCGCATATTTTGTCTCTTGAGCGAGATGGAGCTATGAGCCTTAGTATAAAAATTCCTTGGAAAATTCCTCAACTTTCTGTATCCCCAAAAAAATTTTGTACGACTTTTAGATCGGGTGTAACATCAGAATGAAGTGTACATTTACATTTCATCGCATATTTTGTCTCCTGAGCGAGATTGAGCTATGAGCCTAAGCTTAAAAATCCTTGGAAAATTCCTCTACATTCTGTATCCCCGAAAACATTGTACGACTTTTAGATCGGGTGTTACATCAAAATGAATTGTACATTTACGTTTCATCGCATATTTTGTGTCCTTAGCGAGATAGAGCTATGAAACTTGGTATATAAATTCGATTTAAAATTCCTCAACTTTCTGTATCCCCGAAAATATTGTACGACTTTTAGATCGGGTGTTACATCAGAATGAATTGTACATTTACATTTCATCGCATATTTTGTCTCCTGAGCGAGATAAAGCTATGAGCCTAAGCTTAAAAATTCCTTGGAAAATTCCTCAACTTTCTGTATCCCCGAAAATATTGTACGACTTTTAGATCGGGTGTTACATCAAAATGAATTGTACATTTACGTTTTATTGCATATTTTGTCTCCTGAGCGAGATAGAGCTATGAGTTAGTATAAAAATTCCTTGGAAAATTCCTCAACTTTCTGTATCCCCAAATATATTGTACGACTTTTAGATCGGGTGTTACATCAAAATGAATTGTACATTTACGTTTCATCGCATATTTTGTCTCCTTAGCGAGATAGAGCTATGAAACTTGGTTTTTAAATTCCTTGGAAAATTCCTCAACTTTCTGTATCCCCAAAAATATTGTACGACTTTTAGATCGGGTGTTACATCAAAATGAATTGTACATTTACGTTTTATCGCATATTTTGTCTCCTGAGCGATATAGAGCTATGAGCCTTAGTATAAAAATTCCTTGGAAAATTCCTCAACTTACTGTATCCCCAAAAATATTGTACGACTTTTAGATCGGGTGTTACATCAAAATGAATTGTACATTTACGTTTCATCGCATATATCGTCTCCTTAGCGAGATAGAGCTATGAAACTTGGTATAAAAATTTGATTTAAAATTCCTCAACTTTCTGTATCCCCGAAAATATTGTACGAATTTAAGATCGGGTTTTACATCAAAATGAATTGTACATTTACGTTTCATCGCATATTTTGTCTCCTGAGCGAGATAGAACTATGAGCCTTCATATAAAAATTCCTTGGAAAATTCCTCAACTTTCTGGATTCCCGAAAATATTGAAACTTGGTAATTAAATTCCTTGTGAAATTCCTCAACTTTCTGTATTTCCGAAAATATTGTACGACTTTTAGATCGGGTGTTACATCAAAATGAATTGAACATTTACGTTTTATCGCACATTTTGCCTCCTGAGCGAGATAGAGCTATGAGCCTTCATATAAAAATTCCTTGGAAAATTCCTCAACTTTCTGGATTCCCGAAAATATTGAAACTTGGTAATTAAATTCCTTGTGAAATTCCTCAACTTTCTGTATCCCCGAAAATATTGTACGACTTTTAGATCGGGTGTTACATCAAAATGAATTGTACATTTACGTTTTATCGCATATTTTGTCTCCTGAGCGAGATAGAGCTATGAGCCTTCATATAAAAATTCCTTGGAAAATTCCTCAACTTTCTGTATCCCGAAAATAATGTACGACGTTTAGATCGGGTGTTACATCAAAACGAATTGTAAATTTACATTTTATCTCATATTCTGTCTCCTTCGCGAGATAGAGATATGAACCTTGGTTTAAGAAATTCGATTTAAAATTCCTAAAATTTCCGCATCCCCGAATATATTGTACGATTTTAAGATCGGGTGTTACATCAAAATGAATTGTACATTTACGTTTCATCGCATATTTTGTCTCTTTAGAGAGATAGAGCTATGAAACTTTGTATAAAAATTCGATTTAAAATTCCTTAACTTTCTGTATCCCCGAAAATATTGTACGACTTTTATATCGGGTGTTACATCAAAATGAATTGTAAATTTACGTTGCATAGCATATTTTGTCTCCTGAGCGTTCATATAAAAATTCCTTGGAAAATTCCTCAACTTTCTGTATCCCCGAAAATATTGTACGACTTTTAGTTCGGGTGTTTCATCAAAATGAATTTTAAATTTACATTTTATCGCATATTTTTTTAAAATTTCAAAAATTTAAGTTCCAAATCATTCTGGATGCCAAAATAATACCAAAACAAGTAAGAATACTCTAGTCGAGTGTGCCTGACTACGAGACTTCCTGCTCCCAACTTGCATTTCAAGCAGTTCAGCGGCAACACAAGCAAGCAGCGCATTTAACTCGTAAACTGCTTGTCAAACTGTTGTTGCTGCCAGCTGAGATGGGCGTAACACAAGCAAGCAGTGCACTTTACTCGTAAACTGCTTGTCAAACTGTTGTTGCTGCCAGCTGAGACGAGCGTAATAGATTCTTCTATAACTTTTGTGCTATTTATCCGATTGTGTTGAAATTTACACATCCGAAAGACATTGATTAAACAAACATGTGTACCAAAAAATAAAGCTTTATGGAAATGCCTCCTTCTGTCTGTTACACATATTTGCAGTACTTTATAACTCCCTTTTTCTCATTTTTAATGGGAACAGCGAGTTAATATATGTTTCATCAAAATAAGTTCAGTTTTGACAAAGTTATGGCAGTTCAACTTCGAAATTGCCAATTCCATATATTGCGTTCATGGATGAAATGGTTAGAAGGTTAAATTTTGATTTGTTTAAAATTTCAAAAATTTAGGTGCCATATCATTCTGTATGCCAAAACAATACCAAAAATATATCTTCCATCAAAATAGGTTGCGTTTTGACAAAGTTATGGCAGTTGAACTTGTAAATTGCCAATTCCATATTTTGCGTGAACCTAGGGTTCATGTATAAAATGGTTAAAAGGTTAAATTTTGATTTGCCTAAAATTTCATAAATTTAAGTGCCAAATCATTCTGGATGCCAAAATAATACCAAAAATATATGTTTCATCAAAATAGGTTCAGTGTTGACAAAGTTATGGCAGTTCAACTTGTAAATTGCAAATTCCATATTTTGCGTGAACCTAGGTTCATGGATAAAATGGTAAAAAGGTTATATTTTGATTTGTTTAAAATTTCAAAAATTTAAATGCCAAATCCTTCTGGATGCAAAAATATTACCAAAAATATATGTTTCATCAAAATAGGTTCAGTTTTGACAAAGTTATGGCAGTTCAACTTGTAAATTGCCAATTCCATATTCTGCGTGAGCCTAGGTTCATGGATAAAATGGTTAAAAGGTTAAATTTTGATTTGCTTAAAATTTCATAAATTTAAGTGCCAAATCATTCTGGATGCCAAAATAATACCAAAAATATATGTTTCATCAAAATAGGTTCAGTGTTGACAAAGTTATGGCAGTTCAACTTGTAAATTGCAAATTCCATATTCTGCGTGAACCTAGGTTCATGGATAAAATGGTTAAAAGGTTAAATTTTGATTTGCTTAAAATTTCATAAATTTAAGTGCCAAATCATTCTGGATGCCAAAATAATACCAAAAATATATGTTTCATCAAAATAGGTTCAGTTTTGACAAAGCTATGGCAGTTGAACTTGTAAATTGCCAATTCCATATTTTGCATTAACCTAGGTCATGGATGAAATCGCTAAAAGGTTCAATTTTGATTTGTTTAAAATTTCAAAAATTAAGGTGCAAAATCATTCTGGATGCCAAAATAATACCAAAAATATATGTTTCATCAAAATAGGTTCACTCTTGACAAAGTTATGGCAGTTCAACTTGGAAATTTGCCAACTCCATATATTGCGTGAACCTGATTTGTTTTAAATTTCAAAAATTTAAGTTCCAAATCATTCTGGATGCCAAAATAATACCAAAAATATAGAATTCATCAAAATAGGTTCAGTTTTGACAAAGTTATGGCAGTTCAACTTGTAAATTGCAAATTCCATATTTTGCGTGAACCTAGGTTCATGGATAAAATGGTTAAAAGGTTAAATTTTGATTTGCTTAAAATTTCATAAATTTAAGTGCCAAATCATTCTGGATGCCAAAATAATACCAAAAATATATGTTTCATCAAAATAGGTTCAGTGTTGACAAAGTTATGGCAGTTCAACTTGTAAATTGCAAATTCCATATTTTGCGTGAACCTAGGTTCATGGATAAAATGGTTAAAAGGTTAAATTTTGATTTGCTTAAAATTTCATAAATTTAAGTGCCAAATCATTCTGGATGCCAAAATAATACCAAAAATATATGTTTCATCAAAATAGGTTCAGTTTTGACAAAGTTATGTCAGTTGAACTTGTAAATTGCAAATTCCATACTTTGCGTGAAATGTTCATGGATGAAATGGTTAAAAGGTTAAATTTTGATTTGTTTTAAATTTCAAAAATTTAAATGCCAAATCATTCTGGATGCCAAAATAATACCAAAACAAGTAAGAATACTCTAGTCGAGTGTGCCTGACTACGAGACTTCCTGCTCCCAACTTGCATTTCAAGCAGTTCAGCGGCAACACAAGCAAGCAGTGCATTTAACTCGTAAACTGCTTGTCAAACTGTTGTTGCTGCCAGCTGAGACGGGCGTAATAGATTCTTCTATAACTTTTGTGCTATTTATCCGATTGTGTTGAAATTTACACATCCGAAAGACATTGATTAAACATACATGTGTACCAAAAAATAAAGCTTTATGGAAATGCCTCCTTCTGTCTGTTACACATATTTGCAGTACTTTATAACTCCCTTTTTCTCATTTTTAATGGGAACAGCGAGTTAATATATGTTTCATCAAAATAAGTTCAGTTTTGACAAAGGTATGGCAGTTGAACTTGTAAATTGCCAATTCCATATTTTGCGTGAACCTAGGTTCATGGATGAAAAGGTTAGAAGGTTAAAATTTGATTTGTTTAAAATTTCAAAAATTTAAGTGCCAAATCATTCTGGATGCCAAAACAATACCAAAAATATATCTTTCATCAAAATAGGTTGCATTTTGACAAAGTTATGGCAGTTGAACTTGTAAATTGCCAATTCCATATTTTGCGTGAACCTAGGTTCATAGATAAAATGGTTAAAAGGTTAAATTTTGATTTGCTTAAAATTTCTTAAATTTAAGTGCCAAATCATTCTGGATGCCAAAACAATAACAAAACTATATGTTTCATCAAAATAGGCTCAGTTTTGACAAAGTTATGGCAGTTCAACTTCGAAATTGCCAATTCCATATATTGCGTTCATGGATGAAATGGTTAGAAGGTTAAATTTTGATTTGTTTAAAATTTCAAAAATTTAGGTGCCATATCATTCTGTATGCCAAAACAATACCAAAAACATATCTTCCATCAAAATAGGTTGCGTTTTGACAAAGTTATGGCAGTTGAACTTGTAAATTGCCAATTCCATATTTTGCGTGAACCTAGGGTTCATGTATAAAATGGTTAAAAGGTTAAATTTTGATTTGCCTAAAATTTCATAAATTTAAGTGCCAAATCATTCTGGATGCCAAAATAATACCAAAAATATATGTTTCATCAAAATAGGTTCAGTGTTGACAAAGTTATGGCAGTTCAACTTGTAAATTGCAAATTCCATATTTTGCGTGAACCTAGGTTCATGGATAAAATGGTAAAAAGGTTATATTTTGATTTGTTTAAAATTTCAAAAATTTAAATGCCAAATCCTTCTGGATGCAAAAATATTACCAAAAATATATGTTTCATCAAAATAGGTTCAGTTTTGACAAAGTTATGGCAGTTGAACTTGTAAATTGCCAATTCCATATTCTGCGTGAGCCTAGGTTCATGGATTAAATGGTTAAAAGGTTAAATTTTGATTTGCTTAAAATTTCATAAATTTAAGTGCCAAATCATTCTGGATGCCAAAATAATACCAAAAATATATGTTTCATCAAAATAGGTTCAGTGTTGACAAAGTTATGGCAGTTCAACTTGTAAATTGCAAATTCCATATTCTGCGTGAACCTAGGTTCATGGATAAAATGGTTAAAAGGTTAAATTTTGATTTGCTTAAAATTTCATAAATTTAAGTGCCAAATCATTCTGGATGCCAAAATAATACCAAAAATATATGTTTCATCAAAATAGGTTCAGTTTTGACAAAGCTATGGCAGTTGAACTTGTAAATTGCCAATTCCATATTTTGCGTTAACCTAGGTCATGGATGAAATCGCTAAAAGGTTCAATTTTGATTTGTTTAAAATTTCAAAAATGAAGGTGCAAAATCATTCTGGATGCCAAAATAATACCAAAAATATATGTTTCATCAAAATAGGTTCAGTCTTGACAAAGTTATGGCAGTTCAACTTGGAAATTTGCCAACTCCATATATTGCGTGAACCTGATTTGTTTTAAATTTCAAAAATTTAAGTTCCAAATCATTCTGGATGCCAAAATAATACCAAAAATATAGAATTCATCAAAATAGGTTCAGTTTTGACAAAGTTATGGCAGTTCAACTTGTAAATTGCAAATTCCATATTTTGCGTGAACCTAGGTTCATGGATAAAATGGTTAAAAGGTTAAATTTTGATTTGCTTAAAATTTCATAAATTTAAGTGCCAAATCATTCTGGATGCCAAAATAATACCAAAAATATATGTTTCATCAAAATAGGTTCAGTGTTGACAAAGTTATGGCAGTTCAACTTGTAAATTGCAAATTCCATATTTTGCGTGAACCTAGGTTCATGGATAAAATGGTTAAAAGGTTAAATTTTGATTTGCTTAAAATTTCATAAATTTAAGTGCCAAATCATTCTGGATGCCAAAATAATACCAAAAATATATGTTTCATCAAAATAGGTTCAGTTTTGACAAAGTTATGTCAGTTGAACTTGTAAATTGCAAATTCCATACTTTGCGTGAAATGTTCATGGATGAAATGGTTAAAAGGTTAAATTTTGATTTGTTTTAAATTTCAAAAATTTAAATGCCAAATCATTCTGGATGCCAAAATAATACCAAAACAAGTAAGAATACTCTAGTCGAGTGTGCCTGACTACGAGACTTCCTGCTCCCAACTTGCATTTCAAGCAGTTCAGCGGCAACACAAGCAAGCAGTGCATTTAACTCGTAAACTGCTTGTCAAACTGTTGTTGCTGCCAGCTGAGACGGGCGTAATAGATTCTTCTATAACTTTTGTGCTATTTATCCGATTGTGTTGAAATTTACACATCCGAAAGACATTGATTAAACATACATGTGTACCAAAAAATAAAGCTTTATGGAAATGCCTCCTTCTGTCTGTTACACATATTTGCAGTACTTTATAACTCCCTTTTTCTCATTTTTAATGGGAACAGCGAGTTAATATATGTTTCATCAAAATAAGTTCAGTTTTGACAAAGGTATGGCAGTTGAACTTGTAAATTGCCAATTCCATATTTTGCGTGAACCTAGGTTCATGGATGAAAAGGTTAGAAGGTTAAAATTTGATTTGTTTAAAATTTCAAAAATTTAAGTGCCAAATCATTCTGGATGCCAAAACAATACCAAAAATATATCTTTCATCAAAATAGGTTGCATTTTGACAAAGTTATGGCAGTTGAACTTGTAAATTGCCAATTCCATATTTTGCGTGAACCTAGGTTCATAGATAAAATGGTTAAAAGGTTAAATTTTGATTTGCTTAAAATTTCTTAAATTTAAGTGCCAAATCATTCTGGATGCCAAAACAATAACAAAACTATATGTTTCATCAAAATAGGCTCAGTTTTGACAAAGTTATGGCAGTTCAACTTCGAAATTGCCAATTCCATATATTGCGTTCATGGATGAAATGGTTAGAAGGTTAAATTTTGATTTGTTTAAAATTTCAAAAATTTAGGTGCCATATCATTCTGTATGCCAAAACAATACCAAAAACATATCTTCCATCAAAATAGGTTGCGTTTTGACAAAGTTATGGCAGTTGAACTTGTAAATTGCCAATTCCATATTTTGCGTGAACCTAGGGTTCATGTATAAAATGGTTAAAAGGTTAAATTTTGATTTGCCTAAAATTTCATAAATTTAAGTGCCAAATCATTCTGGATGCCAAAATAATACCAAAAATATATGTTTCATCAAAATAGGTTCAGTGTTGACAAAGTTATGGCAGTTCAACTTGTAAATTGCAAATTCCATATTTTGCGTGAACCTAGGTTCATGGATAAAATGGTAAAAAGGTTATATTTTGATTTGTTTAAAATTTCAAAAATTTAAATGCCAAATCCTTCTGGATGCAAAAATATTACCAAAAATATATGTTTCATCAAAATAGGTTCAGTTTTGACAAAGTTATGGCAGTTGAACTTGTAAATTGCCAATTCCATATTCTGCGTGAGCCTAGGTTCATGGATTAAATGGTTAAAAGGTTAAATTTTGATTTGCTTAAAATTTCATAAATTTAAGTGCCAAATCATTCTGGATGCCAAAATAATACCAAAAATATATGTTTCATCAAAATAGGTTCAGTGTTGACAAAGTTATGGCAGTTCAACTTGTAAATTGCAAATTCCATATTCTGCGTGAACCTAGGTTCATGGATAAAATGGTTAAAAGGTTAAATTTTGATTTGCTTAAAATTTCATAAATTTAAGTGCCAAATCATTCTGGATGCCAAAATAATACCAAAAATATATGTTTCATCAAAATAGGTTCAGTTTTGACAAAGCTATGGCAGTTGAACTTGTAAATTGCCAATTCCATATTTTGCGTTAACCTAGGTCATGGATGAAATCGCTAAAAGGTTCAATTTTGATTTGTTTAAAATTTCAAAAATGAAGGTGCAAAATCATTCTGGATGCCAAAATAATACCAAAAATATATGTTTCATCAAAATAGGTTCAGTCTTGACAAAGTTATGGCAGTTCAACTTGGAAATTTGCCAACTCCATATATTGCGTGAACCTGATTTGTTTAAAATTTCATAAATTTAAGTGCCAAATCATTCTGGATGCCAAAATAATACCAAAAATATAGGTTTCATCAAAATAGGTTCAGTTTTGACAAAGTTATGGCAGTTGAACTTGTAAATTGCCAATTCCATATTCTGCGTGAACCTAGGTTCATGGATAAAATGGTTAAAAGGTTAAATTTTGATTTGTTTAAAATTTCATAAATTTAAGTGCCAAATCATTCTGGATGCCAAAATAATACCAAAAATATATGTTTCATCAAAATAGGTTCAGTGTTGACAAAGTTATGGCAGTTCAACTTGTAAATTGCAAATTCCATATTTTGCGTGAACCTAGGTTCATGGATAAAATGGTAAATAGGTTATATTTTGATTTGTTTAAAATTTCAAAAATTTAAATGCCAAATCCTTCTGGATGCAAAAATATTACCAAAAATATATGTTTCATCAAAATAGGTTCAGTTTTGACAAAGTTATGGCAGTTGAACTTGTAAATTGCCAATTCCATATTTTGCGTGAAATCCATAGGTTCATGCATAAAATGGTTAAATCGTTAAATTCTGATTTTTTTAAAATTTCAAAAATTGATGTGCCAAATCATTCATCATGCCAAATAAATACCAAAAATATATGTTTCATCAAAATAGGTTCAGTTTTGACAAAGTTATGACAGTTGAACTTGTAAATTGCCAATTCCATATTTTGCGTGAAATCCATAGGTTCATGCATAAAATGGTTAAATCTTTAAATTCTAATTTTTTTAAAATTTCAAAAATTTAAGTGCCAAATCATTCATCATGCCAAATAAATACCAAAAATATATGTTTCATCAAAATAGGTTCAGTTTTGACAAAGTTATGACAGTTGAATTTGTAAATTGCCAATTCCATATTTTGCGTTAACCTAGGTTCATGGATAAAATGGTTAAAAGGTTTAATTCTGATTTGTTTAAAATTTCAAAATTTGAAATGCCAAATCCTTCTGGATGCCAAAGTAATACCAAAAATATATGTTTCATCAAAATAGGTTCAGTTTTGACAAAGTTATGGCAGTTGAATTTGTAAATTGCCAATTCCATATTTTGCGTTAACCTAGGTTCATGGATAAAATGGTTAAAAGGTTAAATTCTGATTTGTTTAAAATTTCAAAAATTTAAGTGCCAAATCATTCTGGATGCCAAAATAATACCAAAAATATATGTTTCATCAAAATAGGTTCAGTTTTGACAAAGTTATGGCAGTTGAATTTGTAAATTGCCAATTCCATATATTGCGTTAACCTAGGTTCATGGATAAAATGGTTAAAAGGTTAAATTCTGATTTGTTTAAAATTTCAAAAATTTAAGTGCCAAATCATTCTGGATGCCAAAATAATACCAAAAATATATGTTTCATCAAAATAGGTTCAGTTTTGACAAAGTTATGGCAGTTGAACTTGTAAATTGCCAATTCCATATTCTGCGTGAACCTAGGTTCATGGATAAAATGGTTAAAAGGTTATATTTTGATTTGTTTAAAATTTCAAAAATTTAAATGCCAAATCCTTCTGGATGCAAAAATATTACCAAAAATATATGTTTCATCAAAATAGGTTCAGTTTTGACAAAGTTATGGCAGTTGAACTTGTAAATTGCCAATTCCATATTCTGCGTGAACCTAGGTTCATGGATAAAATGGTTAAAAGGTTATATTTTGATTTGTTTAAAATTTCAAAAATTTAAGTGCCAAATCATTCTGGATGCCGAAATAGTACCAAAAATATATGTTTCATCAAAATAGGTTCAGTTTTGACAAAGTTATGGCAGTTGAATTTGTAAATTGCCAATTCCATATTTTGCGTTAACCTAGGTTCATGGATAAAATGGTTAAAAGGTTAAATTCTGATTTGTTTAAAATTTCAAAAATTTAAGTGCCAAATCATTCTGGATGCCAAAATAATACCAAAAATATATGTTTCATCAAAATAGGTTCAGTTTTGACAAAGCTATGGCAGTTGAACTTGTAAATTTCCAATTCCATATTTTGCGTGAAATCCATAGGTTCATGGATAAAATGGTTAAAAGGTTAAATTTTGATTTGTTTAAAATTTCATAAATTTAAGTGCCAAATCATTCTGGATGCCAAAATAATACCAAAAATATATGTTTCATCAAAATAGGTTCAGTGTTGACAAAGTTATGGCAGTTCAACTTGTAAATTGCAAATTCCATATTTTGCGTGAACCTAGGTTCATGGATAAAATGGTAAATAGGTTATATTTTGATTTGTTTAAAATTTCAAAAATTTAAATGCCAAATCCTTCTGGATGCAAAAATATTACCAAAAATATATGTTTCATCAAAATAGGTTCAGTTTTGACAAAGTTATGGCAGTTGAACTTGTAAATTGCCAATTCCATATTTTGCGTGAAATCCATAGGTTCATGCATAAAATGGTTAAATCGTTAAATTCTGATTTTTTTAAAATTTCAAAAATTGATGTGCCAAATCATTCATCATGCCAAATAAATACCAAAAATATATGTTTCATCAAAATAGGTTCAGTTTTGACAAAGTTATGGCAGTTGAATTTGTAAATTGCCAATTCCATATTCTGCGTGAACCTAGGTTCATGGATAAAATGGTTAAAAGGTTATATTTTGATTTGTTTAAAATTTCAAAAATTTAAGTGCCAAATCATTCTGGATGCCGAAATAGTACCAAAAATATATGTTTCATCAAAATAGGTTCAGTTTTGACAAAGTTATGGCAGTTGAACTTGTAAATTGCCAATTCCATATTTTGCGTGAACCTAGGCTCATGGACGAAATGGTTAAAAAGTTAAATTTTGATTTGTTTAAAATTTCACAAATTTTAGTGCCAAATCATTCTGGATGCCGAAATAATACCAAAAATATATGTTTCATCAAAATAGGTTCAGTTTTGACAAAGTTATGGCAAATCAACTTGGAAATTTGCCAATTCCATATATTGCGTTCATGGATAAAATGGTTAAAAGGTTAAATTTTGATTTGTTTAAAATTTCAAAAATTTAAGTGCCAAATCATTCTGGATGCCAAAATAACACCAAAAATATATGTTTCATCAAAATAGGTTCAGTTTTGACAAAGTTATGGCAGTTGAATTTGTAAATTGCCAATTCCATATTTTGCGTTAACCTAGGTTCATGGATAAAATGGTTAAAAGGTTAAATTCTGATTTGTTTAAAATTTCAAAAATTTTAGTGCCAAATCATTCTGGATGCCAAAATAACACCAAAAATATATGTTTCATCAAAATAGGTTCAGTTTTGACAAAGTTATGGCAGTTGAATTTGTAAATTGCCAATTCCATATTTTGCGTTAACCTAGGTTCATGGATAAAATGGTTAAAAGGTTAAATTCTGATTTGTTTAAAATTTCAAAAATTTAAGTGCATATCATTCTGGATGCCAAAACAATACCAAAAATATATGTTTTATCAAAATAGGTTGCGTTTTGACAAAGTTATGGCAGTTGAACTTGTAAATTGCCAATTCCATATTTTGCGTGAACCTATAAAATGGATGAAATGGCTAAAAGGTTATTTTTTGATTTGTTTAAAATTTCAAAAATTTTAGTACCAAATCATTCTGGATTCCAAATAAATACCAAAAATATATGTTTCATTTAAATAGGTTCAGTTTTGACAAAGTTATGGCAGTTCAACTTGGAAATTGCCAATTCCATATATTTTTCGTGAACCTAGGCTCATGGATGAAATGCTTAAAAGGTTAAATTTTGATTTGTTTAAAATTTCAAAAATTTAAGTGCATATCATTCTGGATGCCAAAACAATACCAAAAATATATGTTTTATCAAAATAGGTTGCGTTTTGACAAAGTTATGGCAGTTGAACTTGTAAATTGCCAATTCCATATTTTGCGTGAACCTAGGTTCATGGATGAAATGTTTAAAAGGTTAAATTCTGATTTGTTTAAAATTTCAAAAATTTAAGTGCCAAATCATTCATCATGCCAAATAAATACCAAAAATATATGTTTCATCAAAATAGGTTCAGTTTTGACAAAGTTATGACAGTTGAACTTGTAAATTGCCAATTCCATATTCTGCGTGAACCTAGGTTCATGGATAAAATGGTTAAAAGGTTATATTTTGATTTGTTTAAAATTTCAAAAATTGAAATGCCAAATCCTTCTGGATGCCAAAGTAATACCAAAAATATATGTTTCATAAAATAGGTTCAGTTTTGACAAAGTTATGGCAGTTGAATTTGTAAATTGCCAATTCCATATTTTGCGTTAACCTAGGTTCATGGATAAAATGGTTAAAAGGTTAAATTCTGATTTGTTTAAAATTTCAAAAATTTAAGTGCCAAATCATTCTGGATGCCAAAATAATACCAAAAATATATGTTTCATCAAAATAGGTTCAGTTTTGACAAAGTTATGGCAGTTGAACTTGTAAATTGCCAATTCCATATTCTGCGTGAACCTAGGTTCATGGATAAAATGGTTAAAAGGTTATATTTTGATTTGTTTAAAATTTCAAAAATTTAAATGCCAAATCCTTCTGGATGCAAAAATATTACCAAAAATATATGTTTCATCAAAATAGGTTCAGTTTTGACAAAGTTATGGCAGTTGAACTTGTAAATTGCCAATTCCATATTTTGCGTGAAATCCATATGTTCATGGATAAAATGGTTAAATAGTTAAATTCTGATTTTTTTTTAAATTTCAAAAATTTAAATGCCAAATCCTTCTGGATGCAAAAATATTACCAAAAATATATGTTTCATCAAAATAGGTTCAGTTTTGACAAAGTTATGGCAGTTGAACTTGTAAATTGCCAATTCCATATTTTGCGTGAAATCCATAGGTTCATGGATAAAATGGTTAAATAGTTAAATTCTGATTTTTTTTTAAATTTCAAAAATTTAAGTGCCAAATCATTCTGGATGCCAAAATAATACCAAAAATATATGTTTCATCAAAATAGGTTCAGTTTTGACAAATTATGACAGTTGAACTTATAAATTGCCAATTCCATATTTTGCGTGAACCTATAAAATGGATGAAATGGCTAAAAGGTTATTTTTTGATTTGTTTAAAATTTCAAAAATTTTAGTACCAAATCATTCTGGATTCCAAATAAATACCAAAAATATATGTTTCATTTAAATAGGTTCAGTTTTGACAAAGTTATGGCAGTTCAACTTGGAAATTGCCAATTCCATATATTTTTCGTGAACCTAGGCTCATGGATGAAATGCTTAAAAGGTTAAATTTTGATTTGTTTAAAATTTCAAAAATTTAAGTGCATATCATTCTGGATGCCAAAACAATACCAAAAATATATGTTTCATCAAAATAGGTTGCGTTTTGACAAAGTTATGGCAGTTGAACTTGTAAATTGCCAATTCCATATTTTGCGTGAACCTAGGTTCATGGATGAAATGTTTAAAAGGTTAAATTCTGATTTGTTTAAAATTTCAAAAATTTAAGTGACAAATCCTTCTGGATGCCAAAATAATACCAAAAATATATGTTTCATAAAATAGGTTCAGTTTTGACAAAGTTATGGCAGTTGAATTTGTAAATTGCCAATTCCATATTTTGCGTTAACCTAGGTTCATGGATAAAATGGTTAAAAGGTTAAATTCTGATTTGTTTAAAATTTCAAAAATTTAAGTGCCAAATCATTCTGGATGCCAAAATAATACCAAAAATATATGTTTCATCAAAATAGGTTCAGTTTTGACAAAGTTATGGCAGTTGAACTTGTAAATTGCCAATTCCATATTCTGCGTGAACCTAGGTTCATGGATAAAATGGTTAAAAGGTTATATTTTGATTTGTTTAAAATTTCAAAAATTTAAATGCCAAATCCTTCTGGATGCAAAAATATTACCAAAAATATATGTTTCATCAAAATAGGTTCAGTTTTGACAAAGTTATGGCAGTTGAACTTGTAAATTGCCAATTCCATATTTTGCGTGAAAACCATAGGTTCATGGATAAAATGGTTAAATAGTTAAATTCTGATTTTTTTTTAAATTTCAAAAATTTAAGTGTCAAATCATTCTGGATGCCGAAATAGTACCAAAAATATATGTTTCATCAAAATAGGTTCAGTTTTGACAAAGTTATGGCAGTTGAACTTGTAAATTGCCAATTCCATATTTTGCGTGAAATCCATAGGTTCATGGATAAAATGGTTAAATAGTTAAATTCTGATTTTTTTTTAAATTTCAAAAATTTAAGTGCCAAATCATTCTGGATGCCAAAATAATACCAAAAATATATGTTTCATCAAAATAGGTTCAGTTTTGACAAATTATGACAGTTGAACTTATAAATTGCCAATTCCATATTTTGCGTGAACCTATAAAATGGATGAAATGGCTAAAAGGTTATTTTTTGATTTGTTTAAAATTTCAAAAATTTTAGTACCAAATCATTCTGGATTCCAAATAAATACCAAAAATATATGTTTCATTTAAATAGGTTCAGTTTTGACAAAGTTATGGCAGTTCAACTTGGAAATTGCAAATTCCATATATTTTTCGTGAACCTAGGCTCATGGATGAAATGCTTAAAAGGTTAAATTTTGATTTGTTTAAAATTTCAAAAATTTAAGTGCATATCATTCTGGATGCCAAAACAATACCAAAAATATATGTTTCATCAAAATAGGTTGCGTTTTGACAAAGTTATGGCAGTTGAACTTGTAAATTGCCAATTCCATATTTTGCGTGAACCTAGGTTCATGGATGAAATGTTTAAAAGGTTAAATTCTGATTTGTTTAAAATTTCAAAAATTTAAGTGACAAGTCATTCTGGATGCCAAAATAATACCAAAAATATATGTTTCATCAAAATAGGTTCAGTTTTGACAAAGTTATGGCAGTTGAACTTGTAAATTGCCAATTCCATATTTTGCGTGAACCTAGGTTCATGGATGAAATGTTTAAAAGGTTAAATTCTGATTTGTTTAAAATTTCAAAAGTTTAAGTGCCAAGTCATTCTGGATGCCAAAATAATACCAAAAATATATGTTTCATCAAAATAGGTTCAGTTTTGACAAAGTTATGGCAGTTGAACTTGTAAATTGCCAATTCCATATTCTGCGTGAACCTACCAAAAATATATGTTTTATCAAAATATGTTCATTCTTGACAAAGTTATGGCAGTTCAACTTGGAAATTTGCCAATTCCAAACTTTGCGTTCATGGATGAAATGATTAAAAGGTTAAATTTTGATTTGCTTAAAATTTCAAAAATTTAATTGCCAAATCATTCTGGATGCCAAAACAATACCAAAAATATATTATTCATCAAAATAGGTTGCGTTTTGACAAAGTTATGGCAGTTCATCTTGGAAATTTGCCAATTCATGGATGAAATGATTAAAAGGTTAAATTTTGATTTGCTTAAAATTTCAAAAATTTAAGTGCCAAATCATTCTGGATGCCAAATAAATACCAATAATATATGTTTCATCAAAATAGGTTCAGTTTTTATGTTATGGCAGTTGAACTTGAAAATTGCCAATTCCATATTTTGCGTGAATGAATGAAATGGTTAAACGGTTAAATTTTGATTTGCTTAAAATTTCATAAATTGAAGTGCCAAATCATTCTTGATGCCAAAACAATACCAAATATATAGTATTCATCAAAATAGGTTGCGTTTTGACAAAGTTATGGCAGTTGAACTTGTAAATTGCCAATTCCATTTTTTGCGTGAGCCTAGGTTCATGGATGGTTAAAAGGTTAAAGTCTGATTTGTTTAAAATTTCAAAAATTTAAGTGCCAAATCATTCTGGTTGCCAAAATAATAACAAAAATATATGTTTCATCAAAATAGGTTCAGTTTTGACAAAGTTCAACAAGGAAATTTGCCAATTCCATACATTGCGTTCATGGATGAAATGATTAAAAGGTTAAATTCTGATTTGTTTAAAATTTCAAAAATTTAAGTGCCAAATCATTCTGGATGATAAAATAATACCAAAAATATATGTTTCATCAAAATATGTTCAGTCTTGACAAAGTTATGGCAGTTCAACTTGGAAATTTGTTAATTCCATACTTTGCGTTCATGGATGAAATGATTAAAAGGTAAAATTTTGATTTGCTTAAAATTTCAAAAATTTAAGTGCCAAATCATTCTGGATTATAAAATAATACCAAAAATATATGTTTCATCAAAATATGTTCAGTCTTGACAAAGTTATGGCAGTTCAACTTGGAAATTTGCCAATTCCATACTTTGCGTTCATGGATGAAATGATTAAAAGGTTAAATTTTGATTTGCTTACAATTTCATAAATTTAAGTGCCAAATCATTCTGGATGCCAAAATAATACCAAAAATATATGTTTCATCAAAATAGGTTCAGTTTTGACAAAGTAATGGCAGTTGAACTTGTAAATTGTCAATTCCATATTTTGCGTGAACCTATATGAAATGGTTAAAAGGTTAAATTTTAATTTGATTAAAATTTCAAAAATTTAAGTGCCAAATTGTTTATCATACCAAAATAATTCCAAAAATATATGTTTAATCAAAATAGGTTCAGTTTTGACAAAGTTTTGGCAGTTGAACTTGTAAATTGCCAATTCCATATTTTGCGTGAATGAATGAAATGGTTAAAAGGTTAAATTTTGATTTGTTTAAAATTTCATAAATGGAAGTGCCAAATCATTCTGGATGCCAAAACAATACCCAGTTTATATTATTCATCAAAATAGGTTGCGCTTTGACAAAGTTATGGCAGTTCAACTTGGAAATTGCCAATTCCATATTTTGCGTGAACCAAGATGGATGAAATGGTTGAAAGGTTAAATTTTGATTTGTTTAAAATTTCATAAATTTAAGTGCCAAATCATTCATCATGCCCAAAATAATACAAAAAAAATATGTTTCATCAAAATAGGTTCATTTTTGACAAAGTTATGGCAGTTGAACTTGTAAATTGCCAATTCCATATTTTGCGTGAATGAATGAAATGGTTAAAAGTTTAAATTTTGATTTGTTTAAAATTTCAAAAATGTAAGTGCCAAATCATTCTGGATGCCGAAAAAATACCAAAAATATATGTTTCATCAAAATAGGTTCAGTCTCGACAAAGTTATGGCAGTTCAACTTGGAATCAGCAAGTCAATCATTCAACATGCCAAAATAATACCAAAAATATATGTTTCATTAAAATAGGTTCAGTTTTGACAAAGTTATGGCAGTTAAACTTGTAAATTGCCAATTCCATATTTTGCGTGAACTAAGATGGATGAAATGGTTGAAAGGTTAAATTTTGATTTGTTTAAAATTTCATAAATTTAAGTGCCAAATCATTCATCATGCCCAAAATAATACAAAAAAAATATGTTTCATCAAAATAGGTTCATTTTTGACAAAGTTATGGCAGTTGAACTTGTAAATTGCCAATTCCATATTTTGCGTGAACCAAGATGGATGAAATGGTTAAAAGGTTAAATTTTGATTTGTTTAAAATTTCATAAATTTAAGTGCCAAATCATTCATCATGCCCAAAATAATACAAAAAAAATATGTTTCATCAAAATAGGTTCATTTTTGACAAAGTTATGGCAGTTGAACTTGTAAATTGCCAATTCCATATTTTGCGTGAACCAAGATGGATGAAATGGTTACAAGGTTAAATTTTGATTTGCTTAAAATTTCAAAAATTTACGTGCCAAATCATTCTGGATGCCAAAATAATACCAAAAATATATGTTTCATCAAAATAGGTTCAGTTTTGACAAAGTTATGGCTGCTCAACTTGTAAATTGCCAATTCCATATTTTGCGTGAACCTGGATAAAATGGTTCATGGATGAAATGGTTAACAGGTTAAATTTTGATTTGTTTAAAATTTCACAAATTTTAGTGATAAATCATTCTGGATGCCAAAATAATAACAAAAATATATGTTTCATCAAAATAGGTTCAGTTTTGACAAAGTTATGGCAGTTGAACTTGTAAATTGCCAATTCCATATTTTGCGTGAACCTAGGTTCATGGATGAAATGGCTAAAAAGTTAAATTTTGATTTGTTTAAAATTTCAAAAATTTTAGTGCCAAATCATTCTGGATGCCAAAATAATACCAAAACTATATCTTTCATCAAAATAGGTTCAGTTTTGACAAAGTTATGGCAGTTGAACTTGTAAATTGCCAATTCCATATTTTGCGTGAGCCTAGGTTCATGGATGAAATGGTTAAAAGGTTAAATTTTGATTTATTTAAAATTTCATAAATTTAAGTGCGAAATCATTCTGGATGCCAAAATAATACCAAAAATATGTGTTTCATCAAAATAGGTTCAGTTTTGACAAAGTTATGGCAGTTGAACTTGTAAATTGCCAATTCCATATTTTGCGTGAACCTAGGCTCATGGACGAAATGGTTAAAAAGTTAAATTTTGATTTGTTTAAAATTTCACAAATTTTAGTGCCAAATCATTCTGGATGCCGAAATAATACCAAAAATATATGTTTCATCAAAATAGGTTCAGTTTTGACAAAGTTATGGCAAATCAACTTGGAAATTTGCCAATTCCATATATTGCGTTCATGGATAAAATGGTTAAAAGGTTAAATTTTGATTTGTTTAAAATTTCATAAATTTAAGTGCCAAATCATTTATCATGCCAAATAAATACCAAATATATATGTTTCATTAAAAAATGTTCAGTTTTGACATGGCAGTTCAACTTGGAAATTTGCCAATTCCATATATTGCGTGAAATGGTTAAAAGGTTAAATTTTGATTTGTTTAAAATTTCATAAATTTAAGTGCCAAATCATTCTGGATGCCAAAATAATACCAAAACTATATGTTTCATCAAAATAGGTTCAGTTTTGACAAAGTTATGACAGTTGAACTTGTAAATTGCCAATTCCATATTTTGGCTGAACCTAGGTTCATGGATGAAATTGTTAAAATGTTAAATTTTGATTTGTTTAAAATTTCAGAAATTTAAGAGCCAAATCATTCATTATGCCAAATAAATACCAAAAATATATGTTTCATTAAAAAATGTTCAGTTTTGACAAAGTTATGGCAGTTCAACTTGGAAATTTGCCAATTCCATATATTGCGTGAAATGGTTAAAAGGTTAAATTTTGATTTGTTTAAAATTTCATAAATTTAAAAGCCAAATCATTCTGGATGCCAAAATAATACCAAAACTATATGTTTCATCAAAATAGGTTCAGTTTTGACAAAGCTATGACAGTTGAACTTGTAAATTGCCAATTCCATATTTTGGCTGAACCTAGGTTCATGGATGAAATGGTTAGAATGTTACATTTTGATTTGTTTAAAATTTCAGAAATTTAAGTGCCAAATCAATCTGGATGCCGAAATAATACCAAAAATATATGTTTCATCAAAATAGGTTCAGTTTTGACAAAAATATGGCAGTTGAACCTGTAAATTGCCAATTCCATATATTGCGTGAACCTAGGTTCATGGACGAAATAATTAAAAGGTTAAATTTTGATTTATTTAAAATTTCAAATATTTAAGTGCCATATCATTCGGGATGACAAAATAATACAAAAAATATATGTTTCATCAAAATAGGTTCAGTTTTGACAAAGTTATGGCAGTTGAACCTGTAAATTGCCAATTCTATATTTTGCGTGAACCTAGGTTAATGGATGAAATGGTTAAAAGGTTAAATTTTGATTTGTTTAAAATTTCAGAATTTTAAGAGCCAAATCATTCTGGATGCCTAATTAATACCAAAAATATATGTTTCATGAAAAAAGGTTCAGTTTTGACAAAGTTATGGCAGTTCAACTTGGAAATTTGCCAATTCCATATATTGCGTGAACCATATATATGAACTAGGTTCATGGATGAAATGGTTAAAAGGTTAAATTTTGATTTGTTTAAAATTTCATAAATTTAACTGCCAAATCATTCATCATGCCAAATAGATACCAAAAATATATGTTTCATTAAAAAAGGTTCAGTTTTGACAAAGTTATGGCAGTTCAACTTGGAAATTTGCCAATTCCATATAATGCGTGAAATGGATAAAATGGATAAAATGGTTAAAAGGTTAAATTTTAATTTGTTTAAAATTTCATAAATTTAAGTGCCAAATCATTCATCATGCCAAAATAATACCAAAAATATATGTTTCATCAAAATAGGTTCAGTTTTGACAAAGTTATGGCAGTTGAACTTGTAAATTGCCAATTCCATATATTGATTGAACCCAGGCTCATGGATGAAATGGTTAAAAAGTTAAATTTTGATTTGTTTAAAATTTCACAAATTTAAGTGGCAAATCTTTCTGGAAGCCAAAATAATACCAAAAATATATGTTTCATTAAAAAAGGTTCAGTTTTGACAAAGTTATGGCAGTTCAACTTGAAAATTTGCCAATTCCATATATTGCGTGAACCATTTATATGAACTAGGTTCATGGATGAAATGGTTAAAAGGTTAAATTTTGATTTGTTTAAAATTACATAAAATTTAAGTGCCAAATCATTCATCGTGCCAAAATAATATCAAAAATATATGTTTCATCAAAATAGGTTCAGTTTTGAAAAAGTTTTAACAGTTCAACTTAGAAATTTGCCAATTCCATATATTGCATTCATGGATAAAATGGTTAAAAGGTTAAATTTTGATTTGTTTAAAATTTCATAAATTTAAGTGCCAAATCATTAATTATGCCAAAATAAAGCCCAAAAAATATATCTTTCATCAAAATAGGTTCAGTTTTGACAAAGTTATGGTAGTTGAACTTGTAAATTGCCAATTCCATTTTTTGCCTGAACTTAGGTTCATGGATGAAATGGTTAAAAGGTTAAATTTTGAATTGTTTAAAATTTCAAAAATTTAAGTGCCAAATAATTCTGGATGCCAAAATAATACCAAAAATATATGTTTCATCAAAATAGGTTCAGTTTTGACAAAGTTATGGCAGTTGAACTTGTTAATTGCCAATTCCATATTTTGCGTGAAACTAAGTTCATGGATGAAATAGCTGAAAGGTTTAGTTTTGATATGCTTAAAATTTCATAAACTTAAGTGCCAAATCATTCTGGATGCCAAAATAATACCAAAAATATATGTTTCATCAAAATAGGTTCAGTCTTGACACAGTTATGGCAGTTGAACTTGTAAATTTGCTAATTCCATATTTTGTGTTCATTAATGAAATGGTTAGAAGGTAATTATTTTTTTTGTTTTAAATTACAATAATTTAAGTGCCAAATAATCGTGGATGCCGAAATTAAACCAGAAATATATGTTTCATGAAAATAGGTTCCGTCTTTACAAAGTTATGGCAGTTGAACTTGGAAATTTGTAATTCCATATATTGCTTGAACCTAGGTTCATGGATGATGTGGTTAGAAGGTTTAATTTTGAATTGTTTAAAATTTCATTAATTTAAGTGCCAAATCATTCTGGATGCTAAAATAATACCTAAAATATATGTTTCATCAAAATAGGTTCAGTTTTGACAAAGTTATGGCAGTTGAACTTGTAAATTACCAATTCCATATTTTGCGTGACCCGGATAAAATGGTTCATGGATGAAATGGTTAAAAGGTTAAATTTTGATTTGCTTAAAATTTCATAAATTTAAGTGCCAAATAATTCTGGATGCCAAACTAATACCAAAAATATATGTTTCATCGAAATAGGTTCAGTTTTGACAAAGTTATGGCTGTTCAACTTGTAAATTGCGAATTCCATATTTTGCGTGAACCTAGATAAATGAAATGGTTAAAAGGTTAAATTTTGATTTGTTTAAAATTTCATAAATTTAAGTTCCAAATCATTCATCGTGCCAAAATAATACCAAAAATATATGTTTCATCAAAATAGGTTCAGTTTTGACAAAGTTATGGCAGTTGAACTTGTAAATTACCAATTCCATACATTGCGTGAACCTAGGTTCATGGACGAAATGGTTCAAAGGTTAAATTTTGATTTGTTTAAAATTTCATTAATTTAAGTGCAAAATCAATCTGGATGCCGAAATAATACCAATAGTATATGTTTAATCAAAATAGGCTCAGTTTTGACAAAGTTATGCCAGTTCAACTTGTAAATTGCCAATTCCATATATTGCGTGAACCTAGGTTAATGGATGAAATGGTTAAAAGGTTAAATTTTGATTTGTCTAAAATTTCAGAATTTTTAGAGCCAAATCATTCTGGATGCCAAATATATACCAAAAATATATGCTTCATTAAAAAAGGTTCAGTTTTGACAAAGTTATGGCAGTTCAACTTGGAAATTTGCCAATTCCATATATTGCGTGAACCATATATATGAACTAGGTTCATGGATGAAATGGTTAAAAGGTTAAATTTTGATTTGTCTAAAATTTCAGAATTTTTAGAGCCAAATCATTCTGGATGCCAAATATATACCAAAAATATATGCTTCATTAAAAAACGTTCAGTTTTGACAAAGTTATGGCAGTTCAACTTGGAAATTTGCCAATTCCATATATTGCGTGAACCATATATATGAACTAGGTTCATGGATGAAATGGTTAAAAGCTTAAATTTTGATTTGTTTAAAATTTCATAAATTTAAGTTCCAAATCATTCATCGTGCCAAAATAATACCAAAAATATATGTTTCATCAAAATAGGTTCACTTTTGGCAAAGTTATGGCAGTTGAACTTGTAAATTACCAATTCCATACATTGCGTGGATGAAATGGTTAATAGGTTAAATTTTAATTTGTTTAAAATTTCATGGATGAAATGATTAAAAGGTAAAATTTTGATTTGCTAAAAACTTCAAAAATTTTTGTGCCATATCATTCGGGATGCCAAAATAATACCAAAAATATATGTTTCATCAAAATAGGTTCAGTCTTGACAAAGTTATGGCAGTTGAACGTGTAAATTACCAATTCCATATTTTGCGTGAACCTAGGTTCATGGATGAAATGGTTAAAAGGTTAAATTTTGATTTGTTTAAAATTTCAAACATTTAAATGCCAAATCAATCATCATGCCAAAATAATACCAGAAATATATGTTTCATCAAAATAGGTTCAGTTTTGACAAAGTTCTGGCAGTTGAACTTGTAAATTGCCAATTCCATATTTTTCGTGAATCTTGGTTCATGGATGAATAGGTTTAAAGGTTAAATTTTGATTTGTTTAAAATTTCATAAATTTAAGTGCCAAATCATTCTGTATACCAAAATAAAACAAAAAGATATGTTTCATCAAAATAGGTTCAGTTTTGACAAAGTTATGGCAGTTGAACGTGTAAATTACCAATTCCATATTTTGCGTGAACCTAGGTTCATGGATGAAATGATTTAAAGTTTAAATTTTGATTTTTTTAAAATTTCAAAAATTTAAGTGCCAAATCATTCATCATGCCAAAATAATACCAAAAACATATGTTTCATCAAAATAGGTTAAGTTTTGACAGAGTTATGGCAGTTGAACTTGTATATTGCCAATTCCATATTTTGCGTGAACCTAGGTTCATGGATGAAATGGTTAAAAGGTTAAATTTTGATTTGTTTTAAATTTCATGGATGAAATGATTAAAAGGTTAAATTTTGATTTGTTAAAAATTTCAAAAATTTAAGTGCCATATCATTCTGGATGCCGAAATAATACCAAAAATATATGTTTCATCAAAATAGGTTCAGTTTTGACAAAGTTATGGCAGTTGAACCTGTAAATTGCATTTTCCATATTTTGCTTGAACCTAGGAAAATGGATGAAATGGTTAAAAGGTTAAATTTTGATTTGTTTAAAATTTCATGGCTGAAATGATTAAAAGGTTAAATTTTGATTTGTTAAAAATTTCAAAAATTTAAGTGCCATATCATTCTGGATGCCGAAATAATACCAAAAATATATGTTTCATCAAAATAGGTTCAGTTTTGACAGAGTTATGGCAGTTGAACTTGTAAATTGCCAATTCCATATTTTGCGTGAACCTAGGTTCATGGATGTAACGGTTAAAAGGTTGAAGTTTGATTTGTTTAAAAGTTCAAAAATTTAAGTGCCATATCATTCTGGATGCCGAAATAATAAAAAAAATATATGTTTCATCAAAATAGGTTAAGTTTTGACAGAGTTATGGCATTTGAACTTGTAAATTGCCAATTCCATATTTTGCGTGAACGTTTTTTTCATGGATAAAATGGTAAAAAGGTTAAATTCTGATTTGTTTAAAATTTCAAAAATTTAAGTGCCAAATAATTCTGGATGCCGAAATAATACCAGAAATATATGTTTCATCAAAATAGGTTCAGTTTTGACAAAGTTATGGCAATTGAACTTGTAAATTACCAATTCTATATTTTGCGTGAACCATATTTGCCGTTGATGGATGAAATGATTAAAAGGTTAAATTTTGATTTGTTTAAAATTTCATAAATTTAAGTGCAAAATCTTTCATCATGCCAAAATAATACCTAAAGTATATGTTTCATCAAAATAGGTTCAGTTTTGACAAAGTTATGGCAGTTGAACTAGTAAATTGCCAATTCCATATATTGCGTTCATGGATGAAATGTTTAAAATGTTAAATTTTGATTTGTTTAAAATATCATAAATTTAAGTGCCAAATAATTCATCATGCTAAAATAATACCAAAATGAATGTTTCATCAAAATAGGTTCAGTTTTGACAAAGTTATGGCAGTTGAACTTGTAAATTACCAATTCCATATTTTGCGTGAGCCTAGGTTAATGGATGAAATGGTTAAAAGGTTAAATTTTGATTTGTTTAAAATTTCAAAAATTTAAGTGCCAAATCATTCTGGATGCCAAAATAATACCAAAAACATATGTTTCATCAAAAAAGGTTAAGTTTTGACAGAGTTATGGCTGTTGAACTTGTAAATTACCAATTCCATATTTTGCGTGAAAGGTTAAATAAAAGGTTAAATTTTGATTTGTTTAAAATTTCAAAAATTTAAGTGACAAATCATTCTGGATGATAAAATAATACCAAAAACATATGTTTCATCAAAATAGGTTCAGTTTTGACAAAGTTATGGCAGTTGAACCTGTAAATTACCAATTCCATATTTTGCGTGAACCTAGGTTAATGGATGAAATGGTTAAAAGGTTAAATTTTGATTTGTTTAAAATTTCAAAAATTTAAGTGCCAAATCATTTTGGATGCCAAAATAATACCAGAAATATATGTTTCATCAAAATAGGTTCAGTTTTGACAAAGTTCTGGCAGTTGAACTTGTAAATTGCCAATTCCATATTTTTCGTGAATCTTGGTTCATGGATGAATAGGTTAAAAGGTTAAATTTTGATTTGTTTAAAATTTCAAAAATTTAAGTGCCAAATCATTCTGTATACCAAAATAAAACAAAAACATATGTTTCATCAAAATAGGTTCAGTTTTGACAAAGTTATGGCAGTTGAACGTGTAAATTACCAATTCCATATTTTGCGTGAACCTAGGTTCATGGATGAAATGATTTAAAGTTTAAATTTTTATTTTTTTTAAAATTTCAAAAATTTAAGTGCCAAATCATTCATCATGCCAAAATAATACCAAAAACATATGTTTCATCAAAATAGGTTAAGTTTTGACAGAGTTATGGCAGTTGAACTTGTATATTGCCAATTCCATATTTTGCGTGAACCTAGGTTCATGGATGAAATGGTTAAAAGGTTAAATTTTGATTTGTTTAAAATTTCATGGATGAAATGATTAAAAGGTTAAATTTTGATTAGTTAAAAATTTCAAAAATTTAAGTGCCATATCATTCTGGATGCCGAAATAATACCAAAAATATATGTTTCATCAAAATAGGTTCAGTTTTGACAAAGTTATGGCAGTTGAACCTGTAAATTGCATTTTCCATATTTTGCTTGAACCTAGGTTAATGGATGAAATGGTTCAAAGGTTAAATTTTGATTTGTTTAAAATTTCAGAATTTTTAGAGCCAAATCATTCTGGATGCCAAATAAATACCAAAAGCATATGTTTCATTAAAAAAGGTTCAGTTTTGACAGAGTTATGGCAGTTGAACTTGTAAATTGCCAATTCCATATTTTGCGTGAACCTAGATTCATGGATGTAACGGTTAAAAGGTTAAATTTTGATTTGTTTAAAAGTTCAAAAATTTAAGTGCCATATAATTCTGGATGCCGAAATAATAAAAAAAATATATGTTTCATCAAAATAGGTTAAGTTTTGACAGAGTTCTGGCAGTTCAACTTGTAAATTGCCAATTCCATATTTTGCGTGAACGTTTTTTTCATGGATAATGGTAAAAAGGTTAAATTCTGATTTGTTTAAAATTTCAAAAATTTAAGTGCCAAATAATTCTGGATGCCGAAATAATACCAGAAATATATGTTTCATCAAAATAGGTTCACTTTTGACAAAGTTATGGCAATTGAACTTGTAAATTACCAATTCCATATTTTGCGTGAACCATATTTGCCGTTGATGGATGAAATGATTAAAAGGTTAAATTTTGATTTGTTTAAAATTTCATAAATTTAAGTGCAAAATCATTCATCATGCCAAAATAATACCTAAAGTATATGTTTCATCAAAATAGGTTCAGTTTTGACAAAGTTATGGCAGTTGAACTAGTAAATTGCCAATTCCATATATTGCGTTCATGGATGAATTGTTTAAAATGTTAAATTTTGATTTGTTTAAAATTTCATAAATTTAAGTGCCAAATAATTCATCATGCTAAAATAATACCAAAATGAATGTTTCATCAAAATAGGTTCAGTTTTGACAAAGTTATGGCAGTTGAACTTGTAAATTACCAATTCCATATTTTGCGTGAACCTAGGTTAATGGATGAAATGGTTAAAAGGTTAAATTTTGATTTGTTTAAAATTTCAAAAATTTAAGTGCCAAATCATTCTGGATGCCAAAATAATACCAAAAACATATGTTTCATCAAAAAAGGTTAAGTTTTGACAGAGTTATGGCAGTTGAACTTGTAAATTACCAATTCCATATTTTGCGTGAAAGATTAAATAAAAGGTTAAATTTTGATTTGTTTAAAATTTCAAAAATTTAAGTGACAAATCATTCTGGATGCCAAAATAATACCAAAAACATATGTTTCATCAAAATAGGTTCAGTTTTGACAAAGTTATGGCAGTTGAACTTGTAAATTACCAATTCCATATTTTGCGTGAGCCTAGGTTATTGGATGAAATTGTTAAAAGGTTAAATTGTGATTTGTTTAAAATTTCAAAAATTTAAGTGCCAAATAATTCATCATGCTAAAATAATACCAAAATGAATGTTTCATCAAAATAGGTTCAGTTTTGACAAAGTTATGGCAGTTGAACTTGTAAATTACCAATTCCATATTTTGCGTGAACCTAGGTTCATGGATGAAATGGTTAAAAGGTTAAATTTTGATTTTTTTTAAATTTCAAAAATTTAAGTGCCAAATCATTCATCATGCCAAAATAATACCAGAAATATATGTTTCATCAAAATAGGTTCAGTTTTGACAAAGTTATGGCAGTTGAACTTGTAAATTACCAATTCCATATTTTGCGTGAACCTAGGTTCATGGATGAAATGGTTAAAAGGTTAAATTTTGATTTTTTTTAAATTTCAAAAATTTAAGTGCCAAATCATTCATCATGCCAAAATAATACCAGAAATATATGTTTCATCAAAATAGGTTCAGTTTTGACAAAGTTATGGCAGTTGAACTTGTAAATTACCAATTCCATATTTTGCGTGAACCATATTTGCCGTTGATGGATGAAATGATTAAAAGGTTAAATTTTGACTGGTTTTAAATTTCATAAATTTAAGTGCCAAATCATTCTGGATGCCAAAATAATACCAAAAATATATGTTTCATCAAAATAGGTTCAGTTTTGACAAAGGTTTGGCAGTTGAACTTGTAAATTACCAATTCCATATTTTGCGTGAAAGGTTAAATAAAAGGTTAAATTTTGACATGTTTAAAATTTCAAAAATTTAAATGCCAAATCATTCTGGATGCCAAAATAATACCAAAAATATATGTTTTATCAAAATAGGTTCAGTCTTGAAAAAGCTATGGCAGTTCAACTTGGAAATTTGCCAATTCCATATATTGCGTTCATGGATAAAATGGTTAAAAGGTTAAATTTTGATTTGTTTAAAATTTCATAAATTTAAGTGCCAAATAATTCATCATGCTAAAATAATACCAAAATGAATGTTTCATCAAAATAGGTTCAGTTTTGTCAAAGTTATGGCAGTTGAACTTGTACATTACCAATTCCATATTTTGCGTGAACCTAGGTTAATGGATGAAATGGTTAAAAGGTTAAATTTTGATTTGTTTAAAATTTCAAAAATTTAAGTGCCAAATCATTCTGGATGCCAAAATAATACCAAAAACATATGTTTCATCAAAAAAGGTTAAGTTTTGACAGAGTTATGGCAGTTGAACTTGTAAATTAACAATTCCATATTTTGCGTGAAAGGTTAAATAATAGGTTAAATTTTGATTTGTTTAAAATTTCAAAAATTTAAGTGACAAATCATTCTGGATGCCAAAATAATACCAAAAACATATGTTTCATCAAAATAGGTTCAGTTTTGACAAAGTTATGGCAGTTGAACTTGTAAATTACCAATTCCATATTTTGCGTGAACCTAGGTTAATGGATGAAATGGTTAAAAGGTTAAATTTTGATTTGTTTAAAATTTCAAAAATTTAAGTGCCAAATCATTTTCGATGCCAAAATAATACCAAAAACATATGTTTCATCAAAATAGGTTCAGTTTTGAAAAAGCTATGGCAGTTGAACTTGTAAATTACCAATTCCATATTTTGCGTGAACCTAGGTTCATGGATGAAATGGTTAAAAGGTTAAATTTTGATTTTTTTTTAAATTTCATAAATTTAAGTGCCAAATCATTCATCATGCCAAAATAATACCAGAAATATATGTTTCATCAAAATAGGTTCAGTTTTGACAAAGTTATGGCAGTTGAACTTGTAAATTACCAATTCCATATTTTGCGTGAACCTAGGTTAATGGATGAAATGGTTAAAAGGTTAAAATTTGATTTGTTTAAAATTTCAAAAATTTAAGTGCCAAATCATTCTGGATGCCAAAGTAATACCAAAAATATATGTTTCATCAAAATAGGTTCAGTTTTGACAAAGGTTTGGCAGTTGAACTTGTAAATTACCAATTCCATATTTTGCGTGAAAGGTTAAATAAGAGGTTAAATTTTGACATGTTTAAAATTTCAAAAATTTAAATGCCAAATCATTCTGGATGCCAAAATAATACCAAAAATATATGTTTTATCAAAATAGGTTCAGTCTTGAAAAAGCTATGGCAGTTCAACTTGGAAATTTGCCAATTCCATATATTGCGTTCATGGATAAAATGGTTAAAAGGTTAAATTTTGATTTGTTTAAAATTTCATAAATTTAAGTGCCAAATAATTCATCATGCTAAAATAATACCAAAATGAATGTTTCATCAAAATAGGTTCAGTTTTGACAAAGTTATGGCAGTTGAACTTGTAAATTACCAATTCCATATTTTGCGTGAACCTAGGTTAATGGATGAAATGGTTAAAAGGTTAAATTTTGATTTGTTTAAAATTTCAAAAATTTAAGTGCCAAATCATTCTGGATGCCAAAATAATACCAAAAACATATGTTTCATCAAAAAAGGTTAAGTTTTGACAGAGTTATGGCAGTTGAACTTGTAAATTAACAATTCCATTTTTTGCGTGAAAGGTTAAATAATAGGTTAAATTTTGATTTGTTTAAAATTTCAAAAATTTAAGTGACAAATCATTCTGGATGCCAAAATAATACCAAAAACATATGTTTCATCAAAATAGGTTCAGTTTTGACAAAGTTATGGCAGTTGAACTTGTAAATTACCAATTCCATATTTTGCGTGAACCTAGGTTAATGGATGAAATGGTTAAAAGGTTAAATTTTGATTTGTTTAAAATTTCAAAAATTTAAGTGCCAAATCATTTTGGATGCCAAAATAATACCAAAAACATATGTTTCATCAAAATAGGTTCAGTTTTGAAAAAGCTATGGCAGTTGAACTTGTAAATTACCAATTCCATATTTTGCGTGAACCTAGGTTCATGGATGAAATAGTTAAAAGGTTAAATTTTGATTTTTTTTAAAATTTCAAAAATTTAAGTGCCAAATCATTCATCATGCCAAAATAATACCAGAAATATATGTTTCATCAAAATAGGTTCAGTTTTGACAAAGTTATGGCAGTTGAACTTGTAAATTACCAATTCCATATTTTGCGTGAACCTAGGTTAATGGATGAAATGGTTAAAAGGTTAAATTTTGATTTGTTTAAAATTTCAAAAATTTAAGTGCCAAATCATTCTGGATGCCAAAATAATACCAAAAACATATGTTTCATCAAAAAAGGTTAAGTTTTGACAGAGTTATGGCAGTTGAACTTGTAAATTACCAATTCCATATTTTGCGTGAAAGATTAAATAAAAGGTTAAATTTTGATTTTTTTAAAATTTCAAAAATTTAAGTGACAAATCATTCTGGATGCCAAAATAATACCAAAAACATATGTTTCATCAAAATAGGTTCAGTTTTGACAAAGTTATGGCAGTTGAACTTGTAAATTACCAATTCCATATTTTGCGTGAACCTAGGTTAATGGATGAAATGGTTAAAAGGTTAAATTTTGATTTGTTTAAAATTTCAAAAATTTAAGTGCCAAATCATTCTGGATGCCAAAATAATACCAAAAACATATGTTTCATCAAAAAAGGTTAAGTTTTGACAGAGTTATGGCAGTTGAACTTGTAAATTACCAATTCCATATTTTGCGTGAAAGATTAAATAAAAGGTTAAATTTTGATTTGTTTAAAATTTCAAAAATTTAAGTGACAAATCATTCTGGATGCCAAAATAATACCAAAAACATATGTTTCATCAAAATAGGTTTAGTTTTGACAAAGTTATGGCAGTTGAACTTGTAAATTACCAATTCCATATTTTGCGTGAACCTAGGTTAATGGATGAAATGGTTAAAAGGTTAAATTTTGATTTGTTTAAAATTTCAAAAATTTAAGTGCCAAATCATTTTGGATGCCAAAATAATACCAAAAACATATGTTTCATCAAAATAGGTTCAGTTTTGACAAAGTTATGGCAGTTGAACTTGTAAATTACCAATTCCATATTTTGCGTGAACCTAGGTTCATGGATGAAATGGTTAAAAGGTTAAATTTTGATTTTTTTTAAATTTCAAAAATTTAAGTGCCAAATCATTCATCATGCCAAAATAATACCAGAAATATATGTTTCATCAAAATAGGTTCAGTTTTGACAAAGTTATGGCAGTTGAACTTGTAAATTACCAATTCCATATTTTGCGTGAACCATATTTGCCGTTGATGGATGAAATGATTAAAAGGTTAAATTTTGACTGGTTTTAAATTTCATAAATTTAAGTGCCAAATCATTCTGGATGCCAAAATAATACCAAAAATATATGTTTTATCAAAATAGGTTCAGTCTTGAAAAAGCTATGGCAGTTCAACTTGGAAATTTGCCAATTCCATATATTGCGTTCATGGATAAAATGGTAAAAAGGTTAAATTTTGATTTGTTTAAAATTTCATAAATTTAAGTGCCAAATAATTCATCATGCTAAAATAATACCAAAATGAATGTTTCATCAAAATAGGTTCAGTTTTGACAAAGTTATGGCAGTTGAACTTGTAAATTACCAATTCCATATTTTGCGTGAACCTAGGTTAATGGATGAAATGGTTAAAAGGTTAAATTTTGATTTGTTTAAAATTTCAAAAATTTAAGTGCCAAATCATTCTGGATGCCAAAATAATACCAAAAACATATGTTTCATCAAAAAAGGTTAAGTTTTGACAGAGCTGTGGCAGTTGAACTTGTAAATTAACAATTCCATATTTTGCGTGAAAGGTTAAATAATAGGTTAAATTTTGATTTGTTTAAAATTTCAAAAATTTAAGTGACAAATCATTCTGGATGCCAAAATAATACCAAAAACATATGTTTCATCAAAATAGGTTCAGTTTTGACAAAGTTATGGCAGTTGAACTTGTAAATTACCAATTCCATATTTTGCGTGAACCTAGGTTAATGGATGAAATGGTTAAAAGGTTAAATTTTGATTTGTTTAAAATTTCAAAAATTTGAGTGCCAAATCATTTTGGATGCCAAAATAATACCAAAAACATATGTTTCATCAAAATAGGTTCAGTTTTGAAAAAGCTATGGCAGTTGAACTTGTAAATTACCAATTCCATATTTTGCGTGAACCTAGGTTCATGGATGAAATGGTTAAAAGGTTAAATTTTGATTTTTTTTTAAATTTCAAAAATTTAAGTGCCAAATCATTCATCATGCCAAAATAATACCAGAAATATATGTTTCATCAAAATAGGTTCAGTTTTGACAAAGTTATGGCAGTTGAACTTGTAAATTACCAATTCCATATTTTGCGTGAACCTAGGTTAATGGATGAAATGGTTAAAAGGTTAAATTTTGATTTGTTTAAAATTTCAAAAATTTAAGTGCCAAATCATTCTGGATGCCAAAATAATACCAAAAACATATGTTTCATCAAAAAAGGTTAAGTTTTGACAGAGTTATGGCAGTTGAACTTGTAAATTACCAATTCCATATTTTGCGTGAAAGATTAAATAAAAGGTTAAATTTTGATTTTTTTAAAATTTCAAAAATTTAAGTGACAAATCATTCTGGATGCCAAAATAATACCAAAAACATATGTTTCATCAAAATAGGTTCAGTTTTGACAAAGTTATGGCAGTTGAACTTGTAAATTACCAATTCCATATTTTGCGTGAAAGATTAAATAAAAGGTTAAATTTTGATTTGTTTAAAATTTCAAAAATTTAAGTGCCAAATCATTCTGGATGCCAAAATAATACCAAAAACATATGTTTCATCAAAAATGGTTAAGTTTTGACAGAGTTATGGCAGTTGAACTTGTAAATTACCAATTCCATATTTTGCGTGAAAGATTAAATAAAAGGTTAAATTTTGATTTTTTTAAAATTTCAAAAATTTAAGTGACAAATCATTCTGGATGCCAAAATAATACCAAAAACATATGTTTCATCAAAATAGGTTTAGTTTTGACAAAGTTATGGCAGTTGAACTTGTAAATTACCAATTCCATATTTTGCGTGAACCTAGGTTAATGGATGAAATGGTTAAAAGGTTAAATTTTGATTTGTTTAAAATTTCAAAAATTTAAGTGCCAAATCATTTTGGATGCCAAAATAATACCAAAAACATATGTTTCATCAAAATAGGTTCAGTTTTGACAAAGTTATGGCAGTTGAACTTGTAAATTACCAATTCCATATTTTGCGTGAACCTAGGTTCATGGATGAAATGGTTAAAAGGTTAAATTTTGATTTTTTTTAAATTTCAAAAATTTAAGTGCCAAATCATTCATCATGCCAAAATAATACCAGAAATATATGTTTCATCAAAATAGGTTCAGTTTTGACAAAGTTATGGCAGTTGAACTTGTAAATTACCAATTCCATATTTTGCGTGAACCATATTTGCCGTTGATGGATGAAATGATTAAAAGGTTAAATTTTGACTGGTTTTAAATTTCATAAATTTAAGTGCCAAATCATTCTGGATGCCAAAATAATACCAAAAATATATGTTTTATCAAAATAGGTTCAGTCTTGAAAAAGCTATGGCAGTTCAACTTGGAAATTTGCCAATTCCATATATTGCGTTCATGGATAAAATGGTTAAAAGGTTAAATTTTGATTTGTTTAAAATTTCATAAATTTAAGTGCCAAATAATTCATCATGCTAAAATAATACCAAAATGAATGTTTCATCAAAATAGGTTCAGTTTTGACAAAGTTATGGCAGTTGAACTTGTAAATTACCAATTCCATATTTTGCGTGAACCTAGGTTCATGGATGAAATGGTTAAAAGGTTAAATTTTGATTTGTTTAAAATTTCAAAAATTTTATTGCCAAATCATTCTGGATGCCAAAATAATACCAAAAACATATGTTTCATCAAAAAAGGTTAAGTTTTGACAGAGTTATGGCAGTTGAACTTGTAAATTACCAATTCCATATTTTGCGTGAAAGGTTAAATAATAGGTTAAATTTTGATTTGTTTAAAATTTAAAAAATTTAAGTGACAAATCATTCTGGATGCCAAAATAATACCAAAAACATATGTTTCATCAAAATAGGTTCAGTTTTGACAAAGTTATGGCAGTTGAACTTGTATAATTACCAATTCCATATTTTGCGTGAACCTAGGTTAATGGATGAAATGGTTAAAAGGTTAAATTTTGATTTGTTTAAAATTTCAAAAATTCAAGTGACAAATCATTTTGGATGCCAAAATAATACCAAAAACATATGTTTCATCAAAATAGGTTCAGTTTTGACAAAGTTATGGCAGTTGAACTAGTAAATTACCAATTCCATATTTTGCGTGAACCTAGGTTCATGGATGAAATGGTTAAAAGGTTAAATTTTGATTTTTTTTAAATTTCAAAAATTTAAGTGCCAAATCATTCATCATGCCAAAATAATACCAGAAATATATGTTTCATCAAAATAGGTTCAGTTTTGACAAAGTTATGGCAGTTGAACTTGTAAATTACCAATTCCATATTTTGCGTGAACCTAGGTTAATGGATGAAATGGTTAAAAGGTTAAAATTTGATTTGTTTAAAATTTCAAAAATTTAAGTGCTAAATCATTCTGGATACCAAAATAATACCAAAAACATATGTTTCATCAAAAAAGGTTAAGTTGTGACAGAGTTATGGCAGTTGAACTTGTAAATTACCAATTCCATATTTTGCGTGAAAGGTTAAATAAAAGGTTAAATTTTGATTTGTTTAAAATTTCAAAAATTTAAGTGACAAATCATTCTGGATGCCAAAATAATACCAAAAACATATGTTTCATCAAAATAGGTTCAGTTTTGACAAAGTTATGGCAGTTGAACTTGTAAATTACCAATTCCATATTTTGCGTGAACCTAGGTTAATGGATGAAATGGTTAAAAGGTTAAATTTTGATTTGTTTAAAATTTCAAAAATTTAAGTGCCAAATCATTCTGGATGCCAAAATAATACCAAAAACATATGTTTCATCAAAAAAGGTTAAGTTTTGACAAAGTTATGGCAGTTGAACTTGTAAATTACCAATTCCATATTTTGCGTGAAAGATTAAATAAAAGGTTAAATTTTGATTTGTTTAAAATTTCAAAAATTTAAATGCCAAATCATTCTGGATGCCAAAATAATACCAAAAATATATGTTTTATCAAAATAGGTTCAGTCTTGAAAAAGCTATGGCAGTTCAACTTGGGAATTTGCGAATTCCATATATTGCGTTCATGGATAAAATGGTTAAAAGTTTAAATTTTGATTTTTTTTAAATTTCAAAAATTTAAGTGCCAAATCATTCATCATGCCAAAATAATACCAGAAATATATGTTTCATCAAAATAGGTTCAGTTTTGACAAAGTTATGGCAGTTGAACTTGTAAATTACCAATTCCATATTTTGCGTGAACCATATTTGCCGTTGATGGATGAAATGATTAAAAGGTTAAATTTTGACTGGTTTTAAATTTCATAAATTTAAGTGCCAAATCATTCTGGATGCCAAAATAATACCAAAAATATATGTTTCATCAAAATAGGTTCAGTTTTGACAAAGGTTTGGCAGTTGAACTTGTAAATTACCAATTCCATATTTTGCGTGAAAGGTTAAATAAAAGGTTAAATTTTGACTTGTTTAAAATTTCAAAAATTTAAATGCCAAATCATTCTGGATGCCAAAATAATACCAAAAATATATGTTTTATCAAAATAGGTTCAGTCTTGAAAAAGCTATGGCAGTTCAACTTGGAAATTTGCGAATTCCATATATTGCGTTCATGGATAAAATGGTTAAAAGGTTAAATTTTGATTTGTTTAAAATTTCATAAATTTAAGTGCAAAATAATAATTCATCATGCTAAAATAATACCAAAATGAATGTTTCATCAAAATAGGTTCAGTTTTGACAAAGTTATGGCAGTTGAACTTGTAAATTACTAATTCCATATTTTGCGTGAACCTAGGTTAATGGATGAAATGGTTAAAAGGTTAAATTTTGATTTGTTTAAAATATCAAAAATGTAAGTGCCAAATCATTCTGGATGCCAAAATAATACCAAAAACATATGTTTCATCAAAAAAGGTTAAGTTTTGACAGAGTTATGGCAGTTGAACTTGTAAATTACCAATTCCATATTTTGCGTGAACCTAGGTTCATGGATGAAATGGTTATAAGGTTAAATTTTGATTTTTTTTAAATTTCAAAAATTTAAGTGCCAAATCATTCATCATGCCAAAATAATACCAGAAATATTTGTTTCATCAAAATAGGTTCAGTTTTGACAAAGTTATGGCAGTTGAACTTGTAAATTACCAATTCCATATTTTGCGTGAACCATATTTGCCGTTGATGGATGAAATGATTAAAAGGTTAAATTTTGACTGGTTTTAAATTTCATAAATTTAAGTGCCAAATCATTCTGGATGCCAAAATAATACCAAAAATATATGTTTCATCAAAATAGGTTCAGTTTTGACAAAGGTTTGGCAGTTGAACTTGTAAATTACCAATTCCATATTTTGCGTGAAAGGTTAAATAAAAGGTTAAATTTTGACTTGTTTTAAATTTCAAAAATTTAAATGCCAAATCATTCTGGATGCCAAAATAATACCAAAAATATATGTTTTATCAAAATAGGTTCAGTCTTGAAAAAGCTATGGCAGTTCAACTTGGAAATTTGCGAATTCCATATATTGCGTTCATGGATAAAATGGTTAAAAGTTTAAATTTTGATTTTTTTTAAATTTCAAAAATTTAAGTGCCAAATCATTCATCATGCCAAAATAATACCAGAAATATATGTTTCATCAAAATAGGTTCAGTTTTGACAAAGTTATGGCAGTTGAACTTGTAAATTACCAATTCCATATTTTGCGTGAACCATATTTGCCGTTGATGGATGAAATGATTAAAAGGTTAAATTTTGACTGGTTTTAAATTTCATAAATTTAAGTGCCAAATCATTCTGGATGCCAAAATAATACCAAAAATATATGTTTCATCAAAATAGGTTCAGTTTTGACAAAGGTTTGGCAGTTGAACTTGTAAATTACCAATTCCATATTTTGCGTGAAAGGTTAAATAAAAGGTTAAATTTTGACTTGTTTAAAATTTCAAAAATTTAAATGCCAAATCATTCTGGATGCCAAAATAATACCAAAAATATATGTTTTATCAAAATAGGTTCAGTCTTGAAAAAGCTATGGCAGTTCAACTTGGAAATTTGCGAATTCCATATATTGCGTTCATGGATAAAATGGTTAAAAGGTTAAATTTTGATTTGTTTAAAATTTCATAAATTTAAGTGCAAAATAATAATTCATCATGCTAAAATAATACCAAAATGAATGTTTCATCAAAATAGGTTCAGTTTTGACAAAGTTATGGCAGTTGAACTTGTAAATTACTAATTCCATATTTTGCGTGAACCTAGGTTAATGGATGAAATGGTTAAAAGGTTAAATTTTGATTTGTTTAAAATTTCAAAAATTTAAGTGCCAAATCATTCTGGATGCCAAAATAATACCAAAAACATATGTTTCATCAAAAAAGGTTAAGTTTTGACAGAGTTATGGCAGTTGAACTTGTAAATTACCAATTCCATATTTTGCGTGAAAGATTAAATAAAAGGTTAAATTTTGATTTGTTTAAAATTTCAAAAATTTAAGTGACAAATCATTCTGGATGCCAAAATAATACCAAAAACATATGTTTCATCAAAATAGGTTCAGTTTTGACAAAGTTATGGCAGTTGAACTTGTAAATTACCAATTCCATATTTTGCGTGAGCCTAGGTTATTGGATGAAATGGTTAAAAGGTTAAATTGTGATTTGTTTAAAATTTCAAAAATTTAAGTGCCAAATAATTCATCATGCTAAAATAATACCAAAATGAATGTTTCATCAAAATAGGTTCAGTTTTGACAAAGTTATGGCAGTTGAACTTGTAAATTACCAATTCCATATTTTGCGTGAACCTAGGTTAATGGATGAAATGGTTAATAGGTTAAATTTTGATTTGTTTAAAATTTCAAAAATTTAAGTGCCAAATCATTTTGGATGCCAAAATAATACCAAAAACATATGTTTCATCAAAAAAGGTTAAGTTTTGACAGAGTTATGGCAGTTGAACTTGTAAATTACCAATTCCATATTTTGCGTGAACCTAGGTTCATGGATGAAATGGTTATAAGGTTAAATTTTGATTTTTTTTAAATTTCAAAAATTTAAGTGCCAAATCATTCATCATGCCAAAATAATACCAGAAATATTTGTTTCATCAAAATAGGTTCAGTTTTGACAAAGTTATGGCAGTTGAACTTGTAAATTACCAATTCCATATTTTGCGTGAACCATATTTGCCGTTGATGGATGAAATGATTAAAAGGTTAAATTTTGACTGGTTTTAAATTTCATAAATTTAAGTGCCAAATCATTCTGGATGCTAAAATAATACCAAAAATATATGTTTCATCAAAATAGGTTCAGTTTTGACAAAGGTTTGGCAGTTGAACTTGTAAATTACCAATTCCATATTTTGCGTGAAAGGTTAAATAAAAGGTTAAATTTTGACTTGTTTTAAATTTCAAAAATTTAAATGCCAAATCATTCTGGATGCCAAAATAATACCAAAAATATATGTTTTATCAAAAAAGGTTCAGTCTTGAAAAAGCTATGGCAGTTCAACTTGGAAATTTGCCAATTCCATATATTGCGTTCATGGATAAAATGGTTAAAAGGTTAAATTTTGATTTGTTTAAAATTTCATAAATTTAAGTGCCAAATAATTCATCATGCTAAAATAATACCAAAATGAATGTTTCATCAAAATAGGTTCAGTTTTGACAAAGTTATGGCAGTTGAACTTGTATATTACCAATTCCATATTTTGCGTGAACCTAGGTTAATGGATGAAATGGTTAAAAGGTTAAAATTTGATTTGTTTAAAATTTCAAAAATTTGAGTGCCAAATCATTCTGGATGCCAAAATAATACCAAAAACATATGTTTCATCAAAAAAGGTTAAGTTTTGACAGAGTTATGGCAGTTGAACTTGTATAATTACCAATTCCATATTTTGCGTGAAAGGTTAAATAATAGGTTAAATTTTGATTTGTTTAAAATTTCAAAAATTTAAGTGACAAATCATTCTGGATGCCAAAATAATACCAAAAACATATGTTTCATCAAAATAGGTTCAGTTTTGACAAAGTTATGGCAGTTGAACTTGTAAATTACCAATTCCATATTTTGCGTGAACCTAGGTTAATGGATGAAATGGTTAAAAGGTTAAATTTTGATTTGTTTAAAATTTCAAAAATTTAAGTGCCAAATCATTCTGGATGCCAAAATAATACCAAAAACATATGTTTCATCAAAAAAGGTTAAGTTTTGACAGAGTTATGGCAGTTGAACTTGTATAATTACCAATTCCATATTTTGCGTGAAAGGTTAAATAATAGGTTAAATTTTGATTTGTTTAAAATTTCAAAAATTTAAGTGACAAATCATTCTGGATGCCAAAATAATACCAAAAACATATGTTTCATCAAAATAGGATCAGTTTTGACAAAGTTATGGCAGTTGAACTTGTATATTACCAATTCCATATTTTGCGTGAACCTAGGTTAATGGATGAAATGGTTAAAAGGTTAAATTTTGATTTGTTTAAAATTTCAAAAATTTAAGTGCCAAATCATTTTGGATGCCAAAATAATACCAAAAACATATGTTTCATCAAAATAGGTTCAGTTTTGACAAAGTTATGGCAGTTGAACTTGTAAATTACCAATTCCATATTTTGCGTGAACCTAGGTTCATGGATGAAATGGTTAAAAGGTTAAATTTTGATTTTTTTTAAATTTCAAAAATTTAAGTGCCAAATCATTCATCATGCCAAAATAATACCAGAAATATATGTTTCATCAAAATAGGTTCAGTTTTGACAAAGTTATGGCAGTTGAACTTGTAAATTACCAATTCCATATTTTGCGTGAACCTAGGTTCATGGATGAAATGGTTAAAAGGTTAAATTTTGATTTTTTTTAAATTTCAAAAATTTAAGTGCCAAATCATTCATCATGCCAAAATAATACCAGAAATATATGTTTCATCAAAATAGGTTCAGTTTTGACAAAGTTATGGCAGTTGAACTTGTAAATTACCAATTCCATATTTTGCGTGAACCATATTTGCCGTTGATGGATGAAATGATTAAAAGGTTAAATTTTGACTGGTTTTAAATTTCATAAATTTAAGTGCCAAATCATTCTGGATGCCAAAATAATACCAAAAATATATGTTTCATCAAAATAGGTTCAGTTTTGACAAAGGTTTGGCAGTTGAACTTGTAAATTACCAATTCCATATATTGCGTTCATGGATAAAATGGTTAAAAGGTTAAATTTTGATTTGTTTAAAATTTCATAAATTTAAGTGCCAAATAATTCATCATGCTAAAATAATACCAAAATGAATGTTTCATCAAAATAGGTTCAGTTTTGACAAAGTTATGGCAGTTGAACTTGTAAATTACCAATTCCATATTTTGCGTGAACCTAGGTTAATGGATGAAATGGTTAAAAGGTTAAATTTTGATTTGTTTAAAATTTCAAAAATTTAAGTGCCAAATCATTCTGGATGCCAAAATAATACCAAAAACATATGTTTCATCAAAAAAGGTTAAGTTTTGACAGAGTTATGGCAGTTGAACTTGTAAATTACCAATTCCATATTTTGCGTGGAAGGTTAAATAAAAGGTTAAATTTTGATTTGTTTAAAATTTCAAAAATTTAAGTGACAAATCATTCTGGATGCCAAAATAATACCAAAAACATATGTTTCATCAAAATAGGTTCAGTTTTGACAAAGTTATGGCAGTTGAACTTGTAAATTACCAATTCCATATTTTGCGTGAAAGGTTAAATAAAAGGTTAAATTTTGACTTGTTTAAAATTTCAAAAATTTAAATGCCAAATCATTCTGGATGCCAAAATAATACCAAAAATATATGTTTTATCAAAATAGGTTCAGTCTTGAAAAAGCTATGGCAGTTCAACTTGGAAATTTGCCAATTCCATATATTGCGTTCATGGATAAAATGGTTAAAAGGTTAAATTTTGATTTGTTTAAAATTTCATAAATTTAAGTGCCAAATAATTCATCATGCTAAAATAATACCAAAATGAATGTTTCATCAAAATAGGTTCAGTTTTGACAAAGTTATGGCAGTTGAACTTGTAAATTACCAATTCCATATTTTGCGTGAACCTAGGTTAATGGATGAAATGGTTAAAAGGTTAAATTTTGATTTGTTTAAAATTTCAAAAATTTAAGTGCCAAATCATTCTGGATGCCAAAATAATACCAAAAACATATGTTTCATCAAAAATGGTTAAGTTTTGACAGAGTTATGGCAGTTGAACTTGTAAATTACCAATTCCATATTTTGCGTGAAAGGTTAAATAAAAGGTTAAATTTTGATTTGTTTAAAATTTCAAAAATTTAAGTGACAAATCATTCTGGATGCCAAAATAATACCAAAAACATATGTTTCATCAAAAAAGGTTCAGTTTTGACAAAGGTTTGGCAGTTGAACTTGTAAATTACCAATTCCATATTTTGCGTGAAAGGTTAAATAAAAGGTTAAATTTTGACTTGTTTAAAATTTCAAAAATTTAAATGCCAAATCATTCTGGATGCCAAAATAATACCAAAAATGTATGTTTTATCAAAATAGGTTCAGTCTTGAAGAAGCTATGGCAGTTCAACTTGGAAATTTGCCAATTCCATATATTGCGTTCATGGATAAAATGGTTAAAAGGTTAAATTTTGATTTGTTTAAAATTTCATAAATTTAAGTGCAAAATCATTCTGGATGCCCAAATAATACCAAAATTATATGTTTCATCAAAACTGGTTCAGTCTTGACAAAGTAATGGCAGTTTAACTTGGAAATTTACCAATTCCATATATTGCGTGAACCTAGGTTCATGGATGAAATGGTTAAAAGGTTAAATTTTGATTTTTTTTAAATTTCAAAAATTTAAGTGCCAAATCATGCATCATGCCAAAATAATACCAGAAATATATGTTGCATCAAAATAGGTTCAGTTTTGACAAAGTTATGGCAGTTGAACTTGTAAATTGTCAATTCTATAATTTGCGTTCATGGATGAAATGGTAAAAAACTCAAATTTTGATTTGTTTAAAATTTCAAAAATGTAAGTGCCAAATCATTCTGGATGCCAAAATAATACCAAAAATGTATGTTTCATCAAAATAGGTTCAGTTTTGACAAAGTTATGGCAGTTGAACTAGTAAATTGCCAATTCTATATTTTGCGTGAACCTATATGGATGAAATGGTTAAAAGGTTAAATTTTGATTTGTTTAAAATTTCATAAATTTAAGTGCCAAATAATTCATCATGCCAAAATAATACCAAAAATGTATGTTTCATCAAAATAGGTTCAGTTTTGACAAAGTTATGGCAGTTGAACTAGTAAATTGCCAATTCCATATTTTGCGTGAACCTAGGTTCATGGATGAAATGCTTAAAATGTTAAATTTTGATTTGTTTAAAATTTCATAAATTTAAGTGCCAAATAATTCATCCTGCCAAAATAATACCAAAAATGTATGTTTCATCAAAATAGGTTCAGTCTTGACAAAGTTATGGCAGTTGAACCAGTAAATTGCCAATTCCATATTTTGCGTGAACCTATATGGATGAAATGGTTAAAAGGTTAAATTTTGATTTGTTTAAAATTTCAAAAATTTAAGTGCCAAATAATTCATCATGCCAAAATAATACCAAAAATGTATGTTTCATCAAAATAGGTTCAGTTTTGACAAAGTTATGGCAGTTGAACTTGTAAATTGTCAATTCCATAATTTGCGTGAACCTAGGTTAATGGATGAAATGGTTAAAAGGTTAAATTTTGATTTGTTAAAAATTTCAAAAATTTAAGTGCCAAATCATTCTGGATGCCAAAATAATACCAGAAATATATGTTTTATCAAAATAAGTTCAGTTTTGACAAAGTTATAGCAGTTCAACTTGGAAATTTGTCAATTCCATCTATTGCGTTCAGGGATAAAATGGTGAAAAGGTTAAATTTTGATTTGTTTAAAATTTCAAAAATCAATCATTCATCATGCCAAAATAATACTAAAAATGTATGTTTCATCAAAATAGGTTCAGTTTTGACAAAGTTATGGCAGTTGAACTTGTAAATTGTCAATTCCATAACTTGCGTGAACCTAGGTTCATGGATGAAATGGTAAAAAGTTTAAATTTTGATTTGTTAAAAATTTCAAAAATTTAAGTGCCAAATCATTCTGGATGCCAAAATAATACCAGAAATATATGTTTCATCAAAATAAGTTCAGTTTTGACAAAGTTATAGCAGTTCAACTTGGAAATTTGTCAATTCCATCTATTGCGTTCAGGGATAAAATGGTGAAAAGGTTAAATTTTGATTTGTTTAAAATTTCAAAAATCAATCATTCATCATGCCAAAATAATACCAAAAATATATGTTTCATCAAAATAGGTTCAGTTTTGACAAAGTTATGGCAGTTGAACTTGTAAATTGTCAATTCCATAATTTGCGTTCATGGATGAAATGGTAAAAAATCAAATTTTGATTTGTTTAAAATTTCAAAAATGTAAGTGCCAAATCATTCTGGATGCCGAAATAATACCAAAAATATATGTTTCATCAAAATAGGTTCAGCCTCGACAAAGTAATGGCAGTTCAACTTGGAAATTGCCAATTCAATATGTTGCGTGAACCTAGGTTCATGGATGAAATGGTTAAAAGGTTAAATTTTGATTTGTTTAAAATTTCATAAATTTAAGTGCCAAATAATTCATCATGCCAAAATAATACCAAAAATGTATGTTTCATCAAAATAGGTTCAGTTTTGACAAAGTTATGGCAGTTGAACTAGTAAATTGCCAATTCCATATTTTGCGTGAACCTAGGTTCATGGATGAAATGTTTAAAATGTTAAATTTTGATTTGTTTAAAATTTCATAAATTTAAGTGCCAAATAATTCATCATGCCAAAATAATACCAAAAATGTATGTTTCATCAAAATAGGTTCAGTCTTGACAAAGTTATGGCAGTTGAACCAGTAAATTGCCAATTCCATATTTTGCGTGAGCCTATATGGATGAAATGGTTAAAAGGTTAAATTTTGATTTGTTTAAAATTTCAAAAATTTAAGTGCCAAATAATTCATCATGCCAAAATAATACCAAAAATGTATGTTTCATCAAAATAGGTTCAGTTTTGACAAAGTTATGGCAGTTGAACTTGTAAATTGCCAATTCCATATGTTGCGTGAACCTAGGTTCATGGATGAAATGGTTAAAAGGTTAAATTTTGATTTGTTAAAAATTTCAAAAATTTAAGTGCCATATCATTCTGGATGCCAAAATAATACCAGAAATATATGTTTCATCAAAATAAGTTCAGTTTTGACAAAGTTATAGCAGTTCAACTTGGAAATTTGTCAATTCCATCTATTGCGTTCAGGGATAAAATGGTGAAAAGGTTAAATTTTGATTTGTTTAAAATTTCAAAAATCAATCATTCATCATGCCAAAATAATACTAAAATTGTATGTTTCATCAAAATAGGTTCAGTTTTGACAAAGTTATGGCAGTTGAACTAGTAAATTGCCAATTCCATATTTTGCGTGAACCTAGGTTCATGGATGAAATGTTTAAAATGTTAAATTTTGATTTGTTTAAAATTTCATAAATTTAAGTGCCAAATAATTCATCATGCCAAAATAATACCAAAAATGTATGTTTCATCAAAATAGGTTCAGTTTTGACAAAGTTATGGCAGTTGAACTAGTAAATTGCCAATTCCATATTTTGCGTGAACCTAGGTTCATGGATGAAATGTTTAAAATGTTAAATTTTGATTTGTTTAAAATTTCATAAATTTAAGTGCCAAATAATTCATCATGCCAAAATAATACCAAAAATGTATGTTTCATCAAAATAGGTTCAGTCTTGACAAAGTTATGGCAGTTGAACCAGTAAATTGCCAATTCCATATTTTGCGTGAGCCTATATGGATGAAATGGTTAAAAGGTTAAATTTTGATTTGTTTAAAATTTCAAAAATTTAAGTGCCAAATAATTCATCATGCCAAAATAATACCAAAAATGTATGTTTCATCAAAATAGGTTCAGTTTTGACAAAGTTATGGCAGTTGAACTAGTAAATTGCCAATTCCATATTTTGCGTGAACCTAGGTTCATGGATGAAATGTTTAAAATGTTAAATTTTGATTTGTTTAAAACTTCATAAATTTAAGTGCCAAATAATTCATCATGCCAAAATAATACCAAAAATGTATGTTTCATCAAAATAGGTTCAGTTTTGACAAAGTTATGGCAGTTGAACTTGTAAATTGTCAATTCCATAATTTGCGTGAACCTAGGTTCATGGATGAAATGTTTAAAATATTAAATTTTGATTTGTTTTAAATTTCATAAATTTAAGTGCCAAATAATTCATCATGCCAAAATAATACCAAAAATGTATGTTTCATCAAAATAGGTTCAGTCTTGACAAAGTTATGGCAGTTGAACCAGTAAATTGCCAATTCCATATTTTGCGTGAGCCTATATGGATGAAATGGTTAAAAGGTTAAATTTTGATTTGTTTAAAATTTCAAAAATTTAAGTGCCAAATAATTCATCATGCCAAAATAATACCAAAAATGTATGTTTCATCAAAATAGGTTCAGTTTTGACAAAGTTATGGCAGTTGAACTTGTAAATTGTCAATTCCATAATTTGCGTGAACCTAGGTTCATGGATGAAATGGTTAAAAGTTTAAATTTTGATTCGCTTAAAATTTCAAAAATGTAAGTGCCAAATCATTCTGGATGCCGAAATAATACCAAAAATATATTTTTCATCAAAATAGGTTCAATCGACAAAGTAATGGCAGTTACACTTGGAAATTGCCAATTCATAATGTTGCGTGAACCTAGGTTCATGGATGAAATGGTTAAAAGGTTCAATTTTGATTTGTTCAAAATTTCATAAATTTAAGTGCCAAATCATTCATCATGCCAAAATAATACCAAAAATGTATGTTTCATCAAAATAGGTTCAGTTTTGACAAAGTTATGGCAGTTGAACTTGTAAATTGCCAATTCCATATATTGCGTGAACCTAGGTTCATGGATGAAATGGTTAAAAGGTTAAATTTTGATTTGTTTAAAATTTCAAAAATCAATCATTCATCATGCCAAAATAATACCAAAAATATATGTTTCATCAAAATACTTTCAGTCTTGACAAAGTTATGGCAGTTGAACTTGTAAATTGTCAATTCCATAATTTGCGTGAACCTAGGTTCATGGTTGAAATGGTAAAAAGTTTAAATTTTGATTTGTTTAAAATTCCATAAATTTAAGTGCCAAATCATTCTGGATGCCAAAATAATACCAAAAATATATGTTTCAACAAAATAGGTTCAGTTTTGACAAAGTTATGGCAGTTGAACTTGTAAATTGCCAATTCCCTATTTTGCATGAACCTTTTTTTATGGATGAAATGGTTAAAAGGTTAAATTTTGATTGGTTTAAAATTTCAAAAATCAATCATTCATCATGCCAAAATAATACTAAGAATATATGTTTCATCAAAATAGGTTCTGTTTTGACAAAGTTATGGCAGTTGAACTAGTAAATTGCCAATTCCATATTTTTCGTGAACCTAGGTTAATGGATGAAATGTTTAAAATGTTAAATTTTGATTTGTTTAAAATTTCATAAATTTAAGTGCCAAATAATTCATTATGCCAAAATAATACCAAAAATGTATGTTTCATCAAAATAGTTTCAGTCTTGACAAAGTTATGGCAGTTGAACCAGTAAATTGCCAATTCCATATTTTGCGTGAACCTATATGGATGAAATGGTTAAAAGGTTAAATTTTGCCAAATCATTCTGGATGCCAAAATAATACCAAAAATATATGTTTCATCAAAATAGGTTCAGTTTTGACAAAGTTATGGCAGTTGAATTAGTAAATTGCCAATTCCATATTTTGCGTGAACCTAGGTTCATGGATGAAATGTTTAAAAGGTAAAATTTTGATTTGTTTAAAATTTCAAAAGTGTTAGTGCCAAATCATTCTGGATGAGAAAATAATACCAAAAATATATTTTTCATCAAAATAGGTTCAGTTTTGACAAAGTTATGGCAGTTGAACTTGTAAATTGCCAATTCCATATATTGCGTGAACCTAGGTTAATGGTTGAAATTGTTAAAAGGTTAAATTTTGATTTGTTTAAAATTTCAAAAATTTAAGTGCCAAGTCATTCTGGATGCCAAAATAATACCAAAAATATATGTTTCATCAAAATAGGTTCAGTTTTGACAAAGTTATGGCAGTTGAATTAGTAAATTGCCAATTCCATATTTTGCGTGAACCTATATGGATGAAATGCTTAAAATGTTAAATTTTGATTTGTTTAAAATTTTATAAATTTAAGTGCCAAATAATTCATTATGCCAAAATAATACCAAAAATGTATGTTTCATCATAATAGGTTCAGTCTTGACAAAGTTATGGCAGTTGAACCAGTAAATTGCCAATTCCATATTTTGCGTGAACCTATATGGATGAAATGGTTAAAAGGTTAAATTTTGATTTGCTTAAAATTTCATAAATTTAAGTGCCAAATCATTCTGGATGCCAAAATAATACCAAAAATATATGTTTCATCAAAATAGGTTAAGTCTTGACAAAGTTATGGCAGTTCAACTTGGAAATTTGCCAATTCCATATATTGCGTTCATGGATGAAATGGTTAAAAGGTTAAATTTTAATTTGCTTAAAATTTCAAAAATTTAAATGCCAAATCATTGTGGATGCCAAAATAATACCAAAAATGTATGTTTCATCAAAATAGGTTCAGTTTTGACAAAGTTATGACAGTTGAACTTGTAAATTACCAATTCCATATTTTGCGTGAACCATATTTGCCGTTGATGGATGAAATGATGAAAAGGTTAAATTTTGATTTGCTTAAAATTTCATAAATTTAAGTGCCAAATCATTCTGGATGCCAAAATAATACCAAAAATATATGTTTCATCAAAATAGGTTAAGTCTTGACAAAGTTATGGCAGTTCAACTTGGAAATTTGCCAATTCCATATATTGCGTTCATGGATGAAATGGTTAAAAGGTTAAATTTTTATTTTCTTAAAATTTCAAAAATTTAAATGCCAAATCATTGTGGATGCCAAAATAATACCAAAAATGTATGTTTCATCAAAATAGGTTCAGTTTTGACAAAGGTATGGCAGTTGAACTTGGAAATTTGCCAATTCCATATATTGCGTTCATGGATGAAATGGTGAAAAGATTAAATTTTGATTTGTTTAAAATTTCAAAAATCAATCATTCATCATGCCAAAATAATACCAAAAATGTATGTTTCATCAAAATAGGTTCAGTCTTGACAAAGTTATGGCAGTTCAACTTGGAAATTTGCCAATTCCATATATTGCGTTCATGGATGAAATGGTTAAAAGGTTAAATTTTTATTTGCTTAAAATTTCAAAAATTTAAATGCCAAATCATTGTGGATGCCAAAATAATACCAAAAATGTATGTTTCATCAAAATAGGTTCAGTCTTGACAAAGTTATGGCAGTTCAACTTGGAAATTTGCCAATTCCATATATTGCGTTCATGGATGAAATGGTTAAAAGGTTAAATTTTTATTTGCTTAAAATTTCAAAAATTTAAATGCCAAATCATTGTGGATGCCAAAATAATACCAAAAATGTATGTTTCATCAAAATAGGTTCAGTTTTGACAAAGGTATGGCAGTTGAACTTGGAAATTTGCCAATTCCATATATTGCGTTCATGGATGAAATGGTGAAAAGATTAAATTTTGATTTGTTTAAAATTTCAAAAATCAATCATTCATCATGCCAAAATAATACCAAAAATGTATGTTTCATCAAAATAGGTTCAGTCTTGACAAAGTTATGGCAGTTCAACTTGGAAATTTGCCAATTCCATATATTGCGTTCATGGATGAAATGGTTAAAAGGTTAAATTTTTATTTGCTTAAAATTTCAAAAATTTAAATGCCAAATCATTGTGGATGCCAAAATAATACCAAAAATGTATGTTTCATCAAAATAGGTTCAGTCTTGACAAAGTTATGGCAGTTCAACTTGGAAATTTGCCAATTCCATATATTGCGTTCATGGATGAAATGGTTAAAAGGTTAAATTTTTATTTGCTTAAAATTTCAAAAATTTAAATGCCAAATCATTGTGGATGCCAAAATAAAACCAAAAATGTATGTTTCATCAAAATAGGTTCAGTTTTGACAAAGGTATGGCAGTTGAACTTGGAAATTTGCCAATTCCATATATTGCGTTCATGGATGAAATGGTGAAAAGATTAAATTTTGATTTGTTTAAAATTTCAAAAATCAATCATTCATCATGCCAAAATAATACCAAAAATGTATGTTTCATCAAAATAGGTTCAGTTTTGACAAAGGTATGGCAGTTGAACTTGGAAATTTGCCAATTCCATATATTGCGTTCATGGATGAAATGGTGAAAAGATTAAATTTTGATTTGTTTAAAATTTCAAAAATCAATCATTCATCATGCCAAAATAATACCAAAAATGTATGTTTCATCAAAATAGGTTCAGTCTTGACAAAGTTATGGCAGTTCAACTTGGAAATTTGCCAATTCCATATATTGCGTTCATGGATGAAATGGTTTAAAGGTTAAATTTTTATTTGCTTAAAATTTCAAAAATTTAAATGCCAAATCATTGTGGATGCCAAAATAATTCCAGAAATATATTTTTTTTATCAAAATAGGTTCAGTTTTGACAAAGTTATGGCAGTTCAACTTGGAAATTTGCCAATTCCATATATTGCGTTCATGGATGAAATGGTTAAAAGGTTAAATTTTTATTTGATTAAAATTTCAAAAATTTAAATGCCAAATCATTCTGGATGCCAAAATAATACCAAAAATGTATGTTTCATTAAAATAGGTTCAGTCTTGACAAAGTTATGGCAGTTCAACTTGGAAATTGGCGAGTTCCATATTTTGCGTTCCATATTTAGGTTCATGGATGAAATGGTTAAAAGGTTAAATTTTGATTTGCTTAAAATTTCAAAAATTTAAATGCCAAATCATTGTGGATGCCAAAATAATACCAGAAATATATGTTTCATCAAAATAGGTTCAGTTTTGACAAAGGTATGGCAGTTGAACTTGTAAATTGCCAATTCCCTATTTTACGTAAACCTAGGTTCATGGATGAAATGGTTAAAAGGTAAAATTTTGATTTGTTTAAAATTTCAAAAATGTTAGTGCCAAATCATTCTGGATGAGAAAATAATGCCAAAAATATATTTTTCATCAAAATAGGTTCAGTTTTGACAAAGCTCCCCCGACTGCGATATACTCTGTTTTCTGTACGTACATTAAATTAAAGAACGCTGCAAACGCCCAAAGCAGATCGAGACGGGTGCTTGGCAAAATGATCGCTCGTTTACTGGGGCGGGGGTGGGCGTGTCAAATTTTTTTTCTCCAATCTATCGAAGAGTTCAAATGGAGTCATACTGCAAAATTTTGAGTTTCTAGCTATAAGGTTGTAGGAGATACAGGTTTAGCTCATTTGCGGGGGCGGTAGTGGGCGTGGTATATTTTTTTTTGGCAGGTCGGTCAAGGATGTGGTTAGTAGTCTGTATGTCAAATTTGGTTACTCTGGCTGTAAAACTGTGGAAGATATAGGTTTGAGCGGTTTGTGGGGGAAGGCGTGGGGGTGGGGGGACATCTTGACACTTTGTCTGACTATGGTATATACCAACACGTATGCCAAGTTTGGATGCTCTAGCTTCAAAACTGTGGAAAAAAACTGCGTTCATACGGACGGACGGACGGACGGACGGACGGACGGACATTTCACAAACCCAATATACTCTTTTTTTCCACTTTGGAAAACAGAGTATAAAAATGTAAGTGCCAAATCATTCTGGATGCCAAAATAATACCAAAAATATATGTTTCATCAAAATAGGTTCAGTCTTGACAAAGTTATGGCAGTTGAACTTGTAAATTGCCAATTCCATATTTTGCGTGAACCTAGTTCATGGATGAAATGGTTAAAAGGTTAAATTTTGATTTGTTTAAAATTTCAAAAATTTAAGTGCCAAATCATTCTGGATGCCAAAATAATACCAAAAATGTATGTTTCATCAAAATAGGTTCAGTTTTGACAAAGTTATGGCAGTTGAACTAGTAAATTGCCAATTCTATATTTTGCGTGAACCTATTTGGATGAAATGGTTAAAAGGTTAAATTTTGATTTGTTTAAAATTTCAAAAATTTAAGTGCCAAATCATTCTGGATGCCAAAATAATACCAAAAATATATGTTTCATCAAAATAGGTTCAGTTTTGACAAAGTTATGGCAGTTGAACTTGTAAATTACCAATTCCATATTTTGCGTGAACCATATTTGCCGTTGATGGATGAAATGATGAAAAGGTTTAATTTTGATTTGCTTAAAATTTCATAAATTTAAGTGCCAAATCATTCTGGATGCCAAAATAATACCAAAAATATATGTTTCATCAAAATAGGTTAAGTCTTGACAAAGTTATGGCAGTTCAACTTGGAAATTTGCCAATTCCATATATTGGGTTCATGGATGAAATGGTTAAAAGGTTAAATTTTTATTTGCTTAAAATTTCAAAAATTTAAATGCCAAATCATTGTGGATGCCAAAATAATACCAAAAATGTATGTTTCATCAAAATAGGTTCAGTTTTGACAAAGGTATGGCAGTTGAACTTGGAAATTTGCCAATTCCATATATTGCGTTCATGGATGAAATGGTGAAAAGATTAAATTTTGATTTGTTTAAAATTTCAAAAATCAATCATTCATCATGCCAAAATAATACCAAAAATGTATGTTTCATCAAAATAGGTTCAGTCTTGACAAAGTTATGGCAGTTCAACTTGGAAATTGCCAATTCCATATTTTGCGTGAACCTAGGTTCATGGATGAAATGGTTTAAAGGTTAAATTTTGATTTGCTTAAAATTTCGAAAATTTAAATGCCAAATCATTGTGGATGCCAAAATAATACCAGAAATATATGTTTCATCAAAATAGGTTCAGTTTTGACAAAGGTATGGCAGTTGAACTTGTAAATTGCCAATTCCCTATTTTACGTAAACCTAGGTTCATGGATGAAATGGTTAAAAGGTAAAATTTTGATTTGTTTAAAATTTCAAAAATGTTAGTGCCAAATCATTCTGGATGAGAAAATAATGCCAAAAATATATTTTTCATCAAAATAGGTTCAGTTTTGACAAAGTTATGGCAGTTAAACTTGTAAATTGTCAATTCCATATATTGCGTGAACCTAGGTTAATGGTTGAAATTGTTAAAAGGTTAAATTTTGATTTGTTTTAAATTTCAAAAATTTAAGTGCCAAGTCATTCTGGATGCCAAAATAGCACCAAAAATATATGTTTCATCAAAATATGTTCAGTCTTGACAAAGTTATGGCAGTTCAACTTGGAAATTGGCGAGTTCCATATTTTGCGTGAACCTAGGTTCATGGATGAAATGGTTAAAAGGTTAAATTTTGATTTGTTTAAAATTTAAAAGAAAACAAGTAAGAACGTTGCAGTCGGGCTCCCCCGACTGCGATATACTCTGTTTTCTGTACGTACATTAAATTAAAGAACGCTGCAAACGCCCAAAGCAGATCGAGACGGGTGCTTGGCAAAATGATCGCTCGTTTACTGGGGCGGGGGTGGGCGTGTCAAATTTTTTTTCTCCAATCTATCGAAGAGTTCAAATGGAGTCATACTGCAAAATTTTGAGTTTCTAGCTATAAGGTTGTAGGAGATACAGGTTTAGCTCATTTGCGGGGGCGGTAGTGGGCGTGGTATATTTTTTTTTGGCAGGTCGGTCAAGGATGTGGTTAGTAGTCTGTATGTCAAATTTGGTTACTCTGGCTGTAAAACTGTGGAAGATATAGGTTTGAGCGGTTTGTGGGGGAAGGCGTGGGGGTGGGGGGACATCTTGACACTTTGTCTGACTATGGTATATACCAACACGTATGCCAAGTTTGGATGCTCTAGCTTCAAAACTGTGGAAAAAAACTGCGTTCATACGGACGGACGGACGGACGGACGGACGGACGGACATTTCACAAACCCAATATACTCTTTTTTTCCATTTTGGAAAACAGAGTATAAAAATGTAAGTGCCAAATCATTCTGGATGCCAAAATAATACCAAAAATATATGTTTCATCAAAATAGGTTCAGTCTTGACAAAGTTATGGCAGTTGAACTTGTAAATTGCCAATTCCATATTTTGCGTGAACCTAGTTCATGGATGAAATGGTTAAAAGGTTAAATTTTGATTTGTTTAAAATTTCAAAAATTTAAGTGCCAAATCATTCTGGATGCCAAAATAATACCAAAAATGTATGTTTCATCAAAATAGGTTCAGTTTTGACAAAGTTATGGCAGTTGAACTAGTAAATTGCCAATTCTATATTTTGCGTGAACCTATTTGGATGAAATGGTTAAAAGGTTAAATTTTGATTTGTTTAAAATTTCAAAAATTTAAGTGCCAAATCATTCTGGATGCCAAAATAATACCAAAAATATATGTTTCATCAAAATAGGTTCAGTTTTGACAAAGTTATGGCAGTTCAACTTGTAAATTACCAATTCCATATTTTGCGTGAACCATATTTGCCGTTGATGGATGAAATGATTAAAAGGTTAAATTTTGATTTGTTTAAAATTTCAAAAATTTAAATGCCAAATCATTCTGGATGCCAAAATAATACCAAAATTATATGTTTAATCAAAATAGGTTCAGTCTTGACAAAGTTATGGCAGTTGAACTTGTAAATCACCAATTCCATATTTTGCGTGAACCTAGTTCATGGATGAAATGGTTAAAAGGTTAAATTTTGATTTGTTTAAAATTTCAAAAATTTAAGTGCCAAATCATTCTGGATGCCAAAATAATACCAAAAATATATGTTTCATCAAAATAGGTTCAGTTTTGACAAAGTTATGGCAGTTGAACTTGTAAATTACCAATTCCATATTTTGCGTGAACCATATTTGCCGTTGATGGATGAAATGATGAAAAGGTTTAATTTTGATTTGCTTAAAATTTCATAAATTTAAGTGCCAAATCATTCTGGATGCCAAAATAATACCAAAAATATATGTTTCATCAAAATAGGTTAAGTCTTGACAAAGTTATGGCAGTTCAACTTGGAAATTTGCCAATTCCATATATTGGGTTCATGGATGAAATGGTTAAAAGGTTAAATTTTTATTTGCTTAAAATTTCAAAAATTTAAATGCCAAATCATTGTGGATGCCAAAATAATACCAAAAATGTATGTTTCATCAAAATAGGTTCAGTTTTGACAAAGTTATGGCAGTTGAACTAGTAAATTGCCAATTCTATATTTTGCGTGAACCTATATGGATGAAATGGTTAAAAGGTTAAATTTTGATTTGCTTAAAATTTCAAAAATTTAAGTGCCAAATCATTCTGGATGCCAAAATAATACCAAAAATATATGTTTCATCAAAATAGGTTCAGTTTTGACAAAGTTATGGCAGTTGAACTTGTAAATTACCAATTCCATATTTTGCGTGAACCATATTTGCCGTTGATGGATGAAATGATTAAAAGGTTTAATTTTGATTTGTTTAAAATTTCAAAAATTTAAGTGCCAAATCATTCTGGATGCAAAAATAATACCAAAAAATATATGTTTCATCAAAATAGGTTCAGTCTTGACAAAGTTATGGCAGTTCAACTTGGAAATTGAAAATTCCAAAATTTGCGTGAACCTTTGGTTATGGATGAAATGGTTAAAAGGTTAAATTTTTATGTGTTTAAAATTTCATAAATTTAAGTGCCAAATCATTCTGGATGCCAAAATAATACCAAAAATATATGTTTCATCAAAATAGGTTCAGTTTTGACAAAGTTATGGCAGTTGAACTTGTAAATTGTCAATTCCATAATTTACGTGAACCTAGGTTCATGGATGAAATGGTAAAAAACTTAAATTTTGATTTGTTTAAAATTTCAAAAATGTAAGTGCCAAATCATTCTGGATGCCAAAATAATACCAAAAATATATGTTTCATCAAAATAGGTTCAGTCTCGACAAAGTAATGGCAGTTCAACTTGGAAATTGCCAATTCCATATTTTGCGTGAACCTATTTTATGGATGAAATGGTTAAAAGGTTAAATTTTGATTTGTTTAAAATTTCATAAATTTAAGTGCCAAATCATTCTGGATGCCAAAATAATACCAAAAATATATGTTTCATCAAAATAGGTTCAGTCTCGACAAAGTAATGGCAGTTCAACTTGGAAATTGCCAATTCCATATTTTGCGTGAACCTTTGTTCATGGATGAAATGGTTCAAAGGTTAAATTTTGATTTGTTTAAAATTTCAAAAATTTAAGTGCCAAATCATTCTGGATGCCAAAATAATACCAAAAATATATGTTTCAACAAAATAGGTTCAGTTTTGACAAAGTTATGGCAGTTGAACTTGTAAATTGCCAATTCCCTAATTTGCATGAACCTATTTTATGGATGAAATGGTTAAAAGGTTAAATTTTGATTTGTTTAAAATTTCATAAATTTAAGTGCCAAATCATTCTGGATGCCAAAATAATACCAAAAATATATGTTTCAACAAAATAGGTTCAGTTTTGACAAAGTTATGGCAGTTGAACTTGTAAATTGCCAATTCCCTAATTTGCATGAACCTATTTTATGGATGAAATGGTTAAAAGGTTAAATTTTGATTTGTTTAAAATTTCAATAATGTTAGTGCCAAATCATTCTGGATGCCAAAATAATACCAAAATATATGTTTCATCAAAATAGGTTCAGTCTTGACAAAGTTATGGCAGTTCAACTTGGAAATTGCCAATTCAATATATTGCGTGAACCTTTGTTTATGGATGAAATGGTAAAAAACATAAATTTTGATTTGTTTAAAATTTCAAAAATGTATGTGCCAAATCATTCTGGATGGCAAAATAATACCAAAAATATATGTTTCATCAAAATAGGTTCAGTCTCGACAAAGTAATGGCAGTTCAACTTGGAAATTGCCAATTCCATATTTTGCGTGAACCTTTGTTCATGGATGAAATGGTTCAAAGGTTTAATTTTGATTTGTTTAAAATTTCTAAAATTTAAGTGCCAAATCATTCTGGATGCCAAAATAATACCAAAAATATATGTTTCAACAAAATAGGTTCAGTTTTGACAAAGTTATGGCAGTTGAACTAGTAAATTGCCAATTCTATATTTTGCGTGAACCTATATGGATGAAATGGTTAAAAGGTTAAATTTTGATTTGTTTAAAATTTCAAAAATTTTAGTGCCAAATCATTCTGGATGCCAAAATAATACTAAAATATATGTTTCATCAAAATAGGTTCAGTCTTGACAAAGTTATGGCAGTTCAACTTGGAAATTTGCCAATTCCATATATTGCGTTCATGGATAAAATGGTTAAAAGGTTAAATTTTGATTTGTTTCAAATTTCAAAAATTTAAGTGCCAAATCATTCATCATGCCAAAATAATACCAGAAATATATGTTTCATCAAAATAGGTTCAGTTTTGACAAAGTTATGGCAGTTGAACTTGTAAATTACCAATGCCATATTTTGCGTGAACCATATTTGCCGTTGATGGATGAAATGATTAAAAGGTTAAATTTTGACTTGTGTTAAATTTCATAAATTTAAGTGCCAAATCATTCATCATGCCAAAATAATACCAAAAATATATGTTTCATCAAAATAGGTCCAGTTTTGACAAAGTTATGGCAGTTGAACTTGTAAATTACCAATTCCATATTTTGCGTGAAAGGTTAAATAAAAGGTTAAATTTTGACTTGTTAAAAATTTCAAAAATTTAAGTGCCAAATCATTCTGGATGCCAAAATAACACCAAAAATATATGTTTCAACAAAATAGGTTCAGTTTTGACAAAGTTATGGCAGTTGAACTTGTAAATTGCCAATTCCCTATTTTGCATGAACCTATTTTATGGATGAAATGGTTAAAAGGTTAAATTTTGATTTGTTTAAAATTTCAAAAATCGATCATTCATCATGCCAAAATAATACCAAAAATATATGTTTCATCAAAATAGGTTCAGTTTTGACAAAGTTATGGCAGTTGAACTTGTAAATTACCAATTCCATATTTTGCGTGAACCATATTTGCCGTTGATGGATGAAATGATTAAAAGGTTAAATTTTAATTTGTTTAAAATTTCAAAAAATTTAATTGCCAAATCATTCTGGATGCCAAAATAATACAAAAATTATATGTTTCATCAAAATAGGTTCAGTCTTGACAAAGTAATGGCAGTTGAACTTGTAAATTGCCAATTCCCTATTTTGCATGAACCTATTTCATGGATAAAATGGTTAAAAGGTAAAATATTGATTTGTTTAAAATTTCATAAATTTAAGTGCCAAATCATTCTGGATGCCAAAATAATACCAAAAATATATATTTCATCAAAATAGGTTCAGTTTTGACAAAGTTATGGCAGTTGAACTAGTAAATTGCCAATTCTATATTTTGCGTGAACCTATATGGATGAAATGGTTAAAAGGTTAAATTTTGATTTGTTTCAAATTTCAAAAATTTAAGTGCCAAATCATTCATCATGCCAAAATAATACCAGAAATATATGTTTCATCAAAATAGGTTCAGTTTTGACAAAGTTATGGCAGTTGAACTTGTAAATTACCAATGCCATATTTTGCGTGAACCATATTTGCCGTTGATGGATGAAATGATTAAAAGGTTAAATTTTGACTTGTGTTAAATTTCATAAATTTAAGTGCCAAATCATTCATCATGCCAAAATAATACCAAAAATATATGTTTCATCAAAATAGGTCCAGTTTTGACAAAGTTATGGCAGTTGAACTTGTAAATTACCAATTCCATATTTTGCGTGAAAGGTTAAATAAAAGGTTAAATTTTGACTTGTTTAAAATTTCAAAAATTTAAGTCCCAAATCATTCTGGATGCCAAAATAATACCAAAAATATATGTTTCAACAAAATAGGTTCAGTTTTGACAAAGTTATGGCAGTTGAACTTGTAAATTGCCAATTCCCTATTTTGCATGAACCTATTTTATGGATGAAATGGTTAAAAGGTTAAATTTTGATTTGTTTAAAATTTCAAAAATCGATCATTCATCATGCCAAAATAATACCAAAAATATATGTTTCATCAAAATAGGTTCAGTTTTGACAAAGTTATGGCAGTTGAACTTGTAAATTACCAATTCCATATTTTGCGTGAACCATATTTGCCGTTGATGGATGAAATGATTAAAAGGTTAAATTTTAATTTGTTTAAAATTTCAAAAAATTTAATTGCCAAATCATTCTGGATGCCAAAATAATACAAAAATTATATGTTTCATCAAAATAGGTTCAGTCTTGACAAAGTAATGGCAGTTGAACTTGTAAATTGCCAATTCCCTATTTTGCATGAACCTATTTCATGGATAAAATGGTTAAAAGGTAAAATATTGATTTGTTTAAAATTTCATAAATTTAAGTGCCAAATCATTCTGGATGCCAAAATAATACCAAAAATATATATTTCATCAAAATAGGTTCAGTTTTGACAAAGTTATGGCAGTTGAACTTGTAAATTGTCAATTCCATAATTTACGTGAACCTAGGTTCATGGATGAAATGGTAAAAAACTTAAATTTTGATTTGTTTAAAATTTCAAAAATGTAAGTGCCAAATCATTCTGGATGCCAAAATAATACCAAAAATATATGTTTCATCAAAATAGGTTCAGTCTCGACAAAGTAATGGCAGTTCAACTTGGAAATTGCCAATTCCATATTTTGCGTGAACCTATTTTATGGATGAAATGGTTAAAAGGTTAAATTTTGATTTGTTTAAAATTTCATAAATTTAAGTGCCAAATCATTCTGGATGCCAAAATAATACCAAAAATATATGTTTCATCAAAATAGGTTCAGTCTCGACAAAGTAATGGCAGTTCAACTTGGAAATTGCCAATTCCATATTTTGCGTGAACCTTTGTTCATGGATGAAATGGTTCAAAGGTTAAATTTTGATTTGTTTAAAATTTCAAAAATTTAAGTGCCAAATCATTCTGGATGCCAAAATAATACCAAAAATATATGTTTCAACAAAATAGGTTCAGTTTTGACAAAGTTATGGCAGTTGAAATTGTAAATTGCCAATTCCCTAATTTGCATGAACCTATTTTATGGATGAAATGGTTAAAAGGTTAAATTTTGATTTGTTTAAAATTTCATAAATTTAAGTGCCAAATCATTCTGGATGCCAAAATAATACCAAAAATATATGTTTCAACAAAATAGGTTCAGTTTTGACAAAGTTATGGCAGTTGAACTTGTAAATTGCCAATTCCCTAATTTGCATGAACCTATTTTATGGATGAAATGGTTAAAAGGTTAAATTTTGATTTGTTTACAATTTCAATAATGTTAGTGCCAAATCATTCTGGATGCCAAAATAATACCAAAATATATGTTTCATCAAAATAGGTTCAGTCTTGACAAAGTTATGGCAGTTCAACTTGGAAATTGCCAATTCAATATATTGCGTGAACCTTTGTTTATGGATGAAATGGTAAAAAACATAAATTTTGATTTGTTTAAAATTTCAAAAATGTATGTGCCAAATCATTCTGGATGGCAAAATAATACCAAAAATATATGTTTCATCAAAATAGGTTCAGTCTCGACAAAGTAATGGCAGTTCAACTTGGAAATTGCCAATTCCATATTTTGCGTGAACCTTTGTTCATGGATGAAATGGTTCAAAGGTTTAATTTTGATTTGTTTAAAATTTCTAAAATTTAAGTGCCAAATCATTCTGGATGCCAAAATAATACCAAAAATATATGTTTCAACAAAATAGGTTCAGTTTTGACAAAGTTATGGCAGTTGAACTAGTAAATTGCCAATTCTATATTTTGCGTGAACCTATATGGATGAAATGGTTAAAAGGTTAAATTTTGATTTGTTTAAAATTTCAAAAATTTTAGTGCCAAATCATTCTGGATGCCAAAATAATACTAAAATATATGTTTCATCAAAATAGGTTCAGTCTTGACAAAGTTATGGCAGTTCAACTTGGAAATTTGCCAATTCCATATATTGCGTTCATGGATAAAATGGTTAAAAGGTTAAATTTTGATTTGTTTCAAATTTCAAAAATTTAAGTGCCAAATCATTCATCATGCCAAAATAATACCAGAAATATATGTTTCATCAAAATAGGTTCAGTTTTGACAAAGTTATGGCAGTTGAACTTGTAAATTACCAATGCCATATTTTGCGTGAACCATATTTGCCGTTGATGGATGAAATGATTAAAAGGTTAAATTTTGACTTGTGTTAAATTTCATAAATTTAAGTGCCAAATCATTCATCATGCCAAAATAATACCAAAAATATATGTTTCATCAAAATAGGTCCAGTTTTGACAAAGTTATGGCAGTTGAACTTGTAAATTACCAATTCCATATTTTGCGTGAAAGGTTAAATAAAAGGTTAAATTTTGACTTGTTAAAAATTTCAAAAATTTAAGTGCCAAATCATTCTGGATGCCAAAATAACACCAAAAATATATGTTTCAACAAAATAGGTTCAGTTTTGACAAAGTTATGGCAGTTGAACTTGTAAATTGCCAATTCCCTATTTTGCATGAACCTATTTTATGGATGAAATGGTTAAAAGGTTAAATTTTGATTTGTTTAAAATTTCAAAAATCGATCATTCATCATGCCAAAATAATACCAAAAATATATGTTTCATCAAAATAGGTTCAGTTTTGACAAAGTTATGGCAGTTGAACTTGTAAATTACCAATTCCATATTTTGCGTGAACCATATTTGCCGTTGATGGATGAAATGATTAAAAGGTTAAATTTTGACTTGTTTTAAATTTCATAAATTTCAGTGCCAAATCATTCATCATGCCAAAATAATACCAAAAATGTATGTTTCATCAAAATAGGTTCAGTCTTGACAAAGTTATGGCAGTTGAACTAGTAAATTACCAATTCCATATTTTGCGTGAACCATATTTGCCGTTGATGGATGAAATGATTAAAAGGTTAAATTTTAATTTGTTTAAAATTTCAAAAATTTAAATGCCAAATCATTCTGGATGCCAAAATAATACCAAAATTATATGTTTCATCAAAATAGGTTCAGTCTTGACAAAGTAATGGCAGTTGAACTTGTAAATTGCCAATTCCCTATTTTGCATGAACCTATTTCATGGATAAAATGGTTAAAAGGTAAAATATTGATTTGTTTAAAATTTCATAAATTTAAGTGCCAAATCATTCTGGATGCCAAAATAATACCAAAAATATATATTTCATCAAAATAGGTTCAGTTTTGACAAAGTTATGGCAGTTGAACTTGTAAATTGTCAATTCCATAATTTACGTGAACCTAGGTTCATGGATGAAATGGTAAAAAACTTAAATTTTGATTTGTTTAAAATTTCAAAAATGTAAGTGCCAAATCATTCTGGATGCCAAAATAATACCAAAAATATATGTTTCATCAAAATAGGTTCAGTCTCGACAAAGTAATGGCAGTTCAACTTGGAAATTGCCAATTCCATATTTTGCGTGAACCTATTTTATGGATGAAATGGTTAAAAGGTTAAATTTTGATTTGTTTAAAATTTCATAAATTTAAGTGCCAAATCATTCTGGATGCCAAAATAATACCAAAAATATATGTTTCATCAAAATAGGTTCAGTCTCGACAAAGTAATGGCAGTTCAACTTGGAAATTGCCAATTCCATATTTTGCGTGAACCTTTGTTCATGGATGAAATGGTTCAAAGGTTAAATTTTGATTTGTTTAAAATTTCAAAAATTTAAGTGCCAAATCATTCTGGATGCCAAAATAATACCAAAAATATATGTTTCAACAAAATAGGTTCAGTTTTGACAAAGTTATGGCAGTTGAACTTGTAAATTGCCAATTCCCTAATTTGCATGAACCTATTTTATGGATGAAATGGTTAAAAGGTTAAATTTTGATTTGTTTAAAATTTCATAAATTTAAGTGCCAAATCATTCTGGATGCCAAAATAATACCAAAAATATATGTTTCAACAAAATAGGTTCAGTTTTGACAAAGTTATGGCAGTTGAACTTGTAAATTGCCAATTCCCTAATTTGCATGAACCTATTTTATGGATGAAATGGTTAAAAGGTTAAATTTTGATTTGTTTAAAATTTCATAAATTTAAGTGCCAAATCATTCTGGATGCCAAAATAATACCAAAAATATATGTTTCATCAAAATAGGTTCAGTTTTGACAAAGTTATGGCAGTTGAACTTGTAAATTGTCAATTCCATAATTTACGTGAACCTAGGTTCATGGATGAAATGGTAAAAAACTTAAATTTTGATTTGTTTAAAATTTCATAAATTTAAGTGCCAAATCATTCTGGATGCCAAAATAATACCAAAAATATATGTTTCATCAAAATAGGTTCAGTCTCGACAAAGTAATGGCAGTTCAACTTGGAAATTGCCAATTCCATATTTTGCGTGAACCTTTGTTCATGGATGAAATGGTTCAAAGGTTAAATTTTGATTTGTTTAAAATTTCAAAAATTTAAGTGCCAAATCATTCTGGATGCCAAAATAATACCAAAAATATATGTTTCAACAAAATAGGTTCAGTTTTGACAAAGTTATGGCAGTTGAACTTGTAAATTGCCAATTCCCTATTTTGCATGAACCTATTTTATGGATGAAAGGGTTAAAAGGTTAAATTTTGATTTGTTTAAAATTTCAAAAATCGATCATTCATCATGCCAAAATAATACCAAAAATATATGTTTCATCAAAATAGGTTCAGTTTTGACAAAGTTATGGCAGTTGAACTTGTAAATTACCAATTCCATATTTTGCGTGAACCATATTTGCCGTTGATGGATGAAATGATTAAAAGGTTAAATTTTGACTTGTTTTAAATTTCATAAATTTCAGTGCCAAATCATTTATCATGCCAAAATAATACCAAAAATGTATGTTTCATCAAAATAGGTTCAGTCTTGACAAAGTTATGGCAGTTGAACTAGTAAATTACCAATTCCATATTTTGCGTGAACCATATTTGCCGTTGATGGATGAAATGATTAAAAGGTTAAATTTTAATTTGTTTAAAATTTCAAAAATTTAAATGCCAAATCATTCTGGATGCCAAAATAATACCAAAATTATATGTTTCATCAAAATAGGTTCAGTCTTGACAAAGTAATGGCAGTTGAACTTGTAAATTGCCAATTCCCTATTTTGCATGAACCTATTTCATGGATAAAATGGTTAAAAGGTAAAATATTGATTTGTTTAAAATTTCAAAAATTTTAGTGCCAAATCATTCTGGATGCCAAAATAATACCAAAATATATGTTTCATCAAAATAGGTTCAGTCTTGACAAAGTTATGGTAGTTGAACTAGTAAATTGCCAATTCCATATTTTGCGTGAACCTTTGTTCATGGATGAAATGGTTAAAAGGTTAAATTTTGATTTGTTTAAAATTTCAAAAATTTAAGTGCCAAATCATTCTGGATGCCAAAATAATACCAAAAATATATGTTTCATCAAAATAGGTTCAGTCTTGACAAAGTTATGGCAGTTCAACTTGGAAATTGCCAATTCCATATTTTGCGTGAACCTTTGTTCATGGATGAAATGGTTAAAAGGTTAAATTTTTATGTGTTTAAAATTTCATAAATTTAAGTGCCAAATCATTCTGGATGCCAAAATAATACCAAAAATATATGTTTCATCAAAATAGGTTCAGTTTTGACAAAGTTATGGCAGTTGAACTTGTAAATTACCAATTCCATATTTTGCGTGAACCTAGGTTAATGGATGAAATGGTTAAAAGGTTAAATTTTGATTTGTTTAAAATTTCAAAAATTTAAGTGCCAAATCATTCTGGATGCCAAAATAATACCAAAATATATGTTTCATCAAAATAGGTTCAGTTTTGACAAAGTTATGGCAGTTGAACTTGTAAATTACCAATTCCATAATTTGCGTGAACCTAGGTTCATGGATGAAATGGTTAAAAGGTTAAATTTTGATTTATTAAAAATTTCAAAAATTTAAGTGCCAAATCATTCTGGATGCCAAAATAATACCAAAAATATATGTTTCATCAAAATAGGTTCAGTTTTGACAATGTTATGGCAGTTGAACTTGTAAATTGTCAATTCCAAAATTTGCGTGAACCTAGGTTCATGGATGAAATGGTAAAAAGTTTAAATTTTTATTTGTTTCAAATTTCAAAAATTTAAGTGCCAAATCATTCTGGATGCCAAAATAATACCAAAAATATATGTTTCATCAAAATAGGTTCAGTTTTGACAAAGTTATGGCAGTTGAACTTGTAAATTGTCAATTCCAAAATTTGCGTGAACCTAGGTTCATGGATGAAATGGTAAAAAGTTTAAATTTTTATTTGTTTAAAATTTCAAAAATTTAAGTGCCAAATCATTCTGGATGCCAAAATAATACCAAAAATATATGTTTCATCAAAATAGGTTCAGTTTTGACAAAGTTATGGCAGTTGAACTTGTAAATTACCAATTCCATATTTTGCGTGAACCATATTTGCCGTTGATGGATGAAATGATTAAAAGGTTAAATTTTGATTTGTTTCAAATTTCATAAATTTAAATGCCAAATCATTCTGGATGCCAAAATAATACCAAAATTATATGTTTCATCAAAATAGGTTCAGTCTTGACAAAGTAATGGCAGTTGAACTTGTAAATTACCAATTCCATATTTTGCGTGAACCTAGGTTCATGGATGAAATGATAAAAAGGTTAAATTTTGATTTGCTTAAAATTTCAAAAATTTAAGTGCCAAATCATTCTGGATGCCAAAATAATACCAAAAATATATGTTTCATCAAAATAGGTTCAGTCTTGACAAAGTTATGGCAGTTCAACTTGGAAATTGCCAATTCAATATATTGCGTGAACCTTTGTTCATGGATGAAATGGTTAAAGGTTAAATTTTTATGTGTTTAAAATTTCATAAATTTTAGTGCCAAATCATTCTGGATGCCAAAATAATACCAAAAATATATGTTTCATCAAAATAGGTTCAGTTTTGACAAAGTTATGGCAGTTGAACTTGTAAATTGCCAATTCCCTATTTTGCATGAACCTATTTCATGGATGAAATGGTTAAAAGGTTAAATTTTGATCTGTTCAAAATTCAAAAATTTAAGTGACAAATCATTTTGGATGCCAAAATAATACCAAAAATGTATGTTACATCAAAATAGGTTCAGTTTTGACAAAGTTATGGTAGTTGAACTAGTAAATTGCCAATTCTATATTTTGCGTGAACCTATATGGATGAAATGGTTAAAAGGTTAAATTTTGATTTGTTTAAAATTTCAAAAATTTAAGTGCCAAATTATTCATCAGGCCAAAATATTACAAAAAATGTATGTTTCATCAAAATAGGTTCAGTTTTGACAAAGTTATGGCAGTTGAACTTGTAAATTACCAATTCCATATTTTGCGTGAACCTAGGTTCATGGATGAAATGGTTAAAAGGTTAAATTTTGATTTGTTTAAAATTTCAAAAATTTAAGTGCCAAATAATTCATCATGCTAAAATAATACCAAAAATGAATTTTTCATCAAAATAGGTTCAGTTTTGACAAAGTTATGGCAGTTGAACTTGTAAATTACCAATTCCATATTTTGCGTGAACCTAGGTTAATGGATGAAATGGTTAAAAGGTTAAATTTTGATTTGTTTAAAATTTCAAAAATTTAAGTGCCAAATCATTCTGGATGCCAAAATAATACCAAAATATATGTTTCATCAAAATAGGTTCAGTTTTGACAAAGTTATGGCAGTTGAACTTGTAAATTACCAATTCCATATTTTGCGTGAACCATATTTGCCGTTGATGGATGAAATGATTAAAAGGTTAAATTTTGATTTGTTTCAAATTTCATAAATTTAAATGCCAAATCATTCTGGATGCCAAAATAATACCAAAAATATATGTTTCATCAAAATAGGTTCAGTCTTGACAAAGTTATGGCAGTTGAACTTGTAAATTACCAATTCCATATTTTGCGTGAACCTAGGTTCATGGATGAAATGATAAAAAGGTTAAATTTTGATTTGTTTAAAATTTCAAAAATTTAAGTGCCAAATCATTCTGGATGCCAAAATAATACCAAAAATATATGTTTCATCAAAATAGGTTCAGTCTTGACAAAGTTATGGCAGTTCAACTTGGAAATTGCCAATTCAATATATTGCGTGAACCTTTGTTCATGGATGAAATGGTTAAAGGTTAAATTTTTATGTGTTTAAAATTTCATAAATTTTAGTGCCAAATCATTCTGGATACCAAAATAATACCAAAAATATATGTTTCATCAAAATAGGTTCAGTTTTGACAAAGTTATGGCAGTTGAACTTGTAAATTGCCAATTCCCTATTTTGCATGAACCTATTTCATGGATAAAATGGTTAAAAGGTAAAATTTTGATTTGTTTAAAATTCAAAAATTTAAGTGCCAAATCATTCTGGATGCCAAAATAATACCAAAAATGTATGTTACATCAAAATAGGTTCAGTTTTGACAAAGTTATGGTAGTTGAACTAGTAAATTGCCAATTCTATATTTTGCGTGAACCTATATGGATGAAATGGTTAAAAGGTTAAATTTTGATTTGTTTAAAATTTCAAAAATTTAAGTGCCAAATTATTCATCAGGCCAAAATATTACAAAAAATGTATGTTTCATCAAAATAGGTTCAGTTTTGACAAAGTTATGGCAGTTGAACTTGTAAATTACCAATTCCATATTTTGCGTGAACCTAGGTTAATGGATGAAATGGTTAAAAGGTTAAATTTTGATTTGTTTAAAATTTCAAAAATTTAAGTGCCAAATAATTCATCATGCTAAAATAATACCAAAAATGAATGTTTCATCAAAATAGGTTCAGTTTTGACAAAGTTATGGCAGTTGAACTTGTAAATTACCAATTCCATATTTTGCGTGAACCTAGGTTAATGGATGAAATGGTTAAAAGGTTAAATTTTGATTTGTTTAAAATTTCAAAAATTTAAGTGCCAAATCATTCTGGATGCCAAAATAATACCAAAATATATGTTTCATCAAAATAGGTTCAGTTTTGACAAAGTTATGGCAGTTGAACTTGTAAATTACCAATTCCATAACTTGCGTGAACCTAGGCTCATGGATGAAATGGTAAAAAACTTAAATTTTGATTTGTTTAAAATTTCATAAATTTAAGTGCCAAATCATTCTGGATGCCCAAATAATACCAAAATTATATGTTTCATCAAAATTGGTTCAGTCTTGACAAATTAATGGCAGTTCAACTTGGAAATTTACCAATTCCATATATTGCGTGAACCTTGGTTCATGGATGAAATGGTTAAAAGGTTAAATTTTGATTTGTGTAAAATTTCAAAAATCAATCATTCATCATGCCAAAATAATACCAAAAATATATATTTCATCAAAATAGGTTCAGTTTTGACAAAGTTATGGCAGTTCAACTTGTAAATTGTCAATTCCATAATTTACGTGAACCTAGGCTCATGGATAAAATGGTAAAAACTTATATTTTGATTTGTTTAAAATTTCAAAAATGTAAGTGCCAAATCATTCTGGATGCCGAAATAATACCAAAAATATATGTTTCATCAAAATAGGTTCAGTCTCGACAAAGTAATGGCAGTTCAACTAGTAAATTGCCAATTCTATATTTTGCGTGAACCTATATGGATGAAATGGTTAAAAGGTTAAATTTTGATTTGTTTAAAATTTCAAAAATTTAAGTGCCAAATTATTCATCAGGCCAAAATATTACAAAAAATGTATGTTTCATCAAAATAGGTTCAGTTTTGACAAAGTTATGGCAGTTGAACTTGTAAATTACCAATTCCACATTTTGCGTGAACCTAGGTTCATGGATGAAATGGTTAAAAGGTTAAATTTTGATTTATTAAAAATTTCAAAAATTTAAGTGCCAAATCATTCTGGATGCCAAAATAATACCAAAATTATATGTTTCATCAAAATAGGTTCAGTTTTGACAAAGTTATGGCAGTTGAACTTGTAAATTACCAATTCCATAATTTGCGTGAACCTAGGCTCATGGATAAAATGGTAAAAACTTATATTTTGATTTGTTTAAAATTTCAAAAATGTAAGTGCCAAATCATTCTGGATGCCGAAATAATACCAAAAATATATGTTTCATCAAAATAGGTTCAGTCTCGACAAAGTAATGGCAGTTCAACTAGTAAATTGCCCATTCTATATTTTGCGTGAACCTATATGGATGAAATGGTTAAAAGGTTAAATTTTGATTTGTTTAAAATTTCAAAAATTTAAGTGCCAAATTATTCATCAGGCCAAAATATTACAAAAAATGTATGTTTCATCAAAATAGGTTCAGTTTTGACAAAGTTATGGCAGTTGAACTTGTAAATTACCAATTCCATAATTTGCGTGAACCTAGGTTCATGGATGAAATGGTTAAAAGGTTAAATTTTGATTTATTAGAAATTTCAAAAATTTAAGTGCCAAATCATTCTGGATGCCAAAATAATACCAGAAATATATGTTTCATCAAAATAGGTTCAGTTTTGACAAAGTTATAGCAGTTCAACTTGGAAATTTGTCAATTCCATCTATTGCGTTCATGGATAAAATGGTGAAAAGGTTAAATTTTGATTTGTTTAAAATTTAAAAAACAATCATTCATCATGCCAAAATAATACCAAAAATGTATGTTTCATCAAAATAGGTTCAGTTTTGACAAAGTTATGGCAGTTGAACTTGTAAATTGTCAATTCCAAAATTTGCGTGAACCTAGGTTCATGGATGAAATGGTAAAAAGTTTAAATTTTTATTTGTTTAAAATTTCAAAAATTTAAGTGCCAAATCATTCTGGATGCCAAAATAATACCAAAAATATATGTTTCATCAAAATAGGTTCAGTTTTGACAAAGTTATGGCAGTTGAACTTGTAAATTACCAATTCCATATTTTGCGTGAACCATATTTGCCGTTGATGGATGAAATGATTAAAAGGTTAAATTTTGAATTGTTTAAAATTTCATAAATTTAAATGCCAAATCATTCTGGATGCCAAAATAATACCAAAATTATATGTTTCACCAAAATAGGTTCAGTCTTGACAAAGTAATGGCAGTTGAACTTGTAAATTACCAATTCCATATTTTGCGTGAACCTAGGTTCATGGATGAAATGATAAAAAGGTTAAATTTTGATTTGTTTAAAATTTCAAAAATTTAAAAGCCAAATCATTCTGGATGCCAAAATAATACCAAAAATATATGTTTCATCAAAATAGGTTCAGTCTTGACAAAGTTATGGCAGTTCAACTTGGAAATTGCCAATTCAATATATTGCGTGAACCTTTGTTCATGGATGAAATGGTTTAAGGTTAAATTTTTATGTGTTTTAAATTTCATAAATTTAAGTGCCAAATCATTCTGGATGCCAAAATAATACCAAAAATATATGTTTCATCAAAATAGGTTCAGTTTTGACAAAGTTATGGCAGTTGAACTTGTAAATTGCCAATTCCCTATTTTGCATGAACCTATTTCATGGATAAAATGGTTAAAAGGTAAAATTTTGATTTGTTAAAAATTCAAAAATTTAAGTGCCAAATCATTCTGGATGCCAAAATAATACCAAAATATATGTTTCATCAAAATAGGTTCAGTCTTGACAAAGTTATGGCGGTTCAACTTGGAAATTGCCAATTCCATATTTTGCGTTAACCTTTGTTCATGGATGAAATGGTTCAAAGGTTAAATTTTGATTTGTTTAAAATTTCAAAAATTTAAGTGCCAAATCATTCTGGATGCCAAAATAATACCAAAATATATGTTTCATCAAAATAGGTTCAGTCTTGACAAAGCTTTGGCAGTTCAACTTGGAAATTTGCCAATTCCATATATTGCGTTCATGGATGAAATGGTTAAAAGGTTAAATTTTGATTTGTTTAAAATTTCATAAATTTAAGTGCCAAATAATTCATCATGCTAAAATAATACCAAAAATGAATGTTTCATCAAAATAGGTTCAGTTTTGACAAAGTTATGGCAGTTGAACTTGTAAATTACCAATTCCATATTTTGCGTGAACCTAGGTTAATGGATGAAATGGTTAAAAGGTTAAATTTCGATTTGTTTAAAATTTCAAAAATTTAAGTGCCAAATCATTCATCATGCCAAAATAATACCAGAAATATATGTTTCATCAAAATAGGTTCAGTTTTGACAAAGTTATGGCAGTTGAACATGTAAATTACCAATTCCATAATTTGCGTGAACCTAGGTTCATGGATGAAATGGTAAAAAACTTAAATTTTGATTTGTTTAAAATTTCATAAATTTAAATGCCAAATCATTCTGGATGCCCAAATAATACCAAAACTATATGTTTCATCAAAATTGGTTCAGTCTTGACAAATTAATGGCAGTTCAACTTGGAAATTTACCAATTCCATATATTGCGTGAACCTAGGTTCATGGATGAAATGGTAAAAAGTTTAAATTTTTATTTGTTTAAAATTTCAAAAATTTAAGTGCCAAATCATTCTGGATGCCAAAATAATACCAAAAATGTATGTTTCAGCAAAATAGGTTCAGTCTTGACAAAGTTATGGCAGTTCAACTTGGAAATTGGCGAGTTTCATATTTTGCGTGAACCTAGGTTCATGGATGAAATGGTTAAAAGGTTAAATTTTGATTTGTGTAAAATTTCAAAAATCAATCATTCATCATGCCAAAATAATACCAAAAATATATGTTTCATCAAAATAGGTTCAGTTTTGACAAAGTTATGGCAGTTGAACTTGTAAATTGTCAATTCCATAATTTGCGTGAACCTAGGTTCATGGATGAAATGGTAAAAAACTTAAATTTTGATTTGTTTAAAATTTCAAAAATGTAAGTGGCAAATCATTCTGGATGCCGAAATAATACCAAAAATATATATGTTTCATCAAAATAGGTTCAGTCTCGACAAAGTAATGGCAGTTCAACTTGGAAATTGCCAATTCAATATGTTGCGTTCATGAATGAAATGGTTAAAAGGTTAAATTTTGATTTGTTTAAAATTTCATTAATTTAAGTGCCAAATAATTCATCATGCCAAAATAATACCAAAAATGTATGTTACATCAAAATAGGTTCAGTTTTGACAAAGTTATGGTAGTTGAACTAGTAAATTGCCAATTCTATATTTTGCGTGAACCTATATGGATGAAATGGTTAAAAGGTTAAATTTTGATTTGTTTAAAATTTCAAAAATTTAAGTGCCAAATTATTCATCATTCCAAAATATTACCAAAAATGTATGTTTCATCAAAATAGGTTCAGTTTTGACAAAGTTATGGCAGTTGAACTTGTAAATTACCAATTCCACATTTTGCGTGAACTTAGGTTCATGGATGAAATGGTTAAAAGGTTAAATTTTGATTTATTAAAAATTTCAAAAATTTAAGTGCCAAATCATTCTGGATGCCAAAATAATACCAGAAATATATGTTTCATCAAAATAGGTTCAGTTTTGACAAAGTTATAGCAGTTCAACTTGGAAATTTGTCAATTCCATCTATTGCGTTCATGGATAAAATGGTGAAAAAGTTAAATTTTGATTTGTTTAAAACTTCAAAAATCAATCATTCATCATGCCAAAATAATACCAAAAATGTATGTTTCATCAAAATAGGTTCAGTTTTGACAAAGTTATGGCAGTTGAACTTGTAAATTGTCAATTCCATAATTTGCGTGAACCTAGGTTCATTGATGAAATGGTAAAAAGTTTAAATTTTTATTTGTTTAAAATTTCAAAAATTTAAGTGCCAAATCATTCTGGATGCCAAAATAATACCAAAAATGTATGTTTCATCAAAATAGGTTCAGTCTTGACAAAGTTATGGCAGTTCAACTTGGAAATTGGCGAGTTCCATATTTTGCGAGAACCTAGGTTCATGGATGAAATGGTTAAAAGGTTAAATTTTGATTTGCTTAAAATTTCAAAAATGTAAATGCCAAATCATTGTGGATGACAAAATAATACCAGAAATATATGTTTCATCAAAATAGGTTCAGTTTTGACAAAGTTATGGCAGTTGAACTTGTAAATTACCAATTCAATATTTTGCGTGGACCATATTTGCCGTTGATGGATGAAATGATGAAAAGGTTAAATTTTGATTTGCCTTAAATTTCATAAATTTAAGTGCCAAATCATTCTGGATGCCAAAATAATATCAAAAATATATGTTTCATCAAAATAGGTTAAGTCTTGACAAAGTTATGGCAGTTGAACTTGGAAATTTGCCAATTCCATATATTGCGTTCATGGATGAAATGGTAAAAAGGTTAAATTTTTATTTGATTAAAATTTCAAAAATTTAAGTGCCAAATCATTCTGGATGCCAAAATAATACCAAAAATGTATGTTTCATCAAAATAGGTTCAGTCTTGACAAAGTTATGGCAGTTCAACTTGGAAATTGGCGAGTTCCATATTTTGCGTGAACCTAGGTTCATGGATGAAATGGTTAAAAGGTTAAATTTTGATTTGCTTAAAATTTCAAAAATGTAAATGCCAAATCATTGTGGATGACAAAATAATACCAGAAATATATGTTTCATCAAAATAGGTTAAGTCTTGACAAAGTTATGGCAGTTGAACTTGGAAATTTGCCAATTCCATATATTGCGTTCATGGATGAAATGGTTAAAAGGTTAAATTTTTATTTGATTAAAATTTCAAAAATTTAAATGCCAAATCATTCTGGATGCCAAAATAATACCAAAAATGTATGTTTCATTAAAATAGGTTCAGTCTTGACAAAGTTATGGCAGTTCAACTTGGAAATTGGCGAGTTCCATATTTTGCGTTCCATATTTAGGTTCATGGATGAAATGGTTAAAAGGTTAAATTTTGATTTGCTTAAAATTTCAAAAATTTAAATGCCAAATCATTGTGGATGCCAAAATAATACCAGAAATATATGTTTCATCAAAATAGGTTCAGTTTTGACAAAGGTATGGCAGTTGAACTTGTAAATTGCCAATTCCCTATTTTACGTAAACCTAGGTTCATGGATGAAATGGTTAAAAGGTAAAATTTTGATTTGTTTAAAATTTCAAAAATGTTAGTGCCAAATCATTCTGGATGAGAAAATAATGCCAAAAATATATTTTTCATCAAAATAGGTTCAGTTTTGACAAAGTTATGGCAGTTAAACTTGTAAATTGTCAATTCCATATATTGCGTGAACCTAGGTTAATGGTTGAAATTGTTAAAAGGTTAAATTTTGATTTGTTTTAAATTTCAAAAATTTAAGTGCCAAGTCATTCTGGATGCCAAAATAGCACCAAAAATATATGTTTCATCAAAATATGTTCAGTCTTGACAAAGTTATGGCAGTTCAACTTGGAAATTGGCGAGTTCCATATTTTGCGTGAACCTAGGTTCATGGATGAAATGGTTAAAAGGTTAAATTTTGATTTGTTTAAAATTTAAAAGAAAACAAGTAAGAACGTTGCAGTCGGGCTCCCCCGACTGCGATATACTCTGTTTTCTGTACGTTTATTAAATTAAAGAACGCTGCAAACGCCCAAAGCAGATCGAGACGGGTGCTTGGCAAAATGATCGCTCGTTTACTGGGGCGGGGGTGGGCGTGTCAAATTTTTTTTCTCCAATCTATCCAAGAGTTCAAATGGAGTCATACTGCAAAATTTTGAGTTTCTAGCTATAAGGTTGTAGGAGATACAGGTTCAGCTCATTTGCGGGGGCGGTAGTGGGCGTGGTATATTTTTTTTTTGGCAGGTCGGTCAAGGATGTGGTTAGTAGTCTGTATGTCAAATTTGGTTACTCTAGCTGTAAAACTGTGGAAGATATAGGTTTTTGTGGTTTGTGGGGGAAGGGAAGGGGGTGGGGGGGACATCTTGACACTTTGTCTGACTATGGTATATACCAACACGTATGCCAAGTTTGGATGCTCTAGCTTCAAAACTGTGGAAAAAAACTGCGTTCATACGGCCGGACGGACGGACGGACGGACGGACGGACGGACGGACATTTCACAAACCCAATATACTCTTTTTTTCCATTTTGGAAAACAGAGTATAAAAATGTAAGTGCCAAATCATTCTGGATGCCAAAATAATACCAAAAATATATGTTTCATCAAAATAGGTTCAGTCTTGACAAAGTTATGGCAGTTGAACTTGTAAATTGCCAATTCCATATTTTGCGTGAACCTAGGTTCATGGATGAAATGGTTAAAAGATTAAATTTTGATTTGTTTAAAATTTCAAAAATTTAAGTGCCAAATCATTCTGGATGCCAAAATAATACCAAAAATATATGTTTCATCAAAATAGGTTCAGTTTTGACAAAGTTATGGCAGTTGAACTTGTAAATTACCATTTCCATATTTTGCGTGAACCATATTTGCCGTTGATGGATGAAATGATTAAAAGGTTAAGTTTTGATTTGTTTAAAATTTCAAAAATTTAAGTGCCAAATCATTCTGGATGCCAAAATAATACCAAAATTATATGTTTCATCAAAATAGGTTCAGTCTTGACAAAGTAATGGGAGTTGAACTTGTGAATTACAATGGATGAAATGATTAAAAGGTTAAGTTTTGATTTGTTTAAAATTTCAAAAATTTAAGTGCCAAATCATTCTGGATGCCAAAATAATACCAAAAATATATGTTTCATCAAAATAGGTTCAGTCTTGACAAAGTTATGGCAGTTCAACTTGGAAATTGCCAATTCAATATATTGCGTGAACCTTTGTTCATGGATGAAATGGTTAAAAGGTTAAATTTGTATGTGTTTAAAATTTCATAAATTTAAGTGCCAAATCATTCTGGATGCCAAATTAATACCAAAAATATATGTTTCATCAAAATAGGTTCAGTTTTGACAAAGTTATGGCAGTTGAACTTGTAAATTGCCAATTCCCTATTTTGCATGAACCTATTTCATGGATAAAATGGTTACAAGGAAAAATTTTGATTTGTTTAAAATTTCAAAAATTTAAGTGCCAAATCATTCTGGATGCCAAAATAATACCAAAATATATGTTTCATCAAAATAGGTTCAGTCTTGACAAAGTTATGGCAGTTCAACTTGGAAATTGCCAATTCAATATGTTGCGTGAACCTTTGTTCATGGATGAAATGGTTCAAAGGTTAAATTTTGATTTGTTTAAAATTTCATAAATCAATCATTCATCATGCCAAAATAATACCAAAAATATATGTTTCATCAAAATAGGTTCAGTCTCGACAAAGTTATGGCAGTTAAACTTGTAAATTGCCAATTCCATAATTTGCGTGAACCTAGGTTCATGGACAAAATGGTTAAAAGTTTAAATTTTGATTTGTTTAAAATTTCAAAAATCAATCATTCATCATGCCAAAATAAAACCAAAAATATATGTTTCATCAAAATAGGTTCAGTCTCGACAAAGTTATGGCAGTTCAACTTGGAAATTGCCAATTGAATATGTTGCGTGGACCTTTGTTCATGGATGAAATGGTTCAGAGGTTAAATTTTGATTTGTTTAAAATTTCATAAATCAATCATTCATCATGCCAAAATAATACCAAAAATATATGTTTCATCAAAATAGGTTCAGTCTCGACAAAGTTATGGCAGTTAAACTTGAAAATTGCCAATTCCATAATTTGCGTGAACCTAGGTTCATGGACAAAATGGTTAAAAGTTTAAATTTTGATTTGTTTTAAATTTCAATAATTTAAAAGCCATATCATTCAACCTGCCAAAATAATACCAAAAATATATGTTTCATGAAAATAGGTTCAGTTTTGACAAAGTTATGGCAGTTAAACTTGTAAATTGCCAATTCCATAATTTGCGTGAACCTAGGTTCATGGACAAAATGGTTAAAAGTTTAAATTTTGATTTGTTTAAAATTTCAAAAATCAATCATTCATCATGCCAAAATAAAACCAAAAATATATGTTTCATCAAAATAGGTTCAGTCTCGACAAAGTTATGGCAGTTCAACTTGGAAATTGCCAATTGAATATGTTGCGTGGACCTTTGTTCATGGATGAAATGGTTCAAAGGTTAAGTTTTGATTTAAAATTTCAAAATAGGTTCAGTTTTGACAAAGTTATGGCAGTTGAACTTGTAAATTACCATTTCCATATTTTGCGTGAACCATATTTGCCGTTGATGGATGAAATGATTAAAAGGTTAAGTTTTGATTTGTTTAAAATTTCAAAAATTTAAGTGCCAAATCATTCTGGATGCCAAAATAATACCAAAATTATATGTTTCATCAAAATAGGTTCAGTCTTGACAAAGTTATGGCAGTTGAACTTGTAAATTACCATTTCCATATTTTGCGTGAACCATATTTGCCGTTGATGGATGAAATGATTAAAAGGTTAAGTTTTGATTTGTTTAAAATTTCAAAAATTTAAGTGCCAAATCATTCTGGATGCCAAAATAATACCAAAATTATATGTTTCATCAAAATAGGTTCAGTCTTGACAAAGTTATGGCAGTTGAACTTGTAAATTACCATTTCCATATTTTGCGTGAACCATATTTGCCGTTGATGGATGAAATGATTAAAAGGTTAAGTTTTGATTTGTTTAAAATTTCAAAAATTTAAGTGCCAAATCATTCTGGATGCCAAAATAATATCAAAATATATGTTTCATCAAAATATGTTCAGTCTTGACAAAGTTATGGCAGTTCAACTTGGAAATTGCCAATTCAATATATTGCGTGAACCTTTGTTCATGAATGAAATGGTTCAAAGGTTAAATTTTGATTTGTTTAAAATTTCATAAATTTAAGTGCCAAATCATTCTCGATTCCAAAATTATACCAAAATTATATGTTTCATCAAAATAGGTTCAGTCTTGACAAAGTAATGGCAGTTCAACTTGGAAATTTACCAATTCCATATTTTGCGTGAACCATATTTGCCGTTGATGGATGAAATGATTAAAAGGTTAAATTTTGATTTGTTTAAAATTGCAAAAACTTAAGTGCCAAATCATTCTGGATGCCAAAATAATACCAAAATTATATGTTTCATCAAAATAGGTTCAGTCTTGACAAAGTAATGGCAGTTGAACTTGTAAATTACCAATTCCATATTTTGCGTGAACCTAGGTTCATCGATGAAATGATTAAAAGGTTAAATTTTGATATGTTTAAAATATCAAAAATTTAAGTGCCAAATCATTCTGGATGCCAAAATAATACCAAAATTATATGTTTCATCAAAATAGGTTCAGTCTTGACAAAGTTATGGCAGTTCAACTTGGAAATTGCCAATTCAATATATTGCGTGAACCTTGTTCATGGATGAAATGGTTAAAAGGTTGAATTTTTATGTTTTTAGAATTTCATAAATTTAAGTGCCAAATCATTCTGGATGCCAAAATAATACCAAAAAAAAAATGTTTCATAAAAATAGGTTCAGTCTTGACAAAGTTATGGCAGTTCAACTTGGAAATTGCCAATTCAATATATTGCGTGAACCTTTGTTCATGAATGAAATGGTTCAAAGGTTAAATTTTGATTTGTTTAAAATTTCATAAATTTAAGTGCCAAATCATTCTCGATTCCAAAATAATACCAAAATTATATGTTTCATCAAAATAGGTTCAGTCTTGACAAAGTAATGGCAGTTCAACTTGGAAATTTACCAATTCTAATTTTGCGTGAACCATATTTGCCGTTGATGGATGAAATGATTAAAAGGTTAAATTTTGATTTGTTTAAAATTGCAAAAACTTAAGTGCCAAATCATTCTGGATGCCAAAATAATACCAAAATTATATGTTTCATCAAAATAGGTTCAGTCTTGACAAAGTAATGGCAGTTGAACTTGTAAATTATCAATTCCATATTTTGCGTGAACCTAGGTTCATGGATGAAATGATTAAAAGGTTAAATTTTGATATGTTTAAAATTTCAAAAATTTAAGTGCCAAATCATTCTGGATGCCAAAGTTATACCAAAAATATATGTTTCATCAAAATAGGTTCAGTCTCGACAAAGTTATGGCAGTTCAACTTGGAAATTGCCAATTGAATATGTTGCGTGGACCTTTGTTCATGGATGAAATGGTTCAAAGGTTAAATTTTGATTTGTTTAAAATTTCAAAAATTTAAGTGCCAAATCATTCTGGATGCCAAAATAATACCAAAATATATGTTTCATCAAAATAGGTTCAGTCTTGACAAAGTTATGGCAGTTCAACTTGGAAATTGCCAATTCAATATATTGCGTGAACCTTTGTTCATGAACGAAATGGTTCAAAGGTTAAATTTTGATTTGTTTAAAATTTCATAAATTTAAGTGCCAAATCATTCTCGATTCCAAAATAATACCAAAATTATATGTTTCATCAAAATAGGTTCAGTCTTGACAAAGTAATGGCAGTTCAACTTGGAAATTTACCAATTCCATATTTTGCGTGAACATTATTTGCCGTTGATGGATGAAATGATTAAAAGGTTAAATTTTGATTTGTTTAAAATTGCAAAAACTTAAGTGCCAAATCATTCTGGATGCCAAAAGAATACCAAATTTATATGTTTCATCAAAATAGGTTCAGTCATGACAAAGTAATGGCAGTTGAACTTGTAAATTACCAATTCCATATTTTGCGTGAACCTAGGTTCATGGATGAAATGATTAAAAGGTTAAATTTTGATATGTTTAAAATTTCAAAAATTTAAGTGCCAAATCATTCTGGATGCCAAAATAATACCAAAAATATATGTTTCATCAAAATAGGTTCAGTCTCGACAAAGTTATGGCAGTTCAACTTGGAAATTGCCAATTGAATATGTTGCGTGGACCTTTGTTCATGGATGAAATGGTTCAAAGGTTAAATTTTGATTTGTTTAAAATTTCAAAAATTTAAGTGCCAAATCATTCTGGATGCCAAAATAATACCAAAATATATGTTTCATCAAAATAGGTTCAGTCTTGACAAAGTTATGGCAGTTCAACTTGGAAATTGCCAATTCAATATATTGCGTGAACCTTTGTTCATGAATGAAATGGTTCAAAGGTTAAATTTTGATTTGTTTAAAATTTCATAAATTTAAGTGCCAAATCATTCTCGATTCCAAAATAATACCAAAATTATATGTTTCATCAAAATAGGTTCAGTCTTGACAAAGTAATGGCAGTTCAACTTGGAAATTCACCAATTCCATATTTTGCGTGAACCATATTTGCCGTTGATTAATGAAATGATTAAAAGGTTAAATTTTGATTTGTTTAAAATTGCAAAAACTTAAGTGCCAAATCATTCTGGATGCCAAAATAATACCAAAATTATATGTTTCATCAAAATAGGTTCAGTCTTGACAAAGTAATGGCAGTTGAACTTGTAAATTGCCAATTCAATATATTGCGTGAACCTTTGTTCATGGATGAAATGGTTCAAAGGTTAAATTTTGATTTGTTTAAAATTTCAAAAATTTAAGTGCCAAATCATTCTGGATGCCAAAATAATACCAAAATATATGTTTCATCAAAATAGGTTCAGTCTTGACAAAGTTATGGCAGTTGAACTTGTAAATTGTCAATTCCATAATTTGCGTGAACCTTGTTCATGGATGAAATGGTTAAAAGGCTAAATTTTGATTGGTTTAGAATTTCATAAATTTAAGTGCCAAATCATTCTGGATGCCAAAATACTACCAAAAAAAAAATGTTTCATAAAAATAGGTTCAGTCTTGACAAAGTTATGGCAGTTCAACTTGGAAATTGCCAATTCAATATATTGCGTGAACCTTTGTTCATGAATGAAATGGTTCAAAGGTTAAATTTTGATTTGTTTAAAATTTCATAAATTTAAGTGCCAAATCATTCTCGATTCCAAAATAATACCAAAATTATATGTTTCATCAAAATAGGTTCAGTCTTGACAAAGTAATGGCAGTTCAACTTGGAAATTTACCAATTCCATATTTTGCGTGAACCATATTTGCCGTTGATGGATGAAATGATTAAAAGGTTAAATTTTGATTTGTTTAAAATTGCAAAAACTTAAGTGCCAAATCATTCTGGATGCCAAAATAATACCAAAATTATATGTTTCATCAAAATAGGTTCAGTCTTGACAAAGTAATGGCAGTTGAACTTGTAAATTATCAATTCCATATTTTGCGTGAACCTAGGTTCATGGATGAAATGATTAAAAGGTTAAATTTTGATATGTTTAAAATTTCAAAAATTTAAGTGCCAAATCATTCTGGATGCCAAAGTTATACCAAAAATATATGTTTCATCAAAATAGGTTCAGTCTCGACAAAGTTATGGCAGTTCAACTTGGAAATTGCCAATTGAATATGTTGCGTGGACCTTTGTTCATGGATGAAATGGTTCAAAGGTTAAATTTTGATTTGTTTAAAATTTCAAAAATTTAAGTGCCAAATCATTCTGGATGCCAAAATAATACCAAAATATATGTTTCATCAAAATAGGTTCAGTCTTGACAAAGTTATGGCAGTTCAACTTGGAAATTGCCAATTCAATATATTGCGTGAACCTTTGTTCATGAACGAAATGGTTCAAAGGTTAAATTTTGATTTGTTTAAAATTTCATAAATTTAAGTGCCAAATCATTCTCGATTCCAAAATAATACCAAAATTATATGTTTCATCAAAATAGGTTCAGTCTTGACAAAGTAATGGCAGTTCAACTTGGAAATTTACCAATTCCATATTTTGCGTGAACATTATTTGCCGTTGATGGATGAAATGATTAAAAGGTTAAATTTTGATTTGTTTAAAATTGCAAAAACTTAAGTGCCAAATCATTCTGGATGCCAAAAGAATACCAAATTTATATGTTTCATCAAAATAGGTTCAGTCATGACAAAGTAATGGCAGTTGAACTTGTAAATTACCAATTCCATATTTTGCGTGAACCTAGGTTCATGGATGAAATGATTAAAAGGTTAAATTTTGATATGTTTAAAATTTCAAAAATTTAAGTGCCAAATCATTCTGGATGCCAAAATAATACCAAAAATATATGTTTCATCAAAATAGGTTCAGTCTCGACAAAGTTATGGCAGTTCAACTTGGAAATTGCCAATTGAATATGTTGCGTGGACCTTTGTTCATGGATGAAATGGTTCAAAGGTTAAATTTTGATTTGTTTAAAATTTCAAAAATTTAAGTGCCAAATCATTCTGGATGCCAAAATAATACCAAAATATATGTTTCATCAAAATAGGTTCAGTCTTGACAAAGTTATGGCAGTTCAACTTGGAAATTGCCAATTCAATATATTGCGTGAACCTTTGTTCATGAATGAAATGGTTCAAAGGTTAAATTTTGATTTGTTTAAAATTTCATAAATTTAAGTGCCAAATCATTCTCGATTCCAAAATAATACCAAAATTATATGTTTCATCAAAATAGGTTCAGTCTTGACAAAGTAATGGCAGTTCAACTTGGAAATTCACCAATTCCATATTTTGCGTGAACCATATTTGCCGTTGATTAATGAAATGATTAAAAGGTTAAATTTTGATTTGTTTAAAATTGCAAAAACTTAAGTGCCAAATCATTCTGGATGCCAAAATAATACCAAAATTATATGTTTCATCAAAATAGGTTCAGTCTTGACAAAGTAATGGCAGTTGAACTTGTAAATTGCCAATTCAATATATTGCGTGAACCTTTGTTCATGGATGAAATGGTTCAAAGGTTAAATTTTGATTTGTTTAAAATTTCAAAAATTTAAGTGCCAAATCATTCTGGATGCCAAAATAATACCAAAATATATGTTTTATCAAAATAGGTTCAGTCTTGACAAAGTTATGGCAGTTGAACTTGTAAATTGTCAATTCCATAATTTGCGTGAACCTTGTTCATGGATGAAATGGTTAAAAGGCTAAATTTTGATTGGTTTAGAATTTCATAAATTTAAGTGCCAAATCATTCTGGATGCCAAAATACTACCAAAAAAAAAATGTTTCATAAAAATAGGTTCAGTCTTGACAAAGTTATGGCAGTTCAACTTGGAAATTGCCAATTCAATATATTGCGTGAACCTTTGTTCATGAATGAAATGGTTCAAAGGTTAAATTTTGATTTGTTTAAAATTTCATAAATTTAAGTGCCAAATCATTCTCGATTCCAAAATAATACCAAAATTATATGTTTCATCAAAATAGGTTCAGTCTTGACAAAGTAATGGCAGTTCAACTTGGAAATTTACCAATTCCATATTTTGCGTGAACCATATTTGCCGTTGATGGATGAAATGATTAAAAGGTTAAATTTTGATTTGTTTAAAATTGCAAAAACTTAAGTGCCAAATCATTCTGGATGCCAAAATAATACCAAAATTATATGTTTCAAAAAAATAGGTTCAGTCTTGACAAAGTAATGGCAGTTGAACTTGTAAATTACCAATTCCATATTTTGCGTGAACCTAGGTTCATGGATGAAATGATTAAAAGGTTAAATTTTGATATGTTTAAAATTTCAAAAATTTAAGTGCCAAATCATTCTGGATGCCAAAATAATACCAAAAATATATGTTTCATCAAAATAGGTTCAGTCTCGACAAAGTTATGGCAGTTCAACTTGGAAATTGCCAATTGAATATGTTGCGTGGACCTTTGTTCATGGATGAAATGGTTCAAAGGTTAAATTTTGATTTGTTTAAAATTTCAAAAATTTAAGTGCCAAATCATTCTGGATGCCAAAAAAATACCAAAATATATGTTTCATCAAAATAGGTTCAGTCTTGACAAAGTTATGGCAGTTCAACTTGGAAATTGCCAATTCAATATATTGCGTGAACCTTTGTTCATGAATGAAATGGTTCAAAGGTTAAATTTTGATTTGTTTAAAATTTCATAAATTTAAGTGCCAAATCATTCTCGATTCCAAAATAATACCAAAATTATATGTTTCATCAAAATAGGTTCAGTCTTGACAAAGTAATGGCAGTTCAACTTGGAAATTTACCAATTCCATATTTTGCGTGAACCATATTTGCCGTTGATTAATGAAATGATTAAAAGGTTAAATTTTGATTTGTTTAAAATTGCAAAAACTTAAGTGCCAAATCATTCTGGATGCCAAAATAATACCAAAATTTAATGTTTCATCAAAATAGGTTCAGTCTTGACAAAGTAACGGCAGTTGAACTTGTAAATTGCCAATTCAATATATTGCGTGAACCTTTGTTCATGGATGAAATGGTTCAAAGGTTAAATTTTGATTTGTTTAAAATTTCAAAAATTTAAGTGCCAAATCATTCTGGATGCCAAAATAATACCAAAATATATGTTTCATCAAAATAGGTTCAGTCTTGACAAAGTTATGGCAGTTCAACTTGGAAATTGCCAATTCAATATATTGCGTGTACCTAGGTTCATGGATGAAATGGTTAAAAGGTTAAATTTTAATTTGTTTAAAATTTTAAAAATCAATCATTCATCATGCCAAAATAATACCAAAAATATTTGTTTCATCAAAAAAGGTTCAGTTAGGACAAAGTAATGGCAGTTGAACTTGTAAATTACCAATTCCATATTTTGCGTGAACCTAGGTTCATCGATGAAATGATTAAAAGGTTAAATTTTGATATGTTTAAAATTTCAAAAATTTAAGTGCCAAATCATTCTGGATGCCAAAATAATACCAAAATTATATGTTTCATCAAAATAGGTTCAGTCTTGACAAAGTTATGGCAGTTCAACTTGGAAATTGCCAATTCAATATATTGCGTGAACCTTTGTTCATGAATGAAATGGTTCAAAGGTTAAATTTTGATTTGTTTAAAATTTCATAAATTTAAGTGCCAAATCATTCTCGATTTCAAAATAATACCAAAATTATATGTTTCATCAAAATAGGTTCAGTCTTGACAAAGTAATGGCAGTTCAACTTGGAAATTTACCAATTCCATATTTTGCGTGAACCATATTTGCCGTTGATGGATGAAATGATTAAAAGGTTAAATTTTGATTTGTTTAAAATTGCAAAAACTTAAGTGCCAAATCATTCTGGATGCCAAATTAATACCAAAAACATATGTTTCATCAAAATAGGTTCAGTTTTGACAAAGTTATGGCAGTTGAACTTGTAAATTGCCAATTCCCTATTTTGCATGAAACTACTTCATGGATGAAATGGTTAAAAGGTAAAATTTTGATTTGTTTAAAATTTCAAAAATTTAAGTGCCAAATCATTCTGGATGCCAAAATAATACCAAAATTATATGTTTCATCAAAATAGGTTCAGTCTTGACAAAGTAATGGCAGTTGAACTTGTAAATTACCAATTCCATATTTTGCGTGAACCTAGGTTCATCGATGAAATGATTAAAACGTTAAATTTTGATATGTTTAAAATTTCAAAAATTTAAGTGCCAAATCATTCTGGATGCCAAAATAATACCAAAAATATATGTTTCATCAAAATAGGTTCAGTCTTGACAAAGTTATGGCAGTTCAACTTGGAAATTGCCAATTCAATATATTGCGTGTACCTAGGTTCATGGATGAAATGGTTAAAAGGTTAAATTTTAATTTGTTTAAAATTTTAAAAATCAATCATTCATCATGCCAAAATAATACCAAAAATATTTGTTTAATCAAAAAAGGTTCAGTTAGGACAAAGTAATGGCAGTTGAACTTGTAAATTGCCAATTCCCTATTTTGCATGAACCTATTTCTTGGATGAAATGGTTAACAGGTTAAATTTTGATTTTTTTAAAATTTCAAAAATTTAAGTGCCAAATCATTCTCGATTCCAAAATAATACCAAAATTATATGTTTCATCAAAATAGGTTCAGTCTTGACAAAGTAATGGCAGTTGAACTTGTAAATTACCAATTCCATATTTTGCGTGAACCTAGGTTCATCGATGAAATGATTGAAAGGATAAATTTTGATATGTTTAAAATTTCATAAATTTAAGTGCCAAATCATTCTGGATGCCAAAATAATACCAAAAAAAAAATGTTTCATAAAAATAGGTTCAGTCTTGACAAAGTTATGGCAGTTCAACTTGGAAATTGCCAATTCAATATATTGCGTGTACCTATGTTCATGGATGAAATGGTTAAAAGGTTAAATTTTAATTTGTTTAAAATTTCAAAAATCAATCATTCATCATGCCAAAATAATACCAAAAATATTTGTTTCATCAAAAAAGGTTCAGTTAGGACAAAGTTATGGCAGTTGAACTTGTAAATTGCGAATTCCATAGTTTGCGTGAATGAAATGGATGAAATGGTTAAAAGTTTAAATTTTGATTTGTTTAAAATTTCAAAAATGTAAGTGCCAAATCATTCTGGATGCCGAAAAAATACCAAAAATATATGTTTCATCAAAATAGGTTCAGTCTCGACAAAGTTATGGCAGTTCAACTTGGAATCAGCAAGTCAATCATTCAACATGCCAAAATAATACCAAAAATATATGTTTCATTAAAATAGGTTCAGTTTTGACAAAGTTATGGCAGTTAAACTTGTAAATTGCCAATTCCATAATTTGCGTGAAATGTTACTGGATGAAATGGTTAAAAGGTAAAATTTTGATTTGTTTTAAATTTCAATAATTTAAAAGCCATATCATTCATCATGCCAAAATAATACCAAAAATATATGTTTCATCAAAATAAGTTCAGTTTTGACAAAGTTATGGCAGTTAAACTTGTAAATTGCCAATTCCATAATTTGCGTGAACCTAGGTTCATGGACAAAATGGTTAAAAGTTTAAATTTATATTTGTTTAAAATTTCAATAATTTAAAAGCCATATCATTCATCCTGCCAAAATAATACCAAAAATATATGTTTCATCAAAATAGGTTCAGTTTTGACAAAGTTATGGCAGTTAAACTTGTAAATCGCCAATTCCATAATTTGCGTGAACCTAGGTTCATGGACAAAATGGTTAAAAGTTTAAATTTTGATTTGTTTAAAATTTCAAAAATCAATCATTCATCATGCCAAAATAATACCAAAAATATATGTTTCATCAAAATAGTTTCAGTTTTGACAAAGTTATGGCAGTTGAACTAGTAAATTGCCAATTCCCTACTTTGCATGAACCTATTTCATGGATAAACTGGTTAAAAGGTAAAATTTTGATTTGTTTAAAATTTCAAAAATTTAAGTGCCAAATCATTCTGGATGCCAAAATAATACCAAAATGATATGTTTCATCAAAATAGGTTCAGTCTTGACAAAGTAATGGCAGTTCAACTTGGAAATTTACCAATTCCATATATTGCGTGAACCTAGGTTCATGGATGAAATGGTTAAAAGGTTAAATTTTGATTTGCTTAAAATTTCAAAAATCAATCATTCATCATGCCAAAATAATACCAAAAAAATATGTTTCATCAAAATAGGTTCAGTTATGACAAAGTTATGGCAGTTGAACTTGTAAATTGCCAATTCCATATATTGCGTGAACCTAGGTTTATGGTTGAAATTGTTAAAAGGTTAAATTTTTATTTGTTTAAAATATCAAAAATTTAAGTGCCAAATCATTCTGGATGCATAAATAATACCAACAATATATGTTTAATCAAAATACTTTCAGTCTTGACAAAGTTATGGCAGTTGAACTTGTAAATTGCGAATTCCATAGTTTGCATGAACCTATTTCATGGATGAAATGGTTAAAAGGTTAAATTTTGATTTGTTTAAAATTTCAAAAATTTAAGTGCCAAATTATACATCATGCCAAAATAATACCAAAAATATATGTTTCATCAAAATAGGTTCAGTTTTGACAAAGTTATGGCAGTTGAACTTGTAAATTGCCAATTCCATATATTGCGTGAACCTAGGTAAATGGATTAAATGGTTAAAAGGTTATAATTTGATATGTTTAAAATTTCAAAAATTTTAGTGCCAAGTCATTCTGGATGCCGAAATAATACCAAAAATATATGTTTCATCAAAATAGGTTCAGTTTTGACAAAGTTATGGCAGTTGAACTTGTAAATTGTCAATTCCATATTTTGCGTGAACCTAGGTTCATGGATAAATTGGTTAAAATTTTGATTTGTTTAAAATTTCAAAAATCAATCATTAATCATGCCAAAATAATACCAAAAAAATATGTTTCATCAAAATAGGTTCAGTTTTGACAAAGTTATGGCAGTTGAACTTGTAAATTGCCAATTCCATATATTGCGTGAACCTAGGTAAATGGATGAAATGGTTAAAAGGTTATAATTTGATATGTTTAAAATTTCAAAAATTTTAGTGCCAAGTCATTCTGGATGCCGAAATAATACCAAAAATATATGTTTCATCAAAATAGTTTCAGTTTTGACAAAGTTATGGCAGTTGAACTTGTAAATTGCCAATTCCCTACTTTGCATGAACCTATTTCATGGATAAACTGGTTAAAAGGTAAAATTTTGATTTGTTTAAAATTTCAAAAATTTAAGTGCCAAATCATTCTGGATGCCAAAATAATACCAAAATGATATGTTTCATCAAAATAGGTTCAGTCTTGACAAAGTAATGGCAGTTCAACTTGGAAATTTACCAATTCCATATATTGCGTGATCCATAGGTTCATGGATGAAATGGTTCAAAGGTTAAATTTTGATTTGTTTAAAATTTCAAAAATTTAAGTGCCAAATCATTCTGGATGCCAAAATAATACCAAAATATATGTTTCATAAAAATAGGTTCAGTCTTGACAAAGTTATGGCAGTTCAACTTGGAAATTGGCAATTCAATATATTGCGTGTACCTAGGTTCATGGATGAAATGGTTAAAAGGTTAAATTTTAATTTGTTTAAAATTTTAAAAATCAATCATTCATCATGCCAAAATAATACCAAAAATATTTGTTTCATCAAAAAAGGTTCAGTTAGGACAAAGTAATGGCAGTTGAACTTGTAAATTGCCAATTCCCTATTTTGCATGAACCTATTTCTTGGATGAAATGGTTAACAGGTTAAATTTTGATTTTTTTAAAATTTCAAAAATTTAAGTGCCAAATCATTCTCGATTCCAAAATAATACCAAAATTATATGTTTCATCAAAATAGGTTCAGTCTTGACAAAGTAATGGCAGTTGAACTTGTAAATTACCAATTCCATATTTTGCGTGAACCTAGGTTCATCGATGAAATGATTAAAAGGTTAAATTTTGATATGTTTAAAATTTCAAAAATTTAAGTGCCAAATCATTCTGGATGCCAAAATAATACCAAAATTATATGTTTCATCAAAATAGGTTCAGTCTTGACAAAGTTATGGCAGTTCAACTTGGAAATTGCCAATTCAATATATTGCGTGAACCTTTGTTCATGAATGAAATGGTTCAAAGGTTAAATTTTGATTTGTTTAAAATTTCATAAATTTAAGTGCCAAATCATTCTCGATTTCAAAATAATACCAAAATTATATGTTTCATCAAAATAGGTTCAGTCTTGACAAAGTAATGGCAGTTCAACTTGGAAATTTACCAATTCCATATTTTGCGTGAACCATATTTGCCGTTGATGGATGAAATGATTAAAAGGTTAAATTTTGATTTGTTTAAAATTGCAAAAACTTAAGTGCCAAATCATTCTGGATGCCAAATTAATACCAAAAACATATGTTTCATCAAAATAGGTTCAGTTTTGACAAAGTTATGGCAGTTGAACTTGTAAATTGCCAATTCCCTATTTTGCATGAAACTACTTTATGGATGAAATGGTTAAAAGGTAAAATTTTGATTTGTTTAAAATTTCAAAAATTTAAGTGCCAAATCATTCTGGATGCCAAAATAATACCAAAATTATATGTTTCATCAAAATAGGTTCAGTCTTGACAAAGTAATGGCAGTTGAACTTGTAAATTACCAATTCCATATTTTGCGTGAACCTAGGTTCATCGATGAAATGATTAAAACGTTAAATTTTGATATGTTTAAAATTTCAAAAATTTAAGTGCCAAATCATTCTGGATGCCAAAATAATACCAAAAATATATGTTTCATCAAAATAGGTTCAGTCTTGACAAAGTTATGGCAGTTCAACTTGGAAATTGCCAATTCAATATATTGCGTGTACCTAGGTTCATGGATGAAATGGTTAAAAGGTTAAATTTTAATTTGTTTAAAATTTTAAAAATCAATCATTCATCATGCCAAAATAATACCAAAAATATTTGTTTAATCAAAAAAGGTTCAGTTAGGACAAAGTAATGGCAGTTGAACTTGTAAATTGCCAATTCCCTATTTTGCATGAACCTATTTCTTGGATGAAATGGTTAACAGGTTAAATTTTGATTTTTTTAAAATTTCAAAAATTTAAGTGCCAAATCATTCTCGATTCCAAAATAATACCAAAATTATATGTTTCATCAAAATAGGTTCAGTCTTGACAAAGTAATGGCAGTTGAACTTGTAAATTACCAATTCCATATTTTGCGTGAACCTAGGTTCATCGATGAAATGATTGAAAGGATAAATTTTGATATGTTTAAAATTTCATAAATTTAAGTGCCAAATCATTCTGGATGCCAAAATAATACCAAAAAAAAAATGTTTCATCAAAATAGGTTCAGTCTTGACAAAGTTATGGCAGTTCAACTTGGAAATTGCCAATTCAATATATTGCGTGTACCTATGTTCATGGATGAAATGGTTAAAAGGTTAAATTTTAATTTGTTTAAAATTTCAAAAATCAATCATTCATCATGCCAAAATAATACCAAAAATATTTGTTTCATCAAAAAAGGTTCAGTTAGGACAAAGTTATGGCAGTTGAACTTGTAAATTGCGAATTCCATAGTTTGCGTGAATGAAATGGATGAAATGGTTAAAAGTTTAAATTTTGATTTGTTTAAAATTTCAAAAATGTAAGTGCCAAATCATTCTGGATGCCGAAAAAATACCAAAAATATATGTTTCATCAAAATAGGTTCAGTCTCGACAAAGTTATGGCAGTTCAACTTGGAATCAGCAAGTCAATCATTCAACATGCCAAAATAATACCAAATATATATGTTTCATTAAAATAGGTTCAGTTTTGACAAAGTTATGGCAGTTAAACTTGTAAATTGCCAATACCATAATTTGCGTGAAATGTTACTGGATGAAATGGTTAAAAGGTAAAATTTTGATTTGTTTTAAATTTCAATAATTTAAAAGCCATATCATTCATCATGCCAAAATAATACCAAAAATATATGTTTCATCAAAATAAGTTCAGTTTTGACAAAGTTATGGCAGTTAAACTTGTAAATTGCCAATTCCATAATTTGCGTGAACCTAGGTTCATGGACAAAATGGTTAAAAGTTTAAATTAATATTTGTTTAAAATTTCAATAATTTAAAAGCCATATCATTCATCCTGCCAAAATAATACCAAAAATATATGTTTCATCAAAATAGGTTCAGTTTTGACAAAGTTATGGCAGTTAAACTTGTAAATCGCCAATTCCATAATTTGCGTGAACCTAGGTTCATGGACAAAATGGTTAAAAGTTTAAATTTTGATTTGTTTAAAATTTCAAAAATCAATCATTCATCATGCCAAAATAATACCAAAAATATATGTTTCATCAAAATAGTTTCAGTTTTGACAAAGTTATGGCAGTTGAACTAGTAAATTGCCAATTCCCTACTTTGCATGAACCTATTTCATGGATAAACTGGTTAAAAGGTAAAATTTTGATTTGTTTAAAATTTCAAAAATTTAAGTGCCAAATCATTCTGGATGCCAAAATAATACCAAAATGATATGTTTCATCAAAATAGGTTCAGTCTTGACAAAGTAATGGCAGTTCAACTTGGAAATTTACCAATTCCATATATTGCGTGAACCTAGGTTCATGGATGAAATGGTTAAAAGGTTAAATTTTGATTTGCTTAAAATTTCAAAAATCAATCATTCATCATGCCAAAATAATACCAAAAATATATGTTTAATCAAAATACTTTCAGTCTTGACAAAGTTATGGCAGTTGAACTTGTAAATTGCGAATTCCATAGTTTGCATGAACCTATTTCATGGATGAAATGGTTAAAAGGTTAAATTTTGATTTGTTTAAAATTTCAAAAATTTAAGTGCCAAATTATACATCATGCCAAAATAATACCAAAAATATATGTTTCATCAAAATAGGTTCAGTTTTGACAAAGTTATGGCAGTTGAACTTGTAAATTGCCAATTCCATATATTGCGTGAACCTAGGTAAATGGATTAAATGGTTAAAAGGTTATAATTTGATATGTTTAAAATTTCAAAAATTTTAGTGCCAAGTCATTCTGGATGTCGAAATAATACCAAAAATATATGTTTCATCAAAATAGGTTCAGTTTTGACAAAGTTATGGCAGTTGAACTTGTAAATTGTCAATTCCATATTTTGCGTGAACCTAGGTTCATGGATAAAATGGTTAAAATTTTGATTTGTTTAAAATTTCAAAAATCAATCATTAATCATGCCAAAATAATACCAAAAAAATATGTTTCAGCAAAATAGGTTCAGTTTTGACAAAGTTATGGCAGTTGAACTTGTAAATTGCCAATTCCATATATTGCGTGAACCTAGGTAAATGGATGAAATGGTTAAAAGGTTATAATTTGATATGTTTAAAATTTCAAAAATTTTAGTGCCAAGTCATTCTGGATGCCGAAATAATACCAAAAATATATGTTTCATCAAAATAGTTTCAGTTTTGACAAAGTTATGGCAGTTGAACTTGTAAATTGCCAATTCCCTACTTTGCATGAACCTATTTCATGGATAAACTGGTTAAAAGGTAAAATTTTGATTTGTTTAAAATTTCAAAAATTTAAGTGCCAAATCATTCTGGATGCCAAAATAATACCAAAATGATATGTTTCATCAAAATAGGTTCAGTCTTGACAAAGTAATGGCAGTTCAACTTGGAAATTTACCAATTCCATATATTGCGTGATCCATAGGTTCATGGATGAAATAGTTAAAAGGTTAAATTTTGATTTGCTTAAAATTTCAAAAATCAATCATTCATCATGCCAAAATAATACCAAAAAAATATGTTTCATCAAAATAGGTTCAGTTTTGACAAAGTTATGGCAGTTGAACTTGTAAATTGCCAATTCCATATATTGCGTGAACCTAGGTTTATGGTTGAAATTGTTAAAAGGTTAAATTTTTATTTGTTTAAAATATCAAAAATTTAAGTGCCAAATCATTCTGGATGCATAAATAATACCAACAATATATGTTTAATCAACATACTTTCAGTCTTGACAAAGTTATGGCAGTTGAACTTGTAAATTGCGAATTCCATAGTTTGCATGAACCTATTTCATGGATGAAATGGTTAAAAGGTTAAATTTTGATTTGTTTAAAATTTCAAAAATTTAAGTGCCAAATTATACATCATACCAAAATAATACCAAAAATATATGTTTCATCAAAATAGGTTCAGTTTTGACAAAGTTATGGCAGTTGAACTTGTAAATTGCCAATTCCATATATTGCGTGAACCTAGGTAAATGGATTAAATGGTTAAAAAGTTATAATTTGATATGTTTAAAATTTCAAAAATTTTAGTGCCAAGTCATTCTGGATGCCGAAATAATACCAAAAATATATGTTTCATCAAAATAGGTTCAGTTTTGACAAAGTTATGGCAGTTGAACTTGTAAATTGTCAATTCCATATTTTGCGTGAACCTAGGTTCATGGATAAAATGGTTAAAATTTTGATTTGTTTAAAATTTCAAAAATCAATCATTAATCATGCCAAAATAATACCAAAAAAATATGTTTCAGCAAAATAGGTTCAGTTTTGACAAAGTTATGGCAGTTGAACTTGTAAATTGCCAATTCCATATATTGCGTGAACCTAGGTAAATGGATGAAATGGTTAAAAGGTTATAATTTGATATGTTTAAAATTTCAAAAATTTTAGTGCCAAGTCATTCTGGATGCCGAAATAATACCAAAAATATATGTTTCATCAAAATAGTTTCAGTTTTGACAAAGTTATGGCAGTTGAACTTGTAAATTGCCAATTCCCTACTTTGCATGAACCTATTTCATAGATAAACTGGTTAAAAGGTAAAATTTTGATTTGTTTAAAATTTCAAAAATTTAAGTGCCAAATCATTCTGGATGCCAAAATAATACCAAAATGATATGTTTCATCAAAATAGGTTCAGTCTTGACAAAGTAATGGCAGTTCAACTTGGAAATTTACCAATTCCATATATTGCGTGAACCTAGGTTCATGGATGAAATGGTTAAAAGGTTAAATTTTGATTTGCTTAAAATTTCAAAAATCAATCATTCATCATGCCAAAATAATACCAACAATATATGTTTAATCAAAATACTTTCAGTCTTGACAAAGTTATGGCAGTTGAACTTTTAAATTGCGAATTCCATAGTTTGCATGAACCTATTTCATGGATGAAATGGTTAAAAGGTTAAATTTTGATTTGTTTAAAATTTCAAAAATTTAAGTGCCAAATTATTCATCATGCCAAAATAATACCAAAAATATATGTTTCATCAAAATAGGTTCAGTTTTGACAAAGTTATGGCAGTTGAACTTGTAAATTGCCAATTCCATATATTGCGTGAACCTTGGTAAATGGATGAAATGGTTAAAAGGTTATAATTTGATATGTTTAAAATTTCAAAAATTTTAGTGCCAAGTCATTCTGGATGCCGAAATAATACCAAAAATATATGTTTCATCAAAATAGGTTCAGTTTTGACAAAGTTATGGCAGTTGAACTTGTAAATTGCCAATTCCATATTTTGCGTGAAGCTAGGTTCAAGGATGAAATGGTTAAAAGGTAAAATTTTGATTTGTTTTAAATTTCAATAATTTAAAAGCCATATCATTCATCACGCCAAAATAATACCAAAAATATATGTTTCATCAAAATAGGTTCAGTTTTGACAAAGTTATGGCAGTTAAACTTGTAAATTGCCAATTCCATAATTTGGTTGAACCTAGGTTCATGGACAAAAGGGTTAAAAGTTTAAATTTTGATTTGTTTAAAATTTCAATAATTTAAAAGCCATATCATTCATCATGCCAAAATAATACCAAAAATATATGTTTCATCAAAATAGGTTCAGTCTTGACAAAGTAATGGCAGTTCAACTTGGAAATTTACCAATTCCATATATTGCGTGAACCTAGGTTCATGGATGAAATGGTTAAAAGGTTAAATTTTGATTTGCTTAAAATTTCAAAAATCAATCATTCATCATGCCAAAATAATACCAAAAAAATATGTTTCATCAAAATAGGTTCAGTTTTGACAAAGTTATGGCAGTTGAACTTGTAAATTGCCAATTCCATATATTGCGTGAACCTAGGTTTATGGTTGAAATTGTTAAAAGGTTAAATTTTTATTTGTTTAAAATTTCAAAAATTTAAGTGCCAAATCATTCTGGATGCATAAATAATACCAACAATATATGTTAAATCAAAATACTTTCAGTCTTGACAGAGTTATGGCAGTTGAACTTGTAAATTGCGAATTCCATAGTTTGCATGAACCTATTTCATGGATGAAATGGTTAAAAGGTTAAATTTTGATTTTTTTAAAATTTCAAAAATTTAAGTGCCAAATTATACATCATGCCAAAATAATACCAAAAATATATGTTTCATCAAAATAGGTTCAGTTTTGACAAAGTTATGGCAGTTGAACTTGTAAATTGCCAATTCCATATATTGCGTGAACCTAGGTAAATGGATTAAATGGTTAATAGGTTATAAATTGATATGTTTAAAATTTCAAAAATTTTAGTGCCAAGTCATTCTGGATGCCGAAATAATACCACAAATATATGTTTCATCAAAATAGGTTCAGTTTTGACAAAGTTATGGCAGTTGAACTTGTAAATTGTCAATTCCATATTTTGCGTGAACCTAGGTTCATGGATAAAATGGTTGAAATTTTGATTTGTTTAAAATTTCAAAAATCAATCATTAATCATGCCAAAATAATACCAAAAAAATATGTTTCAGCAAAATAGGTTCAGTTTTGACAAAGTTATGGCAGTTGAACTTGTAAATTGCCAATTCCATATATTGCGTGAACCTAGGTAAATGGATGAAATGGTTAAAAGGTTATAATTTGATATGTTTAAAATTTCAAAAATTTTAGTGCCAAGTCATTCTGGATGCCGAAATAATACCAAAAATATATGTTTCATCAAAATAGGTTCAGTTTTGACAAAGTTATGGCAGTTGAACTTGTAAATTGTCAATTCCATATTTTGCGTGAACCTAGGTTCATGGATAAAATGGTTAAAATTTTCATTTGTTTAAAATTTCAAAAATCAATCATTAATCATGCCAAAATAATACCAAAAAAATATGTTTCATCAAAATAAGTTCAGTTTTGACCAAGTTATGGCAGTTGAACTTGTAAATTGCCAATTCCATATATTGCGTGAACCTAGGTTAATGGTTGAAATTGTTAGAAGGTTAAATTTTGATTTGTTTAAAATTTCAAAAATTTAAGTGCCAAATCATTCTGGATGCCAAAATAATACCAACAATATATGTTTAATCAAAATACTTTCAGTCTTGACAAAGTTATGGCAGTTGAACTTGTAAATTGCGAATTCCATAGTTTGCATGAACCTATTTCATGGATGAAATGGTTAAAAGGTTAAATTTTGATTTGTTTTAAATTTCAATAATTTAAAAGCCATATCATTCATCATGCCAAAATAATACCAAAAGTATATGTTTCATCAAAATAGGTTCAGTTTTGACAAAGTTATGGCAGTTAAACTTGTAAATTGCCAATTCCATAATTTGGTTGAACCTAGGTTCATGGACAAAAGGGTTAAAAGTTTAAATTTTGATTTGTTTAAAATTTCAATAATTTAAAAGCCATATCATTCATCATGCCAAAATAATACCAAAAATATATGTTTCATCAAAATAGGTTCAGTTTCGACAAAGTTATGGCAGTTAAACTTGTAAATCGCCAATTCCATAATTTGCGTGAACCTAGGTTCATGGACAAAATGGTTAAAAGTTTAAATTTTGATTTGTTTAAAATTTCAAAAATCAATCATTCATCATGCCAAAATAATACCAAAAATATATGTTTCATCAAAATAGTTTCAGTTTTGACAAAGTTATGGCCGTTGAACTTGTAAATTGCCAATTCCCTATTTTGCATGAATCTATTTCATGGATAAAATGGTTAAAAGGTTAAATTTTGATTTGTTTAAAATTTCATAAATTTAAGTGCCAAATCATTCTGAATGCCAAATTAATACCAAAAATATATGTTTCATCAAAATAGGTTTAGTTTTGACAAAGTTATGGCAGTTGAACTTGTAAATTGCCAATTCCCTATTTTGCATGAAACTATTTCATGGATGAAATGGTTAAAAGGTAAAATTTTGATTTGTTTAAAATTTCAAAAATTTAAGTGTCAAATCATTCTGGATGCCAAAATAATACCAAAATTATATGTTTCATCAAAATAGGTTCAGTCTTGACAAAGTAATGGCAGTTCAACTTGGAAATTTACCAGTTCCATATATTGCGTGAACCTAGGTTCATGGATGAAATGGTTCAAAGGTTAAATTTTGATTTGCTTAAAATTTCAAAAATCAATCATTCATCATGCCAAAATAATACCAAAAAAATATGTTTCATCAAAATAGGTTCAGTTTTGACAAAGTTATGGCAGTTGAACTTGTAAATTGCCAATTCCATATATTGCGTGAACCTAGGTTAATGGTTGAAATTGTTAAAAGGTTAAATTTTGATTTGTTTAAAATTTAAAAAATTTAAGTGCCAAATCATTCTGAATGCCAAAATAATACCAACAATATATGTTTAATCAAAATACTTTCAGTCTTGACAAAGTTATGGCAGTTGAACTTGTAAATTGCGAATTCCATAGTTTGCATGAACCTATTTCATGGATGAAATGGTTAAAAGGTTAAATTTTGATTTGTTTAAAATTTCAAAAATCTAAGTGCCAAATTATACATCATGCCAAAATAATACCAAAAATATATGTTTCATCAAAAAAGGTTCAGTTTTGACAAAGTTATGGCAGTTGAACTTGTAAATTGCCAATTCCATATATTGCGTGAACCTAGGTTCAAGGATGAAATGATTAAAAGGTTAAATTTTGATATGTTTAAAATTTCAAAAATTTAAGTGCCAAATCATTCTGGATGCCAAAATAATACCAAAAATATATGTTTCATCAAAATAGGTTCAGTCTTGACAAAGTTATGGCAGTTCAACTTGGAAATTGCCAATTCAATATATTGCGTGTACCTAGGTTCATGGATGAAATGGTTAAAAGGTTAAATTTTAATTTGTTTAAAATTTTAAAAATCAATCATTCATCATGCCAAAATAATACCAAAAATATTTGTTTCATCAAAAAAGGCTCAGTTTTGACAAAGTTATGGCAGTTGAACTTGTAAATTGCGAATTCCATAGTTTGCGTGAACCTAGGTTCATGGATGAAATGGTTAAAAGTTTAAATTTTGATTTGTTTAAAATTTCAAAAATGTAAGTGCCAAATCATTCTGGATGCCGAAAAAATACCAAAAATATATGTTTCATCAAAATAGGTTCAGTGTCGACAAAGTTATGGCAGTTCAACTTGGAATCAGCAAGTCAATCATTCAACATGCCAAAATAATACCAAAAATATATGTTTCATCAAAATAGGTTCAGTTTTGACAAAGTTATGGCAGTTGAACTTGTAAATTGCGAATTCCATATATTGCGTGAACCTAGGTAAATGGATGAAATGGTTAAAAGGTTATAATTTGATATGTTTAAAATTTCAAAAATTTAAGTGCCAAATTATACATTATGTCAAAATAATACCAAAAATATATGTTTCAGCAAAATAGGTTCAGTTTTGACAAAGTTATGGCAGTTGAACTTGTAAATTGCCAATTCCATATATTGCGTGAACCTAGGTAAATGGATGAAATGGTTAAAAGGTTATAATTTGATATGTTTAAAATTTCAAAAATTTTAGTGCCAAGTCATTCTGGATGCCGAAATAATACCAAAAATATATGTTTCATCAAAATAGGTTCAGTTTTGACAAAGTTATGGCAGTTGAACTTGTAAATTGTCAATTCCATATTTTGCGTGAACCTAGGTTCATGGATAAAATGGTTAAAATTTTCATTTGTTTAAAATTTCAAAAATCAATCATTAATCATGCCAAAATAATACCAAAAAAATATGTTTCATCAAAATAGGTTCAGTTTTGACCAAGTTATGGCAGTTGAACTTGTAAATTGCCAATTCCATATATTGCGTGAACCTAGGTTAATGGTTGAAATTGTTAAAAGGTTAAATTTTGATTTGTTTAAAATTTCAAAAATTTAAGTGCCAAATCATTCTGGATGCCAAAATAATACCAACAATATATGTTTAATCAAAATACTTTCAGTCTTGACAAAGTTATGGCAGTTGAACTTGTAAAT